>CAXKVI010000002.1:28790884-28808384 GCA_964058755.1 Campiglossa producta | reverse complement strand
CAAAAATAACAACTAAATTACATTTTTTTGGTACGAAAAATAAGTCCAGATTTAACAAATTTTTTTTTTTTTTTTAGTAAAAAATTAAAGTTATTGAGATATTTTTGAACAGTATGTTTGTTGTTGTTTTTGGACAAAGTCACGGCTTTAACATCTAATTCTGGACTTCTTTCGAAACAGCCTTAATAAAAAACTATGTCGGTGTTTTAGAGCTGATAGAGGGATACCACTTACGCGAAAAACTATCACCTGGAACCATTTTTAGGATCTAATTTTTTCTCTTCGTTAAGGAAACAGAGAAAATGAGCTGGTAATGGATAAGAATTGACCGTGATTTTGGTTGAATCAACAGATATTTTGGTTGATATAACTATATTTTGGTTGATATGACCAAATCACTGTCAATTCTTATCCATCATCGGCTCAATTTCCTCTGTGTGTAGTCCTTCTCAAAAAACTGAGAATAAAATTATAATTTCAAAGAAAATAGTAAAATTTTAGTATCATAAACAATTTGTACTTCATATCTACGAACACCAGTAAATCAGGCGCTTATAATAATTGATATTCATCAAACTAATCAAATTTCTAAGAACGCCGCTTTATTTGCACAAGTCCTTTCCATAATTTCAGTTAATCAAATAATGAATATTTTATGAATTTTATTGTTTGTCATAAAACTTCCGTTCCACAAATATAGATTTGCGTATCTAGATATGCATATCTAAGCAGTTAACTTATTATTGCTGCACTCAGCTTTAATGACATAGACAAAACTCAAAGCTGTCAGTCATTCCCTAAATCAACATAAATAAATCCTCTGTAAATAGTCATACTAAATTGAGACAAGAATCGAAAACAATAGAAAAAAACCAGGCTTAGTCTTTTTTGTTCTTCGGCGCAGAAATAAAACTAATAGTATGCGACGACAGGTATGCATGCTTTAATGTAGCAAGTAGATATGAAGTATGAGAGCGAAACTCATTAGGGAGCTCCGTTATTTGACTGCTTATTTTGTCCTTATAGATTAGTATGTGTTCTTTTGTGGAATAAAAACTCGTTTTTACTAGTTTCATTGGCTTTTTAGTTTTCGTTATTACAAATATTGTTTCGATGCATTTTTGATGTTTGTTATTGTTGTAGCTACTATTTAACTGATTTTTTTTTTACTGTTTTTCTTATATTATTTTATGTTTGTTGTGTTTTTGTTCTATGTAGTATTTTTGTTAATTTTAGTTAATGTTTCTTTGATAAGATTTGTTATAGTCTTAATATGTCTGTTCTTGCGTTTGGTTAATATTGTTTCCTTTAATGTGTGGGTTTAGTTTTTGGGGTTTCATTGTTGTAGCTTTTTTTCGATTATTTTATTCTTATGTTGTTGTTTGTTGTCTCGCTTTTGTTAATAATTAATTTATTTTCATGGTTATGCTTGTAAGTGGTGTTCCTATTAATATTTTTATCATTGGTGTCGTCATTTCTGTTGTTAGCTTTGTAGTTGTCTGAAATGTTTTACATTTGGTGTAGTTGTAGTTATTTGATGTATTTCTTATTATGTAGTTGTTCGTGGTTCTAGTTTTTTTTTTTGTTCCTGTAACTTTTTTTGTGTTCTTTCCAGTTAGCTTCCTCTCTTTGATATCTATTTTCTTTTTTAGTCGTTTCACACTTCGGTTTTCCGTTGTTTTTGTGTTGTTATTATTTTTATACCAAGCGTACTAGTACTAGTACAAGGGTGTTATAATTTTGTTCACATAACGGTGCTACGTAACGGCACAAAATAATCGAGATAGATATAGAGTTCTATATATGAAAGTTCTTAGGTTGAAAAGAGGAGTTCATTAAGACATGTCCGTCTGTCTGTCAGTCCGTCTGTCCGTGTACGATAACTTGAGTAAAAAATGAGATATTTGTATGAACTTTTGTATATTTGTATGAACTTTTGTTACGTTCTGGCCAAGGTAGGTAGGTTGCTATTGAAAATGGCAAAAACGGATGATAACCACGTCCCCTTTTTCGATAGCGAAAATTTCGAAAATCACATAAATTGACATATCTTGGTAACTGAAACAGATAAAATGATATAATTTTATGACTGAATCTCCCTGGTCATCGTATTATGAACGATGGAATTTGGCACAAAGCATACTAGTATCGTTAGAAGTATACCTGATGAAATTGGATAAAACAGCTCTCCAACCACGCCCACTTTCGGTAGCGAAAGCTTCCAAAATCACCTAAATTTATATAATTCGGTAACGGAAATGGCTAAAATAATATAGTTTGGTAAGATGAACCCCCTAGTCAGTCTATAGGGAATAGGGAGTATACGTGATGTAATTGGACGAAGTGACTTCCCAACCACGCCCACTTCCGATATGGAATATTTCGAAAATCATATGAAAACTACCGCTAGGTATTTAATGTTCGGTTTACCCGAACTTAGACTTCCAGACGTATTTTATCATAATATACTCTCATTTTTCATATGAAGAGTCCAAAATTTGTTTGTAAATTACACATTTGGCATCTCTAATAATCACACACACACCATCAAAACAGCTATAAACATTTACAGCGATTGATTCTTCCTACCAAATAGAAGCTTATAAAGCTTTTGGAATAGCAAGAATAAAGTAATCGCAGCTAACAACGAAGTACATAATTATGCACTAAAGCTCTAGCTTAATGATAAGCACACAGGAAGCGGAATTACAATCCGATGTGACGCAGTGAAAGCGAGCAATGATGATACAATATAAAGATTGGATACTATAAACATTATTTCTTATGGAAAATTGTACAAGTTTTTAGAGTGTCGGAAAAGCTTGAAGTTTGTTAAATGCAGGAAAACAAATAGCGCTTCACACCCAGCTTAGCTGCCCCCTTAAGCTTAAAGTGTACACATTAAATAGGTATGTGCTGTATTTTTTCAAGGCTTTCACATTGTAGGTGGAATGAGTCTCATGGATTTTCTAAATAACTCAAATGTCAAATGGAGATTTATGGTGAACGGCCGATAAAAGCTACATATGATGGGTAATTATATTTATAGCTTTGCGACTATTGACCCTATGCTAGTGAGTATTTTTTTTAATGGGTTCTTGTTAATGGCATTTGTAAGCAAAACGGAATATTACACTGGACAACGGTGAACAATTTTCCAGACTTCCTTTAGTCTTTTTAGGTCAATTTAAGGGTGCTGATTACGAAAAAATTATTTGTCACGTTTTAACAGCTCTAGTTTTCAAGATATTTACGATATCCAAAAGCTCATTTTTTGTAATAAAACAGAACTTACAGAGAAAAAAAATATCTTTGAAAAAATCAACAGTTTTTGATATCCTTACTTACTTACTTAAAATAGCCTTTAAGCGCCTAGGCGATTTTGGCCGTCCAACATGTTACGCCAGTCGGTTCTTTGTTGAGCCAACTGGCGCCAATTAGAGACACCGCGTGCTAGCAGGTCTGCCTCTACTTGGCCCTGCCATCGAACTGGTGGTCTCCCTCTTCCTCTACTTCCACCGGCGGGTGCCGATAAAAATACCTTCTGGGCCGGAGCGTCTTCATTCATTCGCACCACGTTTCCTAGCCAGCGGAGCCGCTGGGTTTTAATTCGCTGAACTATGTCCACGTCTGCGTAAAGCTCATACAGCTCATCATTATATCTTCTTCGGTACTCGCCGCCGCCAACTTTTAGGGGTCCATAAATCTTTCGAAGAATTTTTCTCATCAGATGCTGTCAGTGTCCATGCTTCTGCACAATATAGCAGGACGGGTACGATAAGTGACTTATAGAGTGTTGTTTTTGATCGTCTAGAGAGGATTTTACTTCTAAATTGCCTACTCAGCATTGCCTAGTATCATTTGTTTTTGATATCCTTCCTCTCAAAATACACATTTTTTTACATTTTTACAAAAAAAAAAATGTAAAATTCCGTATTGATTGTTCATTATCTTCGAATCGTCAGGGCCTAGCAAAAAAATGTATATGCAAGGTTTATAGCAAATTTTATTAGCATTTAAAATTTTCAAATCGTTTTGGATTTGCTCAATTTGTTCTTGAGATATACATGATTAGGTGGAGCCATCTTTTTTTTTTTTGAAATCGTAAATATCTCGAGAACTGGAGCTGTTAGAAAGAAACATATCATTTTGCAAAGTGCAAATTTGTTCCGCAGTGTTATGGTAGCAGTCGATAGTACTTAAATTGTATTAATATAAAAGAAATTTATCTCAATAAAGCGCTTTATAGGGAAACAAAGTAAAACACTCATAGATACAAAACGACAAAAATAAATTTAAATCGAATCTCTACTTCTTTTTATTCTACATTCAAAAGTGTTCCAAAGTTACTATATATATTTTACGAATAGTATAAGAGAAAGCTGTAACAAGATACCAACTGAATGTCACTCATACGCCTAGTTGCACTTCAAGAGTTTGAAAATTTAAGTACATCTTTACAGTGCGCAAAAAGCCTCCTCAGCTATGATGCTCATAAGAAAACCAATAATGAATATATTGCTTTATTAAACTTTTCCATAACTGCCACATCTTCACTTTTTTTTCCAATATTAGAAAACATTTTTTATTACATGTGCTATAGGAGTTTTTTAATAAACAAAATTGCTTAAGCTTGACTGAGCATAAAAAAGTTTAAGGAGCAAGTTAAACCAACAAAAAAAAAAATTGGAAAAAAGCTTTTTATTTTACCACAAATGCAAGTCATAAGCGGCTTAGTAAGCACCGTTGTCTCTGCAAGTATGTATATAACTATGTAGCAAGTGCTACAAAAAACCAGCTTCAGATAAAGACAATTGGCAGGATTGAGCTGAGTTTAACTGCAACTTAGATGTATTTTAAAAAGTTTTAAAGATGATTCTTTGTGGGTATTCATCTTGAAAGCTTTCTAAAAACATCAGATTTGTGAGTAGGGAAAGGTTAGGCAGGCCAGCAACCAAACTGGTGTGATCAGAGATTATCACGAGTATCAAACTCAGAAGGGAGAAACTCTCTTACTTATGAGAATTCTCAGGCAGACATGCAGAATGGTTGGGCATTCCCTGAAACAGTGAGGCATCTTCCATGCGAATGTCCTCCGCTGTGGTGCATTATTTTGAAATATCTGGGGTCTGATATTTTCTATCATCTCGGTGAGTTATCAAAAATGTAGCCAAAGGATATTCATTTAGATGCATGTGGTATGACAATGGGACCTAGGGGGCCTATGTGTGCTAGTCCATCTGCTATTAGCCACTGTAACCTGCCTAGTTTTGCCGCAAAGTACCTTCCCTTATCACACAAGCATTATATCTTCAATTGCGCTAACCGACAGCTATAAACAGCAAACTGTAAGAAATTAATTCAAATACAAAAAGGTATGATGTCAAGTGCAATTACTTCTAGCTTATACGCTGTCCATTGACATTTACTAACCAAGGACAAAGCGAAACAATTTATGGCATTGCCAGCTCGACTCTTCACTAAATAACTACCAGGGTTCCAGAAAGAGTTTTGCCACCTGATGCTGTTTATTTTCGATACGATTATGTTACGATTATAATTATGGTTACGGTTATGGTTATAGTTACGGTTATGGTTATAGTTACGGTTATGGTTATAGTTACGGTTATGGTTATAGTTACGGTTATGGTTATAGTTACGGTTATGGTTATAGTTACGGTTATGGTTATAGTTACGGTTATAGTTATGGTTATGGTTATAGTTACGGTTATGGTTATAGTTACGGTTATGGTTATAGTTACGGTTATGGTTATAGTTACGGTTATGATTATAGTTACGGTTATGGGCAGAGCTACCTTTATGGTTATAGTTACGGTTATGGTTATAGTTGCGTTTATGGTTATAGTTACGGTTATGGTTATAGTTGTGGTTATGGTTATAGTTACGGTTATGGTTATAGTTGCGTTTATGGTTATAGTTACGGTTATGGTTATAGTTGCGGTTATGGTTATAGTTACGGTTATGGTTATAGTTGCGGTTATGGTTATAGTTACGGTTATGGGCAGAGCTACCTTTATGGTTATAGTTACGGTTATGGTTAGAGTTACGGTTATGGTCACAATTAAGGTTATGGTTGCCGTTTTGGATGTGGATGTGGAATAGTTATGCTTAGGAATACTGTTATGGTTGTGAATCCGGTACTATCTCGGGAACCGCTCGAACGATTTGGATAAAATTTTGAATATAGATTGTATGATTGATTTTGACTGGGGTATTTTCAGCGACATGCCAACTTAAATATTTTCAAGTAGGGTTGCCACCTAGGGTTGCCACCTTACCTTGGGGGTTGCCTTTTTAGGGGTGATCAGACATATTTGGATTATTTTAGGACCATTTCAGGATCATTTAAGGGTCACTTTCGGATAATTTTGGGGCTATTTTGAGATCATTTTGGGTTAAATTTTGGATTAATTTGGGACATTTTTGAGGTAATTTTGGGATAATTTTTGGGTTCAATTTTGGATAATTTTAGGAACATTTGAGAGTCCTTTTGGGGTCGTTTCGGGATTATTTTAGGATTATTTTCGGGATTATTTTATGACTATTTTGGGACCATTTTTGGATAACTTTGGGATCATTTTTTGGTCATTTTGGGATCATTTTAGGGTCATTTCGTGATCATTTTGGGATCATTTTTGTGTCGTTTTTGGGTTCAATTTTGGATCATTTTGGGAACATTTAAGAGTATTTTTGGGGTCCTTTTTAAGATCATTTTACTATTATTTCAGGATTATTTTAGGGTCATTTTGGGATCATTTTGGGTAAGTAAAATTAGCGCAAAATTGATAGCACCAAGCAAGCAACCAGGTACTATACCTTTAAATAGGTTGACTGTTATTCAGGCGCTCTGCTAAATACTCATCCGGTTGATTGGTTGTGTTTGATTTTTCCACTTTTGAGTTGCTTTCAATTCAATTTACCTATTCAAGCTTCAAACCGGAAAATGGGATTGATGAAGAAGGGCAAAATAAATATCAAAAGAAACCTCAGAAAGGAAAAAAATAAAAAAAAAATAAAAAAACAACAACGAAGCCATTGTTTTAACGGTAAGAAGTACCAAGCGTCAAGCACCAGTCACATCAAAAAAACTCATAAAGCTCATAAAGTCACAAATACATATAAATCTACATTAAGTGAGGGACACGGGAGTGGAGTACATTTGCAGGGCTGTGTCTTTTGGCGTTGGTGTGGGTTGAAAGCCGGAGGTAGGTACTCTAGAAACTCTTCAAAGTAATTGATATTCATATTGTTCGTTATGCATATGCGAATGTACTATTGATTGTGGGTATTCACAACAAATAAAAAAGCCACGTACAAGCAATAAAAAAAAAACAGCAAAACAAAAACATCAAAGAACCAACATTTGTACTTTTACAATGGCTTGTGGTAGAGCAGCACACATTTTCAAGGTAGTTGTAACAGCACCAAAGCATAATTGGCAAATAAAAGCAAACAGAAAAAAGGATAGCAATAACGGTACCATTAGTGGCAATCGCATTGGTAATAGAACCGATAACAACCATAACACATTCACACACACAAGCACGTACGCACTCACACATACACTCACAAAACAATACAAGTCAAAGTGTAAAACAAGCGTCCTAGACAATACTGACAACAAGAAAATTGGATGATAATAATAAATCAGATAAGAGCGTGCGCTGGAGCAATACTCGTAAAAAGCGCTCTTATTAGAGTAGAAGGCGGAGGATACGTACTTGTAAAATCAAATCAAATCACATAATCGTAAACGCGTTTTTTGCTGTCGCTCGTTGTGATTTTCTTATTTTTATTGTGTTTGGGACTTTTTTTATTTATTTCTTTGAATTTCTTAAATAACTGAAAAAAATGGCGCATTGCAGCATTTCTTTAAAGGCGGAAATTTTTTTGAGTTTAGCGATTCTAAGCATAAAGTGCCACCCTGTACCACTTTTTGAGCAATATGGCGCCTAAATGTAGGCTTAAAAAGCTTTCAGGTAATTTTCGAGTTCGTCATTACTTTTTTCAGTGCAAAACGTCATTTATTCCTACATGGATTGGTTTATACTTTTAAGCCATCTGTATGGACTGCTTCAGTATTATGACTCGAACTCGACAGGGAGGCTTTATGCTAAATAAGTATTTTTCTTTTTTTTCAGAATGCTTTTTAAAGAAATTTAGTTTTCAAATAAATAAAATTTCAGGAACAAAGTTTTACTGCAAAAAGGTATTAAGAATCTAACACTCTAAACCTAAATTTATACTTTAAAAACGCTCTAGTTCTAAACAACAGGGTGGCGTGGATACCGCAGATTTAAAAGAAGACTTTATTGGATAATTGTCTTTGGTTCTAGACAACGTGAAGGTCTGCACGTTCTCTCGTTTCTCCTACTTAAAGTCAAGTATTTTAAGAAGCCTCGTGTGAGGTAATAAACAACGAAACGCCCTAGTTCTAAACAACAGGGTGGCACACATAGCTAATATTCAAAAAAAGATCTCTTTTGATTCCAGTCAATGTGAAAACATTGAAGGTGGAACCTATTTTATTGTTTTTCCTTCTTATTGAAATGCAATTTAGGCAGCCTCCACTAAAGTCTAGGGTGGTAATGAAAAAATTACACTGTACATCAGCCAAAAAATCCCAGAGGGTTTCTCATCGATTTGTAAAGATTTTGGGTATGCTGAACCCAAATCTGAAGTCAGAGTTTTTAGGTCACTCTAGGTTTACTCTCCAGAGGGTAGTTTGGTCAGAAATCGGTAGTCGTAAAAAAATTTTCTAAATTTTTTTCTTAAGTTTACTTACTATACCCCATTTTTTTGCACTGTGTAAGAATTGTATGCCGCCAATTAGAGAAACCAAATTAGAAAATGGTTCCTTGACCCCAGAAAAATCGTTCAATTACTAAAAAAATTTCTTACAACTATCGATCTCTTTCCGAACCAGCCTCTGGAGAGAAAACATAGGGTGAGCCGAAAAATCTGACTTTAGATTCGGATTCAGCACACCCAAAATGTTTAGAAACCGTTAGGAAACCCGATGGGATATTCAAAAACTTCAATTTTGCTTTACAGTGTTCTTCAAAAACAGCTACTGTATCATCCGGTTCTAATTACTGTGCCGTTTTTTTCCATTTTCGGTTCGCTGTTTGGTTTGGAGATTGTTTACGCTTTCTATATCCTTTTTGCGTGAGAACCCGAATATGGTTCAAATTTAGATTCCAGCAGGGATTTGTTTTCTACGTAAGTTCCGTTTTCGTTTTTGTTTTAGTTTTTTAGTTCGGATCGATTTTCGGCTTCAGTTTCGGCCTTGATTCCGGTGCCGGTTTTGGTTTGAGTTGAGAAATCGGGCCCTACTTTGGTTACAGATTCAGTTAGGGTTTACATTTTTGTCTCCTTCAAGTTTACAATTTCGATTCCGATTCCAGTTTCCGATCTGGTTTCATTTTTTACTTTCGTCTGAAATTTTGGTTTCAATTACAGCGTATGATTAAAGTCTGGTTTCGACTTTTGTCTCGATTCTTGTTTCGGCTCAGTTCTAGTACTGGTGGTTTCTGTCGGTTATAGTTTTCACTTCAGTTCTGGATGGGCTTTCTTTCCTACTTGAGTTCCGGTTTCGATTTTTGTTCCAATGTTCATCTCCGTTCGATTTACGGATTCAATTTTGGTTTTGATGCCAGTTCCGATTTTGATTTAGTTTCGGGAATCGGTTCCTACTTTGGTTCCGCACTCGATTAGGATTTAGATTTTAATCTCACTTCAAGTTTCAGTTTGAGTTTGCGTCCAGGTTTCGATTCAGTTCTAGTGTTCGTTCAGGGTAAATTTTTGAATTTCGTATTGGTTCTGGTTTCGGCTCAGTTTTAGAACTGATATTTTGTCGGTTTTAGATTTGATTTCAATTCCGGATGTGATTTCTCTCCTACTTCTTTTGAAGTTTCGGCTTTTGCTTCCTACTTGGGATTCGTTTAAGGTTAACATTTTCGTTTAACTTCAAGTTTTGGTCCCTTTCGAGGTTTTTTATCCGCAAATCTAGGAGCAATCGGCAAATGTGACGAGTTTAATGCGTTAAACGTGCTCAAATGTAATTCTTTTTAGCGATAGAGGATTCATACTTCCAAAGGGTTAGCCCTACCGCTAACCTTCCAAAAACGTACTTGAAATGTCGTAAACAAATCCTTGCTGGTATCCGTAACCCCAAAGCCACCACCTCTTCACGATTGCATAAAATGTGAAACTCAAAATATTCTTCGTCGAAAAAGCAATCAACCATCAAACTAATTTCCTTTATAGAAAATAACTTATTTGGACAGAGCGACTCATTCAACTTTCATAAATCATAAAATTCAATCTCAAGTGAATTGCATGCTTCAATCAGCGCGGTTAAGAAGATCAATGCATTGTCATGAAAATACTGTTCCCTACCACAAATGCGCAAGTAACTTGGTTTAATATCCGGCTAGCACAATTATTTGAAAAATGAGTATGATAGAAGAGTCTTCGAATAATATCCATGACATAGCCTTAAAAACAAAAACAATTGGCAAAGGCTAAACATTTCAAAAGATTCAAAAAAAAACTAAGCTGCAATTGGAGCCAATTTTTATTGCCCACGTTACTAGTAAATTGTTGTTGTTGGTAAATAACTTTGTAGTGCCCAGCTTTCAGAATGCCTTGTTAGGGAGGACACAGCATATAAAAGAGCAACACTCATAGGTGGAGGAGACCAAGCAGCAACGAGCGTGCAAAATGAAGGATCAGCTGGAAGTAGAAAGAAATTAAAGTGATGGATAGAAGGCGGAGCAAAAAAGTTGTAGTTGCTCGTCTTCTGTACTCCTGCATAGATGGAGAAGGGTGGGTCAGCAGATTACTTTATTAATTTTTTTTAATACAATTTTTTTTTTTTAATTTTTTTTATTATTTTTTTTATATTTTTTTAATTGTTTTTTTTTTTAATTTGTTTTAGTTTTTTTTTATTTTTTTTTTTATTTTTTTTTTAATTTTAAATTTTTTTTAAATTAAATATTTAAATTTTTGTCTTTCTAATATTTTTTTATTTTTTTTTTTAATTTTTTTTGTAATTTTTTTTTTTTTAATTTTTTTTTTTTTTTTAATTTTTTTTTTTTTTATTTTTTTTTTTTTTTATTTTTTTTTTTTTTTATTTTTTTTTTTTTTTATTTTTTTTTTTTTAATTTTTCTGAATTTTTTTTTTTATTTCTTTTTCTTAATTTTTTTTTTTTTATTTTTTTTTTATTTTTTTTTATATTCTTTTTAATTTTTTTTTTTTATTATTTTTTTTTATATTTTTTTAATTGTTTTTTTTTTTATTTTTTTTAGTTTTTTTAATTTTTTTTTTAACTTTTTTTTAATTTAAAATTTTTGAATTTTTTTAATTTTAAATATTTTTTATTTTAAATTTAATATTTTTTAATCTTAAATTTAATCATTTTTTGTTTATTTTTTTTTTTCATTATTTATTTTTTTTTTTCATTTTTTATTTTTTAATTTTTTTAATTTTGAATTTATTAATTTTTGTCTTTCTAATCTTTTTTTCATTTTTTTTTTTCATTTTTTAATTTTTTTTATTTTATTTTATTTTTATTTGAATTTTTTTTTTTTTTCATTTTACATATGTATAACTATGTGTAAGGTAAAATATCCGCCAATACTGGTACACCCTGTAACATTTCTGGCAGTGAGAAATCATACTATGAGGTAAATGTGAATATAAAATGGGTTGCTTTTCACTATCGATTTCAGAAAACAAAAAAAAATCCAGCAGAGAAATCAAATACGAGCTACAAGGACGAAAAAAAATTAGATTGAAGAAGGATGTGGCATCTCACATTGATTGTCAGTATGTGCCGTGATGTGCATTTTATCTACGCCAACGTATATACATACATAGATAGCACGTTATAGCGTGATGGACGTTTCCTTACAACGAACATCAGTCAAAAGCAAGCTTCTTACGTACTCAGCTTTCCGCTTTCACCTTCAACTTCCGCCCAACCGCGCTGCCGTTCACACGTAATAGTGTTATAATAGGGTTACAGCAAATAAGCTCTATTTTTATCCTTTAACAGAAGACTTTTGTGAGTGAATGAAACTGCAAGCTAAGAGTTGCACACACAACTCTCAACTACTAAGCAACTCCACTCAACTAACCTTAAGCTAAGCTAAGTTCAGCTAAGCTTAAGAAACTAAAAAAAAGTATTTGTATTGAATATCTGGTGTATGGTGCTTGAATGAATGATTGTCTAGGCGAGGTTGTGAGATGGATAGTTGCTCTTTTGAATGGCTACATAAATTATTTCGTAACGGGATAACTAGTAATAATGGTTTGAATACAATTTATTGAACCTTGTGGGCTGTGAGCTGGTCAAAGCTTTCTTTTGAGTTCACTTTCGTTAAGGCAGCTTTGTTGTTGTCGTGTTAAATCTTTTTTTTTTTTTTGGTAATTTTCTATAACATTTTGGGGATGGTGTAATATTAATGTCAGTAGAAGACATGAGATAGATAGGAGTTATTCAAAATAATATTTATTAGTTTAGTTTTAAGTGATTAAGTGCTTTTTAAGGAGATCATTGTTTACCAGTGAAAAGGAGAGAGAGAGAGAGAAAAAGACAGTTTCCTAAAGATAGATTAAAAACCCTGATAAGAAAAAAACTATTAGAAGAGATAACAATAGTGCTACGAGTAAAGAAAAACACGAAGGTAGAGCAGACTGAAAGAACGGACGAGCCTGAACAAAATTTACCACCAAAACGCTTCGTAGAGACTGTTAGCAGGGAAAAGAGAAGCTAGAAGAAATATTGCGCGCTTAGTAGAGAAAAGGGAAGGTTTAAGGATAGAATGAATAATCTTCACGAGACAAGAAATATTACCTCACAATGTTAGTAGTTTAAATTGAGATACAACCAAGCATGTCTCACTTATGCATCTCTTCATCCTCCATGTAGATGAAGAAGCTGGGATTATGGCAGGTTTCTCCATCCGAGACACCCTACAGCGATCGGGTAGCCCACACTTCCTGCTTACTCTGAGCACTCGGTAGAAACCCGCACCCGCTGTTTCTCTTCCATTTAGCTCAGATCCATCCGTAACCAGGTTCTACAGACCCCTAACCTTTTTGAGTTCTTTAGGAATTTCAGACTAAGAGTTGTACTTTGGCATTGGTTCCTTGGAGAGAAATACAGGGCGATCTATGGATTCTTAGCTCTGTCCTCTATATCTTATAACTTTAAATGAGCTTAACTTGTATGTTTGTGTATTTGTATATCCAGACTATCTCGGGAACCGCTTGACCGATTTGGATGAAATTTTGAATATTGAAATCTTGGTTGCTTCTAAGACTATCCACTTGTGGGTTGCCACTTGGGGCGGGTTACAGGGTTGCCACCTATTTAATTTTTTTTTAATTATGGAGCAACATATGCCATAATGGGTATCAAAAGAAAGGTATTTTCAACCGCATTCGAAATATGACAATTTCAAGCGGGCAAGCCCTAGAGTTGCCACGTGACCGCGTTTTATTTATTTTACCTTATGTATATTTGTATATCCAGACTATGTCGGAAAACGCTTGACAGATTTGGATGAAATTTTGAATATAGAAATCTTGGTTGATTCAAAGACTATCCACTTAGGGGTTGCCACCTATCTCAATTTTTCTAATCTAATTTTTTTTTATTATTTTGGAGCTGGATATGCCAATAAGGGTATCAAATGAAATATATTTTCGCCGACATACCAACTTAAATATTTTCAAGTAGGGTTACCGCCCAGGGTTACCATTGTATTTGTATTGTAGGTATATTTTTGGGATCTTATTTGGATTATTTTTTGATCATTTTGAGATCATTTAGGGGTCACTTTGGGGTAATTCTGGGGCTATTTTTAGATCATTTTGGGTTCGATTTTGGTTTGATTGAGTCGATTTTGGATTAATTGGGACAATTTTGTAGTAATTTTCGGATCATTTTGGGATAGTTTTTGGGTCATTTTGGAAACAATTGGGGGTATTTTTGGGATTATTTTAGGATTAGTTGGGGATCATTTTTGATAATTTTGGGGTCATTTTCGGATCATTTTGGGTACATTTAAGGGTGCTTTTGGAGTCGTTTGGGAATCATTTTTGGATTATTTTAGGACCTTTTGGGGTCATTTTAGGATAATTTTTGGGTCGTTTTGGGTACAATTTCGTATCATTACGGGAAAATTAAAGGCTCTTTTGGGATCATTTTAGGATTATTTTGGCATTATTTTAGGGTCATTTTGCGATCATTTTGGGTAAGTAAAGTTAACGCTAAATTGATAGCACCGAGCAAGCTCGGTCACCCAGGTACTTAAGGGCATTTCACTAGGTGGTGTGGAATTTCGAAATAGTTTTGAAACAGAAATCTGCACGAAATTTTCACTTAACCAAAGAACTAGTATACATTCAGCAAGACAGCCTCCTTGGCTCTCTTCTCTTTTTTCGCTTTCGTACTTCACCATATTCATTAGGTAGTCCATACGATTTTTCAACAGCTTACAAGTACTTATTTATTCGCATTTATTTGCCCCCCCATTTTATGCGGCATGCTACACTAAATCCTTTTATGTCGTCATAGCAAAGCCGTTTGCATGCGTTTCGTGGCGCTTGAAGTTTGCCGGGTCAACGGTGGAGCTTCAAAATAATGAAAACACCTTAAAGCTGCAAAAAAAAAAAAAAAAAAAAAACAATAAAAAAACGCAAATAAGATGCAACACATAGCAAGCAAAAGAGGAAAGAAGTCGAAAAAAATGTAAATAAAATAAGATATGAAAAAACTCAACATCAACATTCCAACAATTATGGTAGAATGGCGCTTTATGGTTGTAAAAAGAGAAACAGTTTGGAAATTTGAGAGGCAGCCCAATGGTCGACAGCCCATGACCATTAACTTAATGAGGGTCATGCTCCTTTTTTTTGTTGTTTGTTGTTAGCCGCCCTTGGCACTCCACTACAGCAACGCTCCAGCAAAGTCAAACTGCAATCAGCATCTTTCTGGCGTTTTTTGTTTTTTTTTTTTGTTTTTTGTTTTCAACTTTTTCACTTCCCTACACATTGGCTCTTTCCGCTACTGACATCGTTACAGTAACTGTTAATGCTTCTACTTAATGCCAACTCAACGAATAAAAAAACACACCTTTCCAGCGCGCAAAAGCCACCTGCAGTCTACATTCTAGACTTAGAACTCGCTAAGCTGGGCCGTGGCTAGTTCGTTGGTCGGTTGTTTCACGTAATGATTGCCATTGCCATTGCTGGCGCCAACGACCTGCAACGCCGCTGTTATAGCCAAATATTGTTGTTGTTGTTGTTGTTGTTGTTGTTGTTGTTGTTGTTGTTGTTGTTGTTGTTGTTGTTGTTGTTGTTGTTGTTGTTGTTGTTGTTGTTGTTGTTTTTGCTGTTGCTGTTGTTGTTGCTGTTTTACCCTTGCATTTGTTCATGTTGCTTAATTAAAATAAATCCGGTCTTTGCAGTTTTGCTGTTTAACTTCCGTTTCCGATGTAGCCGCAACTTTATTTTGTAGCAGCTCAACTGTAACAGCAACAAAGCCGTGTGCCAAGTGCGAAGGTGAAGGCGTCCACTACACAACAAACGACGTGAATGTAAACTCAAATAGTTTCAAAGTGTAAAAGAAATTAAAAATGTGGCAAATGTTTGTTGAGGCTCACTGGTATTTTTGTTTTGCTATGCGTCAGCAGGTGCAGTGGGGTTGGGAATAATGGCAGGAGTACATGACATTTTGAAACTTTGACAGCCATAAGTTGGGGGCAGCTCAACACTTTGTTGCGCTTCATGTTCTTTAAAACTTGTCTTTAGAAAATATTCGATAGTTTAATCCGATCGGAATTTATCGATAATAATCGATATTTTTAAAGATAAACTGTTGTTGTTTTTGTTGTTGTTGTTGCTGTTGTTGTTGTTGTTGTTGTTGTTGTTGTTGTTGTTGTTGTTACTGCTGTTGCTGTTGCTGTTGTTTGTTGTTGTTGTTACTGTTGTTGCTGCTGTTGTTGTTGTTGTTGCTTTGTTGTGGTTGTTGTTGCTGTTGTGGTTGTTGTTGTTTTGTTGTTGTTGTTGTTGTTGTTGTTGTTGTTGGTGGTGTTGTTGTTGTTGTTGGTGTTGTTGTTTTCTTGTTGTTGCTTTCCTGTTGTTGTTTTCTTGTTGTTGTTTTGTTGCTGTTGTTGTTGTTGTTGTCGTTGTTGTTGTTGTTGTTGTTGTTGTTGTTGTTGTTGTTGTTGTTGTTGTTGTTGTTATTGTTACTGTTACTGTTGATATTGTTGATATTGTTGTTGTTCATATTGTTGTTGTTGTTGTTGTTGTTGTTGCTGTTGGTGTTGTTGTTGTTTTGTTGTTGTTTTGTTGTTGTTGTTGTTGGTGTTGTTGTTTTGTTGTTGTTGGTGTTGTTGTTTTGTTGTTGTTGGTGTTGTTGTTTTGTTGTTGTTGTTTTGTTGTTGTTGTTGGTGTTGATGATGATGGTGTTGTTGTTGTTGGTGTTGTTGTTGTTGGCGTTGATGATGATCATGTTGTTATTGTTGGCGTTGATGATGATGATGATGTTGTTGTTGGTGTTGACGATGATGTTGTTGTAACAATAGATAAGACTTAAAATAATCGGTTACCATACAAAAAAATCAGTATGGGTTTTTCAACAGTCGATTAGAAATTATCGATAACAATCGGTATTTACATGTATAAAACTGTACAAAAAATATCGATAATAGTTAATCGTTTTTGTTGTAAATTTATGCATAAAAAATATTGATGATTTTATCAAACTATCAAGTAGTGTGTAGAATATATCGATAATGTTAAAAACTATCGTTAAAAAAATTTCCAGTAAAGAGTAAAAAAATCTGTATTTTTTCACATTAACAAAACTATCGAACAAAAAATATAATTAAAAATCGGTATTGTTATGAAAGTAGAGATTAAAAAATATCGGTATATATCGGTTATAAAACAATCGAGCATAACATATCTAAAACAATCGGTATTGCCATCAAATTATTGTTTAAAAAATTTTCATAATTATCGGTATATTTATAAAAGTATGGAGTAGCAAATATCGTTATTGTTATCAAGCCAACGAGTAGAATATATCGATAATAATCGATAAAGTTATAAAACTATCAGTTAAAAAATGTCATTAATCATCGGTATTGTTATTAAAGTAGAGTTAAAAATTACGGTATCGAGTATAATAAATCGATAATAATCGATATTCATAATAATCGGTATATTTTTATAAAAGTACGGAGTATAGAATGTCGGTATTATTGTGAAACTATCGAATGAAAATTTTCGATATTCTTATACAGCAATGGCTTATAGGGAAAATTGTGCAGTAATATTGTTAGCATTGCTATTTTTCTCACCGCAACTGTAAATAGACACATATGTATTTTTACAAATTAAAAACATTGGTCTGTGAATTGTGCTTGTATATGGCGCGCTTGTTAGTATGTACGTTTA
>CAXKVI010000002.1:28780884-28785884 GCA_964058755.1 Campiglossa producta | reverse complement strand
TCAAGTTAGCTAAAAAGCGTATGCAACGCATAATTAAAATTAATTAAAATTCACAACTGTCGCTGTGCAACATTCGGTGGCACATACATTTAGTTTCGTTTTTAATTTTTTTTTTTTGTCTAGATAGCAGCTGGTTAACTATTTCTTCTTAAAAGATCTTTCTGTGTGTGTGTGCGTGGAGCAGCAGCAGCAGCAAATCCTGTACATTAGTGTCATCAACTGGAAAGTGCCACACCATAAAGATCGTAATTATGTTTCGCGAAAAAACGCCAGCTTGACATGACTGCATTGGCGGTGCTTGGCTTTCTAACTTTTCCTCCAAACGTTTTCATTTTCATTTGCTACAATGTTAGATGCGCTTTCTAGCGAGTTTATATCTTTGCCGTATTTTTTAAGTTGCTTCGTGGATTTGGCTTTTTAACGAAGAAATTATTTAAAACAAAAGGAAATCCGTTTTTTGCTAACCAAAGTTATGACAAGTTGGTAATTATGTTAAAGTACAAAAGTTTTGTGAGTAATTTTACTCTTTGAATATTCATTAAGTTGGTGTATACTCTGTTGCACGGTACCCTGCTGCCACAATAGCAGGGTAAGAGGTGTTGCTTGGGTTGGGCATATGCCAATCTCACATTAGTCTTACGTCCTCCAACCCTACCTTCCTTTCACTACATCCGACACTTTTAGAAAATTTATCTTCCGTTCCTACCAAGCTCACATAAAAAAGTATGTGGGGCAATAAAAATTATTTAAGTAATATTGGCTGATTGAATGTGACCCTGAAGACGTCCTCGCAACCTTACATATCACAGAATAACCTGCCATCAACCTTATGCACCTAGCACGAGTGATGCGTAGCCTTTTGTTCAGTGGATGTTTCTTTAACACGCAGCTGGGTATATACTTTACGATGGATTGCAAGGGAAGACCGTCTTTTTTTTTGTTGTTTCCTTGCAAACTTATTAACCTTAGGATTTTAGCGTTTTTTGTGAATATTATAATAAGGTGAAAGTTTAATGAAATTTTTGCTCATAACTAAGGAAAGTAGCGAGAGACACTAAAGCGAGTAGAAAAACTATTTTTTTTTTTGTGTCTTAGCACAGGAGTAGAATAAAAGCATAATAAAAATAAAAAACGTTCGAAATCTTAAAAATTATCGTGGAATGTGATTTTTTAGTCCTCCTTCAATTCAAAGCCAAATAAAATAGTTAATTCTATGGATTTTTTTACTTTAATTACAAAAATAGTAGACGATCTGACTTGACATTAGACTTACATTCTGCAAAATTTGAGAGGAATAAAAATTAGAAATTATTTATTTAAAAATATCAAAATATTCGGTAAATAATTTTTTATCTTGAACTTTTTTTGCTTTTAACTTTTCCCCCCTTTTTTATATTTAATTTTAATATTTTTTTCATTTTCCTTTTCATCCTTTTTCGTTTTGTATTAATATTTTCTTTATTAGGTAGGTACTCTGATTTTTTTAAATTTATTTTACAATTTTTAATTTTTGTTTTTTCTCCTTTTTTTAAATTTTAAAATTTTAATTTTATTTAATTTAAATTTTTTTTTTTGTTAACTTCTTGTTATTTTCTTTTATTTTTTATTTTGTGTATTTTTTATTTTAATTTTTTTTTCTTCCCATTTTTTTTAATTTTGTTTTATTTTGTTTTTTATTTTTATTTTGTTTTTTTTATTTGTTTTCTTCTTGTTTTGTTTTGGTTTTTTTTTTTGTTTTATGTTTTTTTTGTTTGTTAATTTTAATTATGTTTTTTTTTTTTGTAACTTTAAATTTATTTTATTTTTTCATCTTTTTTGTCTTGTTATAATTTTTTTTTAATTTTTTTTTGTCTCTTTTATGTGTATTTTTTTTTTTTATTTTTTTGATTTTAATTTATAAATTATTCTTTTAACTTTTATACTTTTTAAATTTTTTTTATTTTTTAATTTTTTTTTTATTTGTTTTTATATTTTTTTTTTAATTTTTTTTTTTATTTTATCATTTCAAAGCACAAACAACTTTCTTACTAGACTTTTTACTATTCTTGGATTTATTTTAATTTATTTCTTAAACTTACTTTTCTTTTTTCTATAAATAAATTATTTTTTATAAGCTTAACAATTTTTTTATTTTTCATTTTTTTGTTTCTATTATTTTTTCAATTTCTTTTTTTCGTAACTCATTTTACTTTTTATTGCAACTTTTTAACTCCTTATTTTTTTTTTATTTTTTTTAATTTTTTTTTTTATTTTTTTTTATTTTTTTTTTATTTTTTTTTTATTTTTTTTTTATTTTTCAACTCTTTTTCTAAATTTTTTTCATAGATATTTATTGCTTTTTTCTTCTTCTTTTTATTTTAGTTTTTTTGTTATTCCTCTTTTTTATTTTTTTATTTAATTGAGCGTAACAATTATTTTCTTTTTTTATTTGTTTTTCATTTCTGTTTAAGCATCTGTTGAATTTTTATAAGTTTATTATTGTTTCCAATTTTTTTAATTTTTCATGGATTTTTTATTTATTTTATGGTAATGTTTTTTAATTTTTTGTCTTTATTTATTTTTCTTTGTTATATTTTTTTACTTTTAATTTCTCGTTGGCATTTTTTTTTACATTTTTTCTATTCAAATTTCCTTTACAAATTTTCTTTTCAACCCACCTTAATAGACATGTAATGTAAAAGCGAAATAGAAAATAACAAAAAAGGTTAGCAAAAATACATGTTTGCTAACTTTTAATGAGCTTGCTGTCAATTAGAAAAAGATTTTAAATTAATTATTTCAAAATCAGCCAAACTTCTTCATGGTGACAATAATTGGAACAATCAAATATGGCAAAGGAAAACCATAATGCATTTGTATTGCTTACTTAAGCTCGTAAAACGATTTTGCATCTAGCACCCTCGCTCCTCTGCCTTTCTATCCCTCTCTCTCTCTCTTTAGGTAAATTTCTTTGTGCAAAAGTCAATAATGGTGAAAATTGAAAAATTGCTGGCAGCATCATCATTATTCGAAGCATACTTTCTGGAGCTTTCACAAAATATCATTCAAGCAAGCAGGCTATTGCACATAATGGTGTGTATGTGTGTGTGTGCCTGAATACACGTCGTATATCGCATGTACATTTATCAATTGCTGCTCAATTTCAAAAATTGCCAAATGGCTGGCAACTTAACACAATGTTGGCCCCAAAACCAGCAGCAAACCCCACAACGAAGACGACGACGTACAATCAATTGCCGCAACCAGTGAACTGGCAACAAAAAAAGATGGAGAAAAAACAGCAATGGCAGACAAAGATAGCAGCGTGCCAACAAGGGGACTAACCAAAGCATGTGAAGAAAAACAGCAACACCAACTCCCTCAATACCTACACGGGGACATAGACGACTTTTCGAAAGTGTCGCAGAGATCTCGAACTGCAGTGACACATGTTTTGCTTTACTTCGCATATTTAAAGCGTTTTTGGTGAGCTGAAGAGTTGGCTACCAAGACTAAAAGAGGCACAGAATGAGGATGAAATGGACTAGGGCGAACGGTCATTTAGTCGTCTGCTACAATTGGCCATAAAACATGTCGATGACTGTGCCAGCAGTCGTCTAGCAAAACAACAACAAAATGTAGCCCTCTTAAATGCATTGCTGCATACATATGTGTATGAATGTAGAAAAGTATTTAAGTATGTGTGTGTTTGATAGTGAATTTATAAATGTGAATTGAAACGTGCAGGAGGAGTTGACAGCAAACAAGACATGGCAGTTTGTGGACATGTGTGTGTGTGTGAATCACCCACGAATTTGTATTTGGCTACAACATATGTATTTTAAGAGACATACAAAAACAAAGTTGTAAC
Source organism: Campiglossa producta (assembly GCA_964058755.1). NCBI lineage: Eukaryota > Metazoa > Arthropoda > Insecta > Diptera > Tephritidae > Campiglossa > Campiglossa producta. Next base: position 28,782,034 of record CAXKVI010000002.1, on the reverse strand, counting down.
CAAAACAAACAGGCAGCTAAAGATAAGCAACATTCGCAAAGCCACAACAACATCAACAATGCAAAATGAAAGACAGTTAAGTTAGCTGCTGTTGTTGTGAATTTTTTATTGTTGGCGCACAATAAATTCTGGAAGTAGATTTTTTTCGTAGCTTACAGTGGGAGCTTTATGCTTATTGGGAATAACAAGGGCACTAATGCAGCTCTCTAGAAAACACGATTTTTTCATATTTATTTCATTTTATTTTTTCTTTTATTTATTTTTTTTCTTTTTATTTTATCTTCTTTTATTTTATATTCCCTGCCTCTATTTTGTTTGGTCTGTTTTGTTTATTTTTATTTAATTTAATTTTCAACTGACTTTTTTTACTTTATCTTTCTTTTTTTATATTTTATAGTTTTTTCCCTTTTATTTTATTTTCAATTATTTTATTTCATATTACTGCAATATATATTATTTTATTGGGTTTTGTGTTTTTTTCACTCTCTTTCATTTTTTTATTTTTTTTTTCTTTATTTTTTTTATTTTTTTTTTCTTTATTTTTTTAATTTTTTTTTTTTTATTTTATTTAAATTTTTTTGTATATTTAATTTTTTAATTTCAATTTGAATTTTTTTTGTTCATATAATTTTAATTTTTATTTTATTTTATTTTTTTTTTTTTCTTTTTATTTTTTTTTTTATTTCATCTTTTTTTTATTTTTTTTTTTTCTTTTTATATTTTTCTTTTTTTTTTCTTTTTATATTTTTCTTTTTTTTTCTTTTTATATTTTTCTTTTTTTTTCTTTTTATTTTTTCTATTATATTTTACTTTATTTCTTTTTTGAAAATTTAATTTATTTATTTTCTGCTATTTTATTTTATATTTTTAGAAAATTTATTCTATTTTGTAATTATTGGTATTAGAGAGGGGTGTATGAAATAGCCCCCACTGAATTAACCCCCACCGGGCAAAATGACTTAAGCCCCACCAATGTCTCAGTGAATCTTTCCCCACCAAAAATGACAGAATCCCCACGGACAAAAAAATGAATTAAGCCCCACGAAAATGATTTTATCCCCATCGATCAAAATGAATTAAGCCCCACCAAACGTGGGGGTTATTACATGACAGAATTCCCACAAAAAAAACAAATTAATTAATCCTCACG
>CAXKVI010000002.1:28080762-28143262 GCA_964058755.1 Campiglossa producta | reverse complement strand
ACAAAGTTTAGGTTACTTTCTAAGCTTCAGCTGTCTATCAGTGAAAGTGTCATAAAAATCTAATTCTTAGTTTCCGAGATCCTTGAATTCAAACAGACAGACAATAATTCTAAAAGTGGTTCAGATGAACTCTCTAACATTCCCGACCTCAAATCCAGTAATTTTTTCACAGAAATATAAATATAAATAAATATATCTAGAGTTTTAGTTTAGTATAGATAATATAATTTTTTTTACGATTTGGACAAAATAATTTTTTTCCATTGCAACTTTTATTTCTTTCTTATTTGACCAGCTTGAAATGTTTGGTAATATTATTTGAAATTTTTGTTTTCCAATTTTTTCAACCCAAGCAAAGAACAACTAACTGCGATCATAGAAATAACTGTAAAAAGCAAGTTTAGAGCTTATAACAAGTCATACGAGTTATTAAATATTGACCAAACAAATATTCCATTACTATTAATAGTTCAACAAATTCTATTTTTCCTAAGGCTATGTACATATCCACTTGGGGGGTGTATAGCTTTACTGTAATGAAATTGTACACTGAATCTGTGTACACCAATAACAAATATATATCTGCACATATGTATTCACCTATATTAGAAAATGGATAAAATAATATTTTGGGTAAATATAAACAATTCAGTAATCTTTGATTTTACAAAGTTAACAAAGTTTTTATATAAGAATAGTTTAGTGGAACAAAAAACAAAGAAACGGTGGGTATGGAATTTCATTATCGTATGCTGGATGCTTTAGTTTTCAGTATCAGCGCCAGTTCGCTTCCTCTAATTCTTCGAAGTAAAAACCACTTGGCTAGCTAAAACGCATATATCAAAGGAATTTCTGTTTACTGCAGCTAACTGTGTCTGTGAATTCCTAGAATTTCACTGCTCCTCGAAGCGTAAAAATTATTTTTAATTCCTATTAATAGTTATTGCTTTCTAATAAAAAGTGACAGAAGAATTGATAATATCCTGAAATTTTGCAATTTTAAATAGTGCACATTTTATTGGTCATACACGGCGTATGAGTAACATTGAGTTGTTCAAGTAAAAGGTAGTGCCAGAGGAAAGGTAGAGGTGGGACGTGCACGTAGACAGAAACTGAAAGGTAAAGGAAAAGGGAAAGGAATATTTTAACGATATGGGTTTAGATAATTTCTAGAGTGAACGAGTTCCAAATACAAAACAAATAGGACAACATCCAGTTTTTTTTTTCAATTAGACGAATTTTGGACTTCTCAAAAGGAAGAAAAATGCGTCAATACCAAGTACTCGAGAAGTTTGGTGTTTTTTAATGTCTTTGATTTTATTTTTTTGGTATTTTTTTCCTGAAATAATCCTATAAGCCAAATATGCCTAATAGAACCGTGGTTTATGACTCATAGGCGAGTCATAAATGACTTATAGACGAGCCATAAATGACTCACCGTCACTCACAAGTCATAAATAAATACCTCAGAGATGAGTCATAATGTCTAATAGATGAGTCATAAATGATTCAGAGACGAGTCCTAAATGCTCATAGACGAGTCGTAATTGACTAATAGCGAGTCCTTTCTTTTATTTTTTTTTTCCTTTCCTTCCTTTCCTTTACTTTCCTTTCCTTTCCTCCTTCCTTTCCTTTCCTTTCCTTTCCTTTCCTTTCCTTTCCTTCCTTTCCTTTCCTTTCCTTTCCTTTCCTTTCCTTTCCTTTCCTTTCCCTTTCCTTTCCTTTCCTTTCCTTTCCTTTCCTTTCCTTTCCTTTCCTTTCCTTTCCTTTCCTTTCCTTTCCTTTCCTTTCCTTCCTTTCCTTTCCTTTCCTTTCCTTTCCTTTCCTTTCCTTTCCTTTCCTTTCCTTTCCTTTCCTTTCCTTTCCTTTCCTTTCCTTTCCTTTCCTTTCCTTTCCTTTCCTTTCCTTTCCTTTCCTTTCCTTTCTTTTCCTTTCCTTTCCTTTCCTTTCCTTTCCTTTCCTTTCCTTTCCTTTCCTTTCCCTTACTTTCCTTTATTTTCCTTTCCTTTCCCTTCCTTTCCTTCCTTTCCTTTCTTTTCCTTTCCTTTCTTTCCTTTTCTTTCCTTTCCTTTCCTTTCCTTTCCTCATTTTATCAATTATACTATATGGGACCAAACTATTTTTTTTTCTGGAGATGGGACCAACTTTTTTGAAGAGATTAAGACATATGTAAAAAATATGGCGTTTCCCGTTTTTCGAAGTTAGCCTTTAAAAATTAGTTACGGGTTTTCGAAGTTCAAAGTTGGGCCCTTCGAAGATTTGGTTTTCTAATTGTTTTGTTTAAAAAATTGGAAAAGGTTAAATGTGGGCGTATCCTTCTTCGTCCTCTTACTTGAGTGGTGTACTTTTTTTAATTTGAAAGTGTATATATAATTAAAAATATACGGCTTTTGATTTTTTTTTTTTTTGAAGATCCCAATTTGACTCTGTATAGCACTTCTACATACAATTTTAAATAAGAAAAGGACACCAATCAATCAAGAGAGGCAACCAGGCCACGCCCACGTTTTGCCTTTTTCAATTTTTTAAATAAAACAATTAAAAAACCACTTTCGAACATTCAACTTCGAAAGCGCGTAACTAATTAAAACATCTACTCGGCCATCTTAAAATGTTGATTAAAAGTTTTAAATGTTTTTTTTTTATAAAGAACACATTCTATTCTCATGCTAAGCACAAAAAAATCTTCACATGCTATTCTGATTCCAAACCGAAATCTTTACCTCTCTCTTGAACTTGCTGAAAATAAATATCGATTACAAGCACAAAGCTGGAGGTTAATAAATCTAAAGTAATGATTTTAGGTAACACCCACCAGATGATGAATATTTGGCAAAGAACCGAATGAAAAGAAAATAATCACACAAAAAATCACTCATACGCAGTGGTGCACTCACGCTCTTACTAATTTCCGTTTACATGCATTGAGCAGTACATATGACTGTATGTATGGGTGGATGTATGCACTTTCTAAAAAACGTTTTTGTTTGTAAAAAAAACGAAAACAAAAAGCTGCCTACATACAAGCACCACCTAAACTTTTGCTATTCATAACTTTTCACATGGCGAAGCAAACAGCAAACTTTGCTACTGAGCACTGGCCTTTAATAAGTTGTTATGGATTTTTTTTTTTCATGCAATGAAATTATTGCTGAAAACAGAAACAGACTTTCAGCATGCATATTAGAAGTTTCTTTGTTGTTTTTTACATTTTTATGTTGCATGCTACTGAATGTGTTTTTTACGAAGGTATCGTTCTGCTGTCACTCGCTGGTTATTGGTTTTTTATCTCCAAATGTGTGGCTAGCAGCGGGGTTTGCACTCAAGTGTTAGTGCTGTGTGTATATTTGTAAGTGCATGTTGTTGGTAAGAATTTTTAGAAATGTTAAAGCAAAAAAAATAGTAGACAGACCTTTCAGCTATGCCAAATACCTATGTATTTCAAAGTGATTTTTTGCATGAAAAGTAGTATTGTTACAAAATTGATAACTTGAAGAGAAGAAAGCTAAACTCAGTTTCCAAAGCAATTTTTTCAGCGATATCAAGTTAGGAAAAGTTTGATTAAAATGGTAGCTTTGAGTCCCTAAACTTGTTTAGCACTATTCTTGCCTTCATTGGTCGACAACTATCTCCTTCTACTTCTAGCAGCAATCCAAAAGTTGAATACCTAGCTACTAAAACTGAAAAATAATCAGTGCTATGTCAGCAATTTAGCTCTTTGAGCACTCGTGGGGAAAGCCAATGTCTAGTGGGGATGAAGGATATTAGTTGGCTTAGTATATTATCATACTATAATTTTGGCCAGACAACTTTACTCAGATTGTAAACATCTACACTTCAAAGCTAATTTATACCGCGCTTTATCTCAAGGTGGCTTTTTCAAGTGAAAACGGCCTCAAGGTCAATCCTATTGTTCATTTTTCTGTTCCTTACCTTTCGCATTATTTTATTTCATTTTCCATGAAACACCTATTCTATATTTTCCCCTTCTTTACTTTCCATTTTTTCTTTTTCCTATTTTATTCTATTAATTTTTTTTTGTTTTCATTTTTTTTACATATTTTATTCTTTTTTTGTATTATTTTTTTATTACATTTTTTATATTATTTTATGATCTTTTATATTATTTTTATTATTTTTTTTTATTTTTTATCCTATCTTAATTCTATTTTTTTTTTTAATTTAATAATAATAATTAAATTTTTTTATTTTTTTTCTTTTTATTTTTTTTTTCTTTTTCTTTTTATTTTATTTTTTTCTTTTTCCTTTTTATTTTTTTTTTTGCTTATTTTATCTTTTTATTTCATTTCATTATATTTTTTATTTGATTTTTTTATTATTTTTTTTTTAATTTTTTTTTTATTTTATTTTTTTTTTTATTTTTTTTTTTTTTTTTTTTTTTGTTTATTTTTTGGTTTTTTATATTATTTTTGTTTTATGTTATTTTGTTTTATTTTAATGTATTTTATTTTTTAGTTTTTTTTATATTTAATTTTTTTTTTATATATTTATTTCTATTTCATTTTCTTTTATTTTTTATCTTATCTTATTTCGATTTTTTTATTTTATATTATTTTCTTTTATTTTATTTTCCTTTTTTCCATATTTTTTTTATTTATTTTTTTTTATTTTTGTAAGAAACCGGTCTAGTTATCGAAAAAAGGTATGTCTTAAATTTTAAGTTGCACGTCTAATAATACAAGGGTGAGATGCTGGCTGACAGGAATGATGCCCGAAAATTCTATGAAAAGATCCGGCGGATGACGGAAGGAAAAGTCGTCCCACCACCTGACTATGAAGAAGTGAGGATAGCTATATCCCGGCTCAAAAACAACAAATCGCCTTGGAAAAGACGGGCTACCCGCCAATCTGTTCAAACAAGGAGGCGAAGAGCTGGTAAAAAGCATGCATCAGCTCTTATGTAGAATATGGTAAGACGATTGCCTGCCTTCAGATTGGAATTTAGATGTGCTCTGCCCAATCCGCAAAAAAGGCGATTACGCTAAGAATGAATTGAATTAATTAAAATAAAATTTAAATTAAATCAAATTACTGGCCTACATATGCTTGAAATTGTCAAGATTTGAAACTGATATTTTTCGTCCTCCTTCATATTTTGTACAGTTTTGCAAAATTTTCTCTTTTATCAAACTAACTGAACAACTTTAAATGGTCTTCTTGTTAAAATTTGCCAAAACTAAAACTATTCGCATTTTTCAATTGTTATCTTGTTCAAACTTTCTTGATTGTTTATTTATTAAAAAGCAAATTCAATTCAATTCAATATGAGTTTCTCTACAGTTAATTGTTCTTTAAATTCGTTTTCCAATGAAAATTCAATCAATATAGATATATACAGACAAAGAACTAAATGTTAGTCATTCATGCAAAATTAATTCGCACAAACTTACAACGCAAGAAGAGTGTATGAGTGAAAGTGGGTCTTGCGGTGAACGAGGACAAGAAAGAAAGAATCGGCGCGCCTGCGCCTTGGCAGCCAAGTCACCGTTGATGGCTACAAGTTTGAAACGGTGAGAGGCTTCGTCTATTTGGGAACCAGCATTAACACCGAAAATAATATCAGTCTAGAAATCCAACGTAGAATCACCCTTGCCAACAAGTGTTACTTTGGACTAAGTAGGCAATTGGGAAGTAAAGTCCTCTCTCGACAAAGAAAGATCACGCTCTATAAGTCTCTCAACTTACCAGTCCTAATGGACGGCTCAGAATCATGGATAGTGTCAAGATAAGATGGGATGACCCTTGGAGTATTTGAGAGAAAAGTTCTCCGGAATGTTTATGGTCCTTCCCGTGATGCCAACGTCGAGTATCGAAGGGAATTTAACGATGAGCTGTACGAGCTTTACGTAGATCTGACCATAGTGCAGAAAGGCTCCGCTGGCTGGGTCATGTTATGCGAATGGAAAAAGTAGCTCCAGCACAGAAAGTTTTCCTATCGACAACCGAATTCAGTAGCAGAGGAAGGGGGAGGCCTGGACTGAGATGGAAACAACAGGTGGAGGATGACTTGAACTCCCTTAGGGTTCCCAATTGGCTTCAGTTATCGCTTAAAATGAATGACTGGCGTGCTTTGGTACGAAACGGCCAAAATCGCCTAGGCGGTTAAGCGTCATTATGACGCAAGCCAATATTAAATTTTTTTGTTACAAATGAATGGATCCGCGTACCCAGAACACCTGGTAGGCAAATTTCATTTTTGACAGAAATGTCTAATGTGCAGTTTTGCAGAAGTGCGATGTGCGGTTTTGCACTTTTTCCGACGATATATAATTTTGTAAGTTTGTTCATCTGCACTTTTTCAGACATGGAAACATGAATACCATCCAATTGAAAAATTACACTACTCAACAAATTTTGACCAACTTTAGTTACCAAGAATAAAATAGACCCTTACTAAAGTAAAACTTTCCCCCGATTCCTTATATCACTTATATTTTTCTGTAGCAGATCTAGTTTCCGAGATATCGGTGAAAATATGGAAACTTCCTTTTTTGCCAAACACTGCTTCATATAAGTACGGCAAAAGTGCTGGGAACATTGTGATGTGCCCTTGACATTACCCAACAAATTTTCCGAAATTTCCATATCCTCGAACTTTGATTTAAATTATTATGTAGATTTGTCTGCTGCTTGCGAAGATGTAATTATTTGGCTTAAAGGTAGAAACGTTTTTGAGATATTTACAAATTTCAGTTTTTGAGATAATTTAAAATTAGGTATAATAAAAGTGTTTGAAAGTTGATAGCTTTCACCATTTTGTTACATTTTGTGCTTCTCGAAGATGAACCACACCAAAATCGTTTATGATAGCTTAATTCCAATGTCATTGGTATAGCAGTTGGTCGAAAAAGAATTGAAAATTTGGATGAAAAAAAAAATTGTCGTAATAACTCAATCACTTTAACGTCGATTTTAATTATTTTTTCTTTGGTTAAAAGGGTATTTCATCTTCTCAAACAAATCTCAAAAAAATCGGGAGAGTAATTTTGGAGATGTTGACAGATCGGTAATCCAACTTTTTTTCTTATCTCAAAAAATGAAATTTCAAGATATCTCGAAAACTGTTCGAAAAAAAATTATATATCTGGCCTTTTAAAATTTTTTTATTTTTTTTCCAAAAACTACATTTAAAAATAAAAATTAAAAAAAATGATCCCAAACGGTCGATTTTTAAAAAAAAGTCACAACATTTAAAAAAACGTTTTTCTAAAAGTTCATAACTTTTTTTGATTTGGGGAAAAAAACATTTGAAAAAATTCTGAAAAATGTCTTTCGGGTGGTAGAAAAAGATAGAAAATTTTTAGCGAAATTGAAGGGGTTCAGGTAAAACATTTGTCGATTTTGCATGGAATGACCCATATATAGATAGATAGATAGAAGATATATACTATAGTATTAACAAGGTGTAAAGTCCCACAACTTCTTAGATGTAAACTCCCCAGTGAGTTTACATATATATATGATAGTGCTTAATTTTAGGCATTGTTATTCCACATAAAACTAATCCGAATTCTGTTAATTACGTAGGCACTATAAATTCTTCAAAGGCATAGTCATTGGCGCTGTATGATAGTGCTCCAAAATAACTTTAAAGCAACCTATCAAAGTGTCGAAATAAATTCAATCATGAAATAAATTCAATGAAAAAAATAAGAAAAAATTAAAAACCGAAAACACATTAACGCAAACTGTTATTCTGGTGCCTTGGTTTATGCACATTTCCAAGCATGTCCACACTATAGTTCGCATCGTTTTGCTGAATTATAATTGGAATTGTGAGTTTAATTGGGCTATTTTAAGAATTCCCAAAACAAAACAAAAGCCGACAAGTGGCATATTTACCAGTAGGATGGCACAACAAGACGGATAGGCGGAAAAGTAGCTAACAACTAAAATACTTATTCATGAAAATTTACAAATGAGCTTATGTGTAGATGCGTATTAGGGTGGCTAGAGTTTATATGTAGGCAAACGTCTATTGAACTATTGCTTTTATGTCTAGTAGTCAAGCGGTGACATAATTCAAAATTTGGACCAGTGAAGGTGCAACATATTTTTTTTGCAATATACACGGAGAAAAATATTTTTCTCAAAACTAGAAAAATATTTTCTCAATCTCAAATTAGTAAAAATTGTTAAAATTGCAGTTACTTTCTGATTAAAAAAACAACAACTAACAAAGAAACCTTTTAAATAAATAAGAAATTATTTTTCTAGAATTAAGAAAATATTTTTTCAGTTATTTTCAATAATTCCTCGATTTTTTAGTTTGTGCCTTGTTTTTAGTAAAAAAAAAGCGTGAGTGCCAAGTACTCGTGAGGTTTGATGTGTAAACATGTGTATACTGCATGAAACTTCATTTCACAAATGACTCGCCTAAGAGTCATTTTTAACTCATCAATGAGTCATTTTTGACTTATCAATGAGTAACTTTGGACTCATCAATGAGCCATTTTTGTCTCACCGATGAGTCATTTTTTAGTTATCAATTAGTCATTTATAACTCATTCACGAGTCATTTATGACTCTTCCACGAATCTTGTATGACTCTTCCACGAGTCATTTATGACTACAACTACAATATACCCTGCCTACAACTGCGATATACCCTGCCTACACCGCCTACTCTGCCTACAATGCTTATACAATACAAATACCCTGCCTACACCGCCTACACTGCGTACAATGCCTATACAATACAAAATACCCTGCCAAACACCGCCTACACTGCCTACAGTTGCCCTAAACATCCGCGCCGTAACTTCTGCGAAGGTAAAACGAAGTACATGCTGGCATCAAAGAAAGAGTCAGCACATTCGCGTCTTGGCAACCATGCCACTTTTGGCAGCAATAATATCGAGATAGTAAGGTTTTTTGTATACCTGGGAAGAATCATTAATACCAACAATACAGTCCTCTCTCGACGAACCAAAACAACACTCTATAAGTCACTTTTCGTACCCGTCCTGCTATATGGTGCAGAAGCATGGACACTGACAGCATCTGACGAGGCGGCTTTGGGAGCATTCGAGATAAAAAAATTTCGAAAGATTTATGGACCCCTAAAAGTTGGCGACGGCGAGTACCGAAGAAGATATAATGATGAGCTGTATGAGCTTTAAGAGACGTCAACATAGTTCAGCAAATTAAAACCCAGCGGCTTCGCTGGCTAGGACACGTTTTGCGAATGAACGAAGACGTTCCGGCCCAGAAGGTATTCTTATCGGCACCCGCCGGTGAAAGTAGAGGAAGAGGGCAGGACAAAGTGGAGACTGATCTGAGAACAAGCAGTGTCTCCAATTGGCTCCAGTTGGCTCAACAATCACAGTATCTCAGAACGGGTTACTCTTAGATAATAATTTTTCGAAAAATCTTACCATTTTCGACAAAAGCCAAAAGAAACCCTAAAATTTTGACCTTTGATCCCGAATAACTTCTTTAGCACAGATGGGATCGATGGGGACTTTTGCAGTATTCTTTCTGACGGTGTACCTAAGCTCTCTACAAAAATGTGGCTCGAATGGAATTTTTTTTATTTCAAATGTTTCCTTTGACCAGACTAAAATTGACACACTCTAATGTATATTCACAAAAACTTGTAGAGAGCAACTAATTATTTATTTAGTTAGCATGTAATACTCATACCCACATACATACATACATATGTCTATATAAATAAATAGATGTGGAAACACATTCAAATGTGCAAAAGTTTCAACATAGAAGCCAATAGTTTGGCAATTATTTGCCCAGTTGGACAAACAACAAGCACAAGTGTTAATCGGTGGTGTATTTGAACTTTTCATTTTCATTACAGTAAAAAAGAAGTCAAAAACAAAAAAACAAAAAAGGATTTCTTTCCTTCGTGTTATTTGGTGCGTTGCATGAATTTCTGCACTCAACTTCATATCCGGTTGGCGTGATTTTCTTATCGTGCTAAAAGTAACTAAACGCCGAGTTCGTTCATTTCTAATTTTATTTTGGTGATTACATCGTTTTGGTAGTTTACTTCGGTGGGCAAATGCTATGCAAATGAAGTGTGTGAAAATACCGTTAGCTCGCAAGTATGTGAATAAATATAAGCAATTGTCACGCGATCCTTAAATTGAGTGAGTGGGTGTTGCCAAGGGTTAAGTTGTGGTGAGAAAAACAATTACTTACTGTTTATTGTGAATTTACATACATATCCATGAACAAATTAAGGGTAACAAATATTGCTTGAAGCAAACAAGAAAGTTCAAATTTGTTTATATTTTTATTGGCTTACTTTTCTGTGGCTACCTTTGTACGAAAGTACTTAGTTGCATAGTTGGGGAAAGTTTAGTTTTGTTTACAATAGGAAAACAAGAAGAAAGCTTTCGAGAAAGAATTATTTTGAAGAGCAGTGCTGTATTAATCTCTCAAAGAAACAATAAGAGACTAAGGGAAAGATGCAGGAAGTGGATATAAAAAAAGGCGTGAGTTCCAAGCACTCGTGAGGTTTGATGTGTAAACATTGTGTATTCTGCATGACACTGCATTTCATAAATGACTCGCCTATGAGTCATTTTAAACTCATCAATGAGTCATTTTTGACTTGCCAATGAGTAATTTTGAACTCATCAATGAGTCATTTTCGACTCCTCAATTAGTCATTTTTGACTCATCAATAGGTCATTTTTGACTTCTCAATCATTTTTAACTATTCAATGAGTCATTTTTGACTAATCAATGAGTCATTTATGACACATTCACGAGTTATTTATAACACTTCCACGAGTCATTTATGACTCTTCCACGAATCATTTATGACTCTTTCACGAGTCATTTATGACTACACGGCTAAAAAAATGAACCTAAATTTTAAACCCGTATAAAGTTTAATCAACTTTTCAAACTTTTTTGTACAATATTTCAAACCGTCCAAATACCTACAAAGATTTTCAATATCTTTTGGCTTCGATTTAAAATCTAAATGAAAAAGCAGTCTAAATTTTTAATTTTTGGTTTGTTTGAATGTAATTGAATTTTGCCGACAAAAACTTCATGTGCGTCATAACTCAGCGGTCGAGCAGTCGGCTGTGACTCCTGAGCGTTTTCGTTCGAATCCTGCCAGCTGCCACATTTTTTTAGTTTTACTTTATTCTTAAAACTCTTCGGTTTAAAATTAAAACTTCTTGGTTTGAAAATGAAAATTTTTCGGTTTAAAATTAAAACTTCTTGGTTTGAAAATTCAAACTATTCGGTCTAAAATTTAAACTTTCGGGTTTGAGAATTCAAATTTATTTTCGAAAGTTTATTCAAGAATTTTGCTAACAACATTTATGTGTGCCATGTAGCTCAGTGGTAGAGCAGACGGGCATGATGCGGGGAGTCTTGGTTCGAATTCCCGCCAACGGACAAAAAATTTATTTTATCTTTGAAATATTATTGAAACATTTCTGGTTTATAATTGAAACGAGATTCATTTAGCCAATTTTCTTGAAAACCTGTCTAGACTGAATTTGAAACCAAATTAAGTTTGGTCATATATGTAGCCCAAAAAAGTTTAAAATTTATGTTGAAATTTTTAGCCGTGTGCAACTACAATATACCCTGCCTACACCTACAATATACCCTGCTTACAACTACAATATACCCTGCCTACACTGCCTATGCCATACAATATACCCTGCCTACAACTACAATATACCATGCCTACACCTACAATATACCATGCCTACACCTACAATATACCCTGCCTACAACTACCATATACCCTGCCTACACCTACAATATACTCTGCCTACACTGCCTAGAACTACAATATACCCTGCATAAACTGCCTATACAATACAATATACCCTGCGGGTAAGATGGAAGAAAAAAAGAGAACCGCAAAGTCAAAAGTCATTTAAAGGACATTTAAAAGCAAAGGGGATGAGTTAATTTGGTTTTGTGTTTTTCCGACAGGGTGGATACTAGATGTATATTGGAACGATTTTTCGTCATCCCTTGTCAATTTTGGTTTTGTAGCAAACCGATTTCGCCGATCCGCCATCTTCAGTGTTTCATTTCTGAACTTCGTGTTAAAATAACATGACCGATGGTGTTGAAAAATAATAACCTGAAAAAGTGTTAAAAAAGTGTTGATTTTATATGAAAATTTTTCTGTATGTTGACCGAACTGTTTTAGCAAAAGTTAGGGTCATGGTTCAGTTAAGATTATTGTTACAGTTACAGCCATGGTTTCCTTACTTATTCGCTTACCTTTCCTTTATCGTATACAGTTACGGCCTCGGTTAATTTACGTGTGCGGTTAACTTTTCAGGCTCAGTTACGGTTATGGCTACGGCGATTAGTTAAGGTGTATGGTTATGTTTATGCTTGCCCTTATGTGGTTTTTGTTGTAACAGAACTTCACCCCTTCATGTCGGCGCATCCATTCATGGAATGGTGCTTTACAGACCGACCCTGATCTTCGGACAAAATCGTCCTGTACCGGATATGAATCCGATACGTTCCGGCAAATAGAATCTTGTGGTACAAACCCGGCTACAGCGGAAATGATGTCGTTGACCCCGTACCCGGATCGAAGTTGGTTTTAGCTGTGACCTCGGACATTTTCTAAACCCCTAACCCGCAGAGGGTTGAGATACGTTTACGGTTACGTTTTGTTTACGTTTTCCCTTTAGTCTACGGTTACGGGTACAGATACGTTTACAGTTAGAGAAGAGAATAAATAGCTAAATAAGAACACTTCCTCCGTTTTCCCTTTTTTACTTAGGAAAGTTGTTTGTGCTGCTCACTATCAACACCGCGTTTGCCAAAAACCCCATATTGCAACTTCCTTTATTAAAAAAAAAACTTTCGACAAGTGAAAGTAGAAAGTTTTAGCGAACCATAAATATTACTTATTTTATGAATCAATAATTTTTATTACCTTTACACTTATACGTGCAAACTGTATTGATGCTGATTTTATTATACACACACATACATATACGAGTATATACAAATATTGTAAACGCGCTTTCACTTTATAAATTCATTCCCAACTTTTGCTTAGCTCATCAACTTTGATTGCACACTTTTCGTTTTCATGATCGAGTACTACAGTAAAGAGGCTTAAATTTTGTATATTAAAAATAAAATTAAAATAAAATCACTTCAAAGTAAATACGGGCATAAGTTTAGTTAAGTTCAATGGTACATACATATGTAAGTACATGCAAAGGTTTTATACAGAGAATCATAATAACTTAAGTTACTTTTTTCCATTGAGGTTACTATTTGAAACTATTGATCTAGTTCAATTTCTTGAACTATAGTTCGATAAGGTGACCGAAGTAAGATCATAAAAAGCTAGTTCAATTTTTTTGAAGGACTATAAGCGATTTAGTCCTTTTATTGAACGAAAAACCCCAACTCTACTCCCTACATAAATGCTACGAAAATTTCCAAAGATATCAAAGTTTCGGCGAATAAAAGCCACGAACTTCATCATCTGGACAATATTTTATTATTATTATTCGGTTGTGAATGCGCTGTGACCTTCCTTGACCTTGTATCCTACTTAAGTAACAACTTAATGGCCAATATCTATCTAAGACTCCACACATATTTACGGACTAGTTGTGGGGAACACCATGGCGTATGAGTAACAAAATTGTTCTTTGCACTAAGTACTTAGTGCGTAAGGTTATGCTATTTGAAGTTAACTTCTTAGGCGGCGATGCAATGTTTTTGTTTCACTATTATGAATCGAAAGTAAAAAAATGGAACGGGCATGCAAACTTTTGGTGTATCTGGATGTAGATATGTCGCACCGAGTGAAGTAATTTGGTTCAAATTTGTAATATAGATAGTATGCTTCATTCTGAGACTTTCTACTTGGCTGTTGCCATTTCAGGCGGTTTACAAGTTTGCCACCTATCTCAATTTTGTTCAAAAATGTTGTTGTTGGAGTGTCAAACTGGTCGGGGGTGATGCGGTTGGGCCTGATAGACAGGTGGTTTTCACCTTAAATAAGGAGGCACTCGAGCCTAAAGGTGCAATGGACGAGTGAATTACGGCGTTGACCAGATCGTGATCCACGCATACTGTGGCGATGCAAAGCTCTGGAGGACTCGAAAATCGGAGTACCGGAAGAGGAGGCGTAGGAGTCCGACGCAGAAAGCATGTTATCTGCCACGTCATATTACGAAGGTGCTGTGAAAAACTCGGCCATGGAAGACAGCCTGCTGGACGGGGAAGATCTCGACGGCTCGGTGGTGCCAGCTAATCCTGAGCGCATTATTGTTGATGCTGCTTCAGGCAGCGCCAATTCATGCAGATGCTCTAAACAACTGGTCGTTGAGAGACAGCCTCCGGGACGGGACAGAGCTCGACAATACGGCGATGGCAGGGAAGTCTGCGCGTTCCCATGTTGGTGGTGATTCAGATAAGCCTGCACAAATCTAAATCAGCCCCGCCTGCTTTAAGTAGTCGTCTTTATAAAGGCGACGTTGATATGATCCTCATGCAAGAACCCTAGGCCAACAGCTCGAGGATTTGCGGATTGGGGACTAAGGGTTTCAAGCTCATTCTAATCAACGAGGAAGGAAAAGTTAGAGCCTGTATTTTGGTTAAGTCTGAGCTGAACATCTTTCTTCTACCCAACTACAACAGTCGGCGGCACCAGCATGAAGATGGCGACGGTCTATATGCCCTAGGACGCCGAAGAACCTCCACCACAAAGGGAGGTGAAAAATCTGGTGTTAAATTTGGTGTCAAATTTTTTAAGCTCCAATATCAATGCCAGGGGCGAGTCTCCGATTGATTACCTATTAATTATTATTATTTTTTTACCCGGGATTAAGGATGTTGATTTGGTTGAAAGTTAAGGAAATTTAAAGCAAAGTCAATGAATGGAAAGGGAAGGAAAGGAAAGAAAAGGAAAGGATAGGAGAGGAAAGGAAAGGAAAGGAAAGGAAAGGAAAGGAAAGGAAAGGAAAGGAAAGGAAAGGAAAGGAAAGGAAAGGAAAGGAAAGGAAAGGAAAGGAAAGGAAAGGAAAGGAAAGGAAAGGAAAGGCAAGGAAAGGAAAGGAAAGGAAAGGAAAGGAAAGGGAAGGGAAGGGAAGGGAAGGAAAGGAAATGAAACAAAAGGAAAGGAAAGTAAAGGAAAGGAATCGTGTTTGAGTCTTTTAGGAAAGATATATCAAAAGAAAGAAAGAAAATATAGGACAGGGGAAAAACACCAAAAAATATAATAAAATGAAGTTTTGTGGATGAATTTCAACCTCTTGGCGAACACTACATAGTTTAATTTAATTTATGTGCAGAATACAAATGTTTACACATCAAACTTAACGAGTACTTGGGTACTCAGGTCTTCCTTTCCTACAATTTTATTTCATTATATTTTCAGGTGTACTTCCGCGAATTCGGAATCATGTATTTATAACCACATGTTCTCTCTATAATCCATTTGTCGTAACAAAAATCGAGCCAGAGAAATTCCTGAACATACATTAACAGAGGATTACAATTTGTGTCAATTTTTACTTTACGCTTACCCAAACATCTTAACTAATTTCATAAAACTTAAAGTACTTCTTTTAGCTAGACGTGACTAGCATGGCATCAACGCACTAAAAATCCGACAACAAACAGCCACAAACCACTTTTACTTACACTCTTAAAGAAATATTCATACACACAAAAAAAGCTAAACTTTTCAAGTACCCAAATGAACAAATCCGCTTAGAGCACAACAACAATTGACGAAACCAAATGCAGATCTAGGAGACTGGCACAAAATGGAATATTCATAAATACACAAATACCATAAAAAGGCGTGAGAAAACGTACACCGGCAAAATACAAAAAAAAAATAATAATAAAAAACAAAGAAAAAGTATTTGCAAGGATAAAAGCACGTTTGAACTATTTGAGCGTTAGTATGTCTTTGTATTTAGCAAGAAAATTGTTGCGCCGAGCGTGACTGTCAACAACAATCATATTCAATAAAAAGAATTAAGCGAGAGAGAAAGGGGATAAAGTCAAATCAACCAACACCACCATAGACTAGCCAATAACAACAACAACAACAGCAACAACTTTGGAAACTAACATACACATATCAACTACTAACATATGTAGATACATTTGAATAAGAAGCAGCAGCAGCAACACTAACAAGAGAAGCAAAAGGACAGACCCTTAAATATTGACTTGATCATTGTATTCAACACAGATTTGAGTAAAATCATCAAAACACACTGCCACTTAAATCCCCGCCTAGTTAAGACCCAGTGCGCAATAGTGACTAAGCGAGCGAGTGAGTGAGTGTGTGTGTGTGTGTAAGCAAAAAAGCGCTTACATTCATACATTAAGTATTTACAACATTCAATTTACGTTATTGCACTCCAGTTAGGCCACCACAGGCCAGCACGAATCAAACGCAAATCTGTAAAAAAAAAAAGAATCACAAAAAATGTTCGACACAAAATGGTTGCCAGCCGCTTGTGGCAGTTTGGCGCCCGCTCTAATACCTCCCGCACACATGTTGGTATTGGCCTACTTTTGGCAAAACTATTCACGTTATGTTGATAAACATTTTTGTACATGCTCCTGCTGGGATACAATATTCAAGGGACCCTACGAATCGGGTATTGCATCGTATAAACATCTTTACTTCAATGTCACACAAAATTCATTCAAAATGTGGCTATTGACTGTATTTGCTGTTATTGCACTTTATGAATGCATTAAACAGTTGATTGCATTGATATTGCAACAACGTTGCCGTTATTCAATGTTGTTGCTATTCTCGTTGTCGATATTTTCACATTACTATGCATGGTGGGCGTACATGAATTATTACAACGATGATTATTACCAACAATGGAACCATCAGCTGTTCTTTACGGTGAGTACTTTGTAGTAGATAAGTGTATGGGCATATTAGGGATAGCAATGCAGCCATTCCTTATTTCCAAAAATCCTGGGATTTTCGGGATTGGATATATGTTATTGTGATTTATTTATTTAAGATGACATTAGCCTTTCTAGGAGTTTACTAGAACCTGAAGGCCTATATTTTTCTATATCCGAAAGGCCGACCAATGTACCAAATTTCATGCAAATCATAATATTATACTTACATATATGGTTTTATGAATAGGTCATTTCCTAGTCCACTTTCCGGGTCTCTGGTCCACAGGAACCATAAGGGCCAATGAACATAGCCTGTGTGTAAATCTGGTTAAAAACAAGTAAGGACGTCTAAAAACATGTAAGGACGATTTCATTCAATTTCATCAGCTGTACTTCCTATAATGGTATACCTTGTGCCAAACTTGATGATTCTACGGTAATCAGTTTAAAAGTTAGGACCAGTTGAATTTTCAAAAAATTTCCCCTTAAAAGTGGGCGGTGCCACACCCACTTTACAAAGTTTATCAAAAAATTATAATGGAATGATCAGGGGGTTCATCCTACCATATTATATCATTTTAACCATTCCCGTTAACGAATTATGTCAATTTAGGTGATTTTCGAAATTTTCGATATCGAGAGTAGGCGTGGTTGGACGGCGTTTTTATACTATTTCATCAAGTATACTGAAATGCTTTGTAGCAAACTTCATCGTTCTACCGTAGCCAGTTTAAAAGGTAACACCAGTCGAATTTTTCAAAAAAGGCCTCTCTCAAAAGTGGGCGGGGCCACGTTCAAAATATTTCAAAAAATCATTATAGAATGACGATTAACCTATAAAATTATATCATTTTAGCCATTTCAGCTACCGAGATATGTATGTCAATTTATGTGATATGTGATATCGAAAAAATGGGCGTGGTTATCATCCGATTTCGACTATTTTCAATAGCAACCTACCTTGGCCAGAAAGTAGCCTGTATACCAAATTTCATGCAAATATCAAAATTTTTACTCAAGTTATCGTGTACACGGACGGACGAACATGCCCTACTCCTAATAACTTTCATATATGGACAAAATTATAACACCCTTTTGCTATTACTAGTACGCTGGATATAAAAATTAGGGCACATATATATAGTTTTTTACTAAATTTGCATTTTGATACTAGCTGACCCGGCAGACGTAGTCCTGCCACAAATTTATTTCTCTACATGTTTCTCTAACCCTATCCCTATATCTATTTTAATTCATATCCCTATCACCTTCGTATAGGAGGAACCACGCTCCCTTTTTTCGTTATCAAATGGTTTATGACAGCATTCATAAACACCTTTTGTTTGATACCCATAATGTGTTAACACATTTTTGTGGAAATATCCTCCGAAACCGGTCGAACTATCGAAATTTCAAGATATCTCCTAAACCATTTCAGATATTTCAATGAATCACATCGCATATTATAGCACTCATTGACACCTTTCGTTTGACAGACATATTGTACTAAGACGTTTTTGGTCACCTCTGGTCCACATATTGGGCGATAACCCCAAAACCCGTTGAGATATCGCATAAAAAAATAGCTTAAGCTTTAAGTTGAGCGTCTAGCAATCCAACGATTCAATTCCATTCAGTACTTTTAGAGTGTTACGACCACAAACATACAGACAGACATGGTCCACATATTGGGTGATAACTCCAAAACCGGTTGAGATATCGAAAAAAGTAATATCTTAAATTTTAAGTTGAGCGTCGAGCAATCCTAAGAAAAAAAGTTTAATTCGATTCCATTCATTACTTTCAGCGTGATACGGCCACAAACATACGGACAGACAGCCAGACACACAAAAACTTTTAAAGAGATCATTTTTTTTTTTAACCCAAACCGCTGAAGAATAGCTATTTAGCAAATCCAGAGATCCCAGGATTGTAAAATTAGATCCCGAAAACCCCAGCATAGTTAAAAATCGCAAAAATTTGTAAGCCTAGTGCATAGGTGGTGTGTATATTAGGAATTTAATCAACAATTCAAACACTATACATTCATTGGCTCTTAGCCATCGTGGCCATTTTGGTTTCGTTAAATATCACCACATGCCAGACATTTATGTCTAGCGATAATTTGCGGTTTATTGATATCAATATCTTACGAGCCGAAGTTTCTTTGCTCGTTTGCAATACTATGCTCAGAGCTGCGTTAAGCTCAGACAGCCCATTCTTACATTTACGTAGCTGGTAGGCGTTGGCATCATGGGAGGGATCATCTACTTTCGAAACCGTCCTTTATACTGAGCCATAGATTCGCGATGGTAACCGCGATGGTAACCGCGATGGTACCGCCGATGGCCAATATATGGTTGTTACTTTTGCACGACCTTAAGGTTTATTGAATTCCAACCGAAGCCCCCTTTCCCGTCTCCTGCATTTGTCGAGAGTTATTGGAGATTTACTTCGTATATCTTCGTATCGCACCTAAGTCATATAGCGGGAATACGTCCAAAGATATGAACTATGTAAAATCCCATTTTCATAGAAGCTGATTCGTCCCTTTTTACCTCTTCCTCCATTCTTCTGGAGTTATTGGAGAGTAGATTCGTATATCTTCGTACCAAATTTTAGCTATACAGCATGAATAATCCCATAGGAGTTAACAGCTGTTCTAGCGCTTTCTTCTTACTCTTTTTGTGGTCTAAACGTGAATCGTGAGCTAAAACCCAGAATAGAACCGCGTTTAATAAATTATTTGTGCACTTTTCAACAAAAAGTTTAAAGCCTCTCATATGATTATGTACATATAGCTTCCATTTTCATGCCGCAGAAGTGCTTCGCTGTTGATGACATATTCACTTAGTGAGCTATATTTAATCATATTACATATTCATACAAACTAATTATGTTTAAATGAGTCTTATTTAATATAACATAATTATATCCATGATTATGCGTTTAACAAGTGCAGTCTCATACAGGGTTCGGAATTATTCATTTATGAACATTCAAGTACGTTCTTTTGCATTCGCATTCATGAACATGAACATTGAAAAAAATTGCATTTTCTATCGTGAATAAGAACGCTTACAAAAATCCACACCGTTAACGTTCAAGAATGCATTCGCGAATAATTCACAAATTCATTCTCTAATCTATGTAAGAACGTACATCTTGTCGTTCATCTTCATACACGTATGCAGTATACCTACATAAATACCAGTGTTTGCATTTTTGTTTTTGTTTTGTTTCAATTCTTGTATGGCCGAAAGCTCTTCAGTAAAAGGTAAGAAGTAGGTGCCTAAATGCATTCGTGAATTATTCGCGACACATATGCATACATTTATGAAGATGAACGTCAAGAAGTACATTCTTACATAAATTCGAGAA
This sequence comes from Campiglossa producta, assembly GCA_964058755.1. Taxonomy (NCBI): domain Eukaryota; kingdom Metazoa; phylum Arthropoda; class Insecta; order Diptera; family Tephritidae; genus Campiglossa; species Campiglossa producta. The sequence goes on along the minus strand of CAXKVI010000002.1, from coordinate 28,122,982 downwards.
TGCATTTCTGAATGATTTGCGAATGCATGCATGAACGTGAATGATGCGAATTTTTTTATGCGTTCTCATTCACGAACGCGAATGCAAATTTGTATACCCAGCGTACTAGTAATAGTACACGGCCTTTTTTCGATATCGAAAATTTCAAAAATCACATAAATTGGCACAGCTTGAGTAAAGATCGAGATATTTGCATGAAATTTGGTATACAGGTTACTTTCTGGCCAAGGTAGGTTGCAGGTATTGAAAGTGAGTGAAATCGAATGGTAACCACGCCCCATTTTTCGATATCGAACATTTCGAATATCACATAAATTGGCATAGCTTGAGTAAAGACTGACATATTTGCATGAAATTTGGTACACGGGTTACTTTCTGGCCAAGGTAGGTTGCAGGTGTTGAAAGTGGGCGAAATCGAAAAGTGGCGAAATCGGATATCGAAAATTTCCAAAATCACATAAATTGACAAAATAGGAAATATTCCCGATGGAAATGTTAAAAAGCGCTGGGTATTTAATGTTTGGTTTACTCGAACTTAGACTTCCTTACTTGTTTTTTAATGTTCATGTGAATGTTTCCGAACCCTGGTCTCATAACAGCAATATTTGCTAGTGATGTGCGGTTCTGAGTTTTTAAGAAATCTGATTTTACGAGTCCAGTTATAGTTTAGGTTTACTTTTCTAAACGATGGGCAATAAATCAAAATACTAATATAAATGATCTGTGCTACTTCAAGTTATCATTCAACCTTTTTCTTACTGGTACCTTATTACTGGTACCTACAAACTATGAATACAAGAAAATGAACAATAGACTAGCGACTATCAGCAGGACCATGAAAGACCGAAACTTCGTAATTTCGAACAGTAAGTCTCAGTTCATTCCTTCTAAAAAGATATGAAGAACATTTAGGAACAGCATATTAGGACAATCAACCAATACTGGGTTTTCTCATTCAGTAGCTCTGTACATCACTAGTAGCCAACATATGTATGTAGTTATTTGGTTTCATTAATTAGATAAATCAGTAACGTTTTGAGTGCTCATTAACTACACTCTTTACATTATATGATATATGTTGCTGGGTAGATTTAAGATAGATGCAGGGTGTTGAATGAGAAATTTAAGTAGTAAAAGGCAGCAAACGTGGGGTGCTGCTTTAGAATATTTTCCTACAAATTGGCGAGACTTGAGGAGAGGCCACACCAATTTCAAGAATTTTGTTTCTAACGAACTTTTAAAGATAACCTAAAATCTTTGGTGTAATAGGTCAAGTACACTACCGCTACAACACGGCGACCACCAAGAACAAGTATGTTATTGGTGTATTTAAAAGTTTACTAATGCTATCGGTTTGTCAATATTTGGGCTCGGTCACTAGACCGACTGTCGTCGAAGGGTTTTAGTACTACATCTCATTGACTCTCCTTAATCCTTTTATCCTTTTAAAAGTTCAAATGTGGAGATTTGTTGCAGTCTTTTAAAAATGAACCACCCTACTACACTACAAAACAAGTATGCACATATATATTGCCCTTCAAATCCTATTATATTGAAAGTATGACGCAAAAAATATCTGTATCAATTATCTGTGTCTTATACCATTCAACCTCAACTAATTGCACGACCTTTCATCTTCCTAGTATAAGCGAAAAAAAATACATCACCTTCCTGGTATACGCAAATAAACATATTCTCCAAATTAATAAACCCGGCTTTTTTTTTTTGTTGTGAAAATGGAAATGGTTGAACTTGAGCAAACCTTACCCAACTGTTTTTTCGCAACTTCGCGAACAACAGCTGCGACAAAACATTTTCGTGAAAAATAGCCACCAAGCGACTTTGTTGCCAAGCGCAAATACTTTCGCATTTTTATATTATAGGTTACTTGTACACGGTTAAAAATTTGAACCTAAATTGTAAACTTTTTTGGACTACATATATGACCAAACCAAATTTGGATTCAAATTCAATCTATACCAGTTTTCATAAAAATTGGCCAAATAGATCGGGTTTCAATTATAAACCAGAAATGTTTTAGCAATTTTTTAAAGATAAAATACATTTTTTGTCCGTTGGCGGGGATTCGAACCAAGACTCCCCGCATAATGCCCGTCTGCTCTACCACTGAGCTACATCGCACACATAAATGTTGTTGGCAAAATTCAATCTTGAATAAGCTTTCAAAAATAAATTTGAATTTTCAAACCAAAAATTTTAAATTTTAGACCGAAAAGTTTTAATTTTCAAACCAAAACGTTTTAATTTTAAAGTGAAAAATTTTATACAAAAACTTTCTGGACCATATTAGAGAGAATTTTCAGGCCTTCAAGTAGGTCACAGGAAATTTTTCGAAAAAAAAACGTACCATTTTCGAGAATAGTCCAAAAACCTGATATTTTTATCTTTGACCCGGAATAACATTTTTATCACACATGGTTTCGATGGGATTTTTATATGGATTTAAAATTTAGGTTCATTTTTTTAGCCGTGTAAAATGTCATAAACAGAAGTTTTTGGAATTTAAACAAAAATGTGTGTCTGACATTTTTTCATGAGAATTCTGATTTACTTCAGGATATTGTGTGCGTCAATGTTCGGCTCAAGAAGCTTAGGTTCGCCGTCAGAAACAAAACTTTAACAGCCTCATTCTCTTTGGCGAAGGATAACCAAAACGAGAGATAGTTGGACTTGACGTTTCGTCTAGCAGTCACATTCTAATTAGATTTCTAAATTATTTGCCAACTTTAAGTGCTGCCGTATATAATTTATGCAAGAGTTTATAAGAATCAGTCAAGTTTTTTAAAATTTTTCTTGTATTTCAAAATTCTGGGAACATTCTTTTTGGCTGGTTGACATAAAAATTTGGGATTCTAACTAGAATGTGACTGCTAGACGAAACGTCAAAACCAACTATCGTTCGTTTTGGTTATCGTTCGCCAAAGAGAATGAGGCTGTAAAAGTGCCCATCGATCCCATGTGTGCTAAAAAACTTATTCATGTTTTTTTTTAGATTTATCTCGAAAACGGTAACTTTTTTCAAAAATTACCTGGGACCAAGTTTTAGATCTGAAGACATGTATTTCGTGAGCATAGTATTGATATCGTATATCTCCTTTAAAATATTTAGTTCCCTACCTTGAACCCTTTTAGAGATATTCACCACATTTAGTCAATATCTCGGAAACGTCCATAGTCACATGTGGTCCACATTTAAGTCAATATCTCGGAACTGGGTTCGCATATATGAAACTAAAAACCACTCGCTTTTTTATTCAAACCTGGTACACATTTTGGTCGATATTTGAGAAACGGTTTCGTACATGGGACTTGGAACCTATCCCTGCGAAACCACCCATTAACACCTATCACCTGGTCACCATTCCGGCCGATATCTCGGAAACGGTTTCCCATATGGGTCTAAGAACCACCCTTTGTTAAAAACCTCATCAACAACTTTCATTTGGTGCCCATATTGTCCAAAAACTTTCTACGGTCACACATTTAAAACCTATGCAGTTTTCTTTCTGGAAATGAACAAAAGCTCTCTACAAACATTTAGGTTTGTTGGAATTTTTGTTATATGTATATCAAATATCTAAATTTACCGCTCTAGAAGTTTTTAATATTATGCATGGATAAAAGCTGGCCCTAGCTTGAGAACTATAGGCTTTACAAAAAAAATAATTTTTTTTTTCATTGTCGATGAAGAACTTTCGGACAAATAAAAGGTAAAAGAAATTTTTTCTACACATACTAAAGCTTTCGAGAAAAATCTTGAGAGGTCCATACTTAGCATATATTTTACAATCTCGATATCTCAAAACTGGTGACTATTATACAAAAACTTTCTGGACCATATTAGTAGAGAATTTTCAGGCTTTCAAGTAGGTCACAGGTAATTTTTCGAAAAAAAAAACGTACCATTTTCGAGAAAAGTCCAAAAACCTGATATTTTTACACGGCTAAAAAAATTAACCTAAATTTTAAACCCGTATAAAGATTAATCAATTTCTCAAACTTTTTTGTACAATATGTTAAACCGTCCAAATACCTACAAAGATTTTCAATTTCTTTTGGTTTCGATCTAAATTCTAAATGAAAAAGTTGTCTAAATTTTTATTTTTGGTTTGTTTTAATGTAATTGAATTTTTCCCACAAAAACTTCATGTGCGTCATAGCTCAGCGGTAGAGCAGTCGGCTGTAACTCCTGAGCGTTTTCGTTCGAGTTCTGTCAGCTGCCACATTTTTTTTTAGTTTTATTTTATTCTTAAAACTTTTCGGTCTAAAATTTTAACTTTTAGGTTTCAAAATTCAAATTTATTTGTGAAAGCCTATTCAAGATTGAATTTTGCCAACAGCATTTATGTGTGCGATGTAGCTCAGTGGTAGAGCAGGCGGGCATGATGCGGGGAGTCTTGGTTCGAATTCCCGCCAACGGACAAAAAATTTATTTTATCTTTAAAAAATTGTTAAAATATTTCTTGTTTATTATTGAAACCCGATTCCTTTAGCCAATTTTCATGAAAACGGGTATAGATTGAATTTGAATCGAAATTTGGTTTGGTCGTATATGTAGTCCAAAAAAGTTTAAAATTTAGGTTCAAATTTTTAGCCGTGTATCTTTGACCCGGAATAACATTTTTATCACACATGGTTTCGATGGGCTTTTTATATGGGTTTAAAATTTAGGTTCATTTTTTTAGCCGTGTAGAATGTCATAAACAGAAGTTTTTGGAATCTAAACAAAAATGTGTGTCTGACATTTTTTCACGAGAATTCTGATTTACTTCAGGATATTGTGTGCGTCAATGTTCGACTCAAGAAGCTTAGGTTCGCCGTCAGAAACAAAACTTTAACAGCCTCATTCTCTTCGGCGAACGATAACCAACACGAACGATAGTTGGTTTTGAAGTTTCGTCCACATAACGGTACTACGTAACGGCAGAAAATAATCGAGATAGATATAGAGTTCCATATACATATAGAAGTTCTTAGGTTGATAAGGCATGTCCGTCCGTCCGTCTGCCCGTGTACACGATAACTTGAGTAAAAATTTAGATATTTGCATGCAGTTTTGTATACAGGTTAGTTTCTGGCCAAGATTGCTATTGAAAATGGTCGAAATCGGATGGTAACCACGCACCCTTTCTCGATATCGAAAATTTCGAAAATCACATAAATTGACTTATCTCGGTAAATGAAGTGGCTAAAATGATTTAATTTTATAGGTGAAACCTCCTGGCCATTATATTATGATTTGTTGATAAATCTTTTAAGGTGGGCGTGGCACCGTCCACTTTTAAGGGGGGCAATTTTGAAAATTCGGCTGGTCATAACTTTCAAACTGATTACGGTAGAACGATGAAATTTGGCATACAAGTATCGTTGGGATGAAATTGGATAAAATCGCCCTTCAACCACGCCCACTTTCGATATCGAAAATTTCGAAAATCACTTATGTAAATTTGTGTGAAATGTTCGGTAACGGAAGGGACTAAAATTATATAACTTGGTAGGATGAACCTCCTAGTCGTTCTATTATGATTTTTTGATACATTTTTAAAAGTGAGGGTGCTACGCCCCCTCGTCATAAGTTTTAAACCGATTACGGTAGAATCATGAAAATTGACACAAGTTATACTAGCATAATAGGGAGTACGAAATTGGACGAAATCGCTTCCCGACCACGCCCACTTTCGATATGGAAACCTAGCGCTGGGTATTTAATGTTCGGTTTACCCGACTTCCCTACTTGTTGGTATTTCAAGTGTTTACTTTGACTGGACGAAAAAGTAAAATATAATTTTCATTTCTCATACTTTCAGATAACCGAATGTATATCTTCCGTACTGGTCATGCATTTGGCCAACACCACAAACTCTGTCACATCGAAAAAAGTCTTCTGCATAGTTGGTATCGCTCTACTACACATCACCGCCAGTAGTTTTGATCAATTCTTTTTGAATGTTGTACGTGATGAGGGTTATGCACATCAAATTGTGCGCGATATTGGTTTCATGATACCCGACATTCTACAATTGATCATACCATTATGGCTCTTCCGACAAACACGCAAAGAATCGTATACGACGAGACCTTTCTATCGTGATCGTAATCTGCACAAAGATATTGTAGCCATGTTATTTTTTGTGCTTGCACTCTTTGTGGTTTGTACGATTTTGTGAGATGAAATTTTTCAATATTTACAAATGATAAATAGCGAAGAGGAGGCGCGTGCAACACGGCGTATGAATTTATTAGCTCGGCTATACTTCAATGTGTAAAAAAGGTAAATATGAATTATGTAGGTTATAGGTTAAACATACCACGAATGCGAGTACGAGTACGAGTACGAGTACTACACGAATCATAATGCATTGCTAAGCAAAATATGTAGTGGATCGAGAGAAGTTTTGGTGATACCCAGCGAATGCCTAAGGTTGTGACCTAGCTTTGGTCGAAACTAAAAACAATTGGCGTGGCGTGTAAGTTTAATTTTGATTTAAGTTTTTTTTTTAGAATTAGTAGACGAAAACATACAAAATATACTTAGCAGATACGTAACCACATACACTTATAGATACTTATACATACTTATATACATTTATATACATAGATTAGTGTAATTTAAAGAATCAACAGTCCTCTCTTCCTCTCTAACTAATCGTGTGATATACATTCATACATATCGTCGCTCGCTTGCCAGAGGCATGAATGTGAAAATTTTCCAGATTTGAGTTAAGAGGCTCATGTGTTTTATCTCTCGTTTTTCTACGATTCACGAAAATCCTGGGTTTCCAAAATACAAGGAACCTCCGGAAATTTGCAATGCCATTTTCATGAAAGTGTAGTTCAATCTCTGAAAATTGTGCTAAAAAAACGAATGTGCTACACATTCATGTTTCTGGCGAAACGAAGATGTTTAAAAATTTAATTTCTAAATTTTTAAAAATTTTTGTTGAGTCAGAAACAAGAATGTATTGCACTGAACTACCAATACCAGGGCGTATACGTAACAATTTTGCTACACATTCGTGTTTCTGGCTGAACGAAAATTTAAAAAAATATAGAAATTGAATTTTTAAACAAAAACATGAATGTGCTACACATTCATGGTTCTGGCACAACGAAAATTTTAAAAAATTTATTTTGGAAATTTTAAAAGAAAAATTGAAGGAATATCCCAACAAACCATGAAGCTAGATTTCGATTCGAGGTACATTCGAGAACTAGCCACATTATCCAATCTCTAACGTTAGAGGACGACTCGAGAAACATTCGAGAATCACAGCGTTCTCTAACAAAATGGGACATAATTCTCAAATCGAAAAAACTATAGTTTTCGAGTCGAATTCTAATGTCATTCTCTAATGGGATTCTAATGTGAATTTGCAAATGCTCGCCTTTTGGCTAGTTCTCTAACCTATCTCGAATCGAGTTCTAGTGTAGTTCTCTACGGTTGCCTTCGAATAGAGAATAGTTAGAGAATTACCCTAGTTATCTAACGTAAAGACGAGCATTTCTCTAACGTTAGAGACTGTGTTTGTTGGGATTAACCTAAAACCTAACCAAAAATATATCTATGTCAAAAACAAATATTTAAAATATTGCGATTACATTCATGCTTCTGGCAAGCAAGCGGCGATATGTGTATTTTATTTTGTGATCTTAATGATGTTTTATGAAATAGTTGTATCATTTGTAGTGCCATTTTGGTTGATTAGTTTCTAGAAAGAAGAAATCATTGTTTAGGCTAGCATCCTAGATGAATTAAAATGTATTTTTACTAATGCGAAGCTGAGAGCTTTGAAGTTAGTGGGCTTCTTGAAATCTTATAATACCTTCATAGCAGAGAACAAAATTTGTATTAAACTTGAAGACACTAAGGACCGTTTTCTCATCTACTATTTACATTTAAAAATCGCTATAAATTTATCAACCACTCATCCTCCCATTCAATTAAAGAGCGAACGAAATGGCCGGTAAATTTATTTATTGTGAACTTTAGGGTTAAAGGCTAGTTGTGAAAACGGCCCTTAGCTTTCAGTTTTTTTTTTTTAACAAATACATATCTAAACTAGTTTTATTTTTCCTACTGTCATAATTTCTTTAGCCACTAGTGTGCTACAAAGAAAACACGATAATAACGAACAGTATTGAAAAGTCTCAGAAAAAAAATACACAAACAAATCGCACAGTTGTACAATATATTTAAAAAAAGAACATATTACTTTGCTAATTACAATAAAAAAAGAAACAATATTTAAATACAATATTATTAATCAAAAAAAAAGTAATACGAAAATAAAACATATCTTTACAATGTTAATACAATGATAACTAATACAATAAGATATCTATTAAATTTAAAATTAGGGGTATTCATCAAACCTTAAACATCTTATAAAGCATGCAAACGTATTAATTTATTAAGTATGTAAATGAACTGTCAAAATTTGTATGGAACAAAGTTAACGCAAATTTGATAAATTTTCGCGTCGATTTTGGTGTGTGAAAGGAGTTCGTAATGACGCTGTTCGACTTGTAGTTTTCGAATGGAAATTTCGAAATAAAAAGTACACATAAATTGATTTGGGGGCGTTTCATCTAACTGAGCTGGTAAATGTAAAAATTTAGGCATTTCGTAAAGTTATATGGTTTGATGAATTCCCCTATTGTGTTCAATTGAATATAACGTATAAGACTACGTTCACATTGAGCCATAAACTCGAGTTAAAGGGGCGAAGCGTAATATGGAATTCGTTTAATAAAACTCAATATTAAGCTGACCAAAATTTTGAGAAATAAGCACATATCAAGAGCGACTTATACTAGGTATATGAATACTACACGGCTAAAAAATGGACCTAAATTTTAAACCCGTATAAAGTTTAATCAATTTCTCAAACTTTTTTGTGCAATATTTCAAACCGTCCAAATACCTACAAAGATTTTCAATTTCTTTTGGTTTCGATTTAAAATCTAAATGAAAAAGCTGTCTAAATTTTTTATTTTTGGTTTGTTTTAATGTAATTGAATTTTGCCCACAAAAACTTCATGTGCGTCATAGCTCAGCGGTAGAGCAGTCGGCTGTGACTCTTGAGCGTTTTCGTTCGAGTTCTGTCAGCTGCCACATGTTTTTTAGTTTTATTTTATTCTTAAAACTTTTCGGTCTAAAATTTAAACTTTTGGGTTTGAAAATGGGATTCTAATTTTTTGAAATTTTGAAAGCTTATTCAAGATTGAATTTTGCCAACAACATTTATGTGTGCGATGTAGCTCAGTGGTAGAGCAGACGAGCATGATGCGGGGAGTCTTGGTTCGAATTCCCACCAACGGACAAAAAATTTATTTTATCTTTAAAAAATTGTTAAAACATTTCTTGTTTATAATTGAAACCCGATTCATTTAGCCAATTTTCATGAAAACTGGTCTAGATTTAATTTGAATCCAAATTTGGTTTGGTCATATATGTAGTCCAAAAAAGTTTAAAATTTAGGTTCAAATTTTTAGCCGTGTAGTTGAACCCTTCCCACTTCGTTGGGCGCGAACTTTTCACTATTTGACCATTAGACCGTATGCTTGCTAAAATTTAAGATACAGCTACGGTCAGAGCACTTTCACACAGTGAAGAAAAATACTCAGCAAATTACACTGTACAACAAAATAGAAGTTTTTGAAAATCCCACCGGGTTTCTCAACGATTTTTGAAGCTTTTAGGTGTGCTGAATCCGATTCTGAAGTCAGATTTTTAGGTTCATCCCATGATCAAAAATACTACAAGGACAAGCTGTTAATGACACTAATGACGTTTTTAAGCTATTCTCATACTCATTTATTGTACGTCATGACTTTTCTAATTTTTTTTATTTTTAATAAATTTTCGCTTGAATTTCTTGCTTATTATGTTCTATAATATAAGAGCATAGTTGCTCAGAACGCAAACGCAAATGAACTATGGTTGTGATTGAATTGTTTTCCTTCCCCAACCTCTTGCGATTTCGTCTGTTCGTTGTGTTGCAGCCATGATTTAATAATATACATCGGTTGAAGCAAAGCCGAATTTCCATGTATTTTGTTTTTGTAAATTTGTGGGCTGCTGTCAAAATAAATGTTCGCCCTGGTCATAATCCGTTCCGGTTCGGCTCTTTTGCTGAATTGTAAGTGTATCTATGACAGCTACTGTAAAGTGTATGATGGCTTGTCTCAACGAACGCTGCTCAGCCAAAGTGAGCCAAAGTTATTACTGATTTGGTTCAACGAACGTAACTAAATCAGAATTCGCCTTGAGTTTGGCAGTCTGCATATTTCTATACCTTTTAGGGGCATGAAAAGGTAATATACCTTTGGTCCGAAGTTTGTAAGTATGAGAAGAAGAAGAGATAGACCCACCAATAAGTATACCGATATAATCAGGATGATGAGTTGAATTGATTGAGCCATGTCTGTCCGTCCGTCTGTCCATCTGTTTGAACGCAAACTAGTCCCTCAGTTTTAGAGATATCTTCCTAAAAATTTGGTGTGCAGACATTATTTTATACGAGATTAATCATTTGTCGGCACCAGCAAGATCGGACCAATATTACATATAGCTCCCATACAAACGATTTTTTCGATAAACGGATTTTGGCCTATAACTAGTAGCCCAACTAGTCAGTGTTTTGTCTTTTTCTATATAAGCAACTGGTATTTTTTACGTGTTGATGTCCTACGAAATGCCAATTGTCAGATTTCGACCAGAACATACCAGTCATCTACTAGTCAATTATACTAGTTGTAAAATACCAGTCCCATACTAGTTCAACCTGGACTAGTATGATTTCCATAAAACGAACTAGTCTCCATACTAGTATTTTTACTTGTTCCACAATGTAGTACAGAGTAAAACATTTTACATTTAGGGCCGCTTGCATAAAAGCTGATAACGACTAACCGGAGTTTAATTGACGTATTTTGTATGGTTAGCTGTCAAGTTAATCACCGATTAGGCTTAATCGGCTTTTATGCAAGTGGCCCTTAGTGTTGATGTCCTACGAAATGTCAAATGTCAGGTTTCGACTAGAACATACCAGTCATCTACTAGTCATGATATACTAGAATTATACTAGTTGTAAAATACCATACAGTATAGGACATGCTAGTTCAACCTGGACTAGTATGATCTCCATAAATGAACTAGTCCCCATACTAGTCCAAAAAGTATTGAACCTGGACTAGTATGATTTCAACCAGAATTTGTATAACTTACCCTTTATTATATCATTTGCCTTTATTTTCATGTTTATTCTTAATCAGAAAGCAGCGACTATTTGTATTTACCATATCACGAAAAAGCATCTGTGAATTATAAGAGAAAAAAGAAGCAACCGAAACGAATGAATTTTGTAGTTTTTAACAGGTATGATATCATCCAGAAAAATGTAGTTGTAAACTAGAATGAAATGAATATTTCTTGACTAGTATGAGTTCTGCCAGAAAATTATAGTTGTATACTAGTATTTTTCTGACTAGTTAGAGATATCGCTGCGGGGTTACTAAACCTTTTATATTTTTTCTGAATATGGGAGAAGAATAAAAATCACAAAATAAAACTTAAAAAAATACGTTACCAAGTAGCTCCTCTTCAGTACTTCCGATAATTTTAGAGTTTTCATAAAGTCTCTCCTTTAAAGTTAACCTAAAAATTAAAAGGTAAAATGAAATTTAGACTGATTACGATTTATTTATTTTTTTTGTTTACTTAAAATATCTCAGTAGGACCTATGTGTGTATGTATCTAAACCTTTACACATTGATATACATACAAATCTAGCGAATAAAAATTTATTTAACCTACATACATACACGTTATATTTATACATACATAGATACATTAGGGTGGGGAAAAAGCGATTTTACTTTTTTTGGACTGGTATACGGAAAATTATAATTCCTGGGTAAAAATTTAGTTAATAGCCAAATTTTAATGGAAAGAGCGGAGCTGCTTAACGCAGGAGAGCTAAACGCATATTGGCTAAACGAACTTTGAAAGAAACACAGCCTTGAGTATGCCTTTCCCATTAATAATTAAAACTCATATTTGACCATTATACTCTTTGTTAACTTGGAATTCTTTTTCCGTATAAAAAGGACTACTAATGGCGGCGATATACCAACAGGTTATCATAACCTCTAACTAGATTTTTGCCAAGTTCTCTTGCAAGTTGTGGTTTGCTGCTTTTGAGTTTTTGCTGAGAAGCTTCTCATGGCAGAAATACACCCGGAAAGTTTGCCAAACAAATACCGAGAGCGATCCCGTTTAGAAAAATTCTTTTTCTAAATAATTTTTTGATGTTGCTTTTGCCGGGCAACGATACCCGACTAGTTGGTGTAGTAGGCCGAACACACTACCGCTACAACACGACGGCCGCGTATTTCCGTATATCGGTCCCGAAAAAAAGGAAAGCCGACTTTTTTTTCGCTCACCCTAATAGATATATACATATAAGACGAATAGCTGTTTAGCTCTTAGAGAATCAAAAATAGAATTTATGTTTAGAGTGAAAAAAAAATTAATTCAAAATACTTTTTTAATGAACCATTAATAAATATGTATTTCTTACATGCAATAACCTAGAATAGAATTATGTACATACGGGGCTAAATTCGTGAACTGGGCCACCTAAAAAATTCATCACTTCGATTTGAATGAAGTTTGGTGAAAGTGATCTGCTATGTAAGAAAAAGTATAACTAAAAGTGCAAATATTGGATGGTTACCGAGATAAACGGGTTTGAATTCGCAATTTTTTTTGTGTAAGCCTTTTTTCTTTAAATTAGAAATCATGTATTTGACGTGCTAAAAAGGAACTTGGAAACCCTTTTCTAAAGCATTTTTTAAAATTAATTGAACAATTTTAGTAAAAATTATATATAAAAGAATTTTTATCAATTTTTTTCAAATTTGGACATTTTTAATACTTTTTTTAATTTTAATTTAAAGCTTGATCATTTTCCTTTAAAATAATACCTTTTTTGTAATGGAACTCGAAAATTTCTTTACATTTTTTTTGCGATTAATCATTTTAAAGGAAAAAGATGAAGCTTTAAATTAAAAGTACCTGGGTGACCGTGATCCCAAAATGACCCAAAAATAATCAAAAAATAGTAATAAAATTATCCCAAAAAGACTCTTAAATGTTCCCAAAATAATACGGAAATTGAACCCAAAACGACCCAAAAATGATACAAAACGAATCCCAAATGACCCCAAAATCCTAATCCTAAAATAATCCCAAAACGACCCCAAATGTTCCAAAAATGACCCAAAAATTATCCCAAAATGACTTCAAATATTCCAAAAATGATACGAAATTGAAGCCAAACGACCCAAAAATGATACGAAAATGATCCCAAAATTACCTTAAAATTACCCAAAAATGATCCAAAACAATTCCCAAAAGACCACAAAAACACCCTTAAATGTACCTTAAAATGATCCCAAAATTATGCAAAAATGTTCCCAAAATAATCCTAAAATAATCCCAAACCAACCCCAAAAAGACCGTCAAATATTCCAAAAATGACTCAAAAATTACCCAAAAATTGTCCCAAATTAATCCAAAATTGAACCAAAAATGATCTCGAAATAGCCCCAAAATTATTCCGAAGAGACCCCTAAATGATCTCAAAATGATCCTAAAATAATCCAAATATGATCCCAAACATATACAACACAAATACAAAACGGTAAATTGGTAACCCTGGGCTGCTACCCTACTCAAAAAAAATTAGATAGGTGGCAACCCTGTAACCCGCCTCAATTGGATTGTCTTAGAATCAACCCGAGATAGTCTGGATATACAAATATACAAATGTACTAATATAGAAGTTTTGCTAGTTTAAAGTTTCAAGATTAAAAAAAAATATATATTAAAAATGTCCAAATTTGAAGAAAAAAATGATAAAAATTCTTTTTTATAAAATTTTTACCATTTTTTTTTTTTTTTATTATATTCGAAAAGAAGGGAAAAAATACTTTAGAAAAAGGTTCCATGTTCCTTTTTAGCACGTCCAATACATGACTTCCAATTTAAAGAAAAAAGGCTTACACAAAAAAATTACGAAGTCAACCCCGTATATCTCGGTAACCAACCAATATTTATACGCGACCTTTGGTGATATTTTTTTTCATACATAACAGATGACTTTCACCAAATTTTATTTAAATCGAATTTTTAGTTGGTCCGCTTGAGGAATTTTACCCCATACATAAAAATATATATATGAGTAGTTGATGTACTCCGTACATAATTAGTGTGCCATAAGCCAACATTTACATATGTACAATATTGTTAAATAGATTTACATACATATTAGCACAATAATGAAAAAAGCAACAATAAACTTTAAATACATACGCGTTAGTATATTTAGAAAAATAAATTTGTTTTTTTTTTAGTAAATCTTTTTGGATGATCTGGTAAGTATAACAATATGTTTATTTGTATTCCCAACTCCATCCCCGCCCCTCCCCCCTCATTTCCGCATTCTGAGATAAAAGACAGCACAACGTGGAACCCCTTTCTTTAATCTTCTAGATTTAGGTACAAGTATCCGGAGGCCTTCACGTATTAAGTTATTTTCTTTGTTGAATAAAAAGTGCATACACAACAAGCCTACCTAAGACGGCATGCCTGTTTTTAGATTAAGATGGTCAGAGGAAGAGAGAAACTGTTTCCGTTTAACCTTCTAGACAGTGTTCCGCTACTGCCCCTATGGTTCCTAAAATTTATTTTCTTGACCTGTTATCTTCAAATCGTAGTTTTCTCTTTAAATCTGTAACACTGATTGTATAATTTCGAACTTGCTGAAGGATCTTGTCAACCGCTTTGTTTGTTTAGAAATCTTTCATCACATTTTCCTGTTGTCCACATAACGGTACTACGTAACGGCACAAAATAATCGAGATAGATATAGAATTACTCTTGCCAACAAGTGCTACTTTGGACTGAGTAGGCAATTGAGAAGTCAAGTCTTCTCTCGAACAACAAAGATCACGCTCTATAAGTCTCTCATCATACCTGTCCTGATGTATGACTCAGATTCATGGATAATGTCAAGAGACGATTAGATAGCTCTTGGAGTATTTGAGAGAAAAGATCTCCAGAAGATTTATGGTCCTTCCCGTGATGCCAACGGCGAGTATCGAAGGAAATTTAACGATGAGCTGTACGAGTTTTAAGCAGACCAGGTCAGGCCATAGTACAGCGAATTAAAGCCCAAAGGCCCCGCTGGTTGGGTCATATTATGCGAATGGACAAAGAATCTACAGCCCAGAAAGTTTTCCTATCGGCACCTGAATTCAGAGGCCTCGACTGAGATGGAAACAACAGGTGGAGCATGACTTGGAACTCCCTTGGGGTTTCCAATTGACGTCAGTTATCGCTTAAAAGGATTGCTTTGAGAGGCAACAGCCAAAATCGCTTAGGCGGTTAAGCGCTAATAAATGATGATGATTATATAGAGTTACATATGAAAAATTCTTAGGTTAATGAGAGGAGTTGATTAAAACATGTCCATCTGTCGGTATACACGATAACTTGAGTAAAAATTTAAATATATGTATGAAATTTTGTATTACTTTTTGTAAAAGGTAGGTTGTTATTGAAAATAGGGGAAATGGGGAGGCATTTTTGAAAATTTGTAAGGTCGTAACTTTTACCCACGAATTCTGATAAAATTGGATAAAATCGCCCTTCAAACCACGCCCACTTTCGATATCGAAAATTTCGAAAATCACATAAATTGACATAATTCGATAACGGAAATGTCTAAAATGATATAATTTGGTAGGATAAACCTCTTAGTCTTTCTATTATAATTTTTTAATCAATTAGGAGAGCCATTTTTAAAAATTCCACGGTCATAATTTTTAAACTGACTACGGTAGAATCATGAATTTTGGCACAAGTTGTACTATCATTTTAGGGAGTATACCTGATGAAATTGGACGAAATCGCTTCCCGGCCACGCCCACTTTCGATATCGAATATTTCGAAAATTGACATAATTCGGTAACGGAAATTGGCTAAAATTTTATAATTTGGTAGGTTGAGCACCCTCAATTATGATTTTTTGATACATTTTTTTATAATGGGTGTGGCACCGCCCATTTTTGAGGGATGCATTTTTGAAAAATCGATTGGTTATACTTTTAAACTGATTACGGTAGAATCATGAAAATCATTGAAATTGGAGGGAATCGCAAAAAAGACCGTTCTATAAACTACCGCTGGGTCTTTAATGTTCGATTTAACCGACTTAGTCTTCCTTACTTGTTTTTTTTTTTTTTAATTATATCATTAATATTTTTTATGTTATAGATTTTTGTTTTATTTATAATTTTTTTTTTTCTTTTTTTTATTTTTTTTCTATTATTTTTTTTTATTATTTTAAATTTTTTTTTACTTTTTTATTTATTTTTTTATAAATATTTGTTTTTTCGACCTTTTTATTTCCTAAATGTGTTTAGAAGCTGGCTTGAGGTCCGATGATTAAATTAAAACCCAAGTTTTGAGATATTAATCAATATATTTCGATTACACACGGTAATCGTGTTTAACACCACGTCAATTGATGCGGACGCTCAAATAAATTTGAAAAATCCTGATGACGATTACCGTGTGTAATCGAAATATATTGATTAATATCTCAAAACTTGGGTTTTAGTTTAATCATCGGACCTCAAGCCAGCTTCTAAACATATTTTTTTTATATATTTTTGTTTTATTTATAATTTTTTTTTTTCTTTTTTTATTATTTTTTATTTCATTTTTTTAACTTTTCATAATTTTTAACTTTGTTTTATATTTTTTTGTTTTATTTATATTTTTTCTTTTTTTTATTATTTTTAATTTTTTATTTAATTTTTTTATTTTTTTATTTATTTGCTTTATATTTTTTTGTTTTATTTATATTTTTTTTCTTTTTATTTTTTTTCTTTTTATTTTTTTATTTTTATTATTTTTAATTTTTTATTTCATTTTTTTTTTTAACTTTTTTATTTATTTGTTTTATATTTTTTGTTTTATTTATAATTTTTTTTCTTTTTTTATTATTTTTTTTTATTTTATTTATTTATTTTATATTTTTTTTTTTTATTATTTTTCATTATATTTAATTTTTTATTTCATTTTTTTTATTTTTTTATTTATTTGTTTTATTTTTTTTTATTACTTTTTTAATATTTTTATTTTTTTATTCATTTTTTTTAACTTTTTATTTAGTTGTTTTATATTTTTTTGTTTTATTTATAATTTTTTTTTTTTATTTTTTTTTTTGTTCTTTTTTTATTATTTATATTTTTTTATTTTTTTATTATTTTTTCTTATTTTTTTCTTATTTTTTTATTATTTTTAATTTTTTTTTCATTTTTTTTTACTTTTTTATTTATTTGTTTTATTTATAATTTTTTTCTTTTTTTTATTACTTTTTTATTATTTTTAATTTTTTATTCATTTTTTTAACTTTTTTATTTATTTGTTTTATATTTTTTTTATTTATAATTTTTTTTTTTTTTCTTCTTTTTTTATTATTTATATTATTTATATTTTTTTTATTTTTTTTATTATTTTTTTATTATTTTTTTTTTTTTTATTTTTTTTATTTTTTTATTATTTTTATTTCTTTATTTCATTTTTTTAACTTTTTTATTTATTTTTATTTTATCATTAATATTTTTTTTTTTTTTTTAATTTTTTGTTTTTTATCATTTTCAATTTTTAATTTTTTTATTTTAACCTCTTATTTTATTTTTCATTGTAACCTTTTTTATTTTTTTTATTTCAAATGTTTTTTAACCTTTATTATTTTGTTTTATGTTTAATTTTAACCTTTTATAATGAAATAGGGACCATTGGAAGAACCAAGTGCGCAAGGACTTGAGATTCTGCCGGTTGACAAAATAAAGAAGCGCGAACTGCTAAACCGATTGAGTTACACTTCAAAAAAAAAAAAATGGTTTAACAGCAGCATTCGGATCTTAGATAAATAAAAGATATTGTTTTGTGTGTGTATTAATCAAAATTTATTAAAATAATTTCTAATTTATAACTTATTTTTATAATTCTATCATAATAATTCGAGTTGCGAAATGCGACACTGTAATATTCATACTTTATTTCGATATACAATTTCAGTGTGTTTTTCAGTGTTTTTTTTCCTTTTTTTTAGTACAAAGTTTATTTTTTGTAGTCCAGTGTTGTAGACCTGCTTTATATGTCAACACATCGACGACTGTGTGGAAGGTCAACCTATCTCAGAATTGGTCTCAACAAAGCCCTAACTCAGCTGGAATTCAATCAAACTCAGTTTGAGATTGTATAATCTTCAAGCAAACTCTGAGACAAAGCGTTAAAGAGGGTGATCTTTCACTTAGCCATTGCAGTATTTGTGACATTCCAAATGTAGATATGATTTTTTTTTTATTTTTTCTTGCAAAATCAACTCATATACATACTTAAAAATTTGCATATTAACAGTTTATTTTTTAATTAATTTTAGTTTGGTACATTTGTAGTTATATATGAAGATATAAAAAGTTCTGTGACCAGTTTTTCGCTGAATAAATACCTAATTCATTTTGTTTTTTTTTTTTTCACAAACATTTTTATATTTTTTTTCATGTATGTAAGTTTGCCTATTTATGTATGCATGTCGATGTTTAAGTAGTAATTTATGGTTTAATGGAATGTGTGTGCTCTAACTACAACAAATCAAATCAAATGCATATTCAATGAGCTCAAAAAATTTACGCTTCAAAAAGCTCAGCCAAAATATAAATGCGAGCGCAAATAAATTTATATATTTAATTTTCATTGATTGTTTTTTTATTTTTTTTTTTTATTTTTTTTATTTTTTTTTTTTTTTTTCTTATAGTTTAAAAAAATCTAAAAGTTGTGAAATTAAATTTCTCGTTTAAAGCAGAAAAAGCATTTTTATGTACAATACGCGAATAAGGAGCAATCTTAGTAAAATGTAGATACAGAAAAAATGCATACAAAAACAAGCTGCAGAAAATATTTTGCTGGCTAGAAATTTTATTTTTTCAACTTAAAAATATATTTATAATTTTTAATGCAACTTAAGAGCAACACAAAAAAAATGTGCAAAAACTTAAAGTAAAAAAAATGGACGGTATAAATTTGCTTTTGAGATATTTCTATTTTTGTGTTGATCAGACCTGTTAAGTAATGATTATTAATCGTAATAATTTTCAGTTTATTTGAATTTTTTTACTCTTTAATAGTTAAATATTTTTCATTTTTATCATTTTCAATTAAACAAAACATTAATAACCATAGCTCTTATTTAACAGGTCTGATTTACATGCTTTAAAAGAAATT
The DNA here is from genome assembly GCA_964058755.1 of Campiglossa producta. NCBI lineage: Eukaryota > Metazoa > Arthropoda > Insecta > Diptera > Tephritidae > Campiglossa > Campiglossa producta. The sequence continues at coordinate 28,103,595 of CAXKVI010000002.1, read as the reverse complement.
TATTCTAACCTATAAAACCCATAAAATAATACGAAATACTCAATGAAAACATCAACTAAACGAAACTCAAAAACAAAGCCAGCGAGCGTGTCGTTAATGCAAACCAACAAAAACAAATAGCATTTAGAATGGCGGCGTATCAAAACTACATTAATTACTAAATAGTTCGTTCGAAGTTGTTAGTGGACCTACTTACATTTTTTTTTTTTTCGATTCACATTATATGCTTGTGTATAGATAAGTACACTTAACTTTTTTGATTGAAATGCATGTCACATACATTTTACAGATTAATACGTTTTTCTTGAAAATGTAAGGATTCGTTGTTGAAAAGACCCAGCTATGTAGAACGCGAGAAGCACTTATTCTTGAAGCTAATATCAAATAGTAAGGGGGCTACCATAAGCATATCGTTGTTGTTGAATAACAAACTAAATTTTTGTAAGCGACTTCATCTCCCCAAGACGCCCAACTTTCGTTTATATCTTCTTGAATAGTGTGACCTTTGAGAGGTGAAACATGTCAATTTGGTGCATACAAAATGTTTTGTTTAATAACAGGTTTTGATTTCATATCATCAACTGACACTGTCGTAAGCAATTCAGGAATATATGTATGTGTCCTACAAACTAGGTGTAACATAAAGTGGGTCCGACGACTCAAATATGTCAAAAAGCGTCATCAAAATATTTATAAATAACAAGCTAGTTTTTTTACAGTTCCTTGTCAGTGATGGACATAATTCCATAGCGTTATTGTCCTACTAAAATTGTGCGACATGCAACCAGTCCCCCAGTAACAAATGACATCAAATAAGACCTCGTGCCTGTTGTTAGCTAAAACTGAGCGGAGGATGTAAGTAACCGCTTCTGTGCAACCTTCTAGCCAATGCCCCGCTACTGTGGCTGTGGGTCCATAGATTTACTTTCTTGCCATGCTATTTTCAAAACGTCGTGGTGTCAACTCACTATTTTTACCAGGCAGCATCTTGATTATTCTTTCACATTTATCTAGTATTATTATTTTTCAATACATTTCATTTTTCTTTCACATTTTCCTTTTTTATTTATTTATTTTTTTATTTATCTTATTTTTTTATACATATCTTATTTTTTTAATACAATTTTTTTTTTATTATTTTTTATTATTTTTTAATTTTTTTATTTTTTTATTTTTTTGTTTTATTATTTTTTTATTTCTTTTTTTATTTTAATAATAATAAAAAATTAAAAAAAAAAAATAATACAAAATTTAAAAAAAGAATAATAAAAAAAATAAAAATAATAATAATAAAAATTAAAAAAAAAAATAATAAAAAAAATTTTAAAAAAATAATAAAAAACAATTAAAAAAAATAAAATAAGTATAGTAGTAAATAGTTTTATTTTTTTTTTATTTTTTTATTTTTTTTATTTTTTTTTAATTTTTTTATTTTTTTTTATTTTTTTTATTATTTTTTGAATTTTTTTTTATTATTATTTTTTACTTTTTTATCTATAATTTTTTTTTATTTTTTTTTTTTGAATTTTTTTAATTTTTTATTATTCTTTTTTTTATTTTTTATTATTCCTTTTTTCATTTATTATTCCTTTTTTATTTTTTATTATTTTTTTTATTTTTTATTATTTTTTTTATTTTTTATTATTTTTTTTATTTTTTATTATTTTTTTTATTTTTTATTATTTTTTTTTCACTTTTTATTATTATTTTTTACTTTTTATATTTTTTTTTTATTTTTTACAATTTTTTTATTTTTTACAATTTTTTTATTTTTTCTTTCTTTTCATAATTAATTATTTTTATGTTTTTTTTATTTTTCTATTATTTTTTATTTATTTTTTTACAACTTTTTATTGTTTTTTTTATTATTACAATTTTTTTATAAAAATTTTTTTATTGTTATTTTTTATTATAATGATTTTTTTATTATTTCTTTTTTACCATGTTTTCATTATTACATATTATTATTATTTTTTATTATAATTTTTTGTTATAATTTTTTGTTATTGTTTTTTATTATTTACCCGAAGAAATTTTCCGTATTAATCTGAGAAATGTACCAACATACACTATACATAGTTCACCTATTTTCAGCAACTTACATTTCACAATACAATTCGAAAATTGTGAATTTACTGTAGAATGTGAGTTAGTCAACTCGTCACTGTGAAAAACAACGCTTTTATATTTGTCTGTTAATAAGCATTTTTTAGCTTATTTCTATGCCCTTTCAAATTGGCAGTGTACACGGCAAAAACCACCCCGAATCATTTGCAATAGTACTCTAAAGTATGATCATTGCTGCTATGGCCATTAGGTTTTGATTTTTTTGTATTTAAATTAAAATACGTTTTCTGCTCTTAAACATTTTCCGTTCTCCCTTTCAACTTATACACTAATTTTATGATCTTTCAATATCGCGCGTTTTCGTAGTTTTCGTTTTCATTCGCATTCGTCATAGTTACAATTTTTGTTTTTGTTTTGTCATATAATGCTTAGGCTACAATTAATTAATATGTAAAATATATATAGGTAAGAGTATGTATTTAACGTTACAATACTCTACACAAAATTTGTAAAACGAAAAAAAAAAAACATAAGAATTCAACAATATCCTCTTCTTATTCAACTTTGTGTTTAAGTGCAACGCCATACGCGTTTTGTGTTTTAATTGCTATTGTAGTGATGATTGCAATAGACTGATTAGAGCTATAGCTACATATGTATATATGATGACTACGAGCTCCAGCTGCCTACATGTTGCATGCCGAACTATATAAACCACTCCTTTCGTTTTGTAACCTGATGACCAGTGCGTGAATGTAACACTGCTTCGTCGGGATCATCAGCATTGGCGGCACCTTCATCTTCGTATGTTAGATAATCACCTTTATGCCGATGCACGTAACGACCAATTAAGAAGATCATGAACAATAGAAGCAGTAGCAATAGGACGAGTATAACTACAATGAGAAACAAAGTGTGTGAAAAAGTTGTGCTTTTAAATATGACAACAACAAAATAACTCACTGCCAAGTATAACTGAGAAGCCACCATAAGCCGCACGCAGTTTATCTTCATCGACCAGTGGCGGTGGACGTGTCTCAATTTCTATGGGCGGATGTGTTACAGGTTCAACGCCACAAAAGTCTTCAGTTAATTGTGCTGTTAAGCAAAAAAAAGAAAAACATATTTAAAGAAATATTTTTCAAACTAAAATACTCATAACTCACTTCCTAATGATTTGACATTTGGTGGCGGATTCTGTTGGAACATTAATTTCAGCGGATAAATATCATCGAATTGCACGCGTGACACGCAGCCTACAAAACCATCAGTCATCGATTCATTTTTGCCAATATACATATATTGTATATTATTGAATTGCGCATCAGCGCTTGCTTTTATATCGAAATTATATTCGACTGGTTCGTAATTATCCACCGTCAGTACGACAGTTGAGCCACTATTTTTACGTGAAAAACGCACATCATGATATTGTCCGAGACCAAAATGCTTTTTAGGGAAAATAATCTCTTGTCGTTCAAAACCAAAATCGAAGACGCAACGTAAATGGCCTGCAAAAGAAAAATCTTTGTTTAGCATGCAAGAAATAATTTAAAAGGAATGTTAAATGAAGTGTACACTTACCTGAGTTAGATATTTGTATGGTTAAATATTCTCCAGTTAAATTTGATGAGAAACCAAGTAGAAAACCTTTGGGAATAGTTGTTGTAAAGCCGACACGTATATTTTCCGCAATAGTAGAACGGAATGAGCCCTCGAATTGGTAACGTATAATCGAGCTTGTGCGCAAATTAACGCCAATTTCTGCAAGAAAAATAAAAAATTTGTTGTAAGAGAAAAATTAGTCTTTGTTGACGCTACTTTTATTTGTTGTTGTTTTTTTAAATACATTTTTTTACCCTACATCATAAAGTGTGTACAACTATGAATGACCTCGATACCAAGAATAATTTTACAGTGGTTTTTTTTTTACTTTTTATTTTTATTTTTTTTTTACTTTTTATTTAATTTTTTTTAATCATTTTAAGATTTATTGTAAATTTTTTAAATTTTTTTTTATCTTTTTTTGCTTTATTTTTTTTATTAAATTTTATTTTTTTATCTTTTTATTTTATTTTTTATTTTTTTATCTTTTTTATTTTTTTTATCTTTTTTATTTTATTTTTTATTTTATTTTTAATTTTTTTTAATCTTTTTTATTTTATTTTTTTATTTTTTTTAGTTTTTTAAATATTTTTTAAATTTTTTTTTATTTTCAATTTTTTTTAATTTTTTTATTTTTTGTTTTTTTAATTTTTTTTTATATTTGTATTTTTATTTTTTTAATTTTTTTTATTTTTTTTATATTTTTATTTTTTTATATTTGTATTTTTATTTTTTTATATTTGTATTTTTATTTTTTTAAATCTTTTTATTTTTTTTTATATTTTTATTTTTTTATATTTTTATTTTTTTTTATATTTATATTTTTTTTTCTTTTATATTTTTATTTCTTTTATATTTTTATTTTTTTTATATTTATATTTTTTAAATTTTTTTTATATTTATATTTTTTAAATTTTTTTTTTAATATTATATTTTATATTTTTATTATTTTTATTATTTTTTTATTATTTTTATTTTTTTTATTCTTACTATTTGTTCTTATTTTTATTTTTATTATTTTTTCATATATTTTTATTAAGTTTTTAAATAATAATGTATTTTTTCATCTTTCGATATTTTTGTTTTATTTATTTCTATTATTTATTTCATTTGAGTTTTTTATTTATTTATTTTTCTTTTCTTTGTTCTAATTCTTTTTCAATACTTTTTTATTTATTTATTTTTTTTTTTTTTTCAATATTATATTATTATTCTGTGCCTGGAGCTCATACATAGTCACGAATCATTCAACTAACTAAAATTAAAAGAAAAAAAAACATTCACAAAAGTAACAAAAACCGGTATTGAACTCTATTAATAGCTCTGATCCCTTACGCCAATTTGACAGTCAGAAGCAGTCACGAACTACAGGAAAGTGATCCCGTACGCCACTTCTCTGACTGGTGAGAGCAGAAAATTTAGTTCTTTCCAGTCAGAGAGTCGCAAGACTTAGTCAGCAGATTTTTTGCTGGAAAATTCTGACTCCTTGTTGTAGAACTGTGAAGCGATCAAGTTTGACAGTTCTACCATTTTAGCGTTCACGTACTCTTTGTCGTTGCTCTCGCACTGAGAGCGGGTTTTCTGAGTTTGATAGTTCTAGTAGTTTTAGTCAGAAAAGTAAGGTATCAGAGCTAAAGATTATAGCACAATTTTAAAAGAAAAATTCTTAACCAATTTTCATTTAGACCTTTCTCAATTTTTAATTTATTTAAGCCCAAACTTACCATCTGCACAAATTGGCCCCTTGAATGCACTCCAACGACAATCACATGTATAGCCATCATAACGTTCAATGCAGGTACCATTATTAAGGCAAGGACTCGATTCGCAACGGCCCACGCAGTCAGCGTGAACGCCATACAAGCCACGCACAGCATACTGTTTAAGATCGACCATTTTACCATTGAGCAACAAGGCACGTATACAACCAACATAACCATCACGATACTCCGTGGTGGCACCAATCACCAAATCAGAAGTGAGATGTAGAGCGCGTACTGGACCTGGCGGCTCACGTACTTCCGCTTTGATGGAACCATCGACAACCAATCGGGCCTCTTTGCTATAAATTAAATGATGTATATTTTGTAGATTCAAAATAACAAATCAAACACCAACAAGTTCACACTCACCGATTACGTTCCACACTCACAGTATGCCATTCATTATCATTCAAATGATAACTTGTGCCCACATTTACACCCAGCGGACCACTACCTGCTTGATATTGGAATTGCAATTTATTACCACCATTTATGCTCAGTTTGATGTAATCCGTGGGACCAGTTGCATGGAAGAGCACTGCATTCTCTTGTGTTGTCTTGAATTCCAAATAAATGTCGCCAGAATGACCCATATCGAATGGCGGCAAATTGATAGTTGCATCAGCTATGCGGAACGTAACAACATTAGTGAATAGATCATCACCTTCGCAACGTAGTGGTCCCAAAGTATAACGCCCTTGCTTTTCATCGAGCGGTGTGCCCGTATCACCGAATTTTACTGCACGCACTGGTAAATGTTCCTTTTCCTTTATATCACCACCATCTTCTAGCCATTCTAAACTATTCGAATCGCAATTACACCATTTTGTGGGATCATGACATTTGCCCAGTATGCCGCATTCACATTTACGTGAACCGGGCAGTGCGCCAGCCCAATAGTCCATTGGTTGATTGTGTCGTGAGACCCACCAGGAGAATGGACGGAAATTACCCGGTTCAGCTGTTTTGAGAAGATAAATAAACGTTTTTTTTTTGTATTCAAGCAATATCTCCAAAAGAGATGTTAACAACTTACATGGCGAATTGAAGAGTCGCGATGACCGACATGAGTAACTCAAACGTTGCCAACATGTCTGGGAGCGATTAAGCATCGCTTCAATTTGTAGCATATTTGCATCGTAAATGATATTTTGTTCGAATGATCCAGGCTCTTGGAAACCATCTACAGTGGTTGTGTGCTCTTGACTGTGACTGAGTGTGGTGATCACACGTCCATCAGCTAGAAGATGAAGTGAAATTGTAAGTATGAACCGCAGGCAATTAATTTAATAATATATTTATAGAGGCAGCTTTTGACCAGTTGTCCTTCTCTCTGTATCCTTCTCTCGTTCCCTTTCCCTCCCTTGCTCTCTCTCTTTCCATCTCTTCGTCCCTCCTTTCCCTTCCTTTCAATATCACTCTCGATTTTCCTCTCTATCCCTCTCTCTCATAATATCTCGCATTCCCTCTTATTTCCCTATTTCTCTCTCTTCCCTCTCTCTTCCTACCTCTTTCTCTCTTTCCTATCTCGTCCTGCCTCCCTCTCTCTTCCCCCTCCTCTGTACGGTATTTTTCCATTGCTCATTTTCTCGCTCCATCTGTGGTTGTTGTTGTTGTTTTTCGCTCAGCCTAGAGTGCATGATCATTCCGAAGATCTTAATCAAGCTCTTCTAACGGAAATCCCAGGAAGTGGGCAGTTTCAAAAGGGTTGGAGCAGAGCGTAAGGGGGTTTAGAAGAGTAGGTTCAATTGAACAGTTAAGGAGATGTAAAGTATCATGGAGGAAATTCCAAATGCAGGCCATGTGTTTGAAATGGTGTTGTTTAGTCTGAATAAGTAATAATAATAATAAAGTAGAGTAGAGTAGTGCATTACGACCTTAAGATCTATTGTGCCCTCATATACTCATAGCACGTCTGATAGGCCGATCGCTTTCAGGAAATCCAGAATTTTAGTTCATGTATGTAAAGGTTGTCTGCACAATATGTGCTCCGCTGTTCCATCCTCGGAGTCGCAGATGCTACATAGCCTGCCACACGAGATGCCCATTCTGTGCATGTCTGCTTTGAGTCTGTCATGCCCCTGTCATAATCCTTAGACTATTCTTAGACAGGTTAACAATCTCTTTCTAGTGTTTTGTAATATACTCAGTGCTTTTGCCTGACGTAGCCCGATCGTCTGACGCCAGTGCTCTTCCTTCATTTCAGTCTCCTCTTTCCTGAGCCTTTCTTTTATCGTGTGTTCTCCGATCGCCAGGAAAGGTTCAGGGCCTTAGTCTGGATAATTAAGAATCTACGTCCAAGAGATGACGGTTTGGATGCCTTGGCTTGGGACAGTTCAGAGAGAAACTGTCTGCTCAGCATTTCCGCGTGCTCTCTAACATTGAGCAATTTAGCCTCTTGATGAAGGTGAGACTCATGAAGAAATGTGTGTAACCCTCTGTCCCTCTCGTTCCCTATTCCTTATCGCTCCTTTCACTTTATCCTACCCTCTGTCCCTCTCTCTTCATATCCAACTCCTCTATTCTCATCTTCTTCTCCATTATCCTCTCTCCTCCCTTTTAACCACCAAACTCAAAACATTTCCTCCTCTCATCTACGTCTCCATTATTCTCTCTCTACCAACCTCCCTCACTCTTCTCATCCTCTCATCATCCCATCTCCCAATCACGCTCTCCATTATTCCTTTCTCTTTTCACCTCCTTCTCCAATATCCAATCTTCCAACCTGCCTCTCCATTAACCTCTCTCTTTCTCATCTCCTTCTCCATTATCCTCTTTCCCAATTTCCCTCTCCATTTCTATCTCTTCTCATCGCTCTCTACATCCTCCTCTCTCTCCCAATCTTCATTCTCTATTAAATTCTTTATCCTCATATCCTTCCCTATTAACCTCGCTGGGTAATGGAGAGGGGGACTCCATTACCACGCATTCTTCTCATCTGGTTGTTTATTTAAGAGGGTTTTACTGAATTATTAACCTTTGGTCGGATCAATTAGCATAAATAAATTACTTACAATAGAATTCACATGTAACCGGGAATGGCTCCAATGGTCCACTGCCATCTACATCGACTTTCAAATTCACGCGCTGCTGCACATGACCCACATTCTTGTATGCTTGGCACGAAAGTGGATTGTTGGCTGCCAAAGAAAAATGAAAACAAAATATTAAATTTTTTTAAGGTCGAAACTCAAACACACAAACTTACATGTGTGACAAACTGCTCCCGCATAGCCCGTATTGGCACAATCACAAAAGAACTCCATCGAATTTTGATGACAAGTACCACTGTGCTGGCATGGATTTGGATTGCAACGATCAATCATTTGACAAGCATCCACAACAACCTCATCACCGCCGAACACCTCTTCACCGGGCACCCAATCCTTTGGTAACTTATAATTACCATCAACCAATATCAGACGCATACAACCGACAAATCCGTTCTTATCAACACCGCCAGCTATGAAATAAACTTTACCCGTAGAAACTTGTATACTTTTTGTTGTTGTCATAGGACGCTGATCAATATCCAAAACCAAACGATCACGTGCTATAGTCAAAACGAACGAATGCCATTTACCATCATTGAATTGTTCATCATAATTATCCAAAATGATGCGCGGTTTATCAGCAATTTTCATATCAATTTTAACTTTGCCATACTCCAAGAAAACGCGTATATAACCACCTGAAGCGAAGTCATGATGCAACATTATGCCACGATCCTCATAAGTGCGGAAAAAGAATGAAACATTCATTGTGCGTTGACCTTCATAGCCTTTGATTTTTACATGTGAGCTGCGCGTGGTGAAGGTGACGGGATAAATGGGCGGTGATGGGCACGCATAGATGGTATTGATTTTATTATAACGATATGCATCACCATATTCGTAGCTATCCTTCATGGAGCGCACAAAGTTTGTAGAATTGATGAAGAGATTTTCCATGCAACCAGTGAAATTTTGTGTTACCATTATACCCTCTTGCACATTGGGTACGCCACCAAGGTATAACTGAAAAGAAAATGTGTTGATAAAATAGCTCCTCTAATAACAGGTAAGGAATTTAAAGTTTAGGTGTAACCCAATATTATATACTCAGCTGTGAGTTTTAGTAAAAAGGTTTGATTTATATTGTCGTTGATATAAGCCACTTTAATTGAGTTTATCTATTAGCGTTTCTTTTCTGCATGAAAATGTAGCCGTCGCCGCATGCCCGCTAAAAGCCATGTTCTGTTGTAAAATGGGCATTACCTTCATAGAGGGCATCATTATCTTTTCTCAACCACCCTCCCCTATAAAAAGGCAACATTTCTTGCCTTCGCTGTCGTAGACGGTGCGGTTATTTGCCCTGATAAATGGCAATAACAAACAAAAACAATATACTAAGTATCTCTCCCTTTCTAACACATGTATATCAGCCACGATAAAGCAGCACCAATAGGCATACACAATTTGGATATTTCATATGGCGGCGGTGTTTTTTCTTCTGAAGACACAGGGCGAAGTTAAAATTATAAAATTGTTCCTCCTCCTTATTCATCATTATCATCATTTTGACCGTCGCCTATCAAAGCACGCCAGTCAATCCTTTTAAGCAATAACTGACGCCAATTGGAAGCCCCAAGGGAGTTCAAGTCATCCTGCACCGGTTGTTTCCATCTCAGTCGAGTCCTCCTCCTCTGATGCCGTATTCGGACTATAACAGGAAAATGTGGACTAGCGCTTCGTTGTCCCTTCGCCTTTGGGCTTCAACTCGCTGGACTCTGATGCATAAAGCTCGTACAGCTCATCGTTAAATCTACTTCGATACAGTTTTAGCAGGATAACTGCTCATATTTGTTGTTGTTGTAGTAACTATGTGTAGGCCTGCCTAAGCGTTTACTTATCCTTAGCCTAAATTGTCATCCATGTCTTCTAACGGGATTCCTAGGAAACTAGCAGTTTGTACAGGGTTGGACCAGATTGAAATTGGTGTTAGAAGAGTGGGCTCCGCAGAGCGGGTAAATAGATAGAGGTTGGTGTTATGAGACGAGCCAAATCCCGGACATTCATTCGGCACGTCAGAGTTCAGTCTGGATAAGTAGGAGTTTAACCTGCAACGCGAGGTGTTCGAGTATATAAAATGGTCTTCACCGGACAGAGCTCAAGATGGGAGACAACAGACGTATTATGGATGTGTATCAGGGCCTGCACATGAACCTCTGAATTAAACGGCGATTTTGCGAGATGCCGGATCTCATCAAAATGTTTACGTGAATGTGTCCTTACGGTCCTAGGTGGCGGTACTAGATCAAGCAGTTGCCTGTTAGGACACACCCCATAGCGGTTCTGAGTGCAGTGCTTTGGCAGGCCTGCAGCTGACTCAGACTCGGCCGACCAACTCCCTTATAGGTTGCCAGCAACGTTTCTTCATCTTTTCCCCAAGTACTGCCGGCTAACGACTTGAGGACTTGAGGAGCAACTAGAACTGTCCTGTCATTAGGTCTTTTTCGGTTGAGTGCGTCAGTTATCTGAGTGTCAAAACGGTTTACACAAAATTTAACTTTTCTTTACATCTATTTCATTTGACTTCTCAACATTATAAATCAAACAAACTACCCAGAAAAAAATATTTGTAAACAGGTGGCAACCTTCTTCAAAAAAATGTTAAAGCTACGAAAATGTTAGAATAGATTTGGGGGAAAAATTGGGGCGGTTCCACGCCCATTTCCAAAAATTTATATTTTTCCCAGTTCTTACAGAATCTACCCTATATCTATATCGATTCCTTTATGCTCTTGCGACCTATTTATGTACTCTGTCAGCTATTTATGCTCAGCTGAGTATGAATTCCAAAAACAATTAAATCAACTTACCGCACGATTCAAATTCAAGCGCGTAAATTCACCCTTAATGCGTCCACGCACAATGACACGATCCACTGAGAATATGATATCGCGTCGATTACGTGATATCCTCACATCATGCCAAATATTGTCATCTAGTAAACTACCCACAGACAAGGAAGTCATTAAACTGCTACCCAAATCCAAATTTAAAATCATTTTATTATCCTTCAGTTGTAATGCAAAATAATCGCCTTGTGTGCCGCGCGAATACATGAGTAGGCCATTGGCGAAAGCCGTTTTAAAACGGAATCGTATCGATTCGCGTGTCGATGCAACCGGCTCATATTGCAGATCGTAACTAACCAAGCTGGTGCCATTGAAGTATAAGTTTTCAGCGACTAAAGGTATACAAGAAAAATTAAACGAATAAATTTAGCTTTATTGTAAAATATACTCACTGTAATCGCAGCCATAAAGTTCGACTCGCATCGAAATTCGATCATGCCAACGGGTTGGATTTATACGCACCCATTGAGCAATAATTGGCACCTCGAACACATTGTAATGTATAGAGTTGCCATCGGTGTTGCCTTTGAACATCTAAGAAAGTATTTAAATTTTATTTTTTCAATTTTTTTTTTTACTGTACTAAGACAACATTTAAATACAAGAACTTTAACCGAAACCAAAAGTGCGAAAGAAAAAACATGCAGTGAATTTATTTATGTTATTGTTCTACCACCAAATAAAAGTCATTTGCTGCTTATGTTGTTAGATAGGCTATGTGTTTTTAGGACAGGGTGGATACAAGATGTATTTTGAAACGAGTCTTCGTCATCCCTTGTCAATTTTGGTTGTGTAACAAACCGGTTGCGGCGATCCGCCATCTTCAGTGTTTGATTTCGTTCTCAAACACTGAAGATGGCGGATCGCCGCAACCGGTTTGTTACAAACGAAAACTCGTTCCAATATACATTTGTGAGTAATGTACATGATGAATCCGAAAAGTCATGGTGCTGCTACTAGCGGTTAGACGATTTAGACTGTAGTAAGCGAATATGCCGAACGGGTTTACATACTAAGAAAATCACCTCTCTGAAGTTGGCAAGACAACTTTTACGTGGCAAAAAAGTAACTAGTGGATAATTTGCCGTAATTTATACGTAAATTATCCGTGAAAACAAAAATTTTGCCGCGGCCGTATTATGGAAAATATTGAGTGGCACGCCAACTTCATGTGAAGTTAGCGTGCCACCCTTGAAAAACTACCTTAGGGACCTGCTAGAGAAAAAATGTTTGCACGTGATTTTGCCGTAAATTAGCCGTAATTAAGTGGCATATTTGGAAAATTAAAAAAAAAAAAAAATTAATTTTTTTGGTAGTGCACCGCCAACTTCACATGAAGTTAGCGTGCCACTTCTGGAAAACTACTTTCGAGACCAGCTAGGATAAAAACCTTTGCACGTGATTTTGTCGTAAATTATCCGTAATTAATCTGTGAAATCAAAAAATTTGTCGCGGACGTATTTTGGAAAATATTGAGTGGCACGCCAACTTCATGTGAAGTTGGCGGTGCACTACCAAAAAAATTAATTTTTTTTTTTTTTTAATTTTCCAAATATGCCACTTAGTTACGGCTAATTTACGGCAAAATCACATGCAAACATTTTTTCTCTAGCAGGTCCCTAAGGTAGTTTTTCAAGGGTGGCACGCTAACTTCACATGAAGTTGACGTGCCACTCAATATTTTCCAAAATACGGCCGCGGCAAAATTTTTGTTTTCACGGATAATTTACGTATAAATTACGGCAAATTATCCACTAGTTACTTTTTTGCCACGTGAAAGTTGTCTTGCCAACTTCAGAGAGGTAGAAAATCGGGGTACAGTGCGGTAAAGCTCCAGAACTATGTTGAGAAAATGTTACTCACAGTGAACTCTCCTCAAAATATTCTATGTGATAATAAATGACATGCAACATAGATATACTACATGAGATATTGGTATAGTATCGCGAATGAACTAGTTCCATTGAACGAAATAAGTTCTATTTAGTTTAGTAAGTAATTAGTTCAATGGTTCGTGTATGTGGGTAATTCACCGACACATTTTTGAATTAAATCAAATACCAACAAAGTACGTAGCTCCCCTAAAACCGAGCGAACAGGGACTCCGTCAAAACTCCCCTGAAGGAGCGTTCCGAATAAGAAGTCAAAATGACGTACAGAGCACCGCAAGGGAACTTTTACGGATGTATGGAGTCCTTCTTGATTATAAGAGATAGTATTTTGGGACTCCATAAACGTATCTACAATTTTGAGTGCACCGCGGGTGGAGTTCTAGTGGAGGCTCTAACGGGTCTTCTGGTTAGCTGGGTTGTTGTTGTTGTTGTTGTAACGATGTGTAGCCCTGCCCAAATGTCAGACAGGGTCACCCCGCGTTTATTGCTCTTGGCGGGGTCGATATAAAAAAACGGACCGTGTCGTTTCGGTACGACGGGTACAGCACAAGTACTGATCCCGGGTCGATCATATTACTGTGTGGCGTCGAATGCTCCTCTTACTGAAGAGGCGAGGGAGTGATTTAGTGAAGGTTGGAAGGGCAGTTTTCTATCATGACCTTGATGTAAGCCGCAAGTTGGCTCTGGCTAATCATTGCAGTGTCTTCTTATCGGAAGTTAGCGCAATTAAGGTTACTGTGGATGGGATGCTATCCAGAGCTACTATAGCATCTGTCCCCCGTGTAACTGTAACGCAGTATCTTGCAAAAAGGATTCGGCGTTCTGTAGAGAATTCCTTTTTTTGATAGTCACTAATCTGCTTGCAGGTGGGGCCGTGTGTAGAAGTCCACGCAAGTGGGGAAAGTTTCTGATCGCCATTCAACTGGGTGCGGTCCAAGCAGCTCACTACGTCCGGGAAAGCCCACGTATCCTCTGGATAGCCACTGAACACCCGTTCGGTGGTGAACTAATGTGAGAAGGCGCCAACCTGACAAGGTCACTCCGACATAATCGGTTTAAGGGCTTGCCAGGGGACTTCATCAGCAGCGTCTGTCACCATGAGGTGCGGCTGCAAGCGGGCGTCTGTCTTGAACCAAGCGGCTCGCTATATAAATGTGTAATTTAAATCCAACCCCCCGAGAAACGGGTTGTGCGTAGGGTTTGGGACCCACCACATAAAAACAAACTTCCAATGAGATCCTTGGACGGCCAAAATCGCCTAGGCGGTTAAAGGCGGCCTGCTACTGCAAGGACCACGAGTCATCTGGGCAACCTTTAGGATAAGGTTACCTCTTGAAGTGTACCGCGCTTCTTCAGGATCACTAGGACGCCTTTATTCCTGTTGATCATTGTTTTGGCAAAGTACTGCCCATCCGTACTGCAGCTTCATGGAGGATGACGAGTGGAAATCACCGAGTGGACCACTGAAAGGACCACGACCTTTAGGATAAGGTTACTTCTTGAAGTGTACCTCGATTCTTCAGGCGAAATTTATCGGGATCACTAGGACGCCTGTTGATCATTGTTTTGACGAAATACTGCCCATCCTTAGTGCAGCTTCATGGAGGAGGACGAGGGGAAATCACCGAGTCACTTCATACGCAGCTCTCTAAATGTTGCCGAAAATAAAGGGTGTTACATCGTCATTGGATTTCTAGGTCAAGAATAGTCTTATTTTGAACTACATATATACTGCAACGCAACGATGCAAGGAGCATCTCCTATAAAGTGTGATGCTACCCAACATAACCTAATCAGCCCTAAACTATAGCTACCTATAATCCACGACCTATACATGAGTCGAGATTAAAGAAATTGGTTCCGGGATAGTCAAGCTAATATCAGAAGGTGCCTAGTACCCTAACACGATGCTGACTTGCCAAAATTATTTGGTTTTAAAAAACTTTTGAAAAGCTAAGTTTGCTTCAAAACCCACATTTGTCCACCATTGACTTGGGCGAAATTGGACCATTAGAAATGATACATTTAAAAAAAAAACATGGTACTCGTTACAAAAAAAAAACGAATACAAAATTTATTTTTTTGAACTCAAAAAAGTCAAAAAAGCGTACCGCACAATTGGACAAAAGACAATTAAAAACACTAATTTCAAATCGTCTACTTTGCTATAGCTAGACATCGTACTTTACCTGTGGCTCATTTGATGGATTCACAAACGAACGCCAGTATTCGCCATCATCCGAATACTGTACAATATATTCGGTGACATATTCTTGTGTGTGTTTACGCCCCATCGTGGCGATTTTACGAGTTTTACGTGGTTCACCCAAATCGAGTGTTAGAAAGTGATTGTAAGTATTCTCGACTGGTGTCCAAGCGGAGTCGCCTTTTTTTTTAATGTTAAAAGCATTTGCAATTGTTAGTTATGTATATATGTTGCTTTTTTATTATTATTTTATTACATACATATAAGTTAATAAATACAAGTTTTTTTAATTTAAGGTTAAAACAAACAAAAAAAAGTTGAATAAAAAATGTTTGTGGAATAATGTGAGTAAAATCTTTAGCCTGGTTTTCATTAGGTCAAATTTTGACAAATTCTATTGACTTTATCGAAATAAGCAACCAAATCTCGATAAATTCGATGAAATTTGTCACCATTTGACCTAATGAAAACCAGACTTTTGATTTTGTGTAATTGTAATGATAAATTATCTTACACACTAACACACACATCACACCATAATGTTAATAAGACTTAAAAATATTGAGCAATAACTTAAAAACATAACTGAGCATTAATAATTACGTTTAAATATTTGGTAAATATTATCGTAATTCGTAGCAATATCAGCTCATCGTGAAAATTTATAGCACAAATTCGGAATTTTTTGGCTTTCTTTTCTTACTTTTAGCGATAATTTCTAAACTTTTTGTTATCATTTCGGGATGGTTTACGGGAGCATTTCTGGACTTTGTTGGGATCATTTCGGGATTGTTTTCGGGACTTTTTTGAGATAATTTTAGTACTTTTTGGGAATATGTTTCGGACTTTTTTGGGAACATTTCGGGACTTTTTTGCGATCATTTCTGGTCTTTTTCGGGATCATTTCGGGATTGTTTGGGACCCTTGCGTCATGATTGTAGGGAAGATTTTGTCACTTTTTCGGGACCGAAAAAGTGGCCCCGAAAACTGTAATACGGAAACGGTCCCTAAAAATTCCATATGTAAATGATCTAAAAAAAAGTTAAGAAACTGTCCCAGAAAATTCCAGAATGGTCCCGAAAAATTTCGGAACATATCCCAAAATGGTAACGAAAAAGTCCAAAAATTACCTAAAAAAAGTCCCGAAATAATGTAGACTTTCTACACCTTGTCATTTCTCAAAAGCATGGCTCGGAATTTTTCGCTTCATTTCTGGACTTTTTGGGGATCATTTCGGGACTTTTCGGGATAATTTCTGGACTTTTTTTAGATAGTTTTTGGACTTTTTCGGTACCATTTCCGGGTATGTTCCGAAACTTTTCGGGACCATTCTGGACTTTTCTGGGATAATTCGAGCTTTTTCGGCACCATTTCAGGATGGTTTTCTGGACTTTTTTGGGACCATTTCGGGACGTTTTTAGGATCATTTCGTAATGGTTTTCGGAACTATTTTGGGACTTTTCTGGGATAATTTCATAAGCTTAACGGGTACAGACATTTTCGGAATCATTTCCCAACTTTTTTAGATCATTTCCTAACTTTTTTTGCACCATTTCCGTTTTACTGTTTTCAGGACCACTTTTCACAAAACGTTGCCTAAATATTCCCTACAATCATTCCGTAATAGTACCGAAAAATACTGAAATGGTCCCGGAAAAGTCGCGAAATCATCTCAAAAAAGTCCCGAAATCATGCCAAAAAAGTCCGAAACATATCTCGAGAAAGTACTGAAATTATACCAAAAAAAAGTCCCCAAAATAGTCCAAAAACAGACCCGAAAATCATCCAATCCCGAAATGATCCCAACAAAGACCAGAAAATATCCCGAAAACCATCCCGAAATGATCACAAAAAATTCAGAAATTATCGCTAAAAGTACCGAAATTAACCCAAAAAATTCCGAATTTGTGCTACTATAAACTTATACAAAAATTGACAGCCCAGTTGCGACTGTGCCATTTCGCGACGTTTACAACAAATGCAATAACTTTGCCTTTCAAATTATGTCGCAATATCAAATTAGGTCCTTCAAACAGTTTTAAATTCATTTTATCATCATAGATTACAAATACGTTCGATCGATTAGTAATAACTTTGATCATAGCTGTCGTTTCGGTTTTTAAGACTGTTGTAATTGTAATCATCAAGTAATCGTAATCATCTTGTAATCGTAATTCTTAACGCTCAGGTATGATGAAAACTACATATATTTACTGTGAAACAGAAAAATTGCTAGCATATTGGCTATAAAAAATACAATAAAGTGCAAACTATAAAGAAAAATTCAAAGCAAATAGTAATTGAAATAAGCGCATTAGAATCTTAACTAAGGATTAGCAAAGTACTTTTAGTGAAGTGCAATGTGTGAGAAAAGGGTGGTATGTCGTGATAAGTCTCTATGAGTGTACACCAAGCACCATTGCGATTAAGGCTGACAAACGCATTTATTTTAGTTACTGTGTGCGCTTTGTTTTCCTTCATTTATTTTATTTTTTTTATTTTATTTTTGAATGTTCTTTTACATTAAAGTTGTTTTTCTTCATTTCATTTAGTGAGTTTTTAGATTTTCTTTGATTAAACTGAATTCTAGTCTGTATATTTAAGATGTTCAAGAAAATGAAAATAGCAATAGTAGTCCGATAAATATAGGCATTTGAAACCACAAAAATTTCCACAGACCCAAATTTTTGAATACGGCTTAGGTTCACCCTAATGTAGAAAACCTCAAAAGTTCCATCGATCCCATATGTGCTAAAAAATTTATTCGGGGTCAAGGTCCAAATTTTAGGTTTTGGTACTTTTCTCGAAAACGGTAAGGGTTTTCTAAAAATTACCTGAGACCAAGTTGTAGACCTGGAAATTCTCTACAAATATGGTCCTAGAATTTTTTCGTTAGAAGTTACTACACCATTTAAAGTTGCATTTTAGAAAGCCGTAATTGAATTTTGTAGTTGTCAAATGGGTTATTAATTGGATTTTGGAAAACGTGAATTGGATTTCAGGAAGAGTTAATTGGATTTTAGAAAATGTCAATAAGATTTTAGAAAATGTCAACTAGTCTTTAGAAAACTGAAAAAAGCTTAAATTTATGTTTTCTTTAAATCCAATTGAGGCTTTATGAAATCCAATTTACGCCCTTTGGAAAGTGTCAGGTACAGTCAATTGGATATTAGAAAGCGTTAACTGGATTTTAGGAAGCAAAAACTTTAATTTTTTTTGGGTTTTCTAAAATCCAATTGATGCTTTCTAAAATCCAATCAACTTTTCTAAAATCCAACTGAAGCTTTCTAAAATCCAATTGACAGTTCTAAAATCCAACTGAAGCTTTCTAAACTTCAGTTGACAATTCTAAAATCCAATTGACGTTTTCTTAAATCCAACTGTAAATGGTGTATTTCTAGATATCGCGATGGTAAAGTTAGCTCTGGAAACTATATGAAAATATATGTCACGTATGGACTTTTCAGTATTTTTCCCATCGACATTTTTGTAAAGTCTCCAGTTCTCGAGCTAGAACCACCTTAAAAAAATACTACTACCCGAATAACTTTTTTAGCACAAATGTTATCCATGAGGAAGGTTTCTTTCTGACGGCGCTCTGGGAATTAGTGTTATTTAACCACTATTTTTTATATCTATTTTGAACGGGCTATAGAGTCCAAAACCAGTTTCTTTTAGAATTGTTGCATGTTCCCGCATCACTCAAAGTAAGTTCTTAAAAATTTAAGTCAGTTTTCGCCGATGTTTTTCTAAGTGTTCAACTTAAGGCATAATTAATCTTCTTTATCGCTAACGTCATACCCATAACGCTAATCAGCTGTTCCAACCAGCCTTAAGGCAAAATTAGTTACCCTTACCACTAGCGCCATACCCTTAACGCTAATCAGCTGTTCCAACCACCCTTTGGAAATCAATGTAAACGCGTTAGCGTTATGTTATGGCAAGTATAATCGATTACACTGATTTCCATAAGTTTGGTTGAAACAGCTGATTAGCGTTATGGGTATGGCGTTAGCGATAAGAAAGATTAAGAGGGCCTTCAAGTTTTAGGATCAATTTTACAGTACGGAAATATTTCAGTCCTGCTGTACCCGGGGGTGCATAATAGAAATTACACAGAGAAAAATGAGCTGAGAATGGATAAGAATTGACCGTGATTTTGGTTGAAGCAACCCATATTTTGGTTGAATCAACAGATATTTTGGTTAATATAACTATATTTTGGTTGATATGACCAAATCACTGTCAATTCTTATCCATCACTAGCTCAATTTTCTCTGTGTTTACGTAATCATGCTAATGGGTAGTCTGGAGTAAAAGAAGCCAAAGGTAAAAATCGTTTGATTGTGGTCTGTCTTGAGATATAAAATACATTTATCCATCGCTGTCATAATTTGGATGAGTAGAGAAGCGTCGCACGACTGCGTGCATCTACTTTTCACATATTTCTGTTATTAGATATTTTTTTTTATTTATTTATTTATTTTTTAGTACAATTTATATAATGAATTTATGTAATTAATATTTTTTGTTTGAACTCTTTTTTTTGTTTTTAATTTATTAATATTGTTTAAATAAATGTTTAGTTTTTTAAATTAATGTTATTGGTTTGTTTCACTTAAATGTTTTTTAATAATGATACCATTCCCATAACCTTTATAAGCACGCATATTTTTGTGCGACGATGTTTAATATTCAAAACTTACGACTTACCTTAACGTTACCACCGGGTTCTTTATAATCGGCAAATTCTAAATCTGTTATGCCATAACTAATTGTATATTCAGTGACATATTCATCGCTATGCGGTCGTCCCTGCAGCGCGATGTGTGTCACATTTCTGACATAACCCAAATCGACGATGAGACGTTGATCGAAATCCGAATTTTTAGCGGACCACGATGTACCGGCTGAGTTATGGTTAAGTCAACATTTTTTGTTGTGTAGATTGCGAAATCAGCCAAAAATTAAAAAATAATTGCAAACAGAAAAGAAAATAATCAAATATGTGACTACAACAACAAAATATAATAAGCAACATAATACGAAATAATCAATAGTACAATAACAAAGTAAAGTAAATTCAATACTTAAAAAGAAAACGCTACACCAAATTATAATACAACTAGCTGAGCAGCAGACGTTAGAGAGTGTTCTTCAAATTTAGAGAGACTTTTTTGCAGCATACTTCAAGGTAGGCAGGCTATCCTCTTTCAGAGGAAGAGGTTCTATCCGCTATTAAACTCGAGCTCAACGTGGGAAAAATTATAGTAGACTTCATAGAGACCGCGTCGACTCTATTGAAATTGACTGGAAAATTTCTGCCAACCACTTAGTCGTCCATATACCTACCTATAAAACCTTCTTCTTGGTATCGCAAATGGTGTGCAACTCTTATACGTTCATTACAAACTATACTACTACTAATGGCGGCGATATACCAACAGGTTATCATAACCTCTAACGAGATTTTTAGCCGAGCTTCTCTTTCCAACTTGTGGTGTGTTGCTTTTGAGTTTTCCTACAAGTTGGCGGGACCTACAGTTTTTTGCCGACTCCGAACGGCACTTGCAAAGCAAATGAATTTTTTTCTGAGAAGCTTCTCATGGCAGAAATACACCAGGAGAGTTTACCACTTTCACTGAACACTTTCGTCATTCCTGAAATATGGAAAAAGGCGAGAGTGGTTCCATTATTAAAACCTAGAAAGCCGGCAAACATAGGCGATTCATATCGCCCTATATCACTTTTGTCGCCGGTAGTGAAGACGCTAGAGTCCATTTTGCTCCCGTATTACACCGCAAATCTGCACCTGGCTAATCATCAACATGGCTTCCGTAAGCTGCACAGCACCACCACTGCACTCAATGCCATTACAACGCAAATAAATAGCGGTCTAAATCAAAACCAACCAAATCACAGGACTGTGTTAGTGGCACTTGACTTGTCGAAAGCTTTTGACACAGTCAACCATGCCACTCTCATACAAGATCTATTAGAAACACAAATACCTGATGGGTTAAAGAGATGGACCGCTAATTACTTGAATGGGCGGCAGGCGTCGGTCAACTTTAGAAACGCAACATCAAAACCAAGACGAATTAGACAGGGGGTGCCACAGGGTGGTGTCCTATCCCCGACACTGTTTAATTTCTATCTATCGAAGATGCCCCCACCACCAGAGGGTGTCTCCGTCGTTTCTTATGCTGACGACTGTACAATAATGGCGACGGGGAAGGGCCCCTATACTGATGAACTCTGTAATAAAATCAACGGTTACCTCTGCGACCTTTCCAGGTTTTTCACAGAGCGAGATCTGACGATATCTCCGACTAAATCAACGGCGACGCTTTTTACGACGTGGACGCACCAGGTGAGAAATGAATTAGACATTTTCGTTGACGGCACTAAGCTACCAACTGTCAGCCACCCAAAGTTATTAGGGATGACATTGGATAATACTTTCTCATTTGCTGGTCATGTGTCTGCAATGGTCTCAAAGGTACGTGGTCGCAACAAGATCCTCAAGTCACTTGCCGGCAGTACTTGGGGAAAAGACAAAGAAACGTTGTTGACTACATATAAGGCCATTGGCCGACCAGTCTTTGACTATGCTGCACCCATATGGTCGCCTAATGTACATAACACCAACTGGACGAAGTTACAAGTCTGCCAAAATACTGCCATCAGAACTGCTACGGGATGTCTCCTCATGTCTTCCGAGTCTCACCTCCATCAGGAGGCAAAACTGCTCAATGTAAAAGAGCATGCGGAAATGCTGAGCAAGCAATTCCTTCTGAACTGCCACAAGCCAGCACATCCAAACCGTCATCTTTTGGACATAGATCCGCCCCCGAGAGACATAAGGAAACATCTCCGTAAACATTATGATGAGATCCGGCATCATATTACCTTGCCGTTTGATCTGCAGAATCATAAGCGGGCTCTAACCGACATCCACACCGAGTCGGTAGATACTTTTGTCGGATCTCTACCTGTGAACCCCGTTCTGAACAGTCCTCCACCGGATATTGCTGAAGAAGAACGCACCTTACCAAGGGAGACAAGAGTTACCCTGGCACAGCTTAGGTCTGGATATAGTGTAAGGTTAAACTCCTACTTGTCCAGACTTAATGACACAATCTCAAACACATGCCCTGCATGTGGTAGGACCCCCCATGATACTCTACATCTCTTCAATTGTTCATTTGAACCTACTCTTCTAACCCCTCTGTCCCTCTGGACAAACCCTGTTGAAACTGCACGTTTCCTTGGACTCCCCTTAGAAGAGCTTGATGAAGATCTTCGGAATGATCATACACTCTAGACAGGGCAATGCATTGTTAACAACAACAACAACAACCAAACTACTGCCGAGGGGCGACCCCGTTTAGAAAAATT
>CAXKVI010000002.1:27986288-28080562 GCA_964058755.1 Campiglossa producta | reverse complement strand
TCTCCGTCTCCATTATTCTCTCTCAACCAACCTCCCTCACTCTTCTCATCCTCTCATCCTTCCATCTCCCAATCACGCTCTCCATTATTCCTTTCTCTTTTCACCTCCTTCTCCAATATCCAATCTTCCAACCTACCTCTCCATTAACCTCTCTCTTTCTCATCTCCTTCTCCATTATCCTCTTTCCCAATCTCCCTCTCCATTTCTATCTCTTCTCATCGCCCTCTACATCATCCTCTCTCTCCCAATCTTCATTCTCTATTAAATCCTTTATCCTCATATCCTTCCCTATTAACCTCGCTGGGTAATGGAGAGGGGGACTCCATTACCACGCATTCTTCTCATCTGGTTGTTTATTTAAGAGGGTTTTACTGAATTATTAACCTTTGGTCGGATCAATTAGCATAAATAAATTACTTACAATAGAATTCACATGTAACCGGGAATGGCTCCAATGGTCCACTGCCATCTACATCGACTTTCAAATTCACGCGCTGCTGCACATGACCCACATTCTTGTATGCTTGGCACGAAAGTGGATTGTTGGCTGCCAAAGAAAAATGAAAACAATATATTAAATATTTTTAAGGTCTAAACTCAAACACACAAACTTACATGTGTGACAAACTGCTCCCGCATAGCCCGTATTGGCACAATCACAAAAGAACTCCATCGAATTTTGATGACAAGTACCACTGTGCTGGCATGGATTTGGATTGCAACGATCAATCATTTGACAAGCATCCACAACAACCTCATCACCTCCAAACACCTCTTCACCGGGCACCCAATCCTTTGGTAACTTATAATTACCATCAACTAATATCAGACGCATACAACCGACAAATCCGTTCTTATCAACACCGCCAGCTATGAAATAAACTTTACCCGTAGAAACTTGTATACTTTTTGTTGTTGTCATAGGACGCTGATCAATATCCAAAACCAAACGATCACGTGCTATAGTCAAAACGAACGAATGCCATTTACCATCATTGAATTGTTCATCATAATTATCCAAAATGATGCGCGGTTTATCAGCAATTTTCATATCAATTTTAACTTTGCCATACTCCAAGAAAACGCGTATATAACCACCTGAAGCGAAGTCATGATGCAACATTATGCCACGATCCTCATAAGTGCGGAAAAAGAATGAAACATTCATTGTGCGTTGACCTTCATAGCCTTTGATTTTTACATGTGAGCTGCGCGTGGTGAAGGTGACGGGATAAATGGGCGGTGATGGGCACGCATAGATGGTATTGATTTTATTATAACGATATGCATCACCATATTCGTAGCTATCCTTCATGGAGCGCACAAAGTTTGTAGAATTGATGAAGAGATTTTCCATGCAACCAGTGAAATTTTGTGTTACCATTATACCCTCTTGCACATTGGGTACGCCACCAAGGTATAACTGAAAAGCAAATGTGTTGATAAAATAGCTCCTCTAATAACAGGTAAGGAATTTAAAGTTTAGGTGTAACCCAATATTATATACTCAGCTGTGAGTTTTAGCAAAAAGGTTTGATTTATATTGTCGTTGATATAAGCCACTTTAATTGAGTTTATCTATTAGCGTTTCTTTTCTGCACGAAAATGTCGCCGTCGCCGCATGCCCACTAAAAGCCATGTTCTGTTGTAAAATGGGCATTACCTTCATAGAGGGCATCATTATCTTTTCTCAACCACCCTCTCTTATAAAAAGGCAACATTTCTTGCCTTCGCTGTCCTAGACGGTGCCGTTATTTGCCCTGATAAATGGCAATAACAAACAAAAACAATATACTAAGTTTCTCTCACTTTCTAACACATGTATATCAGCCACGAGAAAGCAGCACCAATAGGCATACACAATTTGGATATTTCATATGGCGGCGGTGTTTTTTCTTCTGAAGACACAGGGCGAAGTTAAAATTATAAAATTGTTCCTCCTCCTTATTCATCATTATCATAATTTTGACCGTCGCCTATCAAAGCACGCCAGTCAATCCTTTTAAGCAATAACTGACGCCAATTGGAAGCCCCAAGGGAGTTCAAGTCATCCTGCACCGGTTGTTTCCATCTCAGTCGAGTCCTCCTCCTCTGATGCCGAATTCGGACTATAACAGGAAAATGTGGACTAGCGCTTCGTTGTCCCTTCGCCTTTGGGCTTCAACTCGCTGGACTCTGATGCATAAAGCTCGTACAGCTCATTGTTACATCTACTTCGATACAGTTCTAGCAGGATAACTGCTCATATTTGTTGTTGTTGTAGTAACTATGTGTAGGCCTGCCTAAGCGTTTACTTATCCTTAGCCTAAACTGTCATCCATGTCTTCGAACGGGATTCCTAGGAAACTAGCAGTTTCTACAGGGTTGGACCAGAGGGAAATTGGTGTTAGAAGAGTGGGCTCCGCAGAGCGGGTAAATAGATAGAGGTTGGTGTTATGAGACGAGCCAAATCCCGAACATTCATTCGGCACGTCAGAGTTCAGTCTGGATAAGTAGGAGTTTAACCTGCAACGCGAGGTGTTCGAGTATACAAAATGGCCTTCACCGGACAGAGCTCAAGATGGGAGACAACAGACGTATTATGGATGTGTATCAGGGCCTGCACATGAACCTCTGAATTAAACGGCGATTTTGCGAGATTCCGGATCTCATCAAAATGTTTACGTGAATGTGTCCTCACGGTCCCAGGTGGCGGTACTAGATCAAGCAGTTGCCTGTTAGGACACACCCCATAGCGGTTCTGAGTGCAGTGCTTTAGCAGGCCTGCAGCTGACTCAGACTCGGCCGACCAATTCCCTTATAGGTTGCCAGCAACGTTTCTTTATCTTTTCCCGAAGTACTGCCGGCTAACGACTTGAGGACTTGAGGAGCAACTAGAACTGTCCTGTCATTAGGTCTTTTTCGGTTGAGTGCGTCAGTTATGTGAGTTGTTGTAAACCCTTTTGGTGTCAAAACGGTTTACACAAAATTTAACTTTTCTTTACATCTATTTCATTTGACTTCTCAACATTATAAATCAAACAAACTACCCAGAAAAAAATATTTGTAAACATTTCAAAAAAATGTTAAAGCTACGAAAATGTTGGAATAGATTTGGGGGAAAAATTGGGGCGGTTCCACGCCCATTTCCAAAAATTTATATTTTTCCCAGTTCTTACAGAATCTACCCTATATCTATATCGATTCCTTTATGCCCTTGCGACCTATTTATGTACTCTGTCAGCTATTTATGCTCATGAGTATGAATTCCAAAAACAATTAAATCAACTTACCGCACGATTCAAATTCAAGCGCGTAAATTCACCCTTAATGCGTCCACGCACAATGACACGATCCACTGAGAATATGATATCGCGTCGATTACGTGATATCCTCACATCATGCCAAATATTGTCATCTAGTAAACTACCCACAGACAAGGAAGTCATTAAACTGCTACCCAAATCCAAATTTAAAATCATTTTATTATCTTTCAGTTGTAATGCAAAATAATCGCCTTGTGTGCCGCGCGAATACATGAGTAGGCCATTGGCGAAAGCCGTTTTAAAACGGAATCGTATCGATTCGCGTGTCGATGCAACCGGCTCATATTGCAGATCGTAACTAACCAAGCTGGTGCCATTGAAGTATAAGTTTTCAGCGACTAAAGGGTATACAAGAAAAATTAAACGAATAAATTTAGCTTTATTGTAAAATATACTCACTGTAATCGCAGCCATAAAGTTCGACTCGCATCGAAATTCGGTCATGCCAACGTGTTGGATTTATACGCACCCATTGAGCAATAATTGGCACCTCGAACACATTGTAATGTATAGAGTTGCCATCGGTGTTGCCTTTGAACATCTAAGAAAGTATTTAAATTTTTTATTTTTTTTTTTATTTTTTTTTTACTGTACTAAGACAACATTTAAATACAAGAACTTTAACCGAAACCAAAAGTGCGAAAGAAAAAACATGCAGTGAATTTATTTATGTTATTGTTCTACCACCAAAACGTTAAAAAAAGTTAAATTCAGTAACAGTAACATTAAAAACTTAAAACAAGATGTAATAAAAGTCATTTGCTGCTTATGTTGTTAGATAGGCTATGTGTTTTTCCGACAGGGTGGATACTAGATGTATTTTGAAACGAGTCTTCGTCATCCCTTGTCAATTTTGGTTGTGTAACAAACCGGTTGCGGCGATCCGCCATCTTCAGTGTTTGATTTCGTTCTCAAACACTGAAGATGGTGGATCGCCGCAACCGGTTTGTTACAAACGAAAACTCGTTCCAATATACATTTGTGAGTAATGTACATGATGATCCGAAAAGTCATTGTGTTGCTACTAGCGGTTAGACGATTTAGACTGTAGTAAGCGAATATGCCGAACGGGTTTCCATACTAAGAAAATCGGGGTACAGTGCGGTAAAGCTCCAGAACTATGTTGAGAAAATATTACTCACAGTGAACTCTCCTCAAAATATTCTATGTGATAATAAATGACATGCAACATAGATATACTACATGAGATATTTGTATAGTATCGCGAACGAACTAGTTCCATTGAACGAAATCAGTTCTATTTAGTTTAGTAAGTAATTAGTTCAATGGTTCGTGTATGTAGGTAATTCACCGACACATTTTTGAATTAAATCAAATACCAACAAAGTACGTAGCTCCCATAAAACCGAGCGAACAGGGACTCCGTCAAAACTCCCCTGAAGGAGCGTTCCGAATAAGAAGTCAAAAGGACTTACAGAGCACCGCAAGGGAACTTTTACGGATGTATGGAGTCCTTCTTGATTATATGAGATAGTACTTTGAGTGCACCGCGGGTGGAGTTCTAGTGGAGGCTCTAACGGGTCTTCTGGTTAGCTGGGTTGTTGTTGTTGTTGTAACGAGGTGTAGCTCTGCCCAAATGTCAGACAGGGTCACCCCGCGTTGATTGCTCTTGGCGGGGTCGATATAAAAAAACGGACCGGGTCGTTTCGGTACGACGGGTACAGCACAAGTACTGGTACCGTTCTCTTAGAACCGGCAATACGTAGAAACGAGCCGTGTAGGCCATGTAGTCATTTAGCGTTACGCAGGGTGCACCAGCGGGGAAGCGACCTGCTCTTAGCTGGGTCGAACGAACTAATTCACTTTTGAAAAAAAAATCGCTGATTAGTACACTCATTTGAGTCATATTTTGTTTAGGCCATCGAAATAGGGCTTATGAGATCAGTGCACAAACAAGTTCGCTTAAACAGGACTCTGTGCAATTTGCAGGGAAGGCGATCTCGCCTCGGGCATTATGTAGCCTATGTGATATCAGGCCCAGGTTCCTAAACTACGTGCTCTCCACCTTCTTTCCAGTTTCGATTTTATCCCGGGTCGATCATATTACTGTGTGGCGCCGAATGCTCCTCTTACACGAGAGGCGAGGGAGTGATTTAGTGAAGGTTGGAAGGGCAGTTTTCTATCATGACCTTGATGTAAGCCGGAAGTTGGCTCTGGCTAATCATTGCAGTGTCTTCTTATCGGAAGTTAGCGCAATTAAGGTTACTGTGGATGGGATGCTATCCAGAGCTACTATAGCATCTGTCCCCCGTGTAACTGTAACGCAGTATCTTGCAAAAAGGATTCGGCGTTCTGTAGAGAATTCCTTTTTTTGATAGTCACTAATCTGCTTGGAGGTGGGGCCGTGTGTAGAAGTCCACGCAAGTGGGGAAAGTTTCTGATCGTCATTCAACTGGGAATGGCCAGAGCGATTCTTTTATGTGCGGTCCAAGCAGCTCACTACGTCCGGGAAAGCCCACGTATCCTCTGGATAGCCACTGAACACCCGTTCGCTGGTGAACTAATGTGAGAAGGCGACAACCTGACAAGGTCACTCCGACATAATCGGTTTAAGGGCTTGCCAGGGGACTTCATCAGCAGCGTCTGTCACCAAGAGGTGCGGCTGCAAGCGGGCGTCTGTCTTGAACCAAGCGAGTCGCTATATAAATGTGTAATTTAAATCCAACCCCCCGAGAAACGGGTTGCGCGTAGGGTTTGGGACCCACCACATAAAAACAAACTTAGTAAGTAAGTAATCTGCTACTGCAAGGACCACGAGTAATCTGGGCAACCTTTAGGATAAGGTTACCTCTTGAAGTGTACCGCGCTTCTTCAGGATCACTAGGACGCCTTTATTCCTGTTGATCATTGTTTTGGCAAAGTACTGCCCATCCGTACAGCAGCTTCATGGAGGATGACGAGTGGAAATCACCGAGTGGACCACTGAAAGGACCACGACCTTTAGGATAAGGTTACTTCTTGAAGTGTACCTCGATTCTTCAGGCGAAATTTATCGTGATCACTAGGACGCCTGTTGGTCATTGTTTTGACGAAATACTGCCCATCCTTAGTGCAGCTTCATGGAGGAGGATGAGGGGAAATCACCGAGTCACTTCATACGCAGCTCTCTAAATCTTGCCGAAAATAAAGGGTGTTACATCGTCATTGGATTGCTAGGTCAAGAATAGTCTTATTTTGAACTACATATATACTTGCAACGCAACGATGCAAAGAGCATCTCCTCTAAAGTGTGATGCTACCCAACATAACCTAATCAGCCCTAAACTATAGCTACCTATAATCCACGACCTGTAGATGAGTCGATATTAAAGAAATTGGTTCCGGGGTAGTCAAGCTAATATCAGAAGGTGCCTAGTACCCTAACACGATGCTGACTTGCCAAAATTATTTGGTTTTAAAAAACTTTTGAAAAGCTAAGTTTGCTTCAAAACCCAGATTTGTCCACCAATGACTTGGGCGAAATTGGACCATTAGAATTGATACATTTAAAAAAAAAACATGGTACTCGTTACAAAAAAAAAAAAACGAATACAAAATTTATTTTTTTGAACTAAAAAAAAAGTCAAAAAAGTGTACCGCACAATTGGACAAAAGACAATTAAAAACACTAATTTCAAATCGTCTACTTTGCTATAGCTAGACATCGTACTTTACCTGTGGCTCATTTGATGGATTCACAAACGAACGCCAGTATTCGCCATCATCCGAATACTGTACAATATATTCGGTGACATATTCTTGTGTGTGTTTACGCCCCATCGTGGCGATTTTACGAGTTTTACGTGGTTCACCCAAATCGAGTGTTAGAAAGTGATTGTAAGTATTCTCGACTGGTGTCCAAGCGGAGTCGCCTTTTTTTTTAATGTTAAAAGCATTTGCAATTGTTAGTTATGTATATATGTTGCTTTTTTTTTATTATTATTTTATTACATACATAGA
Source organism: Campiglossa producta (assembly GCA_964058755.1). Classification (NCBI taxonomy): domain Eukaryota; kingdom Metazoa; phylum Arthropoda; class Insecta; order Diptera; family Tephritidae; genus Campiglossa; species Campiglossa producta. The sequence continues at coordinate 28,073,297 of CAXKVI010000002.1, read as the reverse complement.
AGTTAATAAATACATATTTATTAATTTAAGGTTAAAACAAACAAAAAAAAGTTGAATAAAAAATGTTTGTGGAATAATGTGAGTAAAATCTTTAGCCTGGTTTTCATTAGGTCAAATTTTGACAAATTCTATCGACTTTATCGAAATAAGCAACCAAATCTCGATAAATTCGATGAAATTTGTCACCATTTGACCTAATGAAAACCAGCCTTTTGATTTTGTGTAATGGTAATGATAAATTATCTTACACACTAACACACACATCACACCATAATGTTAATAAGACTTAAAAATATTGAGCAATAACTTAAAAACATAACTGAGCTTTAATAATTACGTTTAAATATTTGGTAACTATTATCGTAATTCGTAGCAATATCAGCTCATCGTGAAAATTTATAGCACAAATTCGGAATTTTTTGGATTTCTTTTGTTACTTTTAGCGATAATTTCTAAACTTTTTGTTATCATTTCGGGATGGTTTACGGGAGCATTTCTGGACTTTGTTGGCATCATTTCGGGGCTATTTTGGGACCATTTCTGTTTTTTTGGGATATGTTTCGGACTTTTTTGGGATCATTTCGGGTCTATTTTGAGACCATTTCGCATTATTTTGGATCACTTCTGAACTCTGTTGCGAACGTTTTGGGACGATTTCGGGACTTTTTTGGGATAATTTCAGTCCTTTTTCGGAATATGTTTCGGACTTTTTTGGGATCATTTCGGGACTTTTTTGCGATCATTTCTGGTCTTTTTCGGGATCATTTCGGGATTGTTTGGGACCCTTGCGTCATGATTGTAGGGAAGATTTTGTCACTTTTTCGGGACCGAAAAAGTGGCCCCGAAAACTGTAATACGGAAACGGTCCCTAAAAATTCCATATGTAAATGATCTAAAAAAAAGTTAAGAAATTATCCCAGAAATTCCAGAATGGTCCCGAAAAATTTCGGTACATATCCCAAAATGGTACCGAAAAAGTCCAAAAATTACCTAAAAAAAGTCCCGAAATAATGTAGACTTTCTACACCTTGTCATTTCTCAAAAGCATGGCTCGGAATTTTTCGCTTCATTTCTGGACTTTTTGAGGATCATTTCGGGACTTTTTCGGGATAATTTCTGGACTTTTTTTAGATAGTTTTTGGACTTTTTCGATACCATTTCCGGGTATGTTCCGAAACTTTTCGGGACCATTCTGGACTTTTCTGGGATAATTCGAGCTTTTTCAGCACCATTTCAGGATGGTTTTCTGGACTTTTTTGGGACCATTTCGGGACGTTTTTAGGATCATTTCGTAATGGTTTTCGGAACTATTTTGGGACTTTTCTGGGATAATTTCGTAAGCTTAACGGGTACGGACATTTTCGGAATCATTTCCCAACTTTTTTAGATCATTTCCTAACTTTTTTGGACCATTTCCGTATTACTGTTTTCAGGACCACTTTTCACAAAACGTTGCCTAAAGATTCCCTAAAATCATTCCGTAATAGTACCGAAAAATACCGAAATGGTCCCGGAAAAGTCGCGAAAGCATCTCAAAAAAGTCCCGAAATCATGCCAAAAAAGTCCGAAACATATCTCGAGAAAGTACTGAAATTATACCAAAAAAAAGTCCCAAAAATAGTCCCAAAACAGACCCGAAAATCATCCAATCCCGAAATGATCCCAACGAAGACCAGAAAATATCCCGAAAACCATCCCGAAATGATCACAAAAAAATTCAGAAATTATCGCTAAAAGTACCGAAATTAACCCAAAAAAACCGAATTTGTGCTACTATAAACTTATACAAAAATTGACGGCCCAGTTGCGACTGTGCCATTTCGCGACGTTTACAACAAATGCAATAACTTTGCCTCTCAAATTATGTCGCAATATCAAATTAGGTCCTTCAAATAGTTTTAAATTCATTTTATCATCATAGATTACAAATACGTTCGATCGATTAGTAATAACTTTGATCATAGCTGTCGTTTCAGATTTTTAAGACTATTGTAATTGTAGTCAACATGTAATCGTAATCATCTTGTAATCGTAATTCTTAACGCTCAGGTATGATGAAAACTACATATATTTACTGTGAAACAGAAAAATTGCTAGCATATTGGCTATAAAAAAATACAATAAAGTGCAAACTATAAAGAAAAATTCATAACAAATAGTAATTGAAATAAGCGCATTAGAATCTTAACTAAGGATTAGCAAAGTACTTTTAGTGAAGTGCTATGTGTGAGAAAAGGGTGGTATGTCGTGATAAGTCTCTATGAGTGTACACCAAGCACCATTGCGATTAAGGCTGACAAACGCATTTATTTTAGTTACTGTGTGCGCTTTGTTTTCCTTCATTTATTTTATTTTTTTTATTTTATTTTTGAATGTTCTTTTACATTAAAGTTGTTTTTCTTCATTTCATTTAGTGAGTTTTTAGATTTTCTTTGATTAAACTGAATTCTAGTCTGTATATTTAAGATGTTCAAGAAAATGAAAATAGCAATAGTAGTCCGATAAATATAGGCATTTGAAACCACAAAAATTTCCACAGATCCAAATTTTTGAATACGGCTTAGGTTCACCCTAATATAGAAAACCTCAAAAGTTCCATCGATCCCATGTGTGCTAAAAAATTTGTTCGGGGTCAAGGTCCAAATTTTAGGTTTTGGTACTTTTCTCGAAAACGGTAAGGGTTTTCTAAAAATTACCTGAGACCAAGTTGTAGACCTGGAAATTCTCTACAAATATGGTCCTAGAATTTTTTCTTTAGAAGTTACTACACCATTTAAAGTTGCATTTTAGAAAGCCGCAATTGAATTTTGTAGTTGTCAAATGGGTTATTAATTTGATTTTGGAAAGCGTGAATTGGATTTCAGAATTGTCAATTGGATTTCAGGAAGAGTCAATTAGATTTTAGAAAATGTCAATTAGTCTTTAGAAAACTGATAAAAAGCTTCAATTTATGTTTTCTTTAAATCCAATTGAGGCTTTATGAAATCCAATTGACGCCCTTTGGAAAGTGTAAAGTACAGTCAATTGGATATTAGAAAGCGTTAACTGGATTTTAGGAAGCAAAAATTTTAATTTTTTTTTGGGTTTTCTAAAATCCAATCAACTTTTCTAAAATCCAACTGAAGCTTTCCAAAATCCAGTTGACAGTTCTAAAATCCAACTGAAGCTTTCTAAACTCCAGTTGACAATTCTAAAATCCAATTGACGTTTTCTTAACTCCAACTGGAAATGGTGTATTTCTGAGATATCGCGATGGTAAAGTTAGCTCTGGAAACTATATGAAAATATATGTCACGTATGGACTTTTCAGTATTTTTCCCATCGACATTTTTGTAAAGTCTCCAGTTCTCGAGCTAGAACCACCTTAAAAAAATACTACTACCCGAATAACTGTTTTAGCACAAATGTTATCCATGAGGAAGGTTTCTTTCTGACGGCGAACCTAAGCTCTCTACCAAAGTTTGGCTCTCTGGGAATTAGTGTTATTTAACCACTATTTTTTATATCTATTTTGAACGGGCTATAGAGTCCAAAACCAGTTTTTTTTAGAATTGTTGCATGTCTCTCTATATGTTTGTTCCCGCATCACTCAAAGTAAGCTCTATAAAATTGAAGTCAGTTTTCGCCGATGTTTTTCTAAGTGTTCAACTTAAGGCATAATTAATCTTCTTTATCGCTAACGTCATACCCATAACGCTAATCAGCTGTTCCAACTAGCCTTAAGGGAAAATTAGTTACCCTTACCGCTAGCGCCATACCCTTAACGCTAATCAGCTGTTCCAACCAGCCTTAAGGCAAAATTAGTTACCCTTGCCGCTAGGGCCATACCCTTAACGCTAATCAGCTGTTCCAACCACCCTTTGGAAATCAATGTAAACGCGTTAGCGTTATGTTATGGCAAGTATAATCGATTACACTGATTTCCATAAGTATGGTTGAAACAGCTGATTAGCGTTATGGGTATGGCGTTAGCTATAAGGAAGATTAAGATCATTATTTGGATGAGTAGTGAAGCATCGCACGACTGCGTGCCTCTACTTTTCACATATTTCTGTTATTAGATATTTTTTTTTTATTTATTTATTTTTTAGTTGAATTTATATAATGTATTTATATAATTAATATTTTTTGTTTGAACTCTTTTTTTTTGTTTTAAATTTATTAATATTGTTTAAATAAATGTTTAGTTTTTTAAATTAATGTTATTGGTTTGTTTCACTTAAATGTTATTAACTAATAATATCATTCCCATAACCTTTATAAGCACGCATATTTTTGTGCGACGATGTTTAGTATTCAAAACTTACGACTTACCTTAACGTTGCCACCGGGTTCTTTATAATCGGCAAATTCTAAATCTGTTATGCCATAACTAATTGTATATTCAGTGACATATTCATCGCTATGCGGTCGTCCCTGCAGCGCGATGTGTGTCACATTTCTGACATAACCCAAATCGACGATGAGACGTTGATCGAAATCCGAATTTTTAGCGGACCACGATGTACCGGCTGAGTTAAGTCAACATTTTTTGTTGTGTAGATTGCGAAATCAGCCAAAAATTAAAAAATAATTGCAAACAGAAAAGAAAATAATCAAATATGTGACTACAACAACAAAATATAATAAGCAACATAATACGAAATAATCAATAGTACAATAACAAAGTAAAGTAAATTAAATACTTAAAAATACTTTAAAAGAAAACGCTACACCAATTTATAATACAACTAGCTGAGCAGCAGACGTTAGAGAGTGTTCTTCAAATTTAGAGAGACTATTTTGCAGCATACTTCAAGGTAGGCTATCCTCTTTCAGAGGAAGAGGTTCTATCCGCTATTAATCTCGAGCTCAACGTGGCAAAAATTATAATAGACTTCATAGAGACCGCGTCGACTCTATTGAAATTGACTGGAAAATTTCTGCCAACCACTTAGTCGTCCATATACCTACCTATAAAACCTTCTTCTTGGTATCGCAAATGGTGCGCAACTCTCATACGTTCATTACAAACTATACTACTACTAATGGCGGCGATACACCAACAGGTTATCATAACCTCTAACGAGATTTTTAGCCGAGCTTCTCTTTCCAACTTGTGGTGTGTTGCTTTTGAGTTTTCCTACAAGTTGGCGGGACCTACAGTTTTTTGCCGACTCCGAACGGCACTTGCAAAGCAAATGAATTTTTTGATGAGAAGCTTATCATGGCAGAAATACACCAGGAGAGTTTACCAAACTACTGCCGAGAGGCGACCCCGTTTAGAAAATTTGTTTTTCTAAATAATTTTTGATGTTACTTTGCCGGGCATCGAACCGCCACGACTTGGTGTAGAAGGCCGAACACTTAACCGCTACACCACGGCGGCCGCCTACATATACAAAGGAAGAAAAAACGTGCAACATTATCCTGCCTCCGTTCAATAATAAATATGAATGCATTGCTAATTAGTTACCAGTTTTTGTTTACATTGAACAAACCCAAAATATCGATTGATTTGTAACGCGACGAAACACCCTCACATCAAATGGAACATGTCTTACAATTGGCTAAACCAAATAAAAGCACATGAACCCTAAAAGTCGTTAATTGACTACGCTGTACTTGGATAAATAGACAGAAATCATACATATGTAGATAAAATCCCTAAATATTAAGGGACAAATAAAACAAATGGCATTTAGAATCACACCAACAACAATAACACGGAAATGCAGCTGTTTGTTTGAAAAAGGAGGGAAAGAAGTAACTATGGCATGCGCCGAAAATAGTAAATAGTGAAACCATTTTAGTAAATAAATTTTAGCAAATCAATTAAATGATTGGACTGTAGCAAATAGGATTTCAATTGCGATTTGTAGAAAGGCGATAAATTTTAAAATTAATAGGGGACAACACGAAAAGAAGTTCGAGTATAATAGAAATGTAACGAGTCTGTTAATTGAAGATAATTAAAACAAGTAAGGAAGTCTAAGTTCGGGTAAACCGAACACTTCAAAAAATTTATCAAAAAATCATAAAGGGAAGACCAGTGGGATTCACCTATAAACTTATATCATTTTTGCCATTTCAACTACCGAGAAATTACAATTCATGTGATTTTTGAAATTTTCGATATCGAAAAAGGGGGCGTGGTTATCATCCGATTTCGCTCATTTTTGATAGCAACCTACCTTGGCCAGAAAGTAACCTGTATACCAAATTTCATGCAAATATCTAAATTTTTACTCAAGTTATCGTGTACTCGGACGGACATGCTTTAAGCAACTCCTCTTTTCAACTCAAGATCTTTTATATATGGAACTCTATCTGGATAATTTTGTGCCGGTACGTAGTACCGTTATGTGGATAAATATGGGGTCCGTATATGTATTGTGTAATGAAGCTTCTAAGCCACAAGCGTGTATTTTATGTTCTAAATACTACTGAAACATTTTTGAGGGGTTCTCTCAGCAAGAACCATTTCGCACCTGCCCCATTTCAATCGAGAGTTTGAGTGCTTTCCTGGGGTTTAAATAACTACCCGTGAACTTTAAACGGTTTTGTCACAAAGTTTTTGTTTCTTCATTTTTCTTTTTTGGAAATAAATCTCTGAATTGATATTTTCCGCTTATGCGCTATACTAAATTACTATTTTGATTGTTGTTTTCATATCCGTTACAACCGCAATGCCTCTTGATATGGGGTGAAGTTCTCCCTCTGTTGCTGCATTGACGACATGCAACTGCCCTTGTTCGCTTAACGTCATACCTTCACCCCTTTTAGAATGAGTTTTTTTTTTTTCATTGGAAACTTCATTCATCTTTATTGCATCGCCCTAAATAAATGCTCTGCTGCAGTATCGAATGTTCGTTGTTTGTTACCCTTAATTTTTGGAGAATTTTACAGCATTTGAGTGTTGCATACGAGTACATGCAGACATACAAAGACAATGCATTGTTGTTAAGCATATTTGTTATGCCGCGTGACCATTTAATTTTAGCACTTTTGGCAAAAACAAAAAAAAAAACAGAAGATTCCAGCTCAAATGCAGTCGACCTTTGTACGTACACCCAGTTGTGGGTATACAGAATAACTTCGATCAAAGGGCAGCAGTCTCTCCACTCGGTCTCCAACGCACTTAACGTATAGAAAAGGCAAGTTTTTGATAGTGGTAGACGTAGATCAGCCTTCGAATGGAACGTCGGTTCCCTCTTTGAAGTTAACTTCTTAAGCGGCGGTGCAATGTTTTTATAAAGAGTGCAATTTGAAAAGGAAATGCGGCTAGCTTCCAGCAGATGTCGCACCAGCCTTTTGGAAATACATATTTTGTATATCCACTATTATCTCGAGAGCGGCTGAAGCGATTTGGATCAAATTTGCCAAAGAAATAGGTAGATGGCTTTATTTTCAGACTTTATGCTTGGGTATTACCACTTTGGACGGTGTGCAGGGTTACCACCTATTTAATTTTTTTTTTTTTTCATATTGAGAACGATATACCAATATGGGTATCAAATGAAAGGTATTTTCGGCCGTATACCAACGAAAATATATTTATGCAGGTGTTTCCAGCTAAACTCATTTTAAATTTATCCTTCGTATATCGACCAATATCTCAGGAACGGCTGAGGCGATTTGGATAAACTTGAAATATAGATTTTATGCTGGAGAAGGAATAGTCTCCCTATTCTTTTGTTTCCCTCGGCGGGTGCCGAATAAGATACCTTCTGGGCCGGAGCATCTTCGTGCATTCGCACAATTAAGGGAAAGTTAATATTATGCTGTACTTTTCCTGTACTAAGGCAGTTTATTTTTTCGTCTTAACTTTCTTTAATACAAAAGTAAATTATAATCTAGAAATGCATTATCCTAAAAACGATGGATACTATAAAAACTTAAAAAGATTAATTAACAATAACTTAATAACTTAAATTCTAAGCGGCCTGCGCAACATACAACAGACATCACCACGTCTTTCTTTGCTTCTTCAATACCTCTCTACAGCTTTCTAAAATTCCAGCGCTGCTAGCTGCTTCTAAGCCCCTCAGCAAATCATCAATATCTAACAATTCAAAATTTGCCGCTATTGGTTTACAATTCTTAAAAGCTATAGCTGCACAATACTTTGGATGTAGTAAATGTTCTTCAAAATACCAATCATGCATAGGTAAATCATTACATCGTAGTTTTGTGGCTGTCAATGGTGGAGCGCCCACAGACAACGCACGCGTCCCATCCACTGTGAAACATATCTTTTGCAAATCAATTGTTATACCCACGCCAAGCTCTTTAACATATGCCTCCTTAAGGCACCAATGACGCATAAAGGCTTGTATTTGATCTGTCTCATTGTGCTGTGGGCGTTTAATATAACGCCATTCATTCTCGGCAAATTTACCATGCATTATACGAAAGAACTCAGTTAAAGATCGTCCACCGCTGTATTCGAACTTCATTACATCAACACCAACGCCGAAGGATGTTGTGGAGGTTACACTCGTTGTAGCTGATTCTTCAGTGACACCAGCTAGCACCACAAACTTGCCTTGATGTGATACATTGAATGCGAGTTTTTGTTGATTGCCCGTTTTGTGCTCCGCTTGCAGCCAATAAGGTTTTCCGCGTATATCGCGTGCAAATTTAACAACTTCATATTTTAAACCAGTATGCGAGCTAACAAACTTGCGCATTAATAAACGTCCCACCAAGGAGGAGAGCAGATCATCAATAAAATGGAATTTCAGCAGACGAACACGTTCCTCCGATTGTATGACAGCCAAAGCTTGCGCTAATTGTTGCAGTGTTGGTGACCAGCTGCCCACGTCGACAGCCCAGCGCGTGCATTTATGCTGAACCATGGCAAGGAAATTGTTGTTTTATTTTGTGAAGAATAAAATTTTACTTCTTCAATTTTTGCGAATGTAAATATTTATTTCTTATTTCAATAAAAAATCTTGTTTCCAATTTCCAATAAGAACTGTCAAAGTTTAAAATATGCACAAAAGAAAATATGAAAAGAGCGAAGAAGCAGAGAAGAGAGCGCGATTTGACAACTTGAGCAGCGATAGTGCTGCCAAGTCTAAAACGAAAATTAATGAGTTGCCGACATACCGTAAAGGGGATGAGATATACATATTTGGGTCGATTGGTTTTAAAGCGGGCTACTCACCTGCCAAGAAATGCTTCAAGAAAAAAACGAGCATATATTTCTTGTGCCTGGTCAAGAAATTTTGACGTTTACCAAATTTTCCACTTTTTTGCAAATTACTCTTATAAAAATGTACAAAATATGTTTAGCGCGACATGTACTCACCTCTGCCGTGAATCTGCACGTTTACCTCAAGAAATATATACGAGCTTATTTATTTCTTGAGGTAAACCGGCGTTGCCAACTATCGAAAAGTGCTGTATTTTTTCTTATGAACTGAGTATTGGCTCAAGAAAATTTGACGTGTGAAAACGTTTCTTGACCATTTCTTGAGCGTTTTTTTATATGGAGTTTGACATTTCTTGGCAGGTGAGTAGCCCGCTTAAGGAAACAAATTCCATCGTAGTTTATCTATAGACATGTATATTTTCAGACTTAAAGCCCTGTATGCAAGGACTGAACCGAAACCGTAACCGTAACCGATTAAAACCGTTTCATTTTTCAAAACCGAAACCGTAACCGTTATTTTGATATGAAAAAGAACGAAACCGAAACCGTTTCAAAAGTCAGAACCGGTTCCAAACGGTTTTGAATTTTTTTTATGTCTTTTTTCTTTTCATGGGAACATATTTTCTTTTACCAAAGGGTACTCTGGAAAGCTTTCATCGAAGATTATCGAGCAATGTTACAAAAGACACGTTTTGACCTCAGTATCAAATTCCTAAATAGGAAATTTAGCTACATTTAGAATGATGGCATCGAAAAAAAATTACGAGAGCCGAGAATTTTGACGATTCATTTCATTTAGTTTCCATTCTAATATTTTTCTATTAGAAAAAGGAGTAATTTTTTAAAATTATATTGCAGAAATTTCATCCATACATAGCGTTAATAATATTTGTTACAATGCACAGCAGCCGGCTGGGTATTGGATCAAACCAACTTTTAAGTTTTTCGAAGTTAACCTCCAAAACTAAGTTACGGGCATTCAAAGTTCGAAGTTAGACCCTTCGAAAATTTGGTTTTCTAATTTTTTTTTTTTAAGAAATTTAAAAAAATACACTTTCAAATAAAAAGAAAGTGCACCAATCAAGTAAGAGGAGCAAGAAGGCCACGCCCACATTTAACCTTTTTACATTTTTTCACAAAACAATTAGAAATCCAAATCTTGGAAGGGTCCCACTTCGAACTTCGAAAGCCCGTAACTTATTTTTGGAGGCTAACTTCGAAATTCAGGGAACGCCATTAAGTAAAAATACTTATCTCTTAAGGGTCGAATACATAAAGCTTTGTTAACCTCGCCTGACATTTGCTACCTCAAAACTTTGCGTCGAACTTCAGAGGTATGCTACAATGAACGCCTTGACGCTTCTCTTTTATACATTTGTTTTCGTTATTTATTTCCTTGCATTCAGAGTGTTTTGGTTAATTTATTAATTTAATAGAGAAAAAATGAATTAATTATTATTTTCTCCAACATTTTATTCTTTAATTAAAGCAAAGTCATCAACATCTGATTGTCAAAGCAAGCAAAATTTGAGAGTTTGCCAAATTTCAAACTCACTTCAACTTTGAGGTCTCCAATTTGCCATGCTTGGTTTAAATACGTATACTGAACTTTTCTGTCAAAGTCAAAGTTTGAGGTAAAGCCAAAATAAAGCTTTATGTAACTGAAGCCCCAATGTCTTAAACAAATTTGATTTAGTCCAATATCCAGAAAAAAGTGGATTTTGTCGTACAGTGGTATTATATTAGAAAAATGTTATAAAAATTCATACCTATTTTGCAGCTACATACATACTTAAGTTTTGTAAAATTTTTTGGCGTTCGTGTTTTTATTTGGAAACCGAAACCGTAACCGAAACCGAAATAAATTTTGAAGAACGAAACCGGAACCGAAACCGAATCATGTTACAAAACTGAAACCGAAACCGGAACGTTATTTTAATCGGTTGCATACCTTGCCTGTATGCTATTCAAAGCAAGACCGCACAACTAAATAAATACAATTTTTTTGACGATGACGATATCAAAAAAAAGTATAAAAAAATTCCTCTTCGTTGGCATGAAAAAAAATTATTTTCCAATCTAAATTTCCATTCGGAATAAAAAAATTGTAAACCTTTTATTCAGTCGATATTAAAAGCATGATATAAAAGTTCTATTTTCTATTGCCATGATTAAAAGTTTAAAAAATTATTTTTTTAATCAAAGTAAATGTAAAGTTGAAAAATAATAGTCAGCAAGTATAACTAATTCATACTAAAAATCTACAAAAGTTATATTTCCAAAATGAAAGTGTTTTAAATTAATTAAATAGTACTTAAAAGACCTTGCCGACGGCATATCATCATCATCATTTATTGGCGCTTAACCGCCTAAGCGATTTTGGCCGTTGCATATCAAAGCACGCCAGTCATTCCTTTTTAGCGATAACTGACGCCAATTGGAAACCCCAAGGGAGTTCAAGTCATCCTCCACCTGTTGTTTCCATCTCAGTCGAGGCCTCCCCCTTCCTCTGCTGCCGAATTCAGGCGACGATAGGAAAACCTTCTGTGCTGGAGCTTCTTTGTCCATTCGCATAACATGGCCCAGCCAGCGGAGTCTTTGGGCTTTAATTCGCTGGACTATGGTCAGATCTGCGTAGAGCTCGTACAGCTCATCGTTAAATTTCCTTCGATACTCGCCGTTGGCATCACGGGAAGGACCATAAATCTTCCGGAGAACTTTTCTCTCAAATACTCCAAGGGCCATCTCATCTTCTCTTGACATTGTCCATGAATCTGAGCCATACATCAGGACAGGTATGATGAGAGACTTATAGAGCGTGATCTTTGTTCTTCGAGAGAGGACTTTACTTCTCAATTGCCTACTCAGTCCAAAGTAGCACTTGTTGGCAAGAGTGATTCTCCGCTGGATTTCTAGACTGATATTATTTTCGGTGTTGATACTGGTTCCCAAATAGACGAAGTCCCTCACAGTTTCAAATTTGTAACTATCAACAGTGACATGGCTGCCAAGGCGCAGGTGCGCCGATTCTTTCTTTGATGACAGCAAATACTTCGTCTTGTCCTCGTTCACGGCAAGACCCACTTTTTTCGCTTCCTTATCCAGTCCAGAGAAGGCAGCGCTTACGGCGCGGTTGTTAAGGCCAATGATATCAATATCATCGGCATACGCCAGCAATTGCACGCTCTTGTAAAAGATTGTACCATTGCGGTTTAGCTCTGCTGCTCGAATTATCTTCTCCAGCATCAGATTGAAGAAATCGCACGAAAGGGAGTCGCCCTGTCTGAAGCCTCGTTTGGTTTCAAATGGCTCAGAGAGGTCCTTCCCGATTCTGACGGAGCTGTTGGTATTGCTCAACGTCATTTGGCAAAGCCGTATAAGCTTTGCAGGGAAGTCAAATTCAGACATGGCGGCATACAGGCAACTCCTTTTTGCGCTGTCAAAAGCGGCTTTGAAATCGACAAAGAGATGGTGTGTGTCGATTCTTTTATCATGGGTCTTCTCCAGGATTTGGCGTATCGTGAAAACCTGGTCGATGGTAGACTTACCAGGTCTAAAGCCACACTGATAAGGTCCAATCAGTTTGTCTACGATGGGCTTCAGCCTTTCACACAACACGCTAGAAAGAACCTTATATGCAATATTAAGAAGACTAATTCCGCGGTAGTTGGTGCGGTTAGCGGGATCGTCTTTCTTGTGGATTGGGCAAAGCACACTTAAATTCCAATCCGGAGGCATGCATTCGTCTGACCATATTCTGCATAAGAGCTGATGCATGCTTTTTACCAGCTCTTCGCCTCCGTGTTTGAACAGCTCGGCGGGTAGTCCGTCTTTTCCAGGCGCTTTGTTGTTTTTGAGCCGGGATATAGCTATCCTCACTTCATCATAGTCAGGTGGTGGGACGACTTTTCCATCGTCAGGGATTGGGGTATCGGGTTCGACGTCTCCCTCGCAATTTAGCAGTGAGGAGAAGTGCTCCCTCCATAATTTAAGTACACTTTGTACGTCGGTTACCAGGTCGCCATTATTGTCCTTACAGGAGCTTGCCCCGGTCTTAAAACCTTCCGTCATCCGCCGGATCTTTTCATAGAATTTTCGGGCATCACTCCTGCCAGCCAGCATCTCAAGCTCCTCACACTCACGCCTTTCGGCCTCACTTTTCTTTTTTCGGAAAAGGCGTCTCTCTTCCTTCTTTGCCTCACGATATTGTTGCCATACACTGCGGGTTGCGCCCGTTCGCAACGTCTCCTTGTAGGCAGCGTCCTTTTTTTTCGAGGCAGTTTTGCATTCCTCATCGTACCAGTTGTTCTTGCGGGCTCGCTGGAACCCTATAGTGGCCTCAGCGGCGGTACGCAATGAGTGAGAGATATGCTTCCATTGCTCGGTTACATCGTTAGGTCGAGGATTGCCCTCTGCTAGCAGGTGTGAGAGTCGAGTTGTGAAATTATCAGCTGTCTGTGTCATGCGCAGCTTCTCGACGTCAAACTTTCCTTCCGTTACTGTGCGCACTTTCTTCGTTGCACAGAGGCGTGTGCGTATCTTGGCTGCGACAAGATAATGGTCAGAGTCAATATTGGGACCACGCAGTGTACGCACGTCCAGAACGGTGGAGCTATGTCTGCCGTCAATCAAGACATGATCAATCTGGTTTCTAGTTCTTTGATCAGGGGACAGCCATGTGGCTTGGTGTATTCGCTTATGCTGGAACCTGGTACTACTGATGACCATATTGCGAGCAGCGGCGAAGTCAATCAACCTAGTGCCGTTGGGGGATGTTATATCGTGGAGACTGAATTTTCCAACTGTGGGACCAAAGACTCCTTCCTTGCCCACCTTGGCATTAAAGTCGCCGAGCACGATTTTGATATCATGCTGTGGGCAGCGATCATAAGTCTGTTCAAGTTTATCGTAGAAGGAGTCCTTCTCTGCGTCGTCCGTCTCCTCAGTCGGCGCATAGGCGCAGATAAATGTTATGTTGAAAAACCTCGCCTTGATGCGGATCGCAGCGAGACGCTCGTTCACAGGAGTGAACGCTAATACTTGGCGGCGAAGTCTCTTTCCCACCACGAATCCTACACCACGCGCTTTGCCGCGTGTCTGGCCACTGTAGTATACGTCACAAGGACCGATGGTCGTCTTTCCTTGCCCCGTCCATCGCATTTCCTGCAGGGCGGTGATGTCAGCCTTTGCGCCTACGAGGACATCAACCAGTCGGGCAGCGGTACCGTCCCTTGAAAGGGTCCGGACATTCCCGGTACATGCCCTAATATCCAAATCGTTATGCCTTATTCGTTTTGCCGGGTCGTCAACATTAAAGGGGGTTCTCATCCGAGGCTTTGTATATTTTTTCATTGGAATTAAGTTTTTTACGTGGCGGGTCCCAAACCCAGCGCACAACCCGTTTCGGGGTTTTGGAAAATATTTACACATTTATGCCGACGGCATATACAACTGTAATATAGAACTCAATGTTGGGTGTTTGTAAGACTCGCCCAAGAATAAGATTTATATGGTCCTAAAAACGCTCTTTAAAACAAGGAATTGCGTGTTTATTCAATTAATTAAAAACTTTTCATGGGAACAAACCCAGTCTAATGTACATACATACATCAAAATTATGCTATTTCAACTAAGTAGAAAATTAAATACAAAAACGAATTCTAATTTAATTATTATTTGCTTATAGAAAACAATTTATATTAAAATAACTAACTTTGAAAATTTTGTGGACTTTTAACCAGTCGAATAATTTTTATCAAATTTGAGTTTTTGGCGAAAACCAGTCGATCTTGTTAAAGGAACTCGTCAAACCGCTTTGTATTGTTCCTCACCTTTACTGGTCATCGAACGCAAGGAGATTTAGGAATTTCTAAACCGCAGTGTGTAACCATTACACCAAACACTGCTTAGTGAGTGTGCCGGCAAATTGCAACTATATTTTCGCATTTTTGTTGTTGTTATTTTAATTGTTATTGTTATTCCTACCTAAGTGCACATACCCAAAGCGACATTCTGTTGCTATTTAAGTATGGCTAGGATTTGTTGTTGTACATATTAGCTAAGCCTCAGCTTCATTCATTAGAAATTGCTAAATCTCCTTGGGTGCGATGACCAGTAAAGGTGAGGAAAAATTTCTAAGCGATAATACAAAGCGGTTTGACAACTTGTTTTCGCCAAAAACTCAAAATAACAATTTGATAAAAATGTATCGACTAGTAAAAAGTCCACAAAATTTTTAAAGTTCGTAAATATAATGACCAATAATAAAAATAACTAAATTAAAATAACTAAAGAAAAAATAAATTGCATTTGTTCGTCTTTCACACCAGGGGGGCTTCTTCGTTGTATAAATTATACTTTTTCACATATGTACGTACATATGTATAGTTATTTATGTATATTTTTATGTACTAGTATAAATATTATTCTTACATATGTCTGATATAAAAACCACAGCAATTTATAAATATTCTATCAACACTTACCATTAAGGCGAGCCTTTTCTGGACCGCGATCGTTTAATGATGAAGTGGCCGTTAGAACGGCATGTTCCATAAGTGGCTGATTGCAATCGTAATCGGAAAAGTAGTCACTGTATGAATCTGTAATTAGACGGAAACAAAAAAAATATTATTAAATTTCTTAATTTAAACCAAAAATATTGAAATTGTTGTGGTTATGAACAAAAGGATTTTTGTTGCTATGGAAAACTGGGAAATTTTTTTTTTCATTTAGATTAATCGAAAAAGGGTATTAAGCATTGGTGATCGTAGACAATCAAAAACTTCGTCTTTTTTCAGACCTACATAGTTCACGAAGAAGCGTTAATTAGGCCCTTATTAATGATAAGATATGGCTTTCTTACACAAGATGGTACTTAAAAATAATCAAAAACCCCAATTTACATGATTTTGACTCTGTCCAATCCATTTCCATATCGAGAAAAAGTAAAAAAAAAAAAAAATACAAACACTCAAAATCAGGGGTTATCCTGCTGCCGCGAAACCCTCCGCTTTTATGTGTTAACCATGTATGTACATGACTCAACATGCATTGTTAACAACAACAACAACAACATGACTCAACATTGAACAAAATGCCAAAGTGAAAACAACAAACAGCCCTTCCTTATCTCTGTAGACACATTGAACGCACTGGCTTGATGTGTTTGCGCTATAAACTTTGATTTCATTTGCTTTGTTGGCATGCATCCTTATCCTGGGTAAGCACCCCTGCTCAAGTATGCTTTAACACAATCGAAAAGTGCAACAATTGAGATGTGAGTCTTACACGCGTTACGCAAAGGATTTAAAATTTATTGTAGTTGTTCAAGATTGTAGATGTCGTTAGGACCATGTGAAATGCAATGCAGGGAATGTGTTTTTGATGATGTCAAGGTGGGCTTCAGTGGTTTTTAGTTGTTATAAATAAGTAAATACTAAATCCAAGGTGTGAAATTAAGACTTTGAAGACAAAAACAGTTTTTATTTGAAAAAGGGACGTCGAAGCCGTTTAATGGTTACGGTTCCGGTTTCGTTCTTCAACATTTATTTCGGTTTCGCTTACGGTTTCGTTACGCTTTCGGTTTCCAAATAAAAACACGTGTGACAGTACTTTGCCGGTTTTGAACCCGATACCCTCCGGTACTAGCATCTTAAGGTTGTTGTTGTTGTTGTTAACAATGCATTGCCCTGTCTAGAGTGTATGATCATTCCGAAGATCTTCATCAAGCTCTTCTAAGGGGAGTCCAAGGAAACGTGCAGTTTCAACAGGGTTTGTCCAGAGGGACAGAGGGGTTAGAAGAGTAGGTTCAAATGAACAATTGAAGAGATGTAGAGTATCATGGGGGGTCCTACCACATGCAGGGCATGTGTTTGAGATTGTGTCATTAAGTCTGGACAAGTAGGAATTTAACCTTACACTATATCCAGACCTAAGCTGTGCCAGGGTAACTCTTGTCTCCCTTGGTAAGGTGCGTTCTTCTTCAGCAATATCCGGTGGAGGACTGTTCACAACGGGGTTCACAGGTAGAGATCCGACAAAAGTATCTACCGACTCGGTGTGGATGTCGGTTAGAGCCCGCTTATGATTCTGCAGATCAAACGGAAAGGTAATATGCATCTTAAGGTACTTGCCGGAAGCGATTTGATATGCCCAGTGGAACCTACCTACCAGGTCATCTCACCCCTCCTTCTTTAAGGTGGAAGAAGGTTGGTAATAAGCGGTGGGAGGCATCATATCTGTACATCAACCATCAAATTGCACGGCATTACCTTTCATGGATTCTAGTCGCGTCTCACGATCTATTCTAAACCCCTAACCCGCACGGTTGATTTTATAGCCCTCTTACGACAGGCATTCCTTATCGCCCGTAAATTACAAGCCGACCCGTTGGGTGAAACTTGCTACGCTTCGCGTAAGATGATCCTAGAAAGGATATACATAGAAGGGGGCGACATACGAAATTGTATTATGCAATATTTTTCCCATAGCACAGATTTGGAACATTTCTCCTAGTGAACAGGATTTAAATGTCTGCCATGATTGGTGATTTAATCATAACTGTCTAATTGAAAATTCATGTTTTTTCGATACAAAGTATGCTAACGATATTCTAGTTGTCAAGGAGCTTAAAGGAGTTGTTTAATCGGCATAAATAAATGCTTATACTTATGTATACCTATGTCTGGAATGACAAAACAATGCAAAAGGAAGTAAGACTACATAAGTATGTACAAAAGTTTAATACCTATGCAATATTTATAAATCACAGGGATACATTCATACAAACCTATTTTTGTTTAAGGAAGAGGTATCAGTTCATCACCTACTTTGAGTTCACGTGGCATGGACAATTTTTCTCGCTTGCGTATTGCATATTAGAAATCGTAGCTTAAAATGCCGGTCATAAGGATTTGCCGATGATCATGGAATAACGCATTAAAACGTAGTTAAATATTTCACAACTCCCTGCATAATGGGATTGGAAGTTCAGATGGTAGTTTGTTGAACACTTTAATTGGGTTACTATAGAATGATGAATCATTCAATGATCATTAGAGCTGCAAATGTTAAAGAACGAGCTGCGAGTAGGTATCAGTGGGACCGCTATAAACAATTTTTTTTTCTGCTCTTATTACAACTATTTTCAACTTGGATGGGTGTTGCTTTCACGCTCTCTGTTTTGGCTACCTATTTCGTAAGCACAGATCGGGGCAATCAAACGCTGGATCAAGTCAACAAGTGATCGAGTGAGAAGGTAGTTCAGCTTAGAAAAATGCTCTCACAGCACACAGATCAGTCCAAAATGAGTAAGCCAAAACAATTTGTTAACAAATGAAGAAGGTGAAAGAGCACAAAAGTCTGGTAAATAGAAGCAACTAAAGAAAGAGCAAAAAATATGTATGATGAGACATCGCCATTATGATTTCAATGTGGAGTCACACCCATAAAATTTTAATGAAGTTTTTTTTATTAGCTCCATTAGAAAATAGTCAATAACTTCTAAATGCTTTCTTAGCTATATAATAAAATATATAATTAAATAACAAAATAAATAAGTTTCTGTACTTATATTTACCTGCAGAAGCATCCCGTATGGTTGAGCTGACAAAAAGAATTCCAAAGCACAGCAGCGCTGTCGACAATCCAGACGTTTTCATTTTAGAAAATCAAAATTAATATATCCACTTTCAATTTGTTAAAAAAACAAAAACACTAATGCATTTCACTTGCGAATTCACTAAAATATATACGAATTTTTCCAAAATCCCAGGCTAGACACTTTTTTTTTGGCTGGTTGGCAGAAAATTTCTGCTCGCTGCCCTCAGAGGCGCTTCAACGCTTCAGCAACGTTTGCTGCACGCACTAACTTGCAGGCGTTTTGGGAGCCACAATATTTTTATTTCACTTGAAATATTTCACTTTTAATTTAACACAACATTTACACATGAAATATTTAAAGAATTTTTACTAAATATTAAAAAATCTGCTAGAAAACCACCGCTGCTGCAAATGGACAATTCCTGATTGCTCCACGTTCGAGTCGAATTTGAGCGCAAGAGCAGAAAAAAGAAGAATTTGACAATTCCAATTAGAAGAATTGAGAGGAATGGAAAAATTAGTTTTGTGTCGTGGCAGCACTGGCTATGTGGCTGGGTAACACTTTTTATCAGTGCTGTTACTCAATGGTGTAAAGTTTTTTGTCCATAGTGTAGCAAAAAAGCACCAATTACATAAAACTTTATGAAACTTTGACAAATGCGCGCCTCAGCTTTGAGCATTTGCCAAAATCTCGCTTCGCTTTATTTCTGCGTGGAATGTGAAAATAAATATAGTTATTCACCCTTATCGCAGAGTTCGCCCGGAAAAATGTACGCCACTTTTTGTGTTCAGGCGAACTGTTTCCGCCTATCGGCAATGTCGCCCGAGCAAAAGTTTACTTCGAATAAGCTGATGCTCTATTTCACTTTTTGCAATTTATCCATTTTTGTAAACAAGCGTACATTTTCTTCAAATAAAATAAGGTTTAAAAATATTTGGAAACATATGTAGTGTTGCCCTTAAGGCTGAGAAACAATTGCTTTTTTTGTTTTACCCTCGTTCACCTGCAAAATAAAATGAATAGATTTGGCATTTGCCGCTGTTCATTTCGCCCGAAAAAAGCATTGGCAATAAAGCCCAAAACAAATGTGCAGTAAACCCTGCGCAGTGAAAATTTAAACACACTAATGGCTCAGTTACATAAAGCTTTATTTTGACTTTACCTCAAACTTTGACTTTGACAGAAAAGTTCAGTGTACGTCTTTAAACGAAGCATGGCTAATTGGAGACCTCAAAGTTGAAGCAAGGTTAAAATTTGGCAAACTCTCAACTTTTGCTTGCTTTGCTTGCTTTGACAATCAGACGTTGGTGACTTTGCTTTAATTAGAGAATAAAAAGTTGGAGGAAATAATAATTAATTCATTTTTTCTCTATTAAATTAATAAATTAACCAAAACACTCTGAATGCAAAAAAATATATAACGAAAACAAATGTATAAAAGAGAGGCGTCAAGGCGTTCATTGTAGCATATAAGAAGTGAAGAAGACCACCAAGGCAGAGGAACTAAGGCCTATTAATACCCTGCCTAACTTAGAAAAAATCATGGAAACTGTAGTTAAAAACCAACTCTTGCAATATATTGAGTCCAATAGCATAATCATAAAAGAGCAATCAGGCTTCAGAGCTAACCACTCATGCGAAACAGCACTTAATTTAGTAATTTCCCAAAGGAAAGAGGAGCTTAATTCAAAGAGGGTCGTCTTAGCCGTGTTTATTGACCTTAAAAGAGCCTTTGAAACCATTGACAGGGATATCATGCTAAAAAAACTAGAATGTATCGGCATAAAAAATACGGAACTCAACTGGTTTCGTAGTTTTCTTACAGACCGAAAGCAACAAACCGTTATAGGCTTGTCTACTTCTAGATGTGTACCTGTCGACATTGGCCTCCCACAAGGATCGGTCTTAGCTCCTATTCTCTTCAATGTCTATATTAACGATATTATTGCGGCACTAAAGCACTGTAAGATAAAACTGTTTGCTGACGACACTCTTTTAACAATCAGTGATAGTAGCCTACCCAACGCGTTGACGAAGATGCAAGAGGACCTTGATTCACTGTACGATTGGCTTTGCATAAACAAACTGAAATTAAACGTGCAAAAGACGAAATTCATGGTCGTATCGAGGGCAATTAATACAAACTCCGATAACTACGATTTAAAAATTAAAAATGAAATCATAGAGGAAGTGAAACTTATCAAGTATCTAGGCATTTATATAGATAATAAGTTAAAGTTTGAAGACCACATTGACTATACGGTTAACAAAATTGCAAAAAAAGTGGGTCTTATGCGAAGATCTTGTAAGTATCTAGGAAGAAGGTATAAAATCATGGTCTATAGGTCTACAGTCGAACCGCACTTTATATACTGTCCAACAATTTTCTTCATAGCAAGTGATGCGCAAATTGATAAACTGCAAAAAATGCAAAATAGAGCTATGAGATTTATACTTAATAAACGTTATGATACACCCATACTAGGCATGCTAACACAACTAAACTGGCTGAGTGTAAAACAACAAATATTTTTTCATGCAATGAAATTTGTATGGAATATAAAGCACGGATAAAAAATTATCGGTCATCCTGGCTAGGCAATGCTTTGCAACTCCAAGCCAACAAAATACGAAGCGTTTCCAAAAGGAGCGAAAAGTTCATTTGAAGGAATGATAATGAGAACGTCTACAGATTTATAGCCCGCACGGAGTCCTTCCGCACTACAAGGAAACACTTTCCATTATCTGGGTATCTGCGGGATTGTTTTGGAACGCCTGGAACGCCATGAACGCATTCTCAAGAAGACCTATAAGAAACTTGTCTGCATACATTTTTAAAAAGCACCTCCCCGTCTGATACGCTACGCCGGGAGTCCTAACGGAGCACCTTACGGACTCGTTTGGTTAGATGGGACGGAATGCACAGATTTTGCTGTAGGTTTTGGTGTTGAACACGCAAAAGAAACGCCAATTAAAAAAGAAACAATTTATTTTGAATTTTTTTATTTACAAATTTTTTTATAAAAATCTGACAAATATTTACATCCCTCAATTCGTAAACAAGCCCAGGGTTGTAAAGAAGTTGAATGATAAGTTGAACAAAAGTCGGCTGGTACCAACTTTGTTGCACGCAATCTTGCAAGACCCATTGACACGAGTCAATTTTCGGAATCAACATGAAATTAAACGAAAAATCGAGCAATGTAAACGGTACTTAAATGTTGTGCAAGTGTCACTGCAGGGAACTGCCAGGTAAGTTTCCCTGCACATGTGTTTACAAATCATTCAAGCAGCAGTGAAAATAGAAGAGCTGCAGGCAAAATCACTGCACATGTATTCCAGGCATAAAGCGGAATTTTTTTCGAACACGGAAAATCTGTTCGCTGCTATCTGTGATAAGGCGAAGAAAAAAAGTGAATATTTTCGGGTGAAAACAAAACTCGCGATAAGGGTGAATAGCTTCTAAATCGTTTGTAGCTGATATATTAACGTTTGTTAGTAGTCTATCTATCACTTCTTACTTGTAATAAAAGAATTAAAATTTTATTTGGGATATCCGTATTTTTTGCAAAAATTTGCCAAAATTACTCAAAATCCCCCAAACTAATAGTACATTTACACCGCACCAAATTTGGCGAATTCAAATGAACCAGTTCGACACCCTTTATAGTACATTTATACTGCACCAAATTTGGCGAATTTGAATGAGTCATTTCGAACCTGTTTACACTGGCAAATTTGCATTTGGCTTCACTTTCCCTGCAAGAATCTTCTATCAGAGTGTAAAGCCACCGAAAGAAAATGCACAACCGTGATGTTTTAAACACCAGTAGAGTAAGAATAAATGAAGAGTCAAGAAGGCTTCTGTCTTTTCTTGCTAGAATTGGTCAATTTTCTTAAGAAAAACTAGTTGAAATGGTTATTTACAGCTGTTCATAATGCAAAAGTTATCGCACGTTAATTACCCATTAGGGTTCTTGCTGGGCAATTCTAAATGTGGAACACCCGCAGGGTTGCTATTTGGATGATCTGTGGATTGTATTGTTCGGCGAATGAGGTCTAATGTGATGGAATTCCAAATTTGGAAAATGAGATTTGTATGGAAAAAAGCGCCAAATTTGGTGCGGTGTAAATGTACTTTTATGGTACATTTATACTGAGATTTGTATGAAAAAAAGCGCTAAATATACCAAATTTGGTGCGGTGTAAATGTACTATTAGTAATTAGAAAAATATCGTTTCGACAGCATCATTCAGTGGGCATATAATCTGGCAGCCAGCAGATCCTTCAAAAACATCTGTTTTTGTTTGGTATATTTTTCATTCAAATCGCTTGACTCCTCCGAACAAAACATTTTCTTTCATCAATAAAGCAATTGAAGTAAACAAAAAGTGCAAAATTATCCACTCAATCATAAGGCAAACATGAATAGCTTGAATATACCAACCGATTTTGGTCCTGATTCCGGCGGACGCGTTAAAGGTTTAGTTATTGTGAAGCCCATTGTCTATGGAAATATAGCGCGTTCATTTGGCAAAAAGAATGAAGACGGCCATACTCATCAATGGAAAGTATATGTGAAACCATATCACAACGAAGATATGTCCGTTTATGTCAAGAAAGTGCATTTCAAACTGCACGAAAGTTATGCAAATCCCAACCGCATTGTAACAAAACCACCATACGAAATTACCGAAACTGGTTGGGGTGAATTTGAAGTTGTTATCAAAATATATTTTCATGATCCAACAGAACGGCCTGTAACATGCTATCATATTTTAAAATTATTTCAAAGTCCAGTTGTTGATGGCGAACTATCAAGCACAAATTTGGATAGCAATCGAAGATTGGGTGCAGCAAATGCGCATTTGGTATCAGAATCATATGAAGAAATTGTATTCCAAGAACCAACACAACTGATGCAACATTTTCTTATGAATGTACAACCGCTGACGAGTGGTTCTTATACGCATGATACCGATTGTAAGTAGCCAAGCTATGATTTGCAGTTAGAAAGTGATTTACTAAATTTTTTGTTTTGCAATTTTAGTCGAAGAGAAAAAGGAGAAAACTTTTGAAAACATTTTAGAGGTTAAAGGCAAAGTAAAAACCGAAATAAATACTCTTAAGGATAAATTAAAGCTTGCTCGTGAAACTATTGCCAAATTTAAGGCTGAACTCGCAAAAGTGCAGAAGCCGCCAGCGACATGATGAACACCTATGAATTTGATTTAGAAACTGTACGAAGATACGTTTAAGTAAGATTAGTAGATATACAGAACAACAAAGCAACTCCCGAAAGATATAAAGATATTATCTTCTATAAAAAAATATATATATGTATACATATATTTTGAGGTCATATCCTTTATACAAAAGCAAACAAATGTAAATGTATTTATACTGACATAAAACAATCAATTTAAACAATATCCATAAACTGTAACTCTGACAAAAGCATAACGGTATTTGGTAGTGGTCTTGGCTGTGGTGATAATACGGTTATAGCTTGTCTCTCCATGTCGACATCAGTGCTGTAATGGGAATATATTCAACACTTTAACTACTGTTGCACTAATAATATCTGTGGTCGTAAGCAATAACAGCCTAAGTCGACTTAAGAAATTAGACCAGTTGAAATTTTTGCTGGTGATTTTGAATAGCAACATCGAGACATTTTTCAAGACTTTCATTGGTCTTTTTTTACTTTCTTTACAAACTATTAAATCCAATACGTTTGCCTTAGTTATAAAACTGTTTTGTTACAAAAATTTCAACTGGTCTAATTTCTTAAGTCGACTTAGGCTGTTATTGCTTATGGCCACAGATATATTCATAATATGTTGTACAGAAACAATACTTAGTTATACGTAAATATTTTCACTTACACGCAAACAAAACCCGCCACATTGGTACCAATAATATCTTCATCTGCCGATTCAGCAAAACTAATAGAAAGTATGTGATGCAATAGAGCCGGACTAGGTGTCACTGCTACAACTTTAGTTTTATTATCTTCCGCTTTCATACCAATGGGCATACATGAATCTGGCAATGGCGGCGCTCCAATTTTATACAACTTTATATCTTGAAATTTAACTTCGAATGAAAATGGATAGAACGGTGTACGAGAACCATAAAAATATTCTTTAATGCGAAGATCACGTTGTTCGCTACGCAAATCTCTACTACGCTCCACAACTCCGCCACTCTTTGGCAGTAGCACGACGCGCACAAATGATGGCATATCACGCAACAATTCATTGTATAAGCGTTCGTGATCCAATACAAATATAGCATTCACTTCAAATGCCTGTCCCATATGTAATAAGTGTGCATAGCCATCGCCTTTCACCCAACCGCATGTGTTTATTACCATACCAGAATGTTTCGCTGAAAGTACATTTTAAATGAAAAGGGTGTTGAAATACATAATTTCCTTTCCTATTACTTACTTCTCTTATTGACGTTCATAGATTCCAATGTTACCTCAGCCATTTTTCCAACCGCCGTTTTATACAGCACATTATTTGTACCTGGACTTTTATGTCCAAAATGATATACTAGTGGTGCTGTTTGCGAAAAACCCTCTTCAATGCTCGCCGGTCGTTCTATAAGTATTGTTGCTATTGTACCAGGTATAGAAATGGATCCTTGGCCCACATCGATATCCGCGAAAAGTGGACGTCGCCCTAAACGCACAGCATAATTAAGCAAAATACGGGACAAAGTAGTCTTTCCTACATCTAATGGACCCACAATCATTACAATTGGACCACGTTCGTCCTTTTCTTCGGCAGTGGTGCGCATTTGCTCTAATGCTGCATGACAGTTTAAGTATTGCACCATAGGCGTCTCCTTTGAAATGTAACTAACATCAGTTTTTCCTTTGACATTTAGCACACATCCATGGTAAGTAAAAATTGCCACTTTAGCGCCTGTGAGAAATTCGTATTTTTTCTTTTTCACCAACTCTGTGCCAAACATTTCAGCAAAGCCGGAGACGAGCTGGAGAACAAAATAAATTGTTTATTCTGTAAATTGCAAAAAAGAAATGTTCATAATTACAGTCACGTAAACTTTAGCATCCTTGTCCTCTATTTCAAAACGTAGTTCCGAATCTGCCTCTAGCGTAAACTCTTGACCTTCTTTAGCTTCCTCGGCCATTATTCATGGATTTTTATGCACGACGGAAACTGCAATCACGCGAATCACAAAGTAAACGTAAATATAAACTTGCACAATAAATAAAAAAAAAAAAATTAAAAAATTGCGACTGCCAAAAAGTCCAAATAACTGATCGAACTTGGCAACACTGCATCGAAACAGCTGGGAAGTAAAGGTAAAGGTACATTTACACTGCACCAAATGCATCACTTTTGGCCAAGTTTTTTCGAGACCGTTCATATGCAGATTGAATTTGATCACCAAATTACGTCAAATTAAATTAAATTCGTCTAATTTGGCAACCAAATTCATTCTGCGGACAAACATTCTCGAAATAACTTCGCCAAAAGCGACGCATTTGGTGCAGTGTAAATGTATCATAACACAGATGCACAGTTCTTTGATGTTTGAAATTCAGGTTTAAAGCTACGCTCACATTGCAACCGACTTTTGCCGTCCGGGAGCAAATAATCCGCACACACGTGTTTTAAATGAACTACCAGATTTCATCCGATTTCACCCGAATGTAAAAGCGCTTGAATTTCTCTGATGAGGTCGGTTGCAGTGTGAGCGTAGCCTAAGGCAGAGGTCACACGTTCATTTGGATGTTGTAGGCAGAAAATTCACTCATAAAAAGTTACGTGACGGACCAGGGTATTTGTGTCATTTAGGTGTCAACTGCTAAAAAATTACATAAAATTATGGCAAAAGGCTGATTTACACGGGTCTCTTTTTCTAGTCGATTTTTATCGTTCCACCGTGTAAATAGCAATTCGATCGATTCACACCTTGTATTTGAAGGTGGAACGCAGTAGAACGACAAAAATCGACCCGTGTGAATCATCCTAAAGGGCTCAAAAGACGCATTTTGGCCCCAGGATCAAAAATCCGGAGTTTTTCAAAACCGTTCATCCGCAGATTAAATTTGGTCACCAAATTAGGTCAAATTAAATTAAATTCGTCTAATTTGGCAAGCAAATTCATTCTGCGGACAAACATTCTCAAAATAACTTCGCCAAATGCGACGCATTTGGTGCAGTGTAAATGTATCATAATATAACTTTGATGTGAAGAATAGCAACACAAAGCGTATGCAACTCGGTACCCTTCCATGTTGTTCCTCGCTCTCTCTCCCACCATTCCCAAAAAGCAAGCTGTTGGCAGCAACTCCTCACCTCGTTTGAAGGCAGTAAAAGCGTTAATTTCAGCTAGCAATTTATTTCCGGTCCCTGCTTTCGAAGGATTATACTGGCAGCCCTGTATTCACATTTCTTTTTGCCGGCATCGTTTTTGATAAAAGTGAGTTGTTTTGGTTCTGAAAATTTAATTAGTTTTTTTATTAAATTATATACTTAAAGATAAAGTATTATTCTGCTAATAACATTTGCAAAAAATTATTTGCAGCAACATAAATCCAAAAACAAAGACAAATGTTTCATGTTATGTTCTGCTTCCGTCAGCATTTTTTTTCTTATCTCATGGTTTTAATATAATTTAACAACAAATGTTTTTAACTGATAAGTAAATATCAGAAGAGTTAATTCGAAGGGTTTTAATGCACCCGCACACGCATATAAACTCATTTGTTATTGCTTTAAACAAACAAGCGAAAAGTGTTTGCGTGGCTACTGTGCTGTTAATGACTACTTCTTTTTTAACTACAGATTTTAAATACGCCCACCCACCGTACAATGTTACCGAAAATTTACTTAGTATGTATCCTGTTCACAATTTTAAGTGCCGCCACCAGCTATGAGGAAAGTGGTTCATGTTATTCTTTTGCTGGCGGCTCAGTGTACCCTTCGGAAGGGCCACGCGGCGATCACAAGCTGCAAACTACCAAAGCAGTTAGTAAGTTGACTTATAAATTTAGAGTATGTAAGCACAGCTCTCTAATATTCGCTTTTTTTACAGTATCCAAACCAGCTCCCTCCTTTGAAGGCACTGCTGTTGTCAAAGGAGAATTCGTTAAATTATCACTATCACAATATCATGGAAAATACCTCATACTACTTTTTTATCCACTTGATTTGTATGTTAAATCATTTCTTTCTCAAGTAATACTAGCTAATCCAATTTGAAAAAAAAAAAAAACAATTATTCCTTTGCAGCACATTTGTGTGTCCCACAGAAATTATTGCATTTTCGGATCGCATAGAAGAGTTCCGCAAGATTAATGCTGAAGTGGTTGCTGTTAGTGTGGATTCACATTTCACACATTTGGCTTGGATTAACACACCGCGAAAAGAGGGCGGTCTCGGCTATGTGAAAATACCTTTACTTTCCGATTTGACTCACGTTATAAGCAGAGATTATGGTGTTTACCTAGAAGATTTGGGTCATACTTTACGGGGTCTCTTTATTATTGATCATCGTGGCATTTTACGTCAAATAACAATGAATGATTTGCCTGTGGGACGCTCAGTAGACGAAACCCTACGCTTGGTGCAGGCATTCCAATATACCGATACTCATGGTGAAGTGTGTCCCGCTGGTTGGAAACCTGGTGCAGATACGGTAAGCCTTATATTTGATATACATTACACTGGGCCCAGATTTCTCTTTCGAAAATTATATTGATCTTATTTTGGAACAGCTTTAGAGCCTAAAGTTAAATTTTAGACCCTATCTTAAAATTCAAAACAGGGCGTTATTAAAAAAAAACTCTGAGATAGGGCATCTTCCAATCAGACGTAGGAATATAAATTCATCACAAAAAGCTATTACACTTTTTTTATCATTGGTTTAAAATTTCTATAAAAAGCTCTCAAGTTTCTCGTTATAGAAAACAGATAAATACGGATTTTAAAAAAGAATTGATTGCTGCAACCGAATCCGATATAAGAATTTAATAACATTCGTCCTGTTTGTTGTTGTTGTTGTTGTTGTTAAGACAACCATTCGTTTTAAAGTGATGGAGTAAAACTAATATTAAGGTCTGACAATTTTACAAAATTTTTATTTACCTTCTGAGAATAGCAATAAATGTAATTTAAAAGAAATTGGCCCACCCTAATGCACATATTTGCATACCTTTAATTATAATAACTAATTATTTACAGATTGTACCAAATCCAAAGGAAAAGACAAAATATTTCGAAAAAAATAATTAAGGCGTAAATTACATGGTACAAATTTGCATCATTTCGAGTGAGAGTTGATATCAATATTTATGTTTTCCTACATACTACATATTCCTTATCAAGCGTACAAATGTACTTATATTTATGTATTTTCTTAATATATTTGATTGGTTTACACATATTTGCAGCCAGACAAAATTTAATTTTATAAACTTCATTAAAGTACGAAATGTATTGCAAAACTTCATTTACGCCGTTTTATGCTACTACTATCCTTAATACTGCTCGCCGCAGCTTTGTTACCCTCGCCTCGTTTTCGTTTGTTCAAGGGATTTCTAGGATCATATGCGTCATACCAATCATCACTCTTCGTAGATGCATCTTTTGCTAATACTGGTGCTGCTTCCTCGAATTTCAATGTATGCGCTAACCAATCATCACTCTGTATTTCTTTCTCGATAGTGCCATCATCTAACGGTTCAGGTACCTCGCTGGAATCCGCCTGTTTCTGCTTGAGTGCATCTAACTTTTGACGAAATTTCGACAGTAAACTTAGAGTGAAATCTTCTCGGCCAGCGCCTTTTTTGGGTATTTTTGATTTCAAAGTGCCATATTTTTCCTTTTCCTCAATGAAACTCTTGATTAATTCGTTGCCTTCTGCACTGGCCTCTAGTTCGACATTAGTATTTTTCTCCGGTTTCTTTTCGTTCACATTTTCGCGATGCCGCTTTTCTGTTTGGTATTGTTTTTTCAGGTTAATAATTTCTTGACGAATTTCATTTCTGAAACATAATGGTTACACTTTTAATGCCATATCGAGGGCTGAGAGAAAGGTCAACCTATTTCCAATTTTTTTTCTTTTTCAAAAACGCTCATTTTTAAAATTTATTTCAAGAACGCCCCATCTTCAAATGAGTTCAAAAACGCAGCTGAGATAAGGCGTATTTGAGATAGAGCGTTTTTGAAAAATATTTTGAAATATGGTGGTCTTCCACTCAAGGATGGATATACTTTTTGCTAAAAAGTCTACACACTTTTTCTTGTCGCTTTTCAGTTTCCGTTCTTGTTCCTGAGTCATTAGCATATCTTCATCAGAGTCTGATTGTTCTTTCTTGATTTCCACAGGCTCCTTCTTAATGCGCTTTTCAGTGGTATCCAGCTTTTTCAGCTTATTTTGTATGCGTTGCCGTTTCTCTTCCAAATCATCATCATCTAAATCTTCCTTTTTTATTTTTGCCAAGCGTCGTTCTTCCTCTAAAGCTTCTTCATCCTCGGAGCTTATGTTTGTACTTTCCAGACGTGCCACTTCTTTGCTCAATTTAGGGTCGTCTACCACATCATGCATTGATTTGGCTTTTCCTGCATTTTTCTGCACAAACTCATTGGTCTCCTCTTCATCTTCTTCAGCTTCTGTGCCAAAAGAGAGTAACCCAAAGTTTCTAAAAAAAAAAGGTTTGATAAATAAAAGCAAAGCCTATACGCGCTCATTTTCAACACTTACTTGACACCTTTCTCTCGTTTCTTTGTTTTTTCTTTTTTTTCTTCCTTACCCAATTTGCGCGGTACTATATCTTCAAATGGGTTACTCAATATTTCTGTTCGTACAATTTTTTGTGGGTACATTGGCCGTTCGTTGTGATCCACAAGCCCTTCCTCTAGCTTCAGCATATTGTATAGCGTATTACCGGTGACTTTGCCGAAAAGTGTATTCTTATTTTGCAACTCCGGTGTAGCGCCCATAGTAAAGAAAAATTGTGAACCATTATCATCTTTATCGGCATTTGCCATACCAACCAGGCCACGTCGCGCATAGCGTAATCGTGAATGAAATTCATCTTTGAATGGTTTGCCATAAATGGATTCTCCCCCTGTGCCGTCGCCATTGGGATCACCACCCTGCACAATGAAGTCTTTAACAACGCGATGAAATATAGTGCCATTGTAGTAGCCTTCCATACACAGTTGTATAAAGTTACGGCACGCTTTGGGACATTCACGGGACCATAGCTCGATGTCAATATCACCAGCTGTAGTCTTCAGCAGAACCTGGGCACAAAATAATTTATTTAAATGGCGCATAAAAGTATATTACTTACCTTCCCCGAGGTGGGCGGTTCCTGTATATAAATGTTACTCATTATAACTTTGTTTATTTAGAATTTGCCAATTTTCTTTACTTCGTCAATAAACAAATTGCAACAAAGCCAAAAGAAATCAAAACATATGATTATATGACGGTGCTGTCATTTGAAAGCACGGCTGCCACAGTTGGTAGTTTTCTACCAAATTTGCAGTTTTTTTTAACTCCGAAATTGAAGATCTTTGGCCATAATAGTGCATTTACACCTCTCCGAGTTTGGCGAAAAAATTCAAATTTTGGCGCTTTTTTCCATACAAATATCATTTTCTTAATTTGGAATTCCATCAGATTTGACCTCATTTGCCGAGCAATACAATCCACAGTTACTCAAAATAGCAAATAGCCCAGCAAGAATCTTAAGGGGTAAATGACGTGTGATAACTTTTACACTATGCACAGCTGTAAATGACAATTTCAACAAGTTTTTTTTTTTAAGAAAATGGACCAATTCTACCAGGACAACAACAACAACAACAACAACCAGGAAACGCAAAGGAAAAGAATTCCATATCAATTCTTTTGTGCGTTCCCGCACATCTGTCAAATGATTTCAATTCTCCAAAAAATGGAAAATGTCGTAAAGGTCAAGAATTCTTTACCATCGGGCTACTGATCTGCCAAGAAATGCCTCAAGAAAAAAATGAGCATATATTTCATAAGCGTTCAGCAGCATCAGTACGTCAGTACGTTGAAACAACTGACAGAAAAGTAGACTGCGGGTGTTTGTATGCGTAACGCCAGATACGACGGATACGTCAAAGTAGAATTTGTTCTAAAATTGACGTACGACACGGAACTGACGTATTGGCGGAGTGATTCTGCTTCAGCTATTATACCTGGGGGTGAATTCTGGTTCTATGAAATGATAAAATGAAAAGAATTTTCATACAAAATTTGTGAAAAGAAACTTCAAATTCATACAAATTTTTTTTCACGTTATCATATCATAGAACCAGAATTCACCCTCTGGTCAAGAAATTTTGACGTTTACAGCATTTTCCATTTTATTGCAAATTACTATTATCAAAATGTATAAAACATGTATAGCGAAGTATATTTTCATCTTTGCCGTGAATCTGCACGTTTACCTCAAGAAATATATACGAGCACATTTATTTCTTGAGGCAAACCGGCGTTGCCAACCTTCGAAAATTGTAGTATTTTTTCTTATGAACTGAATACTGGCTCAAGAAAATTTGACATGTGAAAACATTTCATGACCATTTCTTGAGCGTTTTTTTATATAGAGTTTGATATTTCTTGGCCGGTGATCAGCCAGCTTTAAGCTGGGTAGTTCATCTCTAAAGTACAGCACTGGTGACAAAGCATTCCTGTGTATTGTTTTTGTTGTTCCTTTTATATCAACTATCCGGTTGTTGCGGTCTCATTTTACCTTTTTTGTTTAAGGAGTGTCTGTTATGCATTTCTTATTATTTAATTATTTTAAGTTTAGAAAAACTCTTAAAAGTTTCAGAATAAAGTTGTAATAAGAGTGTTTAAAAGCTGGAAAAGAAAGGAACTTGCAAGAGGGAGGCAAGCATCCGCACCACATCAGCAAAGGACTTCTGACACAAACATACACATATACCTGCAGTAAATTAAGACAAAAAGTCGCCGCACGATTACTTCATCATTTAAATAGAATTTTCAAAGTGAAAAATATAATAAGATAAAAATGCATAAGAATCGCGATTACGAAGGCGTGCCACAAGATGCTCCACCAATTGTGCGGCAGCCACGCGCCACAATATCACCACAAGGTATTTCTTTATTATTATACCTGGAAGGCACAGTATCTATATGTATACTCTTTTTTTTTATTTCTTTAGAGACTTGGATGAGCATTCCAATTGGCATGCCTAATTGCCCAACCGGCCTCGAATACTTGACTGCTGTTGACCAGCTGCTTATTAAACAACAAGTGGATTTAGTTGAAGTATTTTTTGGCTGTGAGATGAAAAATAAATCCAAAATTAAAAATTCAGCTGGAGAAAATGTATATTTAGCTGTAGAAGATACACATTGTTTGACACGAAATTTATGCGGTTCATGCCGTCCTTTTGATGTACAAATTCTGGATAATTTTCAGAATGAAGTATTACACATATACAGACCATTGCGTTGTGAGTCTTGTTGCTTCCCGTGTTGCTTGCAGACATTGGAAGTATCATCGCCACCCGGTACTGTTATTGGTAGCGTTAAACAAGAATGGTCACTCCTACGTCCATTGTATTTGATAAAAAACGCCTATGGGGAGGATGTGTTGCGCGTACGTGGGCCTCGTTGTACATTCAAATGTTGCGCCAACGTAGAATTTGAGGTAAGAATAGTTGAGTTTACAAAACACGGTATACCCATGTCAAATCTCAAAATTTTTGGAATCGACACCTTCCGATTTGAATGAGGGGGAGTTTTCTTTTATCATAAAGCCAAAGGGAATTTTCTTTTTTTTTAAGTTATAGAAATTCAATATTTCTGAATCAGTAATACCGATCCTTTTTACAACCGTAGGCTAAGGATAAGTACACGCTTGGGCAGGGCTACCCTTCGTTACAACAAAACCAATCTTATTTACAACCTATTTTTAGATTTTTTTTTTTTAATGACTGTACTTGGAGGTATAAAAAATAAAAATAAATTAAATTTCCAATATTATAAAACCATTACACCGTTTAAAATAACGTTACGGTTTCGGTTTTGTAAAAGGTTTAGGTTTGTATCGTGGTTCATTTTCTAGTCGATTTTCTGGTTGATTTGCTCGTCGATTTTTGTCGAATTGCTATTTACACGATGGAACGACAAAAATCGATCAGCAAAACAACCAGAAAATCGACCCCTGTAAATCAGCCTTAACGGCCAGTTTTCAGTGATAGTTCAAATTTGACTGTAGTTCAACCCTGCCATTTTGACCGTTTAAATTAAGATCAGCAGTGAAAATGTAACTAGTTTCCGAAATATTAAAAAAAAAATTCACATACTTTTTTAGTTTTTTTTCCTTTGGCACAACTTTGTTTTGTGATAAAGGGAAACTCTTAAAAAATTTAATTTTAATCGGAAATGGTCGATGCCAAGCGTTTGACTATTTGACATGGAAAGCCCCAATTGTTAATTTTTTTAACTCTTTTTCATTTATTAAACTTGCAGATATTTGCAATGAATGGCGATAAAATTGGCAAAATCTCAAAGCAATGGAACGGAATCAATAAGGAAGTTTTTACAGATGCTGATTATTTTGGTGTAACGTTTCCAATCGATTTGGATGTGCGCATGAAGGCAGTTATCTTAGCCGCAACATTCCTAATTGTGCGTAATATAAAATTTTGTTAAACATTATCAAAGCTAGGTTTTATATCTATTAATTTTTATTCTTTTTTTTAGGATATGGTCCATTTCGAATATTAAATATAGTTATGCTACAATTATCACATGACCTTAGCCAGTACAGCAAAAATGTTTTACAACAAATTTTGTATACTCAATGCGCACATTAATTTTGACTTGTTCCATCATATTTCTTCACTTTTCATAATCTCTTTTAACGCTTAATGAAGTATGTACTTACGAAAACAACCTGCTCTCTAATAATACACCGAGTAATGCCTTTTAAACTATATTTGACTATATTTAATATAAACGAATTTCTTTTTTGACAATATTTACAATTACTATATAATAAGACAAATTTACATTTATATTGCAAATATTGGGCTACTTAAAAGAGTCACTTAAAAAGTGATGCATACATTTTGCAATAAAATATGTTAAATAAAAAATTATAAAACTTGTTTGAATTTTTTATCGACCCCTTTTTTGCAAAATTTTCGTATAAAGAATTTTTTCGTAATTTACTTTTTGATGTAAATTTGTTTCGAATCCCCCACCATATCATCTGGTAAAATATTAAAGCTGAAATTCTTATAGTTGTGCCGAAAAACGGATTTTTTTATTGTATAAAACAATTCATACAGAAAAAAAAAAAAAAAAAAAAAAAGATCTCCTGTAAAAGTTGTATTTTGTCTCTTACGATATTTTGCAGAAAAGGGGTCGATATATGAATAGATATCACTCGTGTAACAAACTTTGTGTCCTATAGGATTCCAGTGACCACTGTCACCAATATTCCATTTTTAACATATCGGCAAATATTTGAATTGTCGGGTAGTCTTGGTTACATCGATATAGTTTTTAGAGAGTCTGGGAGCCAATTCGTGTTCTATGAAGTGATAAAAGGACAAACAAAAATTCATAAAAATCTGAGGCTGTTTGAATCCAGGGGGTCAATTCGTGTTCTATGCTATGATATATTAAAAAAAAATTACATGCAAAATTTTATTTCACTTTATCATTTCATAGAACGAGAATTGGCCCCCAGGCCCAGTTGAGAAGTTTTATTTTATTACCTCAATTCTGTAGACACCGCTTTCTAGTCACTAATAGAGGCATTTCGTGGTCTATATCGTCGCTCGCATGACCAACTAACGTAACTGACATTTACAAAATTTTACAGGAGAGCAGTTTTAATATTTTTGACCCTTTATTCCATTGTCCCTGTCGAAAGGTATGCATGATATTTTCAGTCTGCTTTTCTAATTATGTACTCTGACGTTCTTTATAAGTATAGCAGTAGGCATTAAATTGCAGTTACGTTAGATATTGAAACATTTTTTTGGTCCATCTGCAGATACGTTGAAAATGTTATGGCGTTTTCTGAGCTAACGGTACTATATACAATCACATAATTTACACAGACGATGCGACATGCCTAAAGAAGTCCCATAGTGGTCCTAACTCAAAATCGGAAAAAATGTTAGTTCCGTTAGTTGGTCATGCGAGCGACGATATCATATTTGACCAAGTTTTTTCGATACCGTTCATCCGCAGATTGAATTTGATCACCAAATTAGGTCAAATTAAATTAAATTCGTCTAATTTGTCAAACAAATTCATTCTGCGGACAAACATTCTCGAAATAACTTCGCCAAATGCGACGCATTTGGTGCAGTGTAAATGCATCATAAGCTGGGCATACACGACCAACATGCGCGCTAGCCTGTTGTCCAAAATGGTGTCCCACGTCGGCCACACACGTGCGAGCGACGCGCAAACTGCTCGCGAACATCCTTGTGAAGTTGTGCTTGATGAGTAAAGCTACATTTACACTGCATCAAATGCGTCACTTTTGGCCAAGTTTTTTCGAGACCGTTCATCCGCAGATTGAATTTGGTCACCAAATTAGATCAAATTAAATTTAATTCATCTAACTTGGCAAACAAATTCATTCTGCGGACAAACATTCTCGTAATAACTTCGGCAAATGCGACGCATTTGGTGCAGTGTAAATGTATTATAAACATGTATAGCAAAAGCGCGGATGATGTTTTTGTTATTGCTCAGCGTTAATTTTTCCGCGATGTTTACCAGTAAAGAGTCAACACAAAATGAGATTTTGTTGTTGCTTTCAATGCATTGTTCGGCAACCACGCCAAACACCACGCACCTGCTCGCGCGCCGTTCGGCAAAAATCCAAAGCCAAATACGCCTCGCCAACCACGTCAAACACGAGAAATTTCAAGTTGAGCCTCAACATGCGCCTGTTGGTCGTTTATGCCCAGCTTTAGTGACTTGATATTAGACAGAATTACAGAATACTGACATAGTGCGCTTGCGGCGTTTACGGGCTACCGCGTGTGCCTCTATGTTGTCAAAGGAACAGAGAAAATAATCTGGCTTGGAAGCACTGTTTTCTAAATCATCACAAAGTTTTTTTATTAGCGAATTTATTGCAAAATTACCAGAAAGCAATAATTTGCAGCTTCTTTAAGCGAAAAATAGCCTGCCTCAGCTTAGTAAAAGATTAAGTATGTACTTATAGCATTTGAAGATTATAAATTTCTAACAATTTTACTTTAATGCAGAGAAGGTACAACACGCAGAAGTTGCAACGACGTTTACAAGAGGAAGATATCAAGCAATTCACCTCACATCAATGCACTGTTTTTAGTTAAAAATTTAAAATAAAATAACATCTTCCCAGATTGAACTCATAGCGAAAACGTGTAGCAGGAGTTTCGTCAGTGAGGGAAGTACGTGTCTATTGTTTTTGTACCAAGATTTGTGGTAGTAACTCAACGCACAATGGCATCGCCCATGAGTAATGTAAATAAAGGTGGATATGTGCCAGCTGGATTTGGCGCGGGATATCCACCACCAGGTGCCACTGCACCTAACATGTATCAACCTGCCGGATATCAGCCGTCAGCACCGGGTGCTTATGTGAGTATAAGGCATTTGTTTGTTTGTTTGTATAAGGGGCGTTGACAAATGCTGTTGCTTCAAAGGGGCTAAAAGCAAATTCCAATTTAGAAATAATACACGAGGGTACAATATTTTAAATAGCGATATTGCATGCAAATATAAGTACATTAGATTGTGACGATATTTTTTTGTAATTATTATCGATTTTATTCACTCAACTGCTAATAAATTAGCTAAAATTATTCGGGAGGGCTCAAAAGAGGGGGTTTTGCCTCAGGATCACGAATCCGGAATCGCTTTTTTTTAATATTTTGCTTCTTATTAGGTTGTACCTAAAAACGTGCGAAAAAATGCGTACCGTGGAGAAAGCCACGGTTCAGGCAACCACCCGGACTTGGGATGGCGTAGCCCAGGGTTATTTTATTATAAGCAATTTTGTAATCGGACCCGGGTCATTTTTCGGTTTTTTGGCCATAACTTTTCACTGAAACAAAAAATAAAAAAAGCCCTTCTGGATTCGTGATTCTGAGGCCAAAACACGTCTTTTGGGCCCTCTCCCATAATTTTAGCAAATTCTTTAGTAGTTGGGTGATAAAGGAAACAAATACCAAGAAAATTAACAAAAAGGGTATTTATTTCCTTTAGCACCAACTGCTAAAACACGTCCAAAAATATCGGGGAAGGTACCAAAAGACACGTTTAGACCTCGGTAACATTCACTCGAAACCGCAAATCGCATTTTTTTGCCTTTGTCAAGAGATACTTGCATATATTTTGAAATAGGGTGATGTGATAATCCAGTCAGCTGTCGATATACAGCTACATTCTTTAATTACCCTGCAGCGAAAGCAACTAGTTGAAAACTACTTTACAAATAGTTGGTGCACCGGGCCCAACTAGTCAGTGTTTTGTCTTTTTTCCATATAAGCAACTGGTATTTTTTACGTGTTGATGTCCTACGAAATGTCAATTGTCAGATTTCGACCAGAATATACCAGTCATCTACTAGTCATGATATACAAGAATTATACTAGTTGTAAGATACCAGTCTCATACTAGTTCAACCTGGACTAGTATGATTTCCAAAAAAATTAACTAGACCCATACTAGGCCAAAAAGCATTGAACATGGACTGGTATGATTTCAACCAGAATTTTCATACCTTTTTTTTCATGTTTATTCTTAAGAAAGCAGCGACTATTTGTATTTACCCTATCACGAAAAAGGATCTGTGAATTATAAGAGAAAAACGAAGTAAACGAAACGAATGAATTTTGTATTTTTCAACTGGTATAATTTCATCCAGAAAAATCTAGTTGTATGAAATGGATATTTCCTGAAAAGTATGGGTTCAGCCATAAAATTCTAGTTGTATACTAGTATGAAATGGATATTTCCTGACTAGTTTAAATTCAGCTAGAAAATTCTTTATTATTAAATTGTATACTAGTATTTTTCTGACTAGTTTGAGGTTTAGCTGCAGGGTAAGTAGCTTTGGCAGTTTTCAAGTAAATGAGATCAGAACCCCTAAAAACTAGTTAAAAGATATGAATAAAGCCTGATTTACACGGGTCGATTTTCTGGTCGTTTTTTGTCGTTCCACCGTGTAAATAGCAATTCGATCGATTGATATAACCAGTATTTGATAGTTGAAATAACAAATAAAGGTTGTCGATCAATAGATTTGCTATTAACCAACACTGAAATGTCGAAAGTCGACAAGGAAGTCGATCGGTGTAAATCAGGCTTAACAGTATTTTTTTGTAAACCTAAAAATTTTGTGTCTGACGAAAACTAACACTTTCATTTTGTGTCTGACGAAAACTAACACTTTTAGGTAGTACATTTTCTTCAGGGAAAAATGAAAGTGTTAGTTTTTACTAGGGATAGTGTTAGTTTTCGCCAGACACAAAATAAAAGTATTAATTTTCTCCAGACACAAAATAAAAGTGTTAGTTTTCGTCAGACACAAAATTTCTGTTGTTGGTTTTCGTATGGCACGTCGATATATTCTTTACTTAAATAGCTTTGGCAGTTTTAAAGTAAAGAGGATCTGTGAATTATAAGAGAAAAACGAAGTAAACGAAACGAATGAATTTAGTATTTTTCTGAGTAGTTTGAGGTTTAGCTGCAGGGTAAGTAGCTTTGGCAGTTTTCAAGTAAATGAGATCAGAACCCCTGAAAACTAGTTAAAAGATATGAATAAGCCTGATTTACACGGGTCGATTTCCTGTTCGATTTTCTGGCCGTGTAAATAGCAATTCTTTCGATTGACAACCTGTGTTTGATAGTTGAACCAACAAATATTTTCGGACATACTAGGGTTGCCGTCTAATTACATTTTTTTTTTTTTCATTTTAATAATAAAATTGGTTTATTGAGAGTTCTACTAAATTAATCGAAATACTTCTATTGCGAAATACTTATGAACATTACAAAACCACAACTAATTTCACTTTGAGTATTTTTGAAAATGCTGAAAAGTAAAAAAATGCTTGTATGTCACTGGGACTAATCCTAATGACAAACGACATTTTGAAAAACCAGTTGAAAACATTTACATCCCTAATATGTGTACATGTAAGTACTTGTTTACTGCACTGATTTTTAAGTATGTATGATTCACTTATTATCTTGTAGTTTTATCATTATGAGTTGAAGCTTGACGATACCATCGATTTCATGATACCTACATATGTATATCAAATTATTCTTGTTTTAAAAAGAAACTAGTTCGTTTACTTTGGTCGATCGTTCAATA
Source organism: Campiglossa producta (assembly GCA_964058755.1). Taxonomy (NCBI): domain Eukaryota; kingdom Metazoa; phylum Arthropoda; class Insecta; order Diptera; family Tephritidae; genus Campiglossa; species Campiglossa producta. Next base: position 28,033,147 of record CAXKVI010000002.1, on the reverse strand, counting down.
CGTATACATCTTTTGAATCGATTTGTATGCCCTAAAAAGGGGTTTGTATATTTGGTATAGAACGAAGATAGTATTTTGCAGTCACAATAATAACAGTGAGCTAGGACTTCACCATTCGGCAAATTTGATTGTATAAAATTTTGGTGAGTTGGTGAATTATCTACATCGAGTTGTATAGATGTACAATGAGCAATTGGACTACTCATGATTGGAAGGTTGTGTTATTGTTTGCCAGTAAAGACAATAGTCGCTGGAAGAGGTATGAGCATACTTTTATATGTTTGACATTTAGAAAAAATATGGGAATGCAAAAAGTGAATGGTTTAATGGCAAAGTATGTTCAAAGTTTCAATAACATCGTAAATTAGCTTAGCAAAACCCATAAACCAGCAAAAAAACAATAATAAGGATTTCAAGTATTCTTTTCTTTTTATCTAAACTGCCTTATGGCTTTACTAAAAAATTGGAACTTATGGTTTGTACTTATTTAGTACGGACTCCGAAATTTATCGGTTTGAATACCCCTTATATGTTTTATCAAAACCAAAACAATGTCATTTCATTTATCTTTTTTACTAGGGATTTGTACAACCACAAGCGCAGAGCGGCTATAATCCAGTACCACAAATGCCTCCCTATGGAGAAGCTCCACCAAACTATGGTGGTCAACAACCACCATATGGTGGAATACCTCAAACACACCCACAGTACAATGGTGGTGGTGGGTTCCAACCTGGGCCAGGTTATGGTCCACAAGGGCCTATTGTTACACAACCAGGTATGCCGCCACCAGGACAACCAATGGGACCACCGGCACAAACAATGGGAGCAGGAGGTGAGTTATAATATCTAAGTTTTTTTGTGTTATACTATTGGTATCTATAAATATATTCGGTGAAAAGATTATTCAAGGTATTAAATACCTGATTCATATACCTTGTCTATTTATATTTGTTTGAGTAACACTATTTTAAATATAAAAGCTATAGTAGACTTTGGATCAGAATAAATTTTTTGTCTTATGTAGCTTTGTACTCATCTATTCAACGCTATCCAAATTATGTAGAGATGACACATTACCACTGAAGAAGGGTTTAAATCTGCCGTTCGGACGTTCCTAAAACGTACCTTATATTTAAGGTGATATATGATTTCCCTAAAATTCTGCGAAAAAAACATTTTTGGTATGGGCTGGGTCAAGTTGATTCCTAAACGGATAGACCGACGAAATCTAATATTGGAATACTAACTTGAAGTTTTCCTTACAATTATCTTGAGCATTTTTTTTCAATTTGGCAAGGTGATATGTAACATATGTGCCTACATAATGGTATCAAAAGTTTGGCGTAGATTGATTTTTGAATTTTTCTCTTTGGTTGACTCGTTTTCGGAAACACCCATATATATGTACGCCTTTCACGACTCCTTATCAATATAACTTTTTCTTTCGCGTAAGACTGATAACAGAGTTGAAGCATGAAGCGATGCGATAATATAAATACAGGAACATTAACTTTACATGTAGTAAAAATCTTTCTGTGTGTTTTTTTTTTACATATGGGTCATTCCATGTCAAATCGTCTAATGGTGGGGATCAACACCTGAATGAATTTTTCGGGGGAGGTTACTTTTATCACAAAACAAGGTTTTGGCAAAGGAAAAAAATATTTTATTTTTTAAAATACCTTAAAATTGCAATTTTCACCAATCATTGCTTCCTTTTGAATATTTTCGCTAATTTTTAGTGAAAGTACTCGAAAGTACTTTTAATTAAAGCTAAAAAGTTGGTGCAAAATTCAGGAAAATTGGACAAACTTTTAGCAAATTTTCAAACTTTTTGCACAGAATTTTTAGATTTTTTTCGATTACGAAGTTTTGTAGATACAAATCTTAAGCCGCTAGCAAAATTTCCTGAAATTTATTTTGTTTTTCGAACTTATAAATACTAGTACCGATTGTGATCGAAAATTCGACCAATAAAATCTGGAGGGTGTCGCTAGCCTCGTACCCCCATCCTTAAATTTCGGGGACGCCCCTGAATATATCAAGCCTTGCTTTTTTAAAATTTCCTTATTCCCGAGGTAGGCATACCGGTCGTAAGAGGCGACTAATATGCACATAGGTAATGACGTGCTAACTCGATGGCTGATCTACGGATATGATGCCTCTCACCTCCCATTACCCATCTTCTCCTTCCTCATGGATGGAGGGATGCCAGGACCTAGAAGGTTCCAGCGTACCGGGTACATATCCGGCCAAGGACTGTCAATTTCGGCCTCACTCCCCAAAACCTGCGGGGAGTGTTTTTTGCTGTTAATAACAACAACATTCCGAAAAATAACATGAAAAATCCTTTAGAAAAAAGTTTTTATAAAAAGGGTCGCCGCTAGGCAGTGGTTTGCGAAATTCACCGATTTTTTTTCTGCCATGGAAGGCTTCTCAGCAAAAATTCATTTGCCTTTCAGGTGGCATTCGGAGTCGGCAACAAATCTGTATTTGCCAATTTGTGGGCAAAAAATTCAGCAGCAGCCCACAAATCGGAAGAGAAGCTTCACTGCATTACTTGGAAACATGTTCTCAACCGGTTCCCATTCGGACAGTCCTAGGGTTGTTGTTGTTGTTGTAGCGAGGTGTAGCCCTGCCTAAATGTCTGACAGGGTCACCCCGAGTGTATTGCTCTTGGCCGGGTCGATATAATAAAACGGCCCGGGTCGTTTCGGCACGATGGTTACAGCACAAGTACTGGTACCGTTCTCGTAGAACCGGCAATACAAGAAACTAGCCGTGTAGGCTATGTAGGTCATTTAGCGTTACCCAGGGTGCACCAACTGGGAGGCGACCTACTTTTACCCCATCCTAGGGTAGCTTCGCTTTGTCTGACCGTTAAGGGGTAGTCCACGTTGTCGATAAGTGATTATCGATATTCGAAACTTCCAAGCGTATTTTAATTGTCACTTTTGTAACCAGCACAGAACGAGTCACGAAGTGTGGAGCTTTTTCTTTTTGAAGACTGTTTCGCCATTTATTTATTTTAGAAGGCTATTGGTTTTATATTCAGTAGCTACAAACGCTCTCTGAAATACGTTACGTTCAGGATCTAGAGTAGAATGGCTGCCTAGTTGATTTCTTTTTGTACCCTAAATATTGCCAAAAAGAAGATTTTATTAAACGTTGACCAAGTTTTCCCAAAACCTGAAGGAACGTTTATACTTTTAGACTATTGATGTGCTAAAAAATATTATCAGAAATTGTCTTACTTAAATGTTATTCCTACCATTTTGTGGAAAATTACGTGAATTTGACATTTAAGGACCTTTCGATTGCTTTGTAGCACAAGGTTGTAAAATGAAACACCCCGACTGTACTTACATTAAGATGTAAATCAATTACTGTTAACCATAAAAATGCTTTATTTTGCAGCGACGTAGTTAATAAATAAAGCAAGTCTTTTATTTCTTTTGCGATAAGAATGACCATTGGAATAAATGAAAGTATTGGCGTGAAGTACTTAAAATATATTGAGAAGTATGTTAGACTGTACAAAAAATGTATGAAAAAAACTGAAGGTTCGAAATTTGATATGCATACCCTCTATATCGGTGCGTTTTAACCTAAATCACATGTAAGCGAAGTTTTATTATTCTAGGATAACGGCAACCCGTCCCGATTTTGAGTTAAAGTTCTTGCTAGCAGCTTACACTAAGTTTGAAAAATAGTCCAGTAAGGCTTCGAAATTTACATAATTTCAATATTTGCCTCAAATTTAAAAGACTGTGCAAAAGGATTAATGGATTCTTTGCAAAGATATTGAAAAAACGTATTCTCGAGAAAATAACATTGGAATTTCAAAAGTGTTTTAGTAGATTGCGTAACAATATCGCCGGTTCCAAAGTATAAACAGCTAACAAAATGAACCTAAATTTTAAACCCGTATAAAGTTTAATCAATTTTTCAAACTTTTTTGTACAATATTTCAAACCATCCATATATGTACCTACAAAGATTTTCAATTTCTTTTGGTTTCGATTTAAAATCTAAATGAAAAAGCAGTCTAAATTTTTTTTTTGGTTTGTTTGAATGTAATTGGATTTTGCCCACAAAAACTTCATGTGTCTCATAGCTCAGCGGTATAGCAGTCGGCTGTGACTCCTGAGCGTTTTCGTTCGAATCCTGCCAGCTGCTACATTTTTTTAGTTTTGTTTTATTCTTAAAGCTTTTCGGTTTAAAATTAAAACTTTTTGGTTTGAAAATTAAAACTTTTCGGTATAAAATTTAAACTTTTTGGTTTGAAGATTCAAATTTATATTTGAAAGCTTACGGGCATGATGCGGGGAGTCTTGGTTCGAATTCCCGCCAACGGACAAAAAATTTATTTTATCTTTAAAAAATTGTTAAAACATTTCTGGTTTATAATTGAACCCCGATTCATCTAACCAATTTTCATGAAAACTGTGCTGAGATTGAATTTGAATCCAAATTTGGTTTGGTCATACATATATGTAGTCCAAAAAAGTTTAAAATTTAGGTTCAAATTTTTAAAATTTTTTGTAACCCTTTTTAGTTACCATTTTTTAATTTCCCTTTCACTTGCGTGGCAAATACATTTCTCAGCCTTACAATATAATATACCGGGATATTCTAAATAAAATAGGTATTGATGAGAAAATAAGCCTTGCAGAAAAATTAGCGCTCTAACTTAACCCTTAGGGGTGGCTATAAAAAGTTTCAAATTGAAAGAAAATTCACTTAAAAAAATGTATTTTTTCCCCATACAAAATGTATAGAAAAGGGCGAAAAAAATAACCACCCCTAAGGGTTATGTTAGAGCGCTAATTCTTTGCAAGGCTTATTTTCTCATCAACACCTAAAGTTTCAGGGGGTAAGACCGAAAAAAAGCAAATTTTTTTTATTTGAATCACCCTAATGTACATAGTCTCGAGGTATTTAAAAATACTTTGGGGTTTTTTTGAGTGTACATTACAAATTAATGTGATAAGAGTTCTTCATGGCAATTTTAATTCCTAAATCAATAATGATAGTAAATATTTTCCACATTTTATATTGTCCATAGTTTAAGCTATTTATTTGCTAATATTATTAATAACTTTAAGTTATTACAAAGAAATCATTCGTCATTATTAATTGGCGTTTGAACGAAAACGCCATAACTACTGATTACACTATACGATAAAATGAACTTTTTTTCTGGATATTGGAACAAAAGACATGGTTAAAATAGCGTCATTTCTCGTTTTTCGAAGTTAGCCTCCAAAAATTTAGTTACGGGCTTTCGAAGTTCGAAGGTGGACCATTCGAAGATTGGTTTTCTAATTGTTTTGTTTAAAAAAATTAAAAAGGTTAAATGTGGACGTGACCTTGCTCCTCTTGCTTGATTGGTGTACTTTTATTTTATTTGAAAGTCTATGTACGAAGAAATATATAATTAAACAAGTAAGGAAAGCAGTCTTCGGCTGTGCCGAAGGCTAAATACCTTTCATGAATAAGCGTCACGATTTTCACTGTTTGATCCCCAGTACAGCCTGTGTGAATTTAACTTTAGCTAATACCGAAATTATCGGAGCTATCGATTATATGGGGACGATGTGTTATATTGGTCCAATCTCATTAATTTTTAACATCGACATTCCACATTCTAAAATAGCAACATTTACGAAATTTCACGTTCCTACCGATATAATTACAGGAGTTATCTACCAAAATCCGTTTATCGGAACAATCGATTGTATGGGGGCTATGTGAAATATTTCTCCAATCTCGATGATTTTCAACATCGATATTTCACATATAAAAAAAGCAATACGTCCAAACTTTCACGTTTCTACATGTTTAATTGCAGGAGTTATAGCCCAAAATCCGTTTATCGGAATAATCGATTGTATGGGAGCTATGTGAAATATTTATCCCATCTCTATGAGTTTCAACATCGATATTTCACATATAAAAAAAGCAATACGTCCAAACTTTCACGTTTCTACATGTTTAATTGCAGGAGTTATAGCCCAAAATCCGTTTATCGGAATAATCGATTGTATGGGAGCTATGTGAAATATTTATCCCATCTCTATGATTTTCAGCATCGATATTTCACATATAAAAATAGCAATACTTACAAAATTTCACGTTCCTACGTGTTTAATTACAGGAGTTATAGCCCAAAATCCGTTTATCGGAATAATCGGTTGTATGGGAGCTATATGTTATATTGGTCCGATCTTGCTGGTTCCGACAAATTATTCCTATATTGGAAAATGGTGGCCGCATACCAAATTTCAGCCAAATATCTCAAAAACTGAGGGACTAGTTTGCGTTCAAACAGACAGACAGACAGACAGACAGACGGACAGACGGACAGACGGACATGGCTAAATCAACTCATCTCGTCATCCTGATCATTTCGGTATACTTATTGATGGGTCTATCTCTTCTTCTTCTCATATTTACAAACATCGGACCAAAGTTATAATACCATTTCATGTTCATGAAAGGTATAAAAATATACGGCTTTTAATTTTTTCTAAGATCTTTCTTTGGCCCAGAAGTCGAAGTTCGGGTAAACCAAACATTAAATACCCAGCGATTTCTACCAGTTTCATCAGGAATATTTCCTATACTACTATGAAACCTGCTAAATTTCTTGATTCTACCGTAATCAGTTTAAAAGTTATGACCAGTCGAATTTTCAAAAATGCTTCCCATAAAAGTGGGCGGTGCCATACCCACCTTTAAAAAAAATTAGCGAAAAGTCATTAAAGAATGATTAGGGGGTTCATCCTACCAAATGATATCATTTTAGAAATTTCCGTTACCGAATTATATCAAATTAGATGATTTTCGATATCGAAAGTAGGCGTGGTTGGAGGGCGAAATTATCCAATTTCATCAGGTATACCAGCAACGATACTAGTATGCTTTGTGCCAAGTTTCATCGCTCTACCGTAATTAGTTTAAAGAGTTACGACCAGTCGAATTTTCAAAAATGCTTTCCTTAAAAGTGAGCGGTGCCACGCCCACTTTAAAAAATTTATCATAAAATCATAATTGACTAACCAGGGGCATTCAGCTGTAAAATTATATCATTTTAGCCATTTCAGATACCGAGATATGTAAATTTATGTGATTTTCGAAATTTTCGATATCGAAAAAGAGGGCGTGGTTGTCATCCGATTTGGCCCATTTTTAATAGCAATCTACCTCGGTCAGAAAGTGGCCTGTGTACCAAACTTCATGCAAATATCTAATTTTTTACTCAAGTTATGGTGTACAGTGTACACGGACGGACAAACGGACGGGCATACCTTAATGAACTCCTCTTTTCAATCTAAGAACTTTCATATATGGAAATCTATATCTATCTCGATTATTTTGTTCCGTTACGTAGTACCGTTATTTGAACAAAATTATAATACCCTTGTACTCGTACTAGTATAAAAAGGACACCAATCATACAAGAGAGCCCACATTTTGTCTTTTGCAATTTTTGAAACAAAGGGGCTTACTCCATCCGCTATGGCAAAGTCAGATGTCGATAGTAACACCTTATTTGCAGGAATGTCTTCGCATATCAAGACCTAGCCAACGATGTGCTATTTGCCTCGATACACGCCGATTCAAATTTTTAGTCCTCTTTCGTTTCAATTCGGTTCAAATGGTTGGAAAGGGGTCCGCCTTCCGATTTGATTGAATTTTGGTTGAGAGTTTTAAATTGGAAGGCTCGAATCAAACTATTCAACGATTTGAAATTAAATGCCCCTTTAATATTGGTTTGTTTCAGTGGGATTAAATTGCTCTCTACGCACTGCGCTAAAAAGTAAATTTTGCATCAGAAAAGAAAACGTTCTTTACGAGTCTTTTACTAACTACCGGGTTTGATCGTAAAAAGATGTTCGTAAAAGACATATTAACTATATTGCTGGCTATGCTGTTAACAACTATACAAATGTTTAGAAATATACGCACATATGTACTTCTCGTAAATAATAAATAATGATAACACCGTGCAACAAACAACACTGCCATTGTAGGTACTTACATAGCCCTATGTCTTCACTTTCACTTGACTTGGCATACATAACGCGAAAAACTATTAAAACAATTCAGATAAGTCGGGGGGATAGGTTAGGTTCAAGTGCCTGCCGCAGAGGCACACTTAGGCCAGTTTTGAAAGGCCTTTTGTGATACCACCAAAAACCGAGGGATACTTTTTTCACATCTGCGTATCATATCTGTTGGCATCAAAAGAAGGATCATAAATCTTCAAGATAACTTTTCTATTGAATAGTTTAAGGGCCAACTCATGCTTCGACACTGTCAATAATTTTCAGCCTTATATTTGCTCGTCCAAAGTAACACTTGATAACAACAGATTTTCTGCTGATAGAATAAATTTTCACTCCATACCGGAACCGGAATCGATGCTTCGTAACTTCTTCAACTCAAGTATTACAAAAGTACAGTTTCAAGAGAGAGCTAATGCTGTTCAATTCAATTCTACTGAGTCGGCTGAGTGGAAGTTCCCGATATCTCTACGCTCGATATCTGTTAAAAAGAAGTCGATCTTCCACTAACTATGTATGCTTATGGACTCCAAAACTACTCGGTCGATTTCCTTCAAATTTTCGGGATAAATTAGTAGGAGCCTGGCGAATGTTTCTGTAAAGTTTTTTTTTAGGAAAGTGGACCCGGGACCGCCTTATTCGAAACTATCGTATACAAATCTGGATTTACTTGAAATTTCGTTGGTAGGTAGGTTTTGCTTGGGTTAAAGTATGGTATGATTTTTCTTCCGGGTAGTGGACCCAGGGCCCGATCTATTCTTGAAACTTGGTGTGTAGGTAGGTAGATTAAGATATAGGATACATTATCTTCCGGAGGTTGGACCAAGGACTGACTTATTTTAAACTATCTTATAAATGGGTGGATTTACTTGAAATTTGGTATGTAGGTTGCGATATGCTTAGGTTAAAGTATGGTATGATTTTTCTTCCGGGAAGTGAACCTGGGACCGATCTGTTCTAAACAATCGTATTTTGCTTGAAACTGGGCGTGTAAGTAGCTATATGCTTAGATTAAAATACAGGAGCCTGGAGAGTGTTTCTGTAATTTTTTTTTTATGGAAGTGGACCCAGGACTGTCTTATTCTAAACCAAGCATCGGCGCCCCATAGATCTTAAGATCAGTCAAACAAGTAGGATTCATCACACAGACACGTTGTGCTCTTTGTTTACCAAATGATTTAGTCGTCGCTGGGCAAGGGACGAAACCACATCGCGTGGGGGTGTCGCTTGTTTGGTCAGCGAATGTTAAAAAAATAGTTCGGACGATCACAGCGCGTGTATAAGCGTTCTCACTTATACACCTGCATTTACAAATCTGCCGACCCAAGTTCTAAACTATCGTATAACTGGCCGGATTTACTTAAAATTTGGTATGTAGGTAGCGTTATGCTTAAGTTAAAGTATGGTACGATTTTTCTTCTGGGAAGTGGAGCTGGGACCGATCTGTTCTTTATGCTTAGATTAAGATATAGGATAAATTTTCTTGCGGAAAGTGGACCCACGACTTACTTATTTTAAACCATCGTATAAATAGTTGGATTTACTTGAAATGGAGTATGTAGGTAGAGTTATGCTTAGGTTAAAGTATGGTATGATTTTTCTTCCGGGAAGTTTACCAGGGCCCGATATATTCTAAACAATCATATTCATGACTCGATGAGCTTAATATTTGGCCTGTAGCTTGCGTTTCACCTTGATAAAATATGAGATAATGTATCTTCCGAGAAATAGTAAAATCTTATTGTTGTAGCGACGCACGCCGGGTATTACTAGTAAACTATGGTAGGTAGGTAGAAGTGGCTGCCGCAAAGGCACACCTAGGCCAGTAATAAAAGGCCCGTTGTGATACCACCAAACACTAGGAAAGTCAGTCCCGGGGCCCGGCCATATGGAAAATCCCAGTGCTGTCGGGACTCTCCATATAGCCGAAACCCGGGACTGACACTCCTAACCGACACCGCTACCCCTCCTCGAACCATTTTGATAACTTGATGAAGGCCATCAAGTCCTTTATGTCTAGCTCCGCGACCTGGCTTAAGCTAACCAGGAAGGGAACTCCCAGAGAGCGCCTTCTCGCTCCGCTTAAGGCCGGGCAGTTGCAGATGGGGTGCTCCACCGTTTCCTCTTCCTCATCATCTTTGCAACTCCTGCAGCATCGTCGGTAGGGAACGCCTAGCCTTGCTGCGTGCCTACCAATAAGGCAGTGCCCGGTTAAAACACCTATTAATATGGAGATTTCCTTCCTTTTTAGGGCGTATATGTGTCTAGATCTTTTAAGATCGCATTTTGGCCAGGTTTGCTTGGATATCCGGCACCCTGGGGCTTGTAGCCATCTTTCGTTGGCTTCGCGGAGTGTATGCTCCTTCAGCATTAGCTTGCACGTGGCAAACGGCATACCTATGCGCTCTTTATCTTGAAGAATCTGCTTGGTCGTGCCCTGCCTGGCAAGTTCGTCTGCCCTACAGTTTCCCTCAATGTCCCTGTGTCCCGGGACCCATGTGAGGTTCACTAAACTATACAGGCCCTCATATTTCATACCGTGATAGAATTGAAAATGTTGCTGCACAGTGTAATGAAATAAAACCTCAACAATATGTTGTTGTTGTGAATTTTACGGTTACGGTACCTTCACATCTTATCATTAAGTTCTTCAATTAATTGAACGAATGAAATGATAAACGAGCGCAGCGTACATACAGAGCTATAACACGATTGTGATGGTTCATGATGTCTTTGTGCGACTAAAATTCGTCAATATAAATTTAGTCTTACAGCAACGGTCCAGCTGAATATAACTGAATTTTTTAGCTTAATTAAATTTAAGTGAATGAGCACGAAAACTCAACTTGTCTAATGCTAAAACTAAAAACAAATCTCTGAGATTCATAGTCAATTAAAACGAAAGTTGCTCCTCCAAACACTATGTGTGAATCGCGATCAAATAAAAATGTTTACGCTTCTACTGTAGAGTTATATGGTCCATATGTGACTCCTAATAAAGGTTGTAACGAAAATGCTCACGGTCAACAGGCCACCTTCGGTAGTGTAGGAGCAAATGTGCTGCGTATAATATGGCATAATTTGTATGAAAAATATGATTATTTGCGCAGACGTAGCAGCACATTAAAATTTCTAGTCGTACGTGAAAGTAATAAACCTTTGGCGAAGAAATTTCGACGTTCGATGCGTTTAAACAAATCTGCAAAGAAGAAAGGATATGAATTTTTTCTAAGTGATGAGGATAAAAGGTGAGAGTAAAGTAATAGGGCTGATACATTAGCGAAAATTCCGAATTAACTCCGCTTTTATAAACTCCCAAAAATTAAGAAGATTTGAGCAGGTTTCAGGAAACGAAATAACGATTTGGCCGTTACTGTCACCGATAAATAAATAAAAAGAGCAATGACAACTACCAAAATTACGATTTTACCGCTAGTGGACACTAGACTCACCAAAAAAAAAACCATACTCAGTGACATCTAGTTTTAAACCGCAAGTAATACAACCAACACAACTACATAGATGGCGCTGATTGCTAATCTGATTAAATAAGATTTATTGGAGCTAATCTCCGTGTGTGTATCCATAGCATAATCGAAGTAAAAAATCGATTGTTTTTCTTATCTTGCTCTAATTAAGACTACTTATGTTACAAAAATATCTACTATGTAAAGAAATGTATAAAAACATTTTGAGCCAACTTGTATAGCCACCACTGTCAAAAGAGGGAATGAAATATTTTTGTGTCTATAATAATTTTTGTTTTTAAAATTTTTTTTAAATATCCATAATTTTGTATCTTCTGTTAATAATACTCATCTGGATAGGGATCGAAAACCACACGAGTTACCATAGCAAACGGATCGTAATTTATTTTCAATTCACAACGTATAAGTAGATATCGAGTACATTCAGTCACTCGGTCAATGATTTTTTATGCGAAATTACGATATAAGTTATTCGATCACGTGTGGTGTAATCCGATATACCAAATTTTATGTGACCAGTTATACGATCACGAATGTCAAGATTCGGTCGGTAGCGGAACAGAGGTTATATAGAGGGAATTAGCAGGAAATTTAGGTTATTCGTGCTATTATAGCTTGATGTGGCATCGCACTACTTTGCGATGGATATTATCTAGCTTCCAGGGCATTACGACATATCTGACCACTTGAATGTTTGCTATAGCCTTGTTGCGGCGGAACTACTATTTTTTCGCGCGATTTTTAATTCCAAATTTTTATTTTATGTTATAACATGAAATATATGTATAATTCAAATTTTAAAATTTGGAATAAAAAATCGCACAAAATTTTTAATTTAAAAGATATATTTCAGTAACAGGACAATTCTAAATCAAATTCCGCACGGATTTTGTTCCCTCTCCCAAAAAATATTCACTATTTAAATGACTTAAACCAAATTTGAAATTCGCAATACCATGTCAGTTGCCAAACAGATGATATCCCATAATTGAAAACTTCCCTAGAGAAGGGAATTGAAGGAATTTTTCCGCAGGAATACAAAATTCCTAGGCAGAAAAATTCCGGGAGAATAGTTAGAATTGCCCTGTAAAAATTTGCACTTTTTAAAGAATTTTTTAACTTAAATTATGTCAAGTCATAAGAGACGTTTTATTATTTCCGGCAAAAATAAACTTGTGATTTGACTTTTATCTTTGAGGGAAAAACTCATATTAAATGATACCAAAACATTTATTTTCGTTGCCAGATTAATGATTACCATTTAATAGCTAAAAATACTTATCTACAAGTTCCTTCTAGATAAGATGTGTTCTAATCAAATCTTTTGTCAATAACAATGGAAAGAGTTAAAAAAAAAACCAAACAAGCTGTATAGTTGATATCAGTGCAAAATGAATAGGCAAAAATAAAAACATTCTAATATGACATCGAGTTTTTATCGATAACTTGTCTTGTCGTTGATGTCTCTCTTTTTATCCGCAGTATTTATGAACGAGATGCGTGGATCGTGACATTTATTCACAGTGTACACAGAAAAAAAAAATGGCACTGGTGAAATCAACAGTCTCGAACTGTTACCCTGAAATTGACCAAATTCTGTTGAATTGACCAAATTTTGGTTATTTCAACGGAACTTTTTGTTGATTCAACAGTCATAGAACTGTCAATTTTTAATCAACAAAATTTGGTAAAACTGACAGAATTGTGGGTTAATCCAACAGCGAAGGAACTGTCATTTTCAAAACAACCAACTTCTGCAGTTAATCCAACAGCGAAGACACTGTCTTTGGAAAAATCTCCATCTGCTATTACAATAGTAATGCGAATTACAATAGTATGTAATGCAGATAATATGAAATGAATGAAATAATTATAGCTTATGCCGCGTAAACAAGCGTCATAGAGCAAAGCTGCAATTATACGCCGTCAAGCATAAGTACGCGATGGCCTGATGGTAATCGACTCTCAAAGCAGTGTGAGCTCCATTCTCGGTGGAGGCAAGAAAGCAACGTGTCATTTAGAACAAAGCTGTAATAATAAGTATGAGATACCTGGGTTGGGTGTTCAAGAGACTTGAGTCCGATTCTCGGTGAAGTCAATATAAGAGCTCTGAAAAATATATTTTTTTCGGTGTTAAAATAAGACTTATTTAAAAAAAAATCAAGTAAGGAAAGCTGTCTTCGGCTGTGCCGAAGGCTATATACCTTTCATGAATAAGCGTCACGATTTTCACTGTTCGATCCCCAGTACAGGCTGTTTCAATTTAACTTTAGCTCATACCGAAATTATCGGAACTATCGATTATATGGGGGCGATGTGTTACATTGGTCCAATCTCATTGATTTTTAACATCGACATTCCACATTCTAAAAGAGCAATTGTTACGAAATTTCACTTTCCTACCTATATAATTACAGGAGTTATCTACCAAAATCCGTTTATCGGAACAATCGATTGTATGGGGGCTATGTGAAATATTTATCCCATCAAAATGATTTTCAACATCGATATTTCTTATATGAAATAAGCAACTTTTACAAAATTTCACGTTCCTACCTCTTTAATTACAAGAGTTATAGCCCAAAATCCGTTTATCGGAACAATCGATTGTATGGGGGCTATGTGAAATATTTATCCTATCACAATGATTTTCAACACCGACAGTTCTTATATAAAAAAAGCAATTCTCACAAAATTTTACGTTCCTACCTCTTTAATTACAGGAGTTATAGCCCAAAATCCGTTTATCGGAACAATCGGTTGTATGGGAGCTATATGCAATATCGGACCGATCTTGCTGGTTCCGACAAATGATTCCTATATTAGAAAATGGTGGCTGCATACAAAATTCAGCCAAATATCACAAAAACTGAGGGACTAGTTTGCGTTCAAACAGACAGACAGACAGACAGACAGACGGACAGACGGACATGGCTAAATCAACTCATCTCGTCATCCTGATTATTTAGTTTTAGTTAGTGATGGGTCCATCTCTTCTTCTTCTCATACTTACAAACATCGGACCAAAGTTATAATACCATTTCATGTTCATGAAAGGTATAATTATATTGACTTCACCGAGAATCGAACCAGCAACCCCTAGAACAAAATAGCAGCTTAACTGTAACAACAGCTTACGTGTTAACTTAAGGTTAACAGTTTCAATGCAGTTTAATCAACAGCATTGAATAATGAATAAGAATTGACCGTGATTTTGGTTGAATCAACCCATATTTTGGTTGATTGACCAGCTCATTTTTCTCTGTGTATAATGCTAAAAAATTAGAAAGGAACTCGTACTTTATCGCACACTTTATCGCGTATTTCGCATATAGATATTTATCTTTCTTTGCAATCGGCGAAAAAAATACACTTAGAGAAAAAACATCCAACAAAAAAAAAAAACTGAATGCGTTTACGAAAGCCTGTCAAATATGCTTTGTACCTAAAATCCTTAACGATAAGCTAGTTTTCATTCCGCTTAATACAAATCGATACATTTTGGCGTCTTAAATCTTCAGGCAGTGTTGATTTTTTGTTCAATGTTAATTTGAATACATTTTGCAATACTGGTTATAAATAATAATATAAATATTTAAAGAAAGCCGTCTCATTGTTTGGCCGTTAAAAACGCCGCATACTTAACATACTTTCCTCGACATTGTTGTAATTGTTGTAACCGCAAAAATGTTTGTCAATGAATGTACTTGATTTTTGCTCTGAGTGTAGTTATGACAAGCGGCGGCGTCTATCTAATTCAATCATTGTTGACTTCTAAATCGCACACAACAAGCCAAAGCCACACACTCATATATCAAGTTCATATTTTCAATTGTCGCTTAATTGGCGACAGCGGTTTTAGTTCATATGCCAAAGCTTTCAAATTTGTTTATCTAAACTAGCTCAGATATTGTTACCTATTTATACATATATGAATGCTGATTGAGCCTGTGAGGAGATTTAGATAATCGGATACTTAAAAAAAAAATAGTAGCAGTACTTGCTAACGCAAAATTGTAGTCTATTTTTTTCGTTGTGCCATTCAAAGTAAGCTTTAATTAGTTGATGATCATCCAAAAATTTGACACATAAAGGTTTAGTTTACTTAACTGAACGATCTAATGAACTAGTTCAATTAAAGATTTAGCTAGAGTTTTTAGTTTGCTTCAAGTTCGTTCAAACATTTATTGAACTATACTTCGACCAATTGAACTAGTTCAATAGTAGCAAAAAAATACCCAAGCCTGTTTGGGTAAATACCAATAGTCGTTGCTTTCTTAAGAATAAACATGAATTTGAACGCAAATGATAAAATAAAGTGTAAGCCATGAAAATAATGCGACTATTAATTTCTGGTTGAAATCATACTAATCCAGGTTCAATGCCATTTTTGGACTAGTATGTGGACTAGTATATTTCATACTAGTCATTTTTGGGCTAGTATTTGGACTAGTTCATTTGATGGAAATCATACTAGTCCAGGTTGAGCTAGTATGGAACTGGTGTTTAACAACAAGTGTTGTACTAGTATATCATGATTAGTAGATGACTGGTATGTTCTGGTCGAAATCTTACAATTGACATTTCGTAGGACATCAACACGCAAAAAATACCAGTTGCTTAAATGGAAAAAAGACAAAAGACTGACTAGTTGGGCCTGGTAGTAGCAGACTAGTTACTGCAATAATCCACTCAACAAAATATCACTCATACGCCCAGTTGCACCCCACATTCTTAAATGATTATATGTAATGAAATAACTCTTCATCTATTTTTTGCAGGAGATTGGATGAATATACCACAAGGTATACCGAATTGTCCGCGCGGCTTGGAGTACCTTACGATGGTCGACCAGCTTTTGGTTAAACAAAAAGTTGAATTACTTGAAGCAATCACCGGTTTCGAAACAAATAATAAATTCTCAATTAAAAATGCTCTCGGTCAAAAAGTTTATTACGCTGTTGAAGATAATGATTGTTGTACGCGTAATATGTGTGGTCCAGCACGTCCATTTGATATGAAAGTTTTCGATAATTTTCGTAATGAAGTCATACATATGTATCGTCCATTAGCATGTTCGTCATGTTGTTTTCCCTGTTGCCTACAATCGATGGAAATATCTGCACCACCTGGCAATGTAATTGGTTCTGTGGAACAAGAATGGTCGATATGTTCACCATCATTTCAAATAAAAAATCATATTGGCGATACTGTTTTACGCATCGAGGGGCCTATGTGTACATTTTCGATGTGTGGTAATGTAGAATTTGAGGTAAAATTCATTTAATATACAAAATACGTACCCAACTATTAAAATTACCCATCTTTACAGGTTGTTTCGCTAACCGGTGAAAAAATTGGCAAGATCTCAAAACAATGGTCGGGTTTGGCGCGCGAAATATTTACCGATGCTGACTTCTTTGGTATAACTTTTCCCATGGATTTGGATGTGCGCATAAAGGCGGTTTTATTGGGCGCCACTTTTCTAATTGTAAGTAGTCAATTGATGGTGAGAAATATTTTTGAGAATAATTTTTCAGCGACAATATTCTTGCATTCACATACACAATACATACATATATTTAGGCATATAGCATTAAATTTTATCGTTTAAAATTGTTAAAACGTATACGTCGAAGAATTTAAGCATTAAGGTAAATTATAAAATGTTCATAAAAAGTGATTGTAAGGTAGTGCTAGTGTTAATGCGCCAGTACTTAGTTGTAGCATTTCAATAAACAACATGAGGAAAAGATTCCAAAGGTTTTGGAATACTGTTAATCCTCAAACGGCATCCACCAAATACATTAAAAAATTTAAGTAAAATAGTAAAATAAAACCTAAAATCAAACAAACAAAAAAAAAAAAAAAAAAAAAAACAAAAAAAAAAAATAAAAAAAAAAATAAAAAAATAAAAAAAAAAATAAAAAATTAATGAATAAAAAAATTTAATTAAAAAATAAATAAAATTAAATAAAAAAAAAAATTAAATTAAACAAATTCAAAAAAAAAAAAATCCAAAAAAAATTCAAAAAATTAGATAAAAAAATTTAATTAGATTAAGGAGAGTACTATTGCCTAAAAAAATAAAAGAAATATAAAAAATTAGATAAATAAAAAAACATAAAATAAAATAAAAATACATAAAATAAAATAAAAGGACACACAATAAAATAAAAAAAGATGAAAAAAATTAAATAAAAATAAAATAATATTAAGGAGAATACTACTGCCGACGGCGCGCCGTAAGTAAAATATTGAAAAAAAAAAAAAATAGTTCAATTGAAGGACATAAAACAAATGGAATAAAAGTATAAAACAAAAAATAAAAATTAAAAAATATAGAAATAAAAAAAGTTAAAAATTAAAAAATATAGAAATAAAAAAAGTTAAAATTTAAAAAATATAGAAATAAAAAAAAGTTAAAAATTAAAAAATATAGAAATAAAAAAAGTTAAAAATTAAAAAATATAGAAATAAAAAAAAGTTAAAAATTAAAAAAAAAATTAAAAGTTAAAAAAAAAATTAAAAATAAAAAAAAATAAAAATTAAAAGTTAAATTAAAAATATTTAAATCAAAATTAAAAAAAAATTTTAGTCAAAATTAAATTTTTTTTAAATTAAAAAAAATTTGAAAATATAATATAAAGAGAAAAAAGTCTAAAAGGGCAATAAAGATAAAAAGTAAAGGCTATAATTTAAAAAAAAATTTAAAAAGAAAAAAAGTAATAAAGATAAAAAATGAAAGGAAATAAAAAAAAATTAAAAAAAATTAATAAAAAAGGAAAAATAATATTATTAATATTACTTTAACAATTCAAGCAATTTAAAGTAATATTAAATTAAAAAGTAAAAAATGCCCTTTTCAAAAAATACAAAGTAAAAAAAATAAAGAAAAAATTCAAAAAAGAGCAATTAAAAAAAAAAATTTTAAGAAACAAATAAAGGAATAACAGGAGAAAAAGAAGAATTCAAGTAAATTAAAGTAATATTGAATTAAAGAAAGTCAAAAAAATTCCCCTTTTCAGTAGCGATTTCTTAAGCCATTCTAAGACCCTTCATGTGAAGGAAGTTTTAATATTCTGTGCACTTGTTGTCCTCATATGCAATAACAGCTTAAATGCTTTTCTTCATTTCTAACTAAAGCTCGAGCATATTTGATTACAGCATGGCCGAGTTTGCTAGTAATATATTATACATATATATATATATCGTTTCCCTAATATACATAGTAAGGCCCGAACTCATATTCAGGCTTTTTCTGTTTTCACGGTACATACAACAAAATTGATGTTTTTGAAAATCTCACCGGATTTCTCAACGGTTTCTGAAGCTTTTATGATTCCTGAGTCCGAATCTAAAGTCAGATTTTTCAGGCCACCCTAGGTTTTTTTCTCCAGAGGGTGGTTCGTAGAAAGATCGGTTGTTGTAAAAAACCATAATTTAATTTTGGTATAGTAAGTTATTAAGAAAAAAATTTCAAAAAAAAAAAAAAAAATTAAAAATTTTTTTTTTAAATTAAAAAAAAAAATTTAAAAATTAAAAAAAAAAATTTAAAAAATTAAAAAAAAAAAAATTTTACTACTACCGATCTATGAACAAACTACCGTCTGGAGAGAACCCCAGAGGCCGATTTTCTTAGATTGACAAATTATTAAACAAAAAAAAACTGAATGCAAAGTAAACCATAACCGCGATTAGTTCTTGGAAAACACAAATGCCTTGACATTGCTATAGTAAAGTAATATGAAGTTAAACTTTATTTAAGAGTCATAAATATAAAGCAGCATTTAATTTCAAAAAAAAAAAATAAAATAAAATAATAAAGGTTAACGATATATATTTAGATAATTATAAAGTATACTCCATAAAATAGTCATGCTACAATTGTTTATATGAAACTTACTGTGTTTTGTAAATTTATAAAAGACATTTCTTTTTCAAAACTAATTTATTTGTATTATTTTTAGGATGCCATGTTCTTTGAAAAACAAGCAAATCGTGAAACCGATCGACCAGGCATGTTCTAAACAGCGCCAACACATACAACGAGAAACAACAAAAAAAAAATAAATATACGTTTAAAAACGTAGCTACAGCTTGACAAATTATAAAAACAAGAATTTAATGGGTAAAAAAGGTTCGAATATTAAAATACTTCAATTCAAATCATATGCAGCGAGAAATAATTCACAAACTATCATGCAATCACATAAAAAACAGTTGGAGTAATGATTCTTGCAACGCATTTAACATTAACTAGTCTAAAGGAACCAAACGAAAATGTGAAATCCAAAAAAATGTTATGAATTTAAATTTTTTTCTTTTTTTTTTTTCTTTCATTAGTGCTATGAATGTAAACAAAAAGCAATGCAGTGTTTTTATGTAGAAAGTCTGTTTTGTGGTAGCTCATTGGATAAGAGTATGCCTAAAGTTTTTTTTTTTTTTAGATTTTTATTTAGTAAAAATTTTTAGTTCTAAATACTAATTCTTTCGAGGTGTTGATTTTCCGACAGGGTATAAAGTAAATGTATTGTGGAGCGATTTTCCATCAATTCATTATACGACAAAATACACTTTATTATGGGTATGGGATTATGCTAACTTTTTGAAGAGATTAACACACAAGTAAACAAAATTGCGTTCCCCGTTTTTTGAAGTTAGCCTCCAAAATTTAGTTACGGTCTTTCGAAGTTCGAAGTTGATCTTCGAAAATTTGGTTTTCTAATTGTTTTGTTTAAAAAATTAAAAACAAAAAACCTTGAATGTGGGCGTGCCCTTCTTATTCCTCGTTCTCGATTGGTATACTCCTTCTTTCTTCCTAAAAATATGCGATTTTTAATATTTTCGAAGATCTCACTTTGGCCTTGTACAGCACTTCTTACGTGCACTTTTAAATAGAAAAAGCACACCAATCAAACAAGAGAGGCAAGCAGGCCACGCCCATATTTTGTCTTTTTTCAATTTTTTAAACAAAACAATTAGAAAACCAAATTTTCGGAAGGCCCAACTTCGAAAGCCCGTTACTAAATTTTCGAAAACTTGGAACGCCATTTTTTTTACTTATGTCTTGATATCTTAAAAAATTGGATTTGGAGCAATACCCAGCCAGCTGCTGTATAATGGTATTCATGCTTTTTACATTATTATTATTGTTGTTGTGAAGTAACGAAACATTCTCAGTGAACAAAAAAATATTATCTATTACATTTATTAAAGTATTTATATATGTAAAAATAACTGTAAAAATGTGCTTAATAAATAACTTTTTTATTTGTTTATCTACGCTACACCTCAAAGTCATATAAAACAAAATAGTTTTACGAAGCAGTAATAATTGAAAATTTGTATGGAAATGTTATTTTAAAAAGCCATCTAAGCTTTTCTTTTGTTATGAATTTGGATGTACATAATGTATGTGTATGTATATTTATATAGATATTATAAATATTATAAGTTGAAACCTTTTAAAAAAACCTTCAAACTCAATACACGTTGCCTTAATGCTATATTAAATAAGTATGAATGTAAAAAATATATATAACTGTTTGTGAGAATTGATCAGTTAGGCTGAGTCAACCAGTTTATAATCAGCTTTCTTAGTAAACCGGTTAACGGTTTGAAAAGATTCTTTTCAATAATGCTCTCTTTCAGAATTCGATTCAAAAAAGTCCTATCTCAGCTAAAAATATATTAAATTTTCGTTCAGAAAAATGTGGTTTGAAATTCATTTTCAGATATATTTTTAGTGATGTTGTTCTCATTTTGAAAAGGGGCGTTCTAAAAAAATGTAACAACCAGGCAAGTTCTGAAATTCACTTCCGAATAAAATTTGTGAAAAATTTGTCAAATTACATAGGAATTTCTAAATTTTCACACATTTTATTCGGAAGTGAATTGCCAGAACCTGCCTGAACATTTTCGAACCCGCTAAGGCATCGTATAATCAACTAACAAAAGAAAAAAATCCATTAAGTATATGAATGTGTACTTTACTTATTGACAAATACAACAAATAACTGACTATAATCATCTATTTATAAATCGCTGACTAAGTTGAAGATCGCCACATTTTGAAATATTTTTTTTTTTAAACGTCCCATCTCAAAAATTGTCTCAAAACTACTCTGTTTTAGAAATTGGTCGAAGAACGCCCTATCTCTGATTTTTTTTTCAACAATGCCATCTAAGAATATAGTTAATTTTTTGAAAAAAAACAAAAAAAAAAAAAATTGTGCTAGGACATTCTTCAAACAAGTTGCAAGATTAGGCGTTTTTGTTGAAAAGTATATATTTTGAAATAGAGTGATCTTTCACTCAGTCATTGAAATGGTCCTACCAAAAAATTGAAAGTTGCAAAGGTTTCAACTATTGACTTTTATATTCATATTTAATTAAGGAGTTAAAAAATATATGGATGTTTGCTTTTTTTTTTTGTAAATTATAAAACATTGTTTTATTTAAGAGCTACTTTGGACTGATTTCAAAATGGAGAAGTAAAGTCCTAAGAACTAAACACTCCCAAACAAAATTGTGGATATTACTCTTCCCCCAATCTTAAAAAAGGTGTTCCGCCATCAGCGGGTTTCAACAAGATTGTCTCAGGGTAGAGTCCTGTTCTTGCACCCCCAGAGGGAGTTTTTATAGTTTTTGTGTCATTTCCATTTTTAAATCATGGGACATCCCCTGTATTTAATTAAATTGCAATACTTCGATTGTTTTGCAACGCTATGACTTAGCGACCATACCCTGCAATATACGAAAATACTCCGGAATACTACCAATAAATCCAATTTCATATATGTATGTATGTATGTAGGCGGCCGCCGTGGTGTAGCGGTTAAGTGTACGGCCTTCTACACCAAGTCGTGGCGGTTCGATGCCCGGCAAAAGTAACATCAAAAATTATTTAGAAAAAGAATTTTTCTAAACGGCGTCGCCCCTCGGCAGTAGTTTGGCAAACTCTCCGGGTGTATTTCTGCCATGAGAAGCTTCTCAGCAAAAAATTCATTTGCTTTGCAAGTGCCGTTCGGAGTCGGCAAAAAACTGTAGGTCCCGCTAACTTGTAGGAAAACTCAAAAGCAACACACCACAAGTTGGAAAGAGAAGCTCGGCTAAAAATCTCGTTAGAGGTTATGATAACCGGTTGGTATATCGCCGCCATTAGTTTTTTTTTTTAGTATGTATGTAAAAACGGTATTATCTGCAGAACATGTCTAGAGGATGATTTACACGGGTCAATTTTTCTAACCTTTTTTTCAATTGACCGTGTAAAAAGCAATTCGATCGATCTTCACCTTGTATTTAAGGGTTGAACACAAGTGGTTCGATAAAAATCGACCAGAAAATCGACCCGTGTAAATTAGCCTTAACGATTTCAGAACGAAAAATTCGACAATATAGTATATTTTTACTCCTCTCTCAATAGTAATTTCAATACAATTTAGGGCCGGTTTTTCAGTGCAAGTTTAAACTTTATAGCGAGTTTAAACTTAGGTTAAGCGGCCAATTTGTGTGGGATAAACTCTAGTCAACTTTGTCTGTGGCCTTAGACATTTATTACTACTTTGGTTACCAAACCGGTATATAAAACTTCATTCTAAGATCTCAAAACTTTTTCAGGTTATGTTGAACATTTAGGGAAGCAAGGACGGACGAATAAGGCTTACTAAATTTTTTCTTGGTTTTAAGTTCATAACTTTAACTAGCAGACCCGGCCGACGGGTGTACCACGTTTTCTAAAAAAAAAAAAAATCCCCAAATCAAAATCCCCAACGCGAAATCCTAATTTTATGGTGGATTTTTCAAAAACTGGGTATTTGGGTTTTGGGGATTTAGTGGCACTGCCCCGGCCGACGTTAGTCTGCACAAAGGTAGACCTGCGCGAACTTTCCACCTTCTATTTTTATATCTCAAATCTGAGAAGATATCTCCGAAAACCACTGAAATATTTGAATTAATCACATCCTTTGTGGCAGCACTCGTTAGCATTTGAATTTAAAATCGACTTTATCGATATTTGGTTGCTTTTTTCGATTAAGTCGATAGAATTTGTCAAATTTTCACCTAATAAAAACCAGACTTTACTGTGTATGTGTGTGCAATAGTACAAAACTCAGTAATTTTTAAATGGTTGCAATTATTTAATAGCTAAGATAAACACATATCTCTCACCTCTCTGTTTCATCAGAGGAAGGCGTAGCACATTAGCCCCAAAGCTCCAAAAATCGATAATACCATAGTCCAATATATCACATATAAATTTTGGTTTCGTTCGGAGAACGTAAAAATAATATTTTTCTTAACCGAAGAAATTTAAATAAACCATCGTGGTGAAAAAATTTAACAAAAATGGTAATATAAAAATTTCTTACAAGCTTCCTATTTTATTTATTTACTTATCTTTAACTTTTCTGTTTTGCATACGGGTATATATCTTGCATGTCGACCGCTCTGTGTATGTGTCGACTTTAAATAAAGTAGGGCGGCCTGACTGTCCAACATAATGTAAATTCGCTAAGAGGATAGTCTTCTTCGGAGGCATTCTCTGCCACAGATTTCTATTGCATGGATTTCCGCTTGGAAAATAGTGGGGTAGCTACCCATTGGTACCGATTTTTTGAAGTTTGGTCCATAGATACCAGCTCCCGTTTTACCATCTTCCAGCTTCGATTCATCCGTATACCAAATCTCCGAATCAGATTCAGCATATGGGTTCCCTGTTTCCCAGAGCACTCGATCAACGATTGAAACCACAAATTTTCGCGTGATCCTGAGCGTAGGAGTCGTTGCACCATTTACTTGCAATATAGGATCGTTTATGAAGATCTTGACTATCTTCATATGTCCTGTCATATTTCCGATTTTTAGATCAGAACATTTTGAAGTCTCAATGCAGCGAGTGTGGCTTCCTTCTCTATCAGAATAGGGAAGGGAGGTATTTCTACAAGGGCACTTTGAGTGTGTTAGTCTTCCACGGTCTTCGGTCATTCGCATCACGTGCGCTACCCAGCGGAGCCGCTGGGTTTTAATTCGCTGAACTATGTCGACGTCTGCATAAAACTTATACTTCGGTGCTCGCCGTCGCCAACTTTTAGGGGTCCCTAAATATTTCGAAGAATTTTTCTCCCAAAGCCGCCTCATCAGATATGCTTTTGCACCATATAGCCGGACGTGTACGATAAGTGACTAAAGCGTTCAGCAGAATCAGTCCGTCAGTACGTCGAAATAACTGACGTACGTCACGCAACTGACGTATTGGCGGACTGATTCTGCTTCCCACTTTATAGAGTGTTGTTTTTGTTCGTCGAGAGAGGACTTTACTTCTCAATTGCCTACTCAGCCAAAAGTAGCATTTGTTTGCAAGAGTTATCCTTCGATAGATTTCCAGGCTTACATTGTTGGTATTAATACTGCTTCCCAGGCATACAAAGTCCCTAACTATCTCGAAATTATGGCTGTCAACAGTGGCGTGGTTGCCAAGACGTGAATGTGCGCTGATTCTTTGCTTGATGCCAGCAGGTACTTCGTTTTATAAAAATCTGGTCGATGGTAGATTTACCAGATCTGAAGCCACACTCATAAGGTCTAATCAGTATGTTTACGTCAGGCTTCAGTCTTTCGCAAAATACACATTAAAAGAAAAGTTAATGATCAAAGAAGAAAAAAAAGATAAAAGTATTCAAAAACTAAGTTAAGTTACCGATTAGTAATCATTATTAACAGGTCTGGGAAAATGTTACATTTGTGAAAGGAAGCAAGATAAAAAATTTGATTAAAAAGAAAATACAAAGAAAAAAAAAAAGAAAAAAGTATTCAAAACTTCAATCTAAAAAGTCAGAAAAAAATTTCGGCAAAAAGAAAAAAATAACAAAATCAACAAAAAAAATTAGCAATCATAAAAAAACAAATGGGTAGTGTGAACTTTCATCGGTCGCCTTGTGTTGAATGTTCAGGGTAGTTTTGAGCGCTGCCTGTTGCGCGTTCGTGAGATGTGCGCTCCCTCAGCTGGTAATCTGGTCGCACCACTTACTGTGCTCGGACTTTTTGTAACTCACCACGGTAGCCGGTTTTATATGTTGTGTTTATGCCGATCGTGGTTCGCATGGACCAACCCAACGATGACTTCAACTGCCGGTTCTTGCGCCAATTTATGATGGTTGTTGGTGATGGTGGATGTTTTGCGTGTGTGATGTGCATTTTTGTGGTGACCGTGTCCTTGGGGTTTCTTTTGTGCGGTGTCGCCTGGTGTATTTGGAGATGCTGCCTAGGCTCCGTGGTCTTTTGTGTGGCTGTGTCAGTGTATTGTCAATGTGCCATCTGTAGTCCTGTGGTTGTTGTTGTTGTTGTTAAGACAGGGAGTGATGTCGAAATTGACAGTCCTTGGCCGGATATGAACCCGGTACGCTCCGGTACTCCCTTACGGTACCCTCCATCCGTAAGAAAGAAGAAAATGGGTAATGAGAGGTGAGAGACATCATACCCGTAGATCAACCGTCGAGTTAGCACGTCATTACTTATGTGCATATTAGTCGCCTCTTACGACCGGTATGCCTACCTCGGGCATATTCTAAACCCCTAACTCGCAGGGTCTTGTGTGAATGGTATTAGTACTTATATATGTTGTGTTGTGGAGGTGCCAACCAGGTTCCGTGGTCTTTGTGTGATGAGTTGATGTGGTGATCGGGTGCTGTGGCTGTGTATGCAGTGGCTCTAGAAAAAAAATACCAGATGGAGTTTTTTTAAGTTTAATTGAAAAAAATGTTAGAAGTATTTTATGGGGGTGATAAGGTTTTAGGTACGTGATCCACAAAAACAAAAATATGCTTTGAAATGCTTATTTTACTATCTCACAGTGAATTGTGTGCGAACGCAAAGTGACACAAACCCTTCGCAAGTGAGTGTTGAAATTTGGCAATTACCACGCCAAACTGTGATTTTTTTTTACATTTTTTGGAGAGTTGAAGTGCGTGAACGCACAAAAGAACTGATTTGGAATTCTTTTCCTTTGGGTACGCAATAGAAAGTCTCCACTCATTCACGCTCACCTTCACACGGAACTTGTATGAGGGTCTTTAGCGATTAGTTAAAGCACTCTAACTTTTTACTTAACCGTTTTTTTTAGTAAACGGTTACACTATAAAATACTTTCACCTTCTTTCGTTTCACACGCGTAATAATAAACAAGGTCCGCTTGACTCTTCGAATATGACTTTTTGATGGCTAGGAACGCGATGCTCACCTCTTTTATACCCTTCCCAATCCCTGCTACGGTTTACGTTTCGCTAACCAGCTTCCGGGCCAGCAATCCTTTTTGTTGCTACTTTCGCCAAGGAGGATAGATTAATCCTCTTTGATTCTATACCCACACACACATACAATTTGTATAAAATATGTCAGCAGATAATTGGTTTGATTATATGCAGGGGCAATGATGTGCACAAACATGGGCATGAGCACAAACATGCAAATGAGCACAAACATGCAAATGGGCACAAACATGCCAATGAGCACAAACATGCAAATGGGCACAAACATGCCAATGAGCACAAACATGCAAATGGGCGCAAACATGCGCATGAGGACAGGATCAGAAATTGATAACGGTAAGTAGTAATAGATTTTTTTTCGTTGTGCCTCTCAAAGTAACCCAGCAAACATGGCTCAACTTTTTGTCCAACCTTTGAAAAACTGTATAGTTCTCAATTTGATGTCCAACACAATTCTCCAATTTTTCTCCAAGCTTAGATAACTTTGTAGTTCTCAAGTTGATATCCAACATATTCTCCAGCTTCTAATAATCAAATTAAATTTGAAGAGCTTAGACTAAAATTTATGTAAATAAAACATTTTGTCAATTAATTCATGGCGTTTTAATTTAGAAAAATCATGGCTTATTTTTTTCGGTATTTATTTTCAGGGTCGCATTCATACCCTTGAGTCCAATTAGAGAATCCCAATGGAGTACAAGTTGAGAACTATCCCTTTATCAACTTTCATATACAAAAAAATGCCCTTTTGCTTGAGAACGCCTTCGGTCTCAAGTGTTGAGAAACAACGCTTGAGGTTGGAGAAACCCCTTAGTTCTCAACTTGAGATTAAACGTAACTCAAGCCTAAAAGTTTGCTGGGAAACTTTAATAGGTTGATGATCATCCCACAAATTTGCCACATAAAAGTTTAGTTCACTTAACTGAACGATGTAATGAATTCGTTCAATTAAAGATTTGGCTATAGTAAGGTTTTTTTAGTTTGCTTTACCGCGTTTTCGATATATGAGAACTACATAGTTTCATTGAAGATTTAGCTAAAGTAAGTTTATTTTAGTTCGCTCTAGTTCGTTTAAACCTTTAACTACTTCTTTAGGGTATTAGTCACCATATTGAACTATAGTTGAACCAATTGAACTAGTTTAATAGTTTGTAATAGCAGCCTAACTCAATATTGGTTGAGAAAATCAACTTTTGGTTTGTACTAGCAACCAAAGTAAAATTTGGTTTTTAAAAATAAAATTGTTTGTTACCGCTTTTTCAATATACATGTTTTTTTATTTTTATTTTATTTAAATTATTTCGACCCCTTTTTGAGAAATTATCGTCACGGTACATTTTTCGAAACTTACTTTTCGGTGCAAATTTGATTTACATACCTCAGCGCATCGTCTGGTAAAATATTATAGCTGAAATCTATATTTGTGCTAAAAAAAACCTATAGTTGTGCTAAAAAATTGGCACAATCTATATTTGGCTGAAATCTATATTTGTGCTAAAAAAAACCTATAGTTGTGCTAAAAAATTGGCACAAAAATATGTATGCTCTACTGTAAAATTTGTATTGTGCCCTCTTGCGATAATTTCGCGAAAATGCGTCCATATGATAACGCTAAAAATTTTGAAAATAACTTACATAAACTTCCACCTGAAGAGTTTCTACAGGTATGAACAAACTAGTTCAAGTTAAATATTAAGTCCAATAGTTCTTTAGTTCATAAAATACCCAAGCCTAGTTACTGCAATAATCCACTCAACAAAATATCACTCATACGCCTAGTGGCACTGCTACTCCACATCCTTAAATAATCTTCTTCTATTTATTTTAAGTTGCAGGAGATTGGATGAATATACCACAAGGTATACGGAATTGTCCGCGCGGCTTGGAGTACCTTGCGGTGGTCGACCAGCTTTTCGTTAAACAACAAGTTGAAATATTTGAAGCAATCACCCATTTCGAAACAAATAATAGATTCTCAATTAAAAATGCTCTCGGTCAAAAAGTTTATTACGCTGTTGAGGATAATGATTTTTTTACGCGTAATACGTATGGTCAATTACGTCCATTTCATTTGAAAGTTTTCGATAATTTTCGCAATGAAGTCATACATATGTATCGTCCATTTGGATGTGTGTTATGTTGTTTTCCCTGTTGCCTAAATTCGATGGAAATATCTGCACCGCCTGGCAATGTAATTGGTACTGTGAAACAAGAATGGTCAATATGTTTACCATTATTTCAAGTAAAAAATCATATTGGCGAAACTGTTTTACGCATTGAGGGGCCCAGGTGGACATGTGGTCACGTAGAATTTAAGGTATGTACAATTAATTTAATATACAAAATATACTCAACCCATCTTTAAAGGTTTTTTCGCTAACCGGTGAAGAAGTAGGCAAGATCTCAAAACATTGGTCGGGTTTCGGGCATGAAATATTTACCGATGCTGACTTCTTTGGTATAAATTTTCCTATGAATTTGGATGTGCGCATAAAGGCGGTTTTATTGGGCGCCACTATTCTAATTGTAAGTAGTCAATTGCTGGTGGGAAATATTTTTGAGAATAATTTTTCAGCGACAACATTTTTCGAAAAGGACTTTTTTACATATTCAAATATGATTTAGTAAAATACACACTCTCTACAAATTTTAAAGAGTTTCTAGCAGTAATAACGGATATATTCCAAATTTACAATTGCATGCGTTCAATGTAAAAAAAAATTTAGTTTTTTGCTTCTCTTGTAACAATTTTTTTATGTCAGTTAGGGCCTTTATGAATTAAGGTAGCGACATATTTAGGGATATAGCATTAAACTGTATCGTTTAAAATTGTTTAAACGA
Organism: Campiglossa producta; assembly: GCA_964058755.1. NCBI lineage: Eukaryota > Metazoa > Arthropoda > Insecta > Diptera > Tephritidae > Campiglossa > Campiglossa producta. The sequence goes on along the minus strand of CAXKVI010000002.1, from coordinate 28,003,474 downwards.
ATACGTCAAAGAATTTAAGCATTAAGGTAAAATATAAAGCAACTAGTTGAAAACTACTTTACAACTAGTTGGTGCACCGGGCCCAACTAGTCAGTGTTTTGTCTTTTTTTCCATATAAGCAACTGGTATTTTTCACGTGTTGATATCCTACGAAATATCAATCGTCAGAATTCGGCCAGAATATACCAGTCATCTACTAGTCATGATATACTATGTAGAATTATACTTGTAATAAAGAAAAAATTGAAAGGAAATAAAAAAAAAAATAAAAAAAAAAAAATAAAAAAGGAAAAATAACATTATTAATATTACTTTTAGAATCCAAGTAATTTAAAGTAATAAAAAAAAAAACCCCCTTTTCAAAAAGTGTACAAGTTAAAAAAAATCAAAAAGGTAGGTAATGGAGGCAAAAAATTTATAAAGGATGATTTACACGGGTCGATTTTCTGGTCGATTTTTGTCGAACCACTTGTGTTCAACCCTTAAATACAAGGTGAAGATCGATCGAAATGCTGTTTACACGGGTCGATTCGATAAAAAATCGACCAGCAAATCGACCCGTGTAAATAAGTCTTAAGAGTTATAAAAGCAATTAAAAAAAAAACACATTTTCAAAAAAAAAAAAAAAAAAATTTTAAGAAAAAAAAAAAAAAATTTTAACTCAGATTTAATTTGAAAAGTTGTCAAAAACATATGATGTTAACTCTGAGTTATAAATATAAATATTCGTTGTGCAACTTTGGGCTCACTGAAGACGAAAAAGTAAAGGAAATGAAAAAAAAGGAGAAAAAGAAAAATGCCAGTAAATTAAAGTAATATTGAAATAAAAAAGTAAAAAAAAATTTCCCTTTTCAGTAGCGATTTCTTAAGCTATTCCAAGCACCTTCATGTGAAGGAAACTTCAATATTCTGTGCACGTGACTTTCACATAATCAAATATAGTTAACTTATTTTTTTAAATGCTTTTTTTAATTTCTACTCGAGCAGATTCGATCACAGCATGGTCGAGTTTGCTAGGATAGGATACATACATATATACATATCTTTACCCTAATACAGAAAGGCCCTAACTCATATTTTCTTAGCTTGAAAAATTACTCGAAAAAACTGAATGTAAAGTAAACCAACCATGCAACGATGGCTTGTTCGAAAACACAAATATCAATGCCTGTAATCTTTATCTACGATATAGTATAGTACTAAGGTTTCTGGAGGAAGTTTTGTTTGATATGTATATCGTTTCCCTAGGCCCTAACTTATATTCAGGCGTATTCTGATTTCACGTTACAACAAAATTGAAGTTTTTGAAAATCTCACCGGGTTTCTAAACGGTTTCTGAAGCTTTTAGGATTCCTGAGTCCGAATCGGCAGGCCACCCTAGGTTTTCTCTCCAGAGGGTGGTTTGTAGGGAGATCGGTTGTTGTAAAAAAAAATTATTTTTTAAATAATTTAACAATTTCTCTGGGGTCCTGGAACTATAATTTAGTTTTGGTTTTCATATTTTGCGACACATAAAATTTTAGTATAGTAAGGGCCGCTTGCATAAAAGCTGATAACGACTAACCGGAGTTTAATTGACGTATTTTGTATGGTTAGCTGTCAAGTTAATCACCGATTAGGCTTAATCGCCTTTTATACAATGTTAACGAAAAAGAGTCGATTGGAAAATCGACAATCAGAATGAGGTCGATTTTCTTAGATTGAAAAATTAAAAAAAAAAACTGAGTGCAAAGTAAACACAAATACCCTGGCATTGCTATAGTAAAGTAATAAATCTTAATCTAAACCTATTCAAAAGTTATATTCATTTATTTTGAAAAAAAAAAAAAAATAGTTATAATAAAAGAAAAAAAAAAAATAAGGGTAACGATATATATTTAGATAATTATATGCCCAACCGGAGTTACAGACGCATAGAGGACCAGTATAAAGTATACTCCTTAAAATAGTCATGATACAATTGTTTATATGAAACTTACTGTGTTGTGTAAATTATAAAAGTTAAAACTAATTTATTTGTATTATTTTTAGGATGCCATGTACTTTGAAAGATGACGGCAAACGTTGAAATCAATCAGTCAGGCATGTTCTAAACAGCGCTAACACATACAACGAGAAACAAAAAATAATAATAAATATACGTTCAAAAACGTAGCTACAGCTTGACAAATTATAAAAACAAGAATTTAATGGGTAAAAAGTTTCGAATATTAAAAAACTTCAATTGAAATAATTTGCAGCGAGAAATAATACACAACTATCATGCAATCAAATAAAAAACAGTTGGAGTAAGGATTCTTGCAACTAGTCTAAAGGAAACCAATTATAATGTGAAATCCAAAAACATATGAATTTAAATTATTTTTTTTTTCATTAGCGCTATGAATGTAAAAAAAAAATGCAATGTTTTGTGGTAGCTCACTGGATAAGAGTATGTCTAATGTTTTGTTTTTATTTTTAGTTACACACAGCAAAAATTGAGCTGGTGATGGATAAGAATTGACAGTGATTTCGTCATATCAACCAAAATATAGTAATATCAACCAAAATATCTGTTGATTCAACCAAAATATGGGTTGATTAAACTAAAATCACGGTCAATTCTTATCCATTCACAGCTCATTTTTCTCTGTGTAGTAAATATTCAGTTCTAAATACTGATTCTTTCGTGTTGTTGATTTTCCGACGGGGTACGGGACGGGATTTTTCATCAATTCACTATACAATAAAATACAATTTTTTTGAAGAGATAAGACTTAAGTAAACAAAATTGCGTTCCCCCTTTTTCGAAGTTAGCCTCCAAAATTTAGTTACGGGCTTTCGAAGTTGACCTTCGAAAATTTGGTTTTCTAATTGTTTTCTTTAAAAAATTAAAAAAAAGTTGAGTGTGGGCGTGACCTTTCTGTTCCTCGTTCTTCCTTCTTCTTAAAAATATGCGACTTTTCATTTTTTCGAAGATCTCACTTTGGCCCTGTATAGCACTTTTTACGTGTTCTTTTAAATGCGTCAGCATGAACGCATCTTCGAAATGTACAACCGAAAATGGAAAATGCTGCTTTTAAAACTCAGCATGAACACTACATTAGAGGAGCTTTATTGAAAATGCCAAACAAAAAATTTTAATTAAATTAGTAATTAAAAGAAAAAATTTAGAAAAACTGTCCGTCACTCGCGTTACAATTTTTAGCTCAGAGTTTTTGGAGCATTCTTCGAATCTTAAACTCTGCAAAATGGCTTCCTTGAACTAATTTTTGTTAATGGGACTTTATTAAGAATTGATGTAAGTGTGACATGGTAAAAAAATTGAAAGCCTACGTTAATTATTTTAAAATATATTAGAAAAAAAACTTCGTCACCGCGTTACAAGAAATTCGTCACTCGCGTTACTTCTGAATCATACCAAAGTAAATGTTTGGAAAGTCGTTTCTAAAGTGAGGGATCGGTTAAAATATCATTCGGTATGAAATATTTCGAATAGGTGTTAGGTGAAGCGATTCACAATAAGAGCATGAGCTTAAAGGTCTTCCATAAAGGAGATGATCGTGTGTAGTTATGGTGTGCCCAAATTTAGATTTTATGTGTCATCCTAGCGCACGGGCCATGCTTATCTTCTCTGTATCGTTCCAATTTTAGTATATGTTCTGCCGAAGCAATAACGAAGCAATGAAAATTTTTGAAAGATCAATTGAACCTTCTGTGTATAGCCTACTTGTATGTAGTCTATATTTTCCAAAAAACGTAGCAAATATTAAGTATTTTACTAGTAAAATACTTGAAAAATGCCGGAAGTTAAATTTCGTATTTTTTATGGAAGCATACCAAAACTTTACGGAAGGGTATTATTAAAGTAAAACTCAAGTAAAATACCTGGAAGATACTTAAATACTACGATGGTACATACTTTATTTTCAAATTGGTAGCTATAAAGGAGGGCTACGGAAATTTTATCAAATCTTATTTACTTTGGGTTTACTTTCTATGGTTGTATTTGTGAGTTTCGGTAGCCGATGTTTGCAGGGTCGCTCGTTTAATTGTAAACATTTGTAATTCGAAATTAAAATTTTTTGGAAAACTTTTAAAAATGAAAGTTTGAATGCTTTTTAAAAAAATTTAAATTTTGAATTACAACTGTTTACAATGGAACGAGCGATATCTTAAATTTTAAGTTGAACGTCTACTTATACAATGGTGAAAGTTTCATTCCATTCAGCAGTTTTCGAGTGATACGACCATAACATACAAACAGACAGACCAAAAATCGAAAAAACGGTTGATTTGGATTCTATTGGCTTAGTAATGCTTGACCCTATACATTTTTCTTAAATATCTGCAATGTACAGACATAGACCTGTTAAAATTTTATGATATGAAATTCTGTTTCTAACTGTTACACTTTACCGCTCAAAATTAATATTTGACACTAATGTGCTAATCACAACTAGGTATAAAAGTAGCTTTTGTAGCAAATCACTATGCTCTTGCTCCCACTGGAGCTAAAGCCAACGAGATTCCAAAAAGAAAAATATAAACAGTGAGAGACAATAATGCCCGTCGCACAGTATACTATTTTAAGCAAAAACAGATAAATAAGAGTATTTATTTAAGCACTTTCTTGATATGAACAATGATAAGGAAAACAAAGCTCTGTAACCTAACCCTTAGAGGTCGATATTTTTTTTTTTTTTCACATTTATTTTGTATAGCAAAAAATTATAATTTTTTAGTAAATTTTTTATGATAATTTTTGACAATTAAAAAAATAAGCTTTACATATTCCAAAACTATATGAGGCCGTCAGAGCAACAACGGACTAAACCAGTTGAGACATTTATTATTAATCAGTTCGCTGATTTCAGTACTTTCGCGCCTTTCGTTTGATACGAGAAACACTGTTAAGACACTATCCATGATCACCTTACCAACAAACTGTAGACAATTTTTTTTTTATAGGTGTTATAGAAAACCCCAAAAAATGCACTTTAAAAGATTGCAGAAAAGTATGCAATTAAAAAACATACAAATTTTTATTTTTCAATTTACTTAGTCAAATTCTTTTTTTACCGTGGCATGACTTTTAAGGTGAACTTTTTATGTGAAAAAAAAATCGACAAAATTTAATTTCATCAATCGAATAGATTACAGGGCCACACTATATTTCTTCGAAAATTCGTTATTTATATATATGCATATGTGCACTCGTATTGAAAATTCGAGTGTATTCATGCAAAAATATTTTGCAATTTGCGAATGAATATAAAGTTATTGCTAAACTAAATTCATTATTTTGCAGTATCTAGTTAATTTTTCACAAATCCTAATGAAAAATGTGCGTACATATTTACAAAACTTCCGCCATATCTACAATTTTATTAGGAAAGTAAGAGAAATAACAGGCCACGCAGAATCAGTCGAAATTTAGAGCAAATTATATTTTGCCGTATACGTCATTCATTTGGCATAAATGTTTTTTTGTTTGTTTCATAAAGAGAAAGATTTGGATGTGAAAGATCAGAAATGGTTAATTTTAATTATAAAATTAACATGTGTTGAAAAGTTCATACACAAACACGTTTTGTTTAATATTTCGGCTTGAACTAGAATGCAGATATCCACATTTTAAATTAGGACGGCTGTAGAGTAACCCCCATATTCATAAAAAATAAAATTGGTTTATAAAGCTTTTTAAAATTACATTTTCATAAAAATTTTGAATAATAAGAGCTTAATAAACCTTTTATATTTTTTATGAATAAGGGGGTAAATATTTGGTATTATTTTGTTACTTGAAAAACGACAAAAAAGGCAAAGAGATGTTATTCAATACTGTTTTTTTTTATATATTGCCAAAATCTAAGCTTTAGTGCACCTTTTCTTTTTTCTAGTAGATATTGCGATACAGCGAAACAGTGATCCAGGTGAATGTGTTAGTAGTTTGTTTTCATTAATCCTTGCAAACCAAATGCGCCAAAAATACACAAAAGTTTACGTTAACATTTCAGTCGCGGTCTGTAATATTTTGGTCGAGTGAAAGCCGTTTCGTTCATTAGCATGGCTTTTTCTCAATTTTACTCAATCATCTGCTGGGTTTATCAGGAACACTATCACTATCTATTGTGAGTACGGAACAGGAATAGAAAATCGACTACCTAGCGATTAGCGACCATTGAGCCATTGCGAATGATGAACCGAACGCTTTATGAACGTCTTTTACTGCGCTGCCGGCGATATTATTGTTTTTCAATTCAAATGATATTGAAAATTAAAAAAAATTTTTTCGTTTGGGTTAAAATTTACAACTCATATTAGGTTTGTTTACTGGCCAAAAAAAATTCAGAGCAGGTTAGAGCAGAGCAGAGCAGGGCAGCTGTCAAAATAGAAAAAGAGCAACTTAGAGCAACTCAGAGCAGAAATGCCATGAAACACTTGAATCTCGATAGTTTCTTTTTATTTGGTATTTTCGTTTAAATCTTCAAAATTAATGCAAATTCACGTATACAAAAACATTGATTTTCTTGCAAGCTAATTTTTTTGAAGTTTTCAAACATTTATTTTTTCCTGACTGACAATTGCTTCTCTGCTCTAACTTACTCCATAAAAAAAGGTAGAGCAGAAATTTGTGATCTGGATTACTCTAGTTTTGTTTTGAGCGTACTCATGAAACAAAAGATAGAGCAACCTAGAGCAAGAAAAGTGTTCGTTAAACACAATTTTGTGAAATATCTCAATCTGGCGTAAGCTAGAGCAGCCCAATAAACAAACCTATTTTGAAACAAATTGTCAAATAATCATGTTTACTTTTTTTTGTTTACGCTACCTGGCTCACTGTTTCACTGTATCTGAGAGTATAGATTTTGAGCCAACTTGTTTCGAAATTCCCCATAGTGCTTCGGTTTTGGTAGATGTTGTAACAGTGAGAAAAATGTGCCTGGAGAAAGCATTGCGCTCTTACAAGTCTTTGGTGCGGTTGTTAAATGCCATTGGCTTCGGTACTTTTTCAATGCGGAAATTACATTTATGGTTAGTTTTGCAGAAGCGTTAATAATAAACGGAACCGTTATAACTAGTGAATTAGCAACAAAAGTATTATTCATATTCAATTGAGTGCCGATAACGTGCGTAAAAAGCTTTTTTTTGTGGTAAAATTTCGACCCCAATAAAACATGAAAATTATGTGATTTACTGAGTGCTTTGTTTTTTTATTTTACTTGTTATGAGAAGTGTTTAAACAAAAATATACATAATTTCCTATGTTAATTAGCGAATAAAAGTGCAACAACAACAAAATAAGCAAACGCATTGTACCTAGCTACATATTTATCTAATTGAGTGCAAGTTGCAAGGGCAACGTGAAATTAAATCAATTAACCCTTGCACGCCGCTTCGAATGTGGCCGCAAAATGTTCTTGATTACGCTGATCGTCCATTATGCTGTGGCGCTTTACAAAATCTTCAAGAAATTCATGTGAGTTTGCTAAGCAAGTAGTATATTATTACATATTTGTTTTACAACTCAACTGGTGTTATGTACATATATACATTAGACTGGCCCGAAAAAAATATTATTGATTGACGTGCCATAAAAAAACTAACACTTTTTAAAGTTTTTACGAAAACTAATGGAAAAAAATAAAAGCAGCATATTTTTAATTATATAAACTGTAAAACTACACCATATTAAACAAAAATATGTTCAAAAAAAAAAAACCAAAAAAAAAGACAAAAATGTGATTTCTTTACCTTCAATAATAAATAAGTTTTGAAAGAGTAACTTTACAAAAAAAGTGATTACGTCTTTTGTAGCCCATTCAATTTCCTTTAAGAATCTGTATTGAAAAAATACGCTAATATTTGAGGCTAGAATACTAGAAAACGGCTAGTCTGAGAAAATTTTAGCCTATGTTTAGGTAAATGGTGTTTTACAACAAAAATGACAAAAAATATGAAGAAAAGTCTGTAAAATCTAAACTAGCGATGATAGACCTCTAGAATTTAATATTATACCTCAATTCTGTAAGCTGTATCTAGTCTCTAATATAGACATTTCGTAGTCTATTTCATATTTGATACAATTTGGTATTCAGTAAGCTGCCTCACATCTCTGGTCTCAATAAAGAGTCACTAATTTGTGATCTGCTTGTAGGCAGGTAACAAACGAAATTAATTAAAGAAAATTTGTTAAAAAATTAAAAAAAAAGTGAATTTACGAATTAGAAGTATTTATATGTTTAAAAAAGTTAATTAAATTTTAAAAAATTAAATAACAATTTACTGTTCGCGGACCGGCACTTGAACCTGCCGACCTCCCGCGTCATAATCCGGACGCTTAACACCTGGGCTACATCGACATTTTTAGGGTGCGTGTCAAATGAGTTACTTAAAATGTATGCAATTTTTGTATTCACCACACCTTTAAATTAGCGAGAGAGAGACTGTAGTAGATTTCTTGTGACTTTCTCTTATAGAATACCGGAATCATCTCAAGTCACAAAAATTGTATCTAATGAAATATCTCAAATTTAGTGACTTGATATGAGACAGAATTATAGAATACTGGTATTACGATCTGTAATTTTTACAGTAATTTTTTCACCTTTTTGAAAAACCAAATCGATAAAATTAAAAAAAAAAATTTTTTTTTGGCCCAGTCTAATATACATACATATGTGAATAGCCACTCTCATGCGTCAATAAATTTTCTCATATTTCTGCTTAATTTACAGCTTTCATTGTTTTACTTGAAAATCCCATACTCAACTTTGGTGTCAGACAATGCTTATCTTCATTAGCATATTACCTAATTTTGTGTTTGCAAAAGAAAGTTGACTGATTGTGCGGCCTGAGTTAAGGCTGAATTACACATCGTTATCGCTAACGCCATACCCATAACGCTAATCACCTGTTCCAATCACTCTTTGGAAATCAATGTACACGCTCTAGCGTTATGTTATGGTATCACTAATCGTTTATATTGATTTCCATAAGTTTGGTTGGAACAGCTGATTAGCGTTATGGGTATGGCGTTAGCGATAACGATGTATAATTAAGCCTTTAATACTAGGTTTGTTACGAATCTTCGTTTTCGATTCTTTAGAGTCGGAACTTTCGACAAAAATGAGTAGCATTCTCTCATTGTCAGTGTATATATTTTTTTGGTGATGTCTGTAGCCCGTTTCTGTAAAAAATCTAAACAATTTTTGATTCTCGGACAAAATTTAATTTCTTACAAAAACAGAAAAAGTAAGCGTGATGTCATAAGGATGTCAAATCGAGTATTTCAGTCGACACGATCGATCCAATAGAGTTACCGAAACGGGCTACAGAGCTTCACAAATAGCCTCTAGGGCGGAACAGATTATGTATTTCATTTACAGACCTATCAAATACACTAGATGAAATTCTGCAATTCCTGGAAATTCCAAGAGGATATTCATGGAATTCTGGCTAAACTTTTCGTTAACAGTCCTGTGGCTGATTTGATTATAGAGTTGTGGAACATGACTTTTTCGCAGAGAGAAGAGCTTAGGATTTCTCGAAAGTATCGGTTTCTCGCCAGAGTCTCGTATCTCGAAGACTTGCGAACTTTTCGATATTCGATTTAATCGCTGCATTGTTCTTTCTTTGTTTATTATGTTGCCTATGCAATTTATTCTTTAAATGGTAAGTAAGTAATTTGTGTTAATTACCTATCGAACCGTCTCTGGGAAGTCCTTCGTAATCCTGCGGTGCCGGTGAAATTTATAATGGCACCCGGTACTACATATGGCATATTTCTTGTTGCGGGAAATCAATCAGTCTCTTTCAATTGGATGATGTTGCATCGGGGATTCTCCAATTGTGAGGTCAAAAGCTCCACTTTGGCTATAAATATAATCAAATGTCGCTAGTGACGCTCTTATACATACTTTAGATTCCGACGCCGACTACAGTACAAAACCAAATCCGATTCCGTATTCGGTTGCCGCCAACTTACTTCCGTAGCAGTTTTAGCATCTCAGAATATATATACCATAGAGATGGGTGACGGGACCCGATAAGCTGGATGTTCGACTTTTGATTTTGATTCCACTGAATTTAAACTTTTAGGTCTCTGACCCGATTCCGCGTTCCCCATTTCTCATTGCCTTCCACCTATGTACACATCTCTGGTATATACGTCAGAGATACAAACTTAAACACGTACATACCTACTTCGAATGTTTATTGCCAAGCCATATCGACAAAACAATGTCTGTCTGTACATTAAGGTGTGACTTTCGTAACTTTTATGAACAAACGTTATACCACAGGCTATCTAATCTATGTTTGATTCCTCCTGGTACTCACTGATAATGCTCGTATCGCGCAGGAAAACTCCACCTGCTCTCCACTCGAGTTTCTCTTAATAAGTCAAGTTCATTTTCTGGTTTGGGTGGGGAGTTCTGATCACAAAAGTGCTCAACGACTCTTTGTCGATGGTAACGATTTGAGGATTTGGTACGGATCTTTACTAATAGATTTTGGGCTGATTGACAGTAGGTAGCGTACCATGGTGATTTCACCTCCAGGAAGTTTTTACATGTTAAAAAAAATGTAGATTTAGACGACGAGGCAAAGGGCTCAGGCGGATCAGGAACACCACTGTTGACACCATAATGGAACTGCTCTGAGGTTTAGGCTGAAGTTTGTCTGAGCACAGTGGTGGTGCTTTGGATTATACGGAACCAAGATTGTCTAGCTACAGGTTCCATGCAAAACAGAGTGTTCGAACTTTGTTGTCTCGTTACTGGTGAAATGAGCTCCCTAATGTACATACATACAGAAACGTAATCTACATATTGGCTGTTATTCTCACACAATTTTCGCCACCATATCGGAGAGTACTTGTCTACTCACGAGCTGTAATACATTTTTTGGACATTGTAACAAAAGAGCAGCTCTCTAGGCGGTGTGATTTATGCGCATGACCTATGGACATACATACATACCTATTAACTAACATAGTATCAATGTAGAAGAGACTTTGATCCGATTAACCCTTCCATAGTGAAATGTTTTATGTTGTTCTTTATGTAAAATTTTTTTTGCTGGGGGCCTACATCGTGTGACCGGAAAAATGCTGTGAGATAAGACCTTAGTAATGAGTGATAAACTGTACCGAAGTCCGCGTGGACCCTAGGTCATAACGTTAAAGTGTTGTTGTTTGCAACCGGACTTTGCTTTATGTGGCACCTTTAGTTCCCCGGATCTAATTGCAAAGCTCTGTGTTGTAACTTGTTACCATATGTTTGCCCAATATGCTCTTAATCCTATTCCCCTGCGCGAGGAGAACCGGTAGGCTGGCTCAATCGAAATGAATTTGTTAAAATCGTGATCTAAAATATAGCAAGTGAACGGGACACTTCTACGGAAAAATACTGTGATTAACGTCAGAAATATTAGCCAATGTATCACCCCTTCTCGCCACGGGTCTGATTTAATTATGTTTTTTTAGAGACAAGATGTCGTCATGCATCTTGATAAACTGCTTTTTATTGTCGTAAGAATCTTTCCCATTGAAAACTGGCGAAATCGGTCAGTAACCTCGTCAACCTTATTGGTATTTCAATACCTAGAGTTTTGTAATCATACGTGATCGGGATGTATATATCCCATTGGCCAGGCCTGATTTCAATTATTATTATTGTTGGCTGTCTGTGGAAAATATATAAAGATAAAGACGCTAATTGATCTACGCCCCCTTTCATTATTAGAGTTTTCGCTCGAAAAACGCTTCAGCGCGTTAAAAAAGATGGAAAGAGATCTTCAACCCGAGATTCAGTGAGAGTATCTATGTAGCTAGTAGGGTTCTTTCGCCCATAGTATTTATGCAGGAATTTGCCCTAGTCTTTCTGTCATGTTAAAAAACTTCACTTTTTTTCGGATTCGCTTATGCGGACTTCGCAAGATCCTAAGAGCTTCATACATTGTCTCGTGAATTGTATATCTTCTAGGATGGTGATGTCAGCCTCTGCATTAAAGTGGGCAAATACCAGACAGGAAGCCTTCTTTGAAACAGTCCAGATATCCCGGGTACATACGGCGGGTAGCAAACCACGCGGAGAATTCGTACACTCATATAGGGAGCTACTTACTCTTGGACAGACACGTATTAAAAGTTGAATGAATTGCTGGTGAGCTGGCGATACGAAAAGACCACGGTTAGTTGATTCAACTCATAAAAAGGTGGTGTGGCGGTCGCCGTGGTGTAACGGTTAAGTGCACGGCCTACCACACCAAGTCGTGTCATATCAATGCCCGACAAAGCCAACATCAGCAAGTATTTAGAAAAATAATTTTTTTAAACGGGTTCGCCCATCGGCAATAGTTTTCTAAACTTACTTATTTCTGCCATGAGAAGCTTCTCAGCAAAACTCATTTGCTTTGCAAGTGACGTTCGGAGTCGGCAAAAACTGTAGGTCCCGCCAACTTGTAGAAAAAAATCAAAAGCAGCACACTACAAGTTGGAAGAGAAGCTCGGCAAAAAATCTCGTAAGAGGTTATGATAACCTATTGGTATTTCGTTGCCATTCGTTTTTTTTTTTCTTTTTAGACGGAACAGACAGGGTTGTACTGATGTTGACAGTTCTTTGCTGCATATGAATCCGGTACGATTTCGTTGACCCGGTAGTATTCGCCCTTTACTACAGGCATACTTACCTCGGGCATATTCTAAGCCCCTAACCCGAGTATGTCAGAGTAGTCTTATCGAGCTTTCCGCTCTTTCTGTAGCGAGCCTGGATATGTTGCGGCTTGGCTACAGGATTTTGCACTTCGATATACCATCCGTCCCTGGCAAATTAAGTATCGCAAGAGAAATAAGAACTAAGTAATCAATTAACGAAAAGCATTACTTCGGGACTAATTAATGTTCATTTGTATAAACTAAACGACGGATATATCCGCTGAAGAGACTAATCAACAGATTTGATTGCTTTGTACATTCGTCTCTCATGATATAATTTTATTCGTTTCTCAAAAATAGTCAAACACACACACACACAATATTATAAACAAATACTGATTATCCTTATCAGAGAACAAACGAAAGCGATGATGAGCGTGTGGCTAGAGTGGCTAGACTATGTAGAAATCAATGTTTGCATGGTTCCATTGTTTAAAAGTATTTACATTGCTTTCATCAAGGTTTAGTTGATTTCGAAACGGCTGCGAGTACGCGTCAAGTTCCCAAGTGAATCTAGATTCTATTTATTGCTAATTTACTATACTCTAGCAATACGAAAAGCATATTCGGTGCTAATATTCGGCTGTTTTTAATTTTATACAATATACAAATTTTTTAACATGTCTTCCTTCAATGAAAAAAGTTTTACTTCTAAAGAATCGTGCGCCCTTAGTGTAACTGTTTGACACGCCTTAAAAACCCTTAAAGGCAAGGACTCTTTCAAAAGCAAAGAAGAAAGCGCAAGGATTTTTGAACTTTTGACTGTTCGTTTTGGTCGCTGATAAAGTGTTGTATAACACAGATTTGTGTTAGTTAATTAAGTGAATTTTTTTTGTTTTTCAAAAGAAACAAAAAATTACCAACTGAAAAAAGTGCTTATAAGCGCATAAAAGCGATTCTATCCGGTTTAAAGAAATTTTCGCTGGTTTTGTTTATTTGTTTTCATTTCGAAACAAGTGCACTTCGAAGTCCATCCATGGAAATGGTAAGCATAATAAATATATACAAACATACATATAACTATACTTGCATATGTGTGTAAATATGTATAAGTTATATATAACCTCATTTGCGACTGATAGTGGACAAGCAATCTAAACATGAAAACTTTGAAACACATGTCAATGTAATATTTACGGCCAACTGTACTTTGATAACCAGAAGCTGCCAGCTTTTTGATATCATAAATTTGAATGCCATCATATTCGTGACATACACGTGTTACTTATTATTCTTGCTAATCTGGTAGCCGGTGTTCAGATCGCATTTAAGTAAAAACCCTTCACTAAAAAAGCATGGAAAGTTTGTTATCGAAAAACTGCGCACGCAACGAATAGGTGATAGATTATCTATTCGGCAAGCGAACTTGATCTTGTCTCGAGAAGTAAGAGTGTCTTCTCACCTTCTGTAAAAGTCAATTGTGAGAATGCAGCTTCTTACACTGAATGACTGTATTGGAACGCTGAGATGTTTCTATTCATTCCCTGTAGGGTAAATCTCTAGTTTAAAGCTAGTTTGCTTCCAGTGCGTTCGGAACCCGCACTAGTTCACCTTCTATCTCTTTTACATGTAATCAACTGGCGAATTTAACATTGCGATGTCCTAGGCGGTGGAAATTGTCCCCCGCTGCATTAGCTTTCGACAGTTCCGAACTGGTAGAAAGTTCAACAGTTTGGATCTTGTTCGTTTATCGTCAAGTCAGTTTTTATATTGCCTTCACCGAGAATCGAACTTACAATTTTTGGAATGCTAAACTCAGGTGTTTACCATCAGGCCATCGTATACTTATGCTTGCCAGCTGCATTACCTTTTCGACAGTTCCGAACTAATAGAAAATTCGTCAGTTTGAATCTAGTTCATTTATTGGCACTGTTTCTATAGTTCTGAACCATTTCTAAATTATACAAATTAGATCTAGTTTTTTTTATGGGTAAAATTTCGTTTGTTCCAAACCAGACCAAACTCAACCCATTTAACATCACAGTTCCACACATTTCACACAACATAAATCGGTGGTTAGCAACTTTATCTCTAGTTCTGAACCTGAAATTGGTCTCACTAGTGACTGACTTCCCTGCAGGGATAGGCATTATAAAATATAATCTTTAAGGCCTCCACTTTGAAATGTAGTGAGGCTTAAACTCTAAGTCATGTCGATAATCGATCCAGAAAGACTCTTACTGCCCCCTATGCCAAGTCAAGCGTGTGTGAAAGGTAGAGCTTAAAGCCACACAAAATGACTGAAAACGATATGCTGCCATGATTCAAAAGCATTAGATACTAGGCTCAAACTTCTTCAGATAGACCTTTGCCGTAAACGCTGTTCAAGCCGTATAGCAATTCGAATTACTCCAACCTCCCGGAGAGAGCTTCTTCCTTTCATGAAAAAAATGTCCACCAATGTTGGCGACTTAGTATTTAGATTTACTTAAAATATCCTACGCAATCAAAGCAAGATTAAAGGCTGAATGAACAAAAGCGTGGCTTGCAAGTTGCAGTGGCGTTAAAGTTGATCGTACCTTTTGTACCAAGGTTGATCGTACCTTTTGTACCAAGGTTTGTAAACACGCGCACATACATACTAGCACATATGGCTGGGCAGACATTTGATTGCGAATTAATGATAAGAGTGCTAAGCATATGACTGATGGCTAGTTCTTTTATGTAGACAGGGTCGGAATTTTCTATAAGGTTAACTAGGCAATAGCTCAATAGCTTCCACCATTACAGGGACCCAACCATCTCTTCTTAGCTACACTCAGAAAAAAGTTTCCGTACTTTGGCTCAAAAGATATGGCTTCCTTAAACTAAGTAAAATATTCCTTAATTCAAAGACTTTTTTCCCAATTTAAAGACTTTTTTCCTTAAATTGAGGAAAAAATCTTTAAATTAATGAACCATGCCTTTGAAGCCAGAAATCTTTCCTTGATATAAGGAAATTTTTTCCTTGAAATAAGGAAACTTTTTTTGAGTGTATAACGGTTGCCAACCGAAAACTCCAAGGGTGACCTAATAAGTAAGTCTTCATCCGTTCTTTCGGCTAAATTCAGGTATTAATAGGAACAACATTTAGGCGGGAGTGTCTTTCGGCATAGGCATCTTCTAACCAGCTAAGCCGATATCTAGTTTGTAATAAGTATATTTAAGTTATTAATATGTCAATGTTTTCACATATTATAACGACTTAGAAAAAATTGGGCCCTAAAAGCTGGTCACAGGGCACCAACAAATTTTAATCCGCCCTAGTGCGTACTTTGCACTATCAAATTGATAAGTGTGAAAGTTGTGAATTATGAGTAACATTCCTGCATATACCCAGTTAGCATTTTGAAGAATTTTTGGCAAGCTAGAGAGTTAGAAAAAATCACACTGTGCACACTGTTGTATTAAAGAAATACTATGGAACAGAAAATAGATTCCATTCTCCTTCGAATCGGGAGCCAACCCAACCTATTCGACAAAGGCGCAGATATCTTGTATTATACTTTGCTGTGTACCAGAGAATGTTCTTCTAGCGGCTTTATGGTTAAAGAGTCAGACAGAGATAGACCTTCCACCTATGGGCTTAACGTGGTCATAAAAAATTGCCAATTGTTGATAGTCGAGCTTTTATTTGCAGATGATAATACTTGCGCGTACCGGATCCTTTACATTCTAAACTAGCTGATCCCGAGAAACTTCGTCTTGCCAAAAAAAAAAATATTTTTTATTGAATTCATTTCCAAAATTCACGACTACACCTTTATTTTTTTTAAATCGTAAAAATGAAGTTTGTATGGAAAGTGCCATGCCCCATGATAACTCGAAATTTTTTTGTGAGGCTGGTATTTATATCGTATATCTCCCTACCTCTTTTCCAGGTCCCTACTATGAATGTTTTCAGAGTTATTTAGTCTTAAAAATTAAGTATGTAACCCCGTATAGAGATATTTATACTAAAAAATTCAGATTGTATAACTTCCACTTTTTTCTGTAAGAATAGTTAGTATTGATATTGTGTATCTCCATTCTAGTTCCCTGCTATAAACCTTTCTAGAGATATTCAGCCTTAAGATACCACGCCACTTTTCCCATAGCTCTTTTTTCGTGAGTATGATATTGATCGTATATCTTCATACCAATTTCCAGGTCCGTATCTTGAGCCCTCATAGAGATATTCAGCTAAAAAATTAAGTTTATACGGGAGATCCCACGCGCCCCCCTTCTCGATAATTCCGACTTTTTGCTGTGAGTATGGTATTGATGCCGTAAAGATATTATGCCTACAAAATAAAGTTTGTATGTGAAGTGCAACGCCCTCTTAATATTTTTCTGTAGAAGCTAGCAAGGGCTATGTCAGGCTTCACTGCTTGAGCGTTTGATTTGTCTATAACTACCTTACACCAAGTGTCACTGCTACATACTTTTAAATTGGAGTTAGTTGGAGGATATGTATGGTATACTAGTTTTACTGCTGGGCTTATATTCGCCTATATGCACATATCGA
>CAXKVI010000002.1:27921288-27981288 GCA_964058755.1 Campiglossa producta | reverse complement strand
CACATATAAAAATAGCATTACTTACAAAATTTCATGTTCCTACCTGTTTAATTACAGGAGTTATAGCCCAAAATCCGTTTATCGGAATAATCTATAGTTTGGGAGCTACATATATGTAATATCGGTCCGATCTTGCTGGTTCCGACAAATGATTTCTATATTAGAAAATGGTGGCCGCATACCAAATGACAGGTAGACAGATGGACAGTTTATTAACCTAACGTTGTAAACGTTGTAAAATGGGCGTTACACCTCCCACATATGAAAGAAATCAATAACTGAATAGATCTTTCTCGTTATCCTAAGAATTTTGATATTTGAAGTTCTATTTCTATCTCAATTCCATTATGCCGATACAAGGTGTAAGTATAATATATATTTTCCTAAAGGTGCACCGGATTCCGCCATGCATTTGTTTTGCAAAAATGTTTATTATAAATATTTCAACGTCTAACATATGTTTTAACTAATGTGGGAATTTTTACACATATGCGCGCATGCAGTGAAATCGTTTTATTTCCACATTCATTAATAATCGACGCACTTGTGAATTCTAACACGCTCATATGAAATGAAATATGCGATTTGATACACGGTTTAAAAAAATGAGCCTCACAATGATCAAATGATCACAAAATGATCCAAAAATGTAACCAAAATAATCCTAAAATAGTACCAAAACGACCCCAAAAAGACTCTCAAATGTTCCAAAAATTATCCCAAAATGACTAAAAAATGATCCCAAAATGACTCCAAAATGATCCGAAAATTACACCAAAATTGTCCCAAATTAATCCAAAATTGAAGTGAAAATGATCTCAAAATAGCCCCAAAATTATTCTAAAGTGACACCTAACTGATCTTAAAATAATCCTAAAATAATCGAAATATGATCCCAAAAATATACAATACAAATATATTACGGTAGATGGTAACCCTGGGCGGCAACACTACTTGAAAATATTTTAGTTGATATGTCGGCGAAAAAGCCTTTCACTTGATACCCATATTGGCATATGTCACTGCATAATTTAAACAAAATTAGATAGGTGACTACCTTGTACACCCCTCAAGTGGCAACGCCCAAGTGGATAGTCTTAGAATCAATAATACTATCTCTATGCCAAATTTCATCCCAATCGGTCCAGCGGTTCTCGAGATAGTACCGGATATACAAATATAATGAGGTAAGGTAGCATCCCTAGATGGCAACCTTACTTGAAAATATTTTAGTCGATATGTCGGCGAAAATACCTTTCATTTGATACCCATATTGGTATAACTTGCTCCATTATTTAAAAAAAAATTAAATAGGTGGCAACCCTGTAAACCGCTCCAAGTGGCAACCCTCAAGTGGATAGTTTTATAATGAATCATACCATCTATATGCCAAATTTCATCAAAATCGGAGAAGCTATTCCCGAGATAGTGTAGATATACACATACAAATATGCAAATATAAAAGTTTGGCTCGTTTAGGCCCAATTACACAGTGGCAGGTTAACTTAAGTTCCACAGTTAACTATGGATTCGCAATTTTATTTAAGTTATTTAACTGAATTTTTTCTGATATCTGACCAAAGTTTAAACCACCAACGTTGGGCAGTTAACCTTTGGTTAACTCAAAATGAAAAGAGAAAATCGGTGGAACGTAAGTTAACCTAGCACTGTGAAATTGGGCCTTAAAGTTATAAGATACATGAGTTAAGCTATAAGTTATAGCTCCATATGTTCATCATGATTCTGTTCAATTAACAAAATTTTTTTTTTTTTTTTTTTTTTTTTTTTTTTTTGTATGTATAATATGTTATATAAGTTTTCAGGGTTAGTTGTTTTAACTATCATAATGTTATAAAATTTAATGACATAAGTATTCATATTTTGCCTTGTTGTTTATCAAAAAAGGGCTTTGTTTATCATTCTGAGTTCCACCTTATTCATTCTAGAAAGTGTATTTGAAAATATTGTTTGTTAACTATATCGAAGACTGAGTAGAAAAGAGAGAGCGGTTCATTAATGATTCCAACTTGTATTTCCTTGTTTTGTATACCCAACGTGTTTAGAAAGCGTTGGCCCTAACAAGCTCTCCCAGCATCCTAAGAAACAAAAACAGAAAGAGATTTGGTTTGCTTTCAATACCCAAAAATGTTCCGATTTCGTTCTTTAAAGCGTTCACGTTTGCAGGTTCGGTATTCGTTTTAGGAAATGAATGGGTATTAAACTAGAGGTCAAGTAGTCTTTTTAAGTGTTCGGTATAGGGCTAAAAAATTTCTGGTAACTCATTTGTTTTGTATAATCTAAACATTCAACAAGGACATACATACTCATCGTTAGTCTTCAGAATATGGAAAGTAGTTGATTCATGCCACATTGCAAGCGTTTTGTAAACATTACGCTGTTGTGTTTTTTAAATATAAAAGATACTAACTTGTAAACAACAACTTAATTACAGATGTATAATATTTGTATTTACCTGCATACATATATTTGTTTGCTTTAAAAATGTTATCGAATGCAAATTACTGCAAATTAACAATTTATGAAGCTAATAATAAATACATAACAAAAACAATGACTATAAGAAAAAAAAAACATTAACCTAACAAATAGTGCAAGAAAGCTATCCATCAAAATGCATTTATAAATAAATAAATATGTACTTATATACATGCATATAAGCAAACCAAAAACAGCTTTACTATATCGACTCCTGAAAATATAATACGACTAGTCTCCGAAGATGTCATTGCGGATAAGTCTATAACCGGTATATTATAAAACCTTTGTTTTAGGCCTTACTAAAAAATCTGCCTACTGAAAGTTTCCAGTTCAATTTCCAAGTAAATTTTTAAAAATTTTCGTTGGGCCAGAAGCATGAATCTGTAGCACATTCATATTTTTGGCGCAACAATGTGTAGCAAAATTGTTACTTATACGCCATGGTGTATGTTGTCGAGTGCAAATATTAATAAATTTGGAAATTCAATTTTTAGACATTCTTGTTGTGCCAGAAACATGAATGTGTAGCACATTTGTTTTTCCTCGCACAATTTTCAGAGATTGAACTACACATTCATGAAGCTGGCATTGCAAATTCCCGGGGGTTCCTTGTACTAAGGAAACCCAGGATTTTCGTGAATCGTAGAGAAACGAGAGGTTAATCACGTGAGCCTATTAACTCAAATCTGGAAATTTAGCACATTAATGCTTTTGGCAAACGAGCGACGATATATCGTCGGAGCTTTTCCGAGAGATCGGTATAGGTCAACGAAGTCAAGTCCATCACCTAAATTGTCTTGGCCGTGTTATGCGAAGGTCCTCCTCAGAAGGCTTTGTTATGGTTACCCATCCACAAAAGAAGGAAAAGGCCTTCCTTTAGGTGAAAGATGCAGTGGATATTGATTCAAGCTGCGTGGTATTCAAAATGGGCTGGTCTTGGAGGAAATAGTATAGATGCATATTGCAATAGAACTAGTATCAGATGCATCATGTTCTCCACGCATTTTTTCCAGGCTCACACTTGTGTTTGTATTTTTTTGACCGGACAACGCATGTAACAACAAAATTAGCAACGACAACAACATTAATTGCAACAATGACTTTGTAATTGGCAGAATGTTCGGATGCCGCCGACAGAGCAACAAGTTACCAAACAAACAAACAAATAAACAGCGCACCAGCCAGCCAGCCTACTAGCCACTGTTTTGTGAATGCTGTTAGCCTCGATCTAGACGATATAAATAAGAAATGCTGCTGCTTGCTCGGATTACTAGTTCAATGTTCTAAACGTAAAGTGCACACAAGCTAGATGAACGCACGGAAATAAAATTGAAATAAAATTCAAAAACAAATGGCATGAGATAAATGGCTAACAATAAATTGAACAGCTAAAAAGTGTAGAAGTGAAGATCGGGAAATGTGTAGATTGAAATGAATTAAGAGAAGTTTTCAAAAAACTAAGTGTAGAAAAAATAAAAGTTATAAATTTTTGAAATAAAAATTTTTAAAAAATTGTAAAAAGCATTTTGTAAGAAAAAAACAAAAAAAAGAAAACTAAAAAAGGAAAAAACATTTTGAAGTAAAAAATTGAGTTTACAAAATTGTATTTAAAAGTAGTTCAACATTTTTTTTTTAATTTAAAACTAAGAAATAAAATTTCAATTTAAAAATAACAACGTAAATAAAAACTTTGAAAAATGTGACCAAAAGATTAAGTTAAAAAAAGCAATTTTTGGAATACATTAAAAAAAAAATAGTGAAGTGGTCTTTAATTTTTAAACTCGATAACTTGGCTGTAGTGCAAAAAAATTCTCAAAAGAAATTGAAGGAAATAAAGTGCCATCCCTCCGTAATCTAAATATTCCCACAGAGTTCCAGTGGACCTAACACCCAGACACCATGCAATCACAACAAGATGCCACCGATGCTGAGGCAATCAAGCGCTATGGCCACCGTCGTACACCCACACTGGGTAAAGCAATGCCCGTCACATCGTTATTGCTCAATTGCCCGCCACCAACAATGTCCACGCTGCGTTCCAGCTATATGCGTGATGGACGCACGCCTGACGAAGAGGGACCACCATTATTTTTCGAATTAGAAACTACGAGCTCGAGTATGTGCACGCCACAGCTGGAGCAGACTGCAGAGCAGAAAATGACAACCGCAAAACTCACAGACTCACCACACTCTTCAAGTGATGAGATTAATCTTGAACTAGATTATGATTTGCTAGTTTCAGAGTGCAGCAGCGGTAATGGTGGTGATGGTGATAGACCACGAAATGAACCAAGAATCTCATTGGTGGGCAACTCAATCTTTTACACACCCTGCTTGACATGCACCGATAGTGCTCCAGATGATATGGATGGGCGCGCAACAGCCATCAATGAGATGTGTCGCCGCTTGTGCACCGATGAGTGTCGTTTACGTTTGAGTTTAGCCGGTTTTGTGCCACCATCTACGGTGACCTTGAAATCGCGTGAAGCTCTGGAAGAATATGTAAAAGAGACAATGTGTCGACCACAATTGCAACATACATGCTCTGAGGATACAATGCGGGCAGAGTCGATCGATGGGCTAGCAATGCAACAGCAGCAGAGTATAGACGAGGTTGATCGAATTTGTGTAGTCGCCACTGCGCAGGAGGAGGAGGAGGATGTAAGACAACAAGTCACGTATGCCAACACTGAAAAGGTGGCTCCCATAGTAAGACCACCCTCGTGTATTGCGATACAGCGAAAAAAGTTTCTTAGCGATATTTTAATGGCCAATGCCAATGATACAGATAGTGATTCAAGTTTCGCTGATGAGCAAAAGATGGGAAATGATATGAAAAAGGAGACGCTTGCTCCAACAGCAACACGTGATGCAGTAGTAGACACAACACTGGTCAGTAGTACTACCACACTGCTTAGCGACCACCACATTGACGACAACACAGCTACGACTTCCCCAAAAGTTGATCAGCACGAGTTAGCTATGCTCAAGGACTTCCGTGAGAAATTCGAAATTGCGGAAGCATTGGCAAAGACCTCAGCAATGACCTCAACCGTACAAATGAAACAACGTCTGGCGGCGCGACAACTGGAAATAACGAACGCGAATACGCATGCTAAAGCGACAGCACGACAATTGGCTGCATCAGGCAAAATAACGGCGAATAATGCAAACCCGATCCAAGCAGACGACTGTATGCTAACAAATGAGAGGCGTGAAAAAACGAAACAAGATAAAATACGCAGACAACGTCGTCGAGAGCAAAAACAAAAAAAACGCGAACAAGTTGTTGAACAACAACAGTGTACATTACAAAAAGGTGTGCCAGCCAAATGTACGCCAACGCTGCCATCGCATGACGCATTAACGCACCACGACGACAACAAAACTAAAACAGACAGCAATGTGAATGATGTGAACAGCTGTAACGAAGCTGAAAGTGTTTGTAACGAAGGCGTTGATAGCGATGTCGACGACGACGACGACCACAGCGACGACTTGTGCGACAGTGGCAGTGACAGTGACAATGACGATGATTTTGATTTTGTTGTAGCCGGTATAGACAATGCGTCTACGTCACAACAACAAACACAAGCAAACGCTTCAAGCGATTACGAGCCACCGCGTGACTTGCTTTTATATCTTGTGAGGTAATTTGCCATGTAATTTTAAATAGTAACTAAGTAACTTTAAAGGGCCAAACAAGTGAAGAGCAACCAGTTCCCAAAAAAGCTGCCGCCCCTTTTTTTAAATGAGTGTTCGATTGATGATCGTTACCTTTATAACACAGTATAATAAATTTAGATTTTGAAACAGGTTAAAGCATGGTTTTTTTCTTTCATTTTTTCAGCATGAGTCATGTTAAACTAACAAGAAAAGTCCTGTTAAATTTGATGAGATAATGAGGCAGATAGTGTTGTTTTAACAGGAGTTAATGTTAATTTAACAAGAATTAATGTTAATTTAACACGAAGCCAAGTTTTTAAACATGAGCTTCATGTTAATTTAACAGGAAGTCATGTTAATTTAACAGGAAGTCATGTTAGTTTAACAAGAAGTGAAGTTATTCAACATGAGCTTGTTGAAAAATAATAACCTGAAAAAGTGTTAAAAAAGTATTGATTTTACATGAAAACTTTTCTGTGTGCTGGTACAGATAAGTTTTCCTGAAAAGTGTATAGCCCAGCAAGTCTGAATTAATTGTTATTTGCATTCAAAGGTTCATTTGGTCAGAAGGGGGTTTAGGACCCTATCTTCAAATTCTTTATGAGTTACGGCTTTGGTGTCTAAGACAATATTGGTGCTTATAAAAAGCTCAAAATTTAATTTAACTTTCCTCACAATCCTCCATCACGTTTTTAAGGGCAATGTGAACAACTTGAGGGACTCCATCTCCTTCCCACTTACGTATTTCTGCGTTACATAACTAATAAATATAGCTGTACTCTTCTGTTTCCTTCATCAAACTTGATATTTGCACGTGTCAAACTTGATCCAAGTGTCAAGTGATGCCTCAAATGATGGTCACGGCAATGTGTGCGATTGAAAAAGATATATTTTATTATTTCTATCTCATGTTGCATTAAAAAAAATTCGTTTGGTGTCCCTCACTCGATTTTTGCAAGGTTCTTGTATTTTGTCCGCCGTGGTTTAGCGGTAGTGTGCTCGGCTTACTACACCAATCGGGCCATAAATAATTGACGCCTTATAGTAGTCGAAACGAAAAACGCCAGCTGAAATCTTTGTCTCAATATGGAAACAAGCAAAAGCGGTTTTTTGTTTAGAAAATAAGTGAGAATACCCTGTGGGAAATGGCGACTACGAAACAGTAGACATTATCAACTGACCAATTGTATCCCAACCAATGCAATTTGATGGAGACATTCAACATGTGCTTGTCATTAGAAGTCCAACAGCCAGTTTAGACCTACTGACGGTGTAAGTCCTGCATTTTTTCTTGCAGACTCACTTGACGGCATTGGAAACACGAATCCTCTATTGCCGTAAAAGACAATGCTAAGGAGTAGACGCCTTGTTGAGAGTGTCATACAGTAGTTCACCACATGTGTTCCAATTTTTTGATATTGGAGTACTCCAATAGTAGTCCTTTATATACATCATCGGACCACCTTCAGCTTTTTGAAAGCCGATTATTGCTCGTGCCTTATCGACGAAAATCATGACACTATCGCACTGACAGTATATACTCCAGGAACTAACAGCATTGGAGTACATTGCAAAGTACTCTCACAGTAGGTACTCCATGGAGTAGCAGGAACAATGCGAAGGTTGGAGTAGGTGGTCCAGTCCTAGGACATCGCAATGTTAATTGGAGCACAATTTTTATATGAAAAAGGATTACATTTGGAGTACTTTGATGCTCCAATTGGAGTACTGTTTGGATAGGTAATAGAGTACTCTCGATTTTTGCAGGGCACCACCACACGCTTCCTTCCTTCAGGGTAACGACAAGTTGACGCCTTCAGTAAGAAACAACTGGATCAATGGATGGCTTTGACTCTTTTAATGATTTCCTGTTTGATAAATGATCATCATCATCATCATCCGCTTCCTCAACTAATATTGGAGTATCATCATTTTGATAAATTAGCGCCGCTGCTTAGTTTCAAAAGTTGTTGCAGGTTGACAAGTTTTATTGAACTTAAACAAAATCGCCTAAGCAGTTCAGTTACAGAGATTTGGGTGATTCAAGGTTCAAAAACTGGTTTGGGGGGTGTCTAGGCTATTCATTACAAAATTATGAACATGCTTACATATATATGAAACATTTGCTCAAGCGAATGTGCTAATGAAAGAGAACTACCTAAAAATTCAAACGGTTTTTTGTTTGTTTCATTCAAGCACCTTGAACTTGAATTTGACTTACAGTTTATTCATAAACAAAAACAAAACGTATATAAAATGAGTATGTATGTAACTTTGTTCACGCAATTGATATTAATTTGCGGATATTATTTAAGCTCTTTAAAGCGAGTGTTGACCTCATTACTATAAATTGAACACCTCTCGTGCGGTTAGTAAGCTAATTAAATTAAAAATGTTTGTTACTTGCCTACAAACATTTGTGAGATCACTGTATGTGAGTGACCTTTAGAAACAAGTAAAAAAGTACGGTATCCAAAATGAAAAATATCTTCATATTTGTATTGTATTTGTAAAGAACACACACAGCAATGCATTCATCAAATAATTATGAATGATTTTAGAAGTTATAAACTTTTTTATAAGGTCATCCGAATGCTTTTAGAATTTTTAGCACATGTGGGTGAGTTAAATTATGTTAGATTAGGTCTTTGACCTGAAATACAAAGTTTTCCAATACAAAGAAAAAATATCAAAAACTTATCCTAACAAATTATTTATATATGTATAAGCAAATATCGATATTGAGTGGAAATGTTTGAACATTGCTTCCGCGTTTAGGTTAGGTTAGGTTCAAGTGGCTGTCGCAGAGGCACACTTAGGTCAGTTTTGAACGGCCCGTTGTGATACCACCAACGCTAGGAAAGTCAGTCCCGGGACCCGGCCATATGGCCGCGTTTAGGTGCTATGTAATGAAATATGAAGATGTTTTTTTTCATAACCTTACGACTATTGGATGTAAACATCGGTTTTGAATGTCAGCACTGCATCTCAAACTTTCTGATTTAAAACCCACTGTTCCGCTTTTCAGTGCTGTTCGGGACTCAAATTAGATAGCGAGTCAACGGTGTTGGCATAGCATGTGAACTAGGGTGGTTCAGACTCGAATGGGAAAAACTTAAGGTGAACGTTACAGCCAAAGGACCCCCTAATTATTTTGTGTTTGATAAAAGAAGTGTGGAGCCAAAATTTCAAGGGCACTTTTCACTATCCGCTCGAAAGATGTCGACTGGTGATTATTAATGTGAAACCTCTGTCACATTATATCAAATCTGCCTTTTTTCGGACACCATGTCGTATGAGTAATATTTGTGCGATCGTATATCCTTCACGGTACAATGCTAATCATACGACATCGTGCTTCGATACAAACATTGTCAATATATTGCTCGTAAATTACAAAATCGTATGGACAAGAATTTGACAGATTTATAAATACATAGATGCATATGAGTGTGTATGTACATACATATGTATGTGCTGTTAGTCGACTTAGAAAATAAGACCAGTCGAAATATGACAATTTTTTCTAATAAAACTACCTAATATATGCTTGCCCACTATAAAAGTCGCAAAAAAAGGTTAATTTTTTCACATGTAAATTTCACAAATAATTTATACATATACTTTTTCCAACTTCTTTCTCTTTTAGGATCATATGCTAAAACTAAAAATCTTTGACATAATGATATTATCAATGTCTATAGACCTACGTGAAAGTACTTTGTTATAAATACCAGCAAATTTGCGCGAGTATAATTGTGTGTTATTTGTTTAAAAATAATTTGTTTATGCCAACACAACTACTGTTTAATAACAGTTAAGATAAAATATTTATTTACAAAAAAAAAAAATATGTTTGAACATCAGTTGCTGTAGTTTATTTGAGGTCTGTATAAAAATACACACACGCCCATATACGAAGTACACGCTCACAAATTACATAATCGCAATATGGAATTTTTACTCAAGTCATCACGACTTATTGTGACGTCACGCCAATTCACGCGTCGACGTGTTGCAGTGCCCATACCAAGGTAAGGCTAACTGGATCAATTTATGTGCTTTAAATGTGTCATTTGTTAGTCACTCATCCCGATGTTGTTGTTTTGTTTAATCAAGCATTCGTGTACACATACAAATCAGACAAATGTGGGTAGGTTGCAACAAAATTTTAATGCAGCTAACACTTGATTTACCACTCAGTTTTTACTGATAGTGCAATTTCATTTCTATTACGAGTAAAATTTTATTTTCCAGTGGAAACACATTTTTATTATCACTAAAATATTTTAGTTGAGTAAAAAAGGCACTACAATGTATTTTTATTAGGACTACATATCCACTACGATTTATATGTATGGCACTACTTGATAAGGGCGCTGCACCTCCCATATTAATGGGATTTTCGTACAGCCCATCTCTGGAAATATTCATCGTAGAATATTGAAAATAGGTAGAGAGTTAAATAAAACCGCATCCACATTATAATAGCCTGCCCCTTTTCAGACGTCATGTCGTATGAGTAATATTTGCGTAAATTTTTGGGCAGGACAACTTCTGCAGCGTCACTCTAGAACTCGAATAATAATTTATGTTCAGTTTATTGCTAATGAAACTTAAGCTCTATTTAAAATTGGCCTAGCTTCACTAAAATACAATTTTGAATGTTGAGGAAAAAAGGGAAAAGCATTAGCAGTCATCATGTGCTTTTAATGGGGTCATTCCATGAAAAGCTAAACTAATTGTTCGGCAACGGTAACTACTGTTAAAAAATTACCTCTCCAGTTTGTTGTTCCTAGTTTGTATTAATTTTAGAACTTCAATTTATGATATTTAATTCAGAAGGATTCCGTTTGAACCATTTGACAGTCCTGAAATATGCTGAATTTCTTTAAAAACGAATTGAAACTCACAATAACAATAAACAAAATTATATAAAAGTAACAACAACAATGCACGTGATTGATGCAAAGTAATGCCAGCCCACAAAAAAACGTATAATAGGCAAATTGACATACATATTTATATATGTAAATGCTTGACAGATTCTCGTAGATTTATCTGCAACAAAATGCGCGTGTAAAGTTTTGCGCGTCGCAAATATTTTGTATTTTTTTGCCGTATGCTTATTATCTAAAGTCCAAATCAAAATAAACAAGAATGTAAATATTTATGCGAATGCAAAGTAAAAGAGCAAACATGAAATGTTTGTGTGTACATTAGACTGTAGTAAAGAAAAATATGCATATGTATAGCTCCTAACATAAATTTTGTATAATAAAAAAATAGGATAAAAATCAATAATCGAATAGAATAAAGTAAGACAAAGGAAAATAAAATAAAATAAAATACAAAAAAAATACAATAAAATAGAATAGAATAGAAAAAAAAAGAATTGAATAAAATAAAAAAATAAAATAAATTAAAAAAAAATAAAATAAAATGAAATGAAATGAAATGAAATAAAATAAAATAAAATAAAATAAAATAAAATAAAATACAAAAAAATACAATAAAATAGAATAGAATAGAAAAAAAAGAATTGAATAAAATAAAAAAAAAAAAAAAAATAAATTAAAATAAAATGAAATAAAATAAAATGAAATGAAATGAATAAAAATAAAATAAAATAAAATAAAATAAAAAAAAATAAAATAAAATAAAATAAACTAAAATAAAATAAAATAAAATAAAATAAAATAAAATAAAATAAAATAAAATAAAATAAAATAAAATAAAATAAAATAAAATAAAATAAAATGAAATAAAATAAAATAAAATAAAATAAAATAAAATAAAATAAAATAAAATAAAATAAAATAAAATAAAATAAAATAAAATAAAATAAAATAAAATAAAATAAAATAAAATAAAATAAAATAAAATAAAATAAAATAAAATAAAATAAAATAAAATAAAATAAAATAAAATAAAATAAAATAAAATAAAATAAAATAAAATAAAATAAAATAAAATAAAATAAAATAAAATAAAATAAAATAAAATAAAATAAAATAAAATAATATAAAATAAAATAAAATAAAATAAAATAAAATAAAATAAAATAAAATAAAATAAAATAAAATAAAATAAAATAAAATAAAATAAAATAAAATAAAATAAAATAAAATAAAATAAAATAAAATAAAATAAAATAAAATAAAATAAAATAAAATAAAATAAAATAAAATAAAATAAAATAAAATAAAATAAAATAAAATAAAATAAAATAAAATAAAATAAAATAAAATAAAATAAAATAAAATAAAATAAAATAAAATAAAATAAAATAAAATAAAATAAAATAAAATAAAATAAAATAAAATAAAATAAAATAAAATAAAATAAAATAAAATAAAATAAAATAAAATAAAATAAAATAAAATGAAATGAAATGAAATGATATGAAATGAAATGAAATGATATGAAATGAAATGAAATGAAATGAAATGAAATGAAATGAAATGAAATGAAATGAAATGAAATGAAATGAAATGAAATGAAATGAAATGAAATGAAATGAAATGAAATGAAATGAAATGAAATGAAATGAAATGAAATGAAATGAAATGAAATGAAATGAAATGAAATGAAATGAAATGAAATGAAATGAAATGTAATGAAATGAAATGAAATGAAATGAAATGAAATGAAATGAAATGAAATGAAATGAAATGAAATGAAATGAAATGAAATGAAATGAAATAAAATAAAATAAAACACAATAAAATAAAATAGAATAGAATAGAAAAAAGAATTGAATAAAATAAAAAATTAAAAAATAGGATAAAAAATAAAGAAATAGAATAGAATAAAACAAAGGAAAAAAAATAAAAAATAAGTATCATAGAATAGAATTGAATAAAAAAATGAGAAAGAAAATAATAAAATAACAAAATAAGATTAAATAAAAAATTAAAATAAAATGAAACAAAATAAAACAAAATTATATCAAATAAAAAAAAATAAAAAATATATAAATGTAATAATAAAAAAAAAATAAATAGAAAAAATAAATCAAACGAAATTAATGAAATTAAAAAAAAATAAAATTAAATAATTAGAGAAAAATAAATAAAAATAAAAATTCTAATGCAAAATTAAATTAAAATGAAATAAAATAGAAATAAAAAAATAAAATATTTACGACCAACTAAAAAAATATATTATGTAAAAACAAACTAAACTAAAATAAATTAAAATGAATTGAAATGAAAACCATTAAAAATAAAATAAAAAATTAAAATTAAATTTAAAAAAAAAATTAATAAAAAATTTAGTTAATAAAGTAAAAAAAAAAATAAGAAAAAATTAAAGTTAAATAAAATAAAATGCATAGTATAAAGAAAATAAAAAGTAGAAAAAAATATGTATTTGTTATTTGGATCAGTCTAATATATACATTAGAGCGTCTCAGGCTTACAGGCAAAAAAAAGTCGGTCGTACCTCCCATTATACGAGTGTTTTTGAAAAACATTTAAAAAAATTTTTTTTTTTGTGGCAACCCTAGATGTCGCCCAATCACATTTTTCTTCAAATCTTTGGCATTTGTTGTCGGATTTTAAAGTTTGACACATCAATTTTTTTTGGTGATACGCTCTAATATACATACTTATTGATACATATGTATGCATGCATATCCAGGTATGCGGTTTGAATAAAAAAAATTTATTTTTTTGCCTTTCAAGAGACGTGAGTGGGTGCGCATTCTGTACAACAATGTATTTACCATATCCAGCCGTATAGACACATAAATTTACACATAAAAGCAAATTTAAACATGATATGTATGTGTGTCTATTTGTATGTACGTTAACACATTTATATGCACATATTGATGATTATAGAGCATCGGACTTTGTGGAAAGTGAGGCCAAATGCTCGACCAAGTCAGATCGCTTAGGTAGGGATGAAGCGCAAATGCTTACTTTTGTTCAAAACAGGATAAGATGCATGGGGGTGGAATATGCTACCGATCTTAAAATAATACTCCCGAAAATTCGACAAGCTGATAACTAACCTAAAGCTAAAGCATTTTAAGGCAAAACTGGTTCTATGTTCGCATTTGGGCAATGCTTTCAACTGTACATTTTTACATAGCGACGAGGAATAGTTCTGGTTGTACTTTAAAGAGTTTTTTACTATTGCTTTTGTACTCGGTACAGAAGGTAGTACTAAGATAGTAGCTCTAGGACTATATTTCTTTGGAGACTGCTTCGAAATTTTACTGCAGGGTATTTACATACTTATGTATATACATATGTAGATTTTTGATCGTGTGAGATATGGTCCAGTACCCAACGCTGGCTTCACGTCAGTCAGCTGGCCAAACGCTCGTCCAGAAAACTCAAAAGTAGACTATTTATGTACAGAGCTATGCGTATATTTACATAAGTACATTAGGCCGTTTCGAAAATGCATTTTTCAGCCTTTTTTTCATATAGAACTTCGAGGGTGAGTGCTCGAGCTAAACGATTAAAAATTGGTATGCCCGCATTTTCTATGTAAGGCTTTGAGGTTATCGTTTATAAACTATAATACTATGGGTTTCTATAAATGAGCTAGAGCGCTTTCCCACCCCTCGCAAAGGTACACAGGGTTTCTGTGTCAGTGGATCTGCCGGGTCTACATATTATATTTCCATTATGGATGCCAGGCATCGGCTCTCAGAAGCAAACAAAGTTCGTTATCTAAAGAGTACTCCAAATGTAATACTTTTTCATATAAAAATTGTGCTCCAATTAACACTACGGTGTCGTCCTAGGACTGGACCACCTAGTCCAACCTTCGCTTTGCTTGTGGTACTCCAAGGAGTACCTATAGTCAGAGTTATTTGCAATATGCGAACGTGTCGAGATTTTTGTTGATAAAGCACGAGTAAAGATCGGCTTTCAATAAGCTGAAGGTATTCCGCTGTGACATTACAAAGGATTACAATTGGAGTACTCCAATATCACATGATCCAATGATTTTTGCAAGGGTCCAGTTTTTAATGAAAAGGGTTGCCACCTATTTAGTTCGTTTGGTTTGAAAATTGAAAATATGAAACCTAAAATTAAATATGTAATTTATTATCATTTTTATAAAAAGGGTTGCCACTTATTAAATAAAATTTAAACTTCTGCTTCTCTATTTGGTAGAAAATATAAAATGTTTGTTTCTAAAACAGTCTAATGTGCATAACGTATCCATATACCCACCCAATCTTAATAAGACAATACAAAGAATATGGAAATTATCTCAAAACGAGTAAAAAAAAGAACGCAGAACTAAAGAATATAAAAATAAACAGAAGAAAATGAAAAGCTGTTTGCGCTGAGGTAAACTCGAAACAAGATGTCAACCGTGCTCTCATTGTTGTTTGGCGCATGTGAGAATCAAAATCGAAACTTTTGTTGTATACAAAAAAAGCAGTTAAATACTTATTGAAATACCGGTATTAAGATCTAATAAGTCACATTTCTGTTTTGAGTCAGTTTCATCTAAGCCGCTATCAAGAACGGGTTGGCCAGATGTTCAAGAATAATTCTAACTAAGCTAAATAAACGGAGTATCAACGGCTAAGCAGTAAAATTTTTACAGATTTAATTTTTTTTCGAATGTCTCCTTCAAGTGTTAACTAAAAAAAAAAAAAAACCAAACAGAATAATTTAACAATATCGAAAGTAAAAGTGGTTTATTTCTAGTTACAATTACGCATCTAAAAAATAGCAAAAAAATTGCTAAATACTTGGATAAAATTAAAGCATTTTCTCACTTTAAAGGAAAACATAAAACTTTTTTTAAAATGGATCAAGCGATGCAAATAAAATGCGCCAATAAAACGCCTTGTAAAAATGATCGAAAATCATATTTGCAAAAAGTCATGTTAACTAGGTAAATATTATTGAGTCTAAAATATAACTGGTCCTAAAGTAAGTGTGCTATATTTACCAATAAAAAGAAAAGAAGAAACAAATTCAAAGCACAAACACTTTAATTACTACATCAGCTAATAGCGTAAAGCTTAAACGATTTTTTTTTATTAAATTTATTAATTGTAAGACTACATTCACACGTTGCTGGGATTTTCCCAGACTCATTGACGAGTGTTTGAGCTGTTAGTTTGTGTATACATTTCAGGTTTTCAGAAAATACATATCTACATTCGCGTGTTTAAAGGGTGATGCAAATAGTATCTTTTTCAAAGAAGTCTTGGTGTTATATTAGTTGGGTAAAAACGGCGCGTTAAGTGATAGCCTCACATATCCTTACCTTAATTCACAAAGGCCCTAATTGCCACATTTTTCGAAAATGACTTTTTCACATATTTAAGTAAGATATATTAAGGAGTTACTAGCAGTACTAACGGAGATTTTCAAAATTTACAAAGCTATATTTACATGCGTTCAATGAACCGAAGTCTAAATGAAAGCTGTGGTCTTCCCCTTTCGTTTGATACCATTTTGACCGATAACTCTGTTATCGACAAATACATCGAAATGAACCATAGTCTAAATGGAAGCTGTGGGTTTCCCCTTTCGTTTGATATCAATTTTTTGCGAATAATCTAAAGTTTACGCGCAATCACATTTTGACCGATAACTCTGCTATCGACAAATATATCGAAATGAACCCGAGTCTAAATGAAAGCTCTGGTCTTCCCCTTTCGTTTGATACCTATTTTGGGCGAATATTCCAAAATTTATGCGCGACCACAATTCGACCGATAACTCTGTTATCGATAAATATCGAAATTAGCCAAAGTCCTAATGAATGCTGTGGTCTTCCCCTTTCGTTTGATACCAATCTTGTGCGAATATTCCAAAGTTTACGCGCAGCCACATTTCGACTGATAACTCTGTTATCGATATATATATATCGAAATGAAACGGAGTCTCAATGGAAGCTGTGGTTTTCCCCTTTCGTTTGATACCAATTTTGTGCGAATATTCCAAAATTTATGCGCGACCACAATTCGACCGATAACTCTGTTATCGATAAATATCGAAATGAGCCAAAGTCCTAATGAATGCTGTGGTTTTCCCTTTTCGTTTGATACCAATCTTGTACGAATATTCCAAAATTGGAAACCCCAAGGGAGATCAAGTCATCCTCCACTTATTGTTCCCATCTCAGTTGAGGCCTCCCCATTCCTCTTCTTCGGGTGTCGATAGAAAAACCTTCCGTGCTGAAGCTTATTTGTCCCTTCGCATAACATGACCCAGCCAGCGGAGCCTTTGGGCTTCAATTCACTGAACTATGGTCAGGTCTGCGTAAAGCTCGTACATCTCATAGTTAAATTTCCTTCCATACTCGCCGTTGGCATCACGGGAAGGACCATAAATATTCCGGAGAACTTTTCTTTCAAATAATCGAAGGGCCATCTCATCCTCTCTTGACACTGTCCATTATTCCGAGCCGTACATCAGGAGATGGCACCGGTTTTTGTTTTTATTATTTTGACACTCCAGGTCGGGGGCATCTGCTAGTATCTTCGTATACGCTAATAATAATAAAGTTGATAATATCGGACCTTCAAGTGTCAGCTGCTTCCGCTCAGGCATCGAGTAGGTATAGGGTGCATCAACTCCTTTATTATTTAGAAATGAGGAGAATTGTTTTCTGCATGACATAAATGGGCTTTCAGGGTCCGTCAGCAGGTCGATATTATTGTTCCTGCAGGAGTTTGGTGGAATTTGAGGGTACCGCAAGCTGCTCGTACTCACACCGGGCACCCTCTTTTCAGTTTTTTTAAACGGGATTGCCCCTCGGCAGTGGTACGTACCGCCAAAAAAATGTAGATACAGCCAATTTTTGGGAAATAATTCAAAGAAGAAGAAGAAAAGTGGGGGTAATAATTATAACCTGTAGGTTGTAGGTGTATCACGCCATAAGTTTTTTTTTATAGAAAAAGAGAGCTGTTAAAACCAAACATCGCCGAAAGTGAATCATCATACAAAACACCCGTTGCATTGAATGACGTATGTGTTATTACTCATACGTAGCGTATGCCTCTGAATTTTTTTATGTGCTAGACATGCCATAAAAGTCGAAACAAAAACAACTAAAAAAAATACGCCGGTAAATTGTTTAGTAGATATTTTAACACAAATTTGATGTGCCATAAATTGTATATTTACTTAGAAATAAGTGAACGTAAGCGCCTTAATAAGGGGGATTTAAAAACTTAACTAGAGTTATAACTTCCTACACATGAAAGAGCCAGAGTGGGATAAAAAGATGGAAGGTAGTGTTATTGACTGTAAAGGTATGTAGAAGAGATGTATGGAGTGAGGCATAGAGCCCGGAGAATTTGAATACATATAGTTCCACGTAACTGCTGAACCACAGCTAAAGATGTCGGGAGAGGTATCAAAAGACGCGTTTTGACATCAATTTCAAAAACCTAAAATCGAAAATTAAAGTTTTTATTTCTTTGAGTGTTAAGTATATAATATCTCTGACAGAAATAAAATATTGGGTTTCCATTTTCGGATTATGCCGAGTTCAAAACACATATTTTCATACTTCTCCCGACCTTTTTGCACAGTAAATAAGATAGTCACGAAAAATCCCGGGGATGTTCCAAAAAGCTTTGGGACTTTATGGCTTAGTACACTGATAAAAATGATTTCCTAAAAGTAAGGAAACCTCCATACAAATTCAAGTAAATGAAGGGAACAATATTGCACCAAGGCCGCACTGCCTTAAAAGAAAGAAGTTGTTATACTTAAATTTACTTTTAAGTAGGGCTTGTACTTAAACGGTAGTTAAGTAATTTTAAACTTAAAAAAAAAATTATTTTACACAGTTCTTATATTGCCTTCAACGAGAATCGAACTCACAACTTTTCGAATGGTAAACTCAGATGTCTACCATGAAGCTATTGAATACTTACGCTTGACAGCGTCTAATTACAACTTTGTTCTGTTTATGGAATTTCACCACTCTTACTCACGTTGCCTCCCAACATAAGGAAATATTGACTTATAATATGTAATAAAATTCTTTAAAAATTACGCGAACAGAACGTTTTTGGCGGCGACAGCGAAAATAAGTAAATATGGTCCTAAATTAAGTTAAACACTGCCTTGATATCACTGGAAAAAATGTCTTCAGCATAAGGAAATATTTACTTATTTTGAACTTAAGGACAGTTTTATACTTAATAAACTTGTAAATTGATTGAAACTAGTAAAAATGTCTTTAATACTGAAATGAGTACATTGATTTACTTATGGCAAGTAGAAATGTTCTTTTAAACTAAGTAGATTTGTTTCTAAAACAGAGTTTTTTCCTTAAAAATAGGAAAAATATTTTTTTTAAGCCAAGTAGTACGTTTCCTCAATTTTAGGACAATTATTTTTATCAGTGTAGGGAGATACAGAGAGAGGTTAGAGAGACATGGAGCGCAGCGGAAAAAAGGGCGAGACTGATACTAAGAGGAGGTGTTTAAAGAGAGACAAAGAAGCAGGAGCTAGAGTGAGGAAGATAGGGGGGAGGGGGGGGCGGGGTATAGCACATGAAATTGTGGTAAAGTCTGGTAAAGCTGATAGAATGAATTTAGAGCTAAATTGTGTTAGTTTAAAAATTATAGTTATTAGGGGGGTCCTTATAATCAAATGGGTCAAGTTCTACAGAGACTCAAAAAATAAAAATGGATTTTTCTTTTTATCTAATACTCGAAATCGATAACACTATGTTTGGAGATATCACATACAAAATTTGGTTCTGATTGGAAACGCCTTATAGGGCTGATACATTAGCGCAAATTCCGAATTAACTCCCTTTTTGGGACACAAGATGTCGCCAAAAAATAAACAATTTTCAGTGACATCTAACCTCAAACGGCCAGAAATTCGATAGAAATACAATAGATCCTCACCAACATCTACCATTAAATCGCAAGAAATACAACCAAATAATCTCCCTGTGTGTGTCCTTATCATAAGGCGTGTCGCAGGGAGTTTAAGTTCAGACTATGCCATGGAGACTCAAAAATTTAAATTTATTTTGTTACCTAATACCACATACAAAATTTGGTTCCTATTGGAAACACCTAAGGCGTGTCGCAGGAGGTAGTCTGAACTTTAACGCCCCAGCGACACGCCTTTTTCGTTTCCCATCGGAACCAAAGTCTCCATAGGGCAATCTGAACTTCTACCGCCGTGCGACACGCCTTAATCGTTTCCAATCGCGACCAAAATTTTTGTTTGATATCTTCGGCTATATTATCTACTATCGATTTAAGGGTTGAGCCTGTGAAAATCTGATGATACAATTTTATCCCTACAATTGAGGAACACCTTCAAACATTCATTGATGTACTCCTGATATTTTTTTTTTGCTCGTTTAATATTATTTCTTATGTTATATAATATTTACTCAATACTTTATCTTTATAGCGAAATTATGTTCGTTGTAAGCCTAAGGCATAACCATAGTTTATTTATGGCAGCAATATATTTTCGGAAGGCATTGTAAGTACATATTTATAACGACCTTGTAGTGAATTCTCTGACTGTTCGATAACTTATTCTCAGGCTAGAACAAATGGAAAGTTAAATAAAAAATAACGAAATGTTGAGTGAAGTTAATTTTAATTTAAGTAGCAAAGAGGTATAGGGCTTTACCCGTTGGGATTGAAAGAGAATTACTCCTGTCACATCCCTTCGGGTATAAAAAGTTACAATTGGTCTTTCCGTAAACACGTTATACCCAATTAATAAGATCAGATCAATCCTGCCAGATTATTTACAATATGGGTATTAACTGAATTAATATAGATTGGGATAAAAAACTGACCTAGAGAAGAAAATGGAGAGTAAATCTATACATATACAATTCAAATTATGTATGTACGCGTATTACGAATTTTTCATTGACCGTATCTTTTGAAGTAGTAAGGTTAGACCACTGAAATTTGGTGAGGAGTTATATGAGATTAATCCTTACAACCTCCAAAAAAAACTGGGAATAACGAAAAAGGGGGCGTGGCACCTCCCATACGAATGAATTTCATAGTCCATATCTCTGGAAGTATTTAGGTTAGACCACTGAAATTTGGTGAGAGGTAATATGAGATCGATCCCTATCACCTACAAAAGAACTGGGGATAACGAAAAAGAGGACGTCGATATCTAAGGAAGTACTTAGGTTTCACCACTGAAATTTGGCGAGGAGTTATAAGAAATTAATCCCTACCATCTCCAAAAAACTGGAGACAACGAAAAGGAGTCTTAGTAATATGACAAAAAATGTCGTATATCCAATTGTTTTAAATAATACCTAAAACCACTTAAAAACTTTAAAATGCATATTTTTTATAGAAAAATCCCCTTTTAACAATAAATTTTAACTATGTAAACCCTGATAAATGTTAAATATTTTAATTTTATAGGATGGGCTCGTTCAATTCGGCGCCAAAAATCAACAATGTCGATTCGCAGGATGACAGCTTAGAGATACCGAAAGGCTTGAGCACCACAGAATTGTTACAGCATGTTAAACATTTGAGAGGCGTACATCAACCACAATTGCTCACCAGATATTTTGTAAAGCCATCGCTGGCTAATGATGTGACCGATGGTATGCGTTCGCTAAAACTGAGTACAGCTGCTAGAGGTAAGAGAAAGTGGAAATTGTATGTATGTACCCCAAACTATACCCTTAGCTACAGATATCAACAAAAAATTGATTGGGGGAAGCATTATTAAGCGAGTAGAATCCAAATCAACAATTTTAAAAATGTTTGTTTGTCTGTCTGTCCATATGTTTGTGGCCGTATCACTCTGAAAGTAATGAATGGAATCGAATGAAACTTTTTACGTTGAATTGCTAGACGCTCAACTTAAAATTAAAGATATTACTTTTTTCGATATCTCAACCGGTTTTGGAGTTATCGCCCAATATGTGGACCATGCCTGTCTGTATGTTTGTGGTCGCAACACTCGAAAAGTACTGAATGAAATTGAATCGTTGGATTACTAGACGCTCAACTTAGAGTTTAATTTATTATTTTTTGCGATATCTCAACGGGTTTTGGGGTTATCGCCCAATATTTGGACCAGGGGTGACCAAAAATGTCTTAGTACAATATGGGTGTAAAACGAAAGGTGTCAATGAGTGCTATAATATGCGATGTTATTCATTGAAATATCTAAAATGGTTTGGGAGATATCTTGAAATTTCGATAGCTCGACCGGTTTCGGAGGATATTTCCACAAAAATGTGTTAGTACATTATGGGTATCAAACAAAAGGTGTTTATGAATGCTGTCATAAACCATTTGATTATTTTCAATACCTAAGCTACCCCCGGAAATATCTCATAAAATGTGTACCGTCTTAATACCATTAAGGGAAATGTACTAATTTCTTACCTTATAAGAAATAAAAATTAGTTTATAATTTGTAATTTGGGTAGAACTTCAAATATTGTGTACAAAGAAATTCTATAATTTATGTTCTTTATATTGGAAAAATAAATGGCTTAAGGGTCGTTTTTTATTAAACTTTAAGCATTATCAGTGCGATTAAAACATTTTTTGTGACCGAAATTTGGATTTATCGAGCAGACAAACTTTAAAGCTTACATGACAACACGACCCTTAAGTGCTGAACTCCAGTCTTTTTGTTGGATTTTATTCTTTGTTAACCCATCTGCAAAAAAAACAGAAATTATACGCAAACGAAGCACCAGCTCGTTCTATAATAAAACTCTAGAAAAGTCGTGTCTGTGCTTTTTATATTTCTTTACAAAAATGACTGGAGGTGACGTCTCCCGTGATACAACGAAACCAAGTAAGTAGCTCTCAGTAGTAAGTAACTCAGTTATTTTCCCAAATACTTACTTGGTGTTGCATTTTTTACGGGAGATCCACTTACTTGGCTTTGAGGTGTCACGGGAGACGTGGGGAGTGTTGTAGAGCTCATCTGACATATTTGTAGAATTTTTATACCCAGCGTACTGGTACTAGTACAAGGGTCTTATAATTTTCTCCACATAACGGCACAAAATAATCGAGAAAGATATAGAGCTCCTGTCCTTCCGTATACACGATAACTTGAGTGAAAATTGAGATATTTGCATGAAATTTTGTGTACAGATTACTTTCTGGCTCATTCCATTTCAACATAACATTGGATAACATCGCTCTCCAACCACGCCCACTTTCGATATCGAAAATTTCGGAAATCACACATACAGAATAATTTTGTCAATATGAACCATGTTTAACTAACAAGAAAGATCCAGTCATGTTAATTTAACACGAAGTCCAGTTTTTCAACATGAGCTTCATGTTAAAATAACATGATCGATAGTGTTGAAAAATATTAGCCCGAAAAAGTGTTAAAAAAGTGTTAATTTTACATGAAAATTTTTCTGTGTGCATAAATTGACATAATTCGGTAACGGAAATGGCTTAAATTATATAATTTGGTCCTTAGTCATTCTATTATGATTTTTTTAAAACAAATTTTTAAATGGGTGTGGTATCGCCGTCCAGGCCCCTATTATCGATATCGAAAGATACGAATTGAAGAAACGTTCGACATCGAGAATAGGTCCCGAACTTAGACTTTTCCTTTTTATTATCATGCACTTAAATATCTACACATTTGCATGTTATCAAAATCTCAAAAAAAAAAAAAAAAAACAAAGACGAATAATTTTTTACGTATTGAATAATGCAACAACTTAGAATTCTGTATAAAATATTCGACAATTACTGCAAAAATAAAACGAAGAAAAATGTTACCTTTATGAATTCGCTTTTTAAAAATTCGAATATGCCAATTGTCATTGTTCGTTACGAAATCGCCGATGATGATGATAATAATCACCTTCTCTTTCTACATTTTCTGAATTCATTACAGACTATAGCATAGCTTCGTCGTTACCCAATCATATACGCGTTTTACAGTGGAATATTTTATCGCAAAGTAAGTACTGAACAGGATATTCAAATTGTCTGCCAACGCCACGACAATGTGGGAGTGTAAGACAATGTAGCCTAGTTTGTTTTTGTAATTTGTATTGTGCTGTATTATTTAGCATACATTTTACATTTACTTATTTGTTTTTGTTTTTTTATTATTTTAATTTCTTTCTTTTTTAGCGCTCGGACAAAATAACGATGGTTTTGTGCGTTGTCCAGAGGAGGCTTTAACTTGGGAAAATCGAAAATTTCTTATTGTTCAAGAAATTCTACAAAATAATCCTGATGTTATTTGTTTACAGGTAAATGAAATGAATATGTAATAGTTGTAGGTACCACGAAATAGATCCCAAATGAATTAAGTCCGAATGAAATAAGTCCCAGAAAGACGTTCACAGTACCATCCCTGAAGGAAGCATGGGGAGGAATGTCCCTAAGCACCAGTGAGTTACTGTATGACACTGTCAACTGGCGTCTACTCTTTGGCATTGTTTTTCGTGGGTCGACAGGAGCCATATACACACTGATGAACTCCCGGTTCCCAAGTCTCCATTCCACAAGAACCATGCAGACCCTACACAGTGAGTAGTTCTAATGAGACTGGAGGACTTCCAATGCCAAAATGTACATATACAGAAAACTTCATTGCTTGGGATATAATTGGTTAGTAGAGCTGCTGACATGGTCAGTTGAGAGTCTCTACTGATTCGCAGTTGACATTTCCTACAGGAATAGTTGTAGACTCGGAATATTTTTTTCTGCTTGAAATTGATTAGACTCCATTTCAAGACTTGTAAGTTGCATGTAGCTTCCTCTTATTCTGTTCCTCATGATCTTACGCTCCAATATTCTCTCCCTCTCCTTTTCCCTCTCCCTCTCCGTCTTCCTCGTTATATACCTCTACTTCAACCTCTACTTATTCCTTGTCTCTTTCCATTTATTTTCCTCTGCATCCTTTCGGTTCAAAACCTTCTAACTTTGTCCAGCAAAGTTTCAGCTTTCGCTTGCCTGGATAGAAAAGTGATGAAGCTAGCACCATGCGTTGAAGTCGACCACAGAAATCCAATCGCATCTACATATCCCATGTCACGAAGTCTATTAACAGCTCTGCTTACAGTGGAAGAAGTGTCCAGTCGTCCCTACGAGACCAATGGAAGACAATCGGATTGACCATCATATCAAACAACTAATGCACCACTTTGGAGAGCCGCAGCGCCTGCCACTATTACTATTATCTTCCCTTACTGCTTGCTCCCGGATAGAAAATATGATAAATTTAGCCTAGGGTCTGAACAGATTTTTAAAATCATGGGTCTGCCAGGGAATGTATCCGTAGTAATGTTCATCTTGGTCCGAGAAAAAAGGATCCTAAAATCGATTTTATCACAAACCCTGACCCTGGATTGAAGGTCTTAGATTTGATAAAACTAGCCAGGACTTTTAGATTTTAAGGCCTCTTACAGTCTCCTGCTAGATTTCTCAATCAAGGCATAACTTAAGAGACTAGGCAACAACAACAAGATTAGGCAACCCCTTGCAGAATATACCTACGATAATTACCCATAAATCCGGAAACATAGGCTTTCCATGCCAGAGCCCTAACAGCCCCTAGACCAAGTAGTTTATTAAAGCAAGAATCTAACCAGAGGCCAAGTTGACTACAGATTTCCCCAGATTATTTTCTACCCAGGCTATTACTTGACCCTGTCAGGTAACACAAGTGGGGCTTTCTCAATATCCCTGCAAAACGTTCCGCAGGGTTTCTGCATATGTACGTCCACATTTGCTGGCGATGATATCTTTGGTAGGAAGAATCTTATACCTTTATATATTGAGTCATCTCTCCGTGCCGACCCCTGATTTATATTCTCACGCTTCTATGATTTGTATACTGCTGCAAAAACTGACTAAATAACCTTCCTCATCTTTGTTTTTACAGGAAGTTGATCATTTCAAATTTCTACAAACTATTTTGGGCACACAAAATTATGAAGGCATATTCTTTCCGAAACCTGATTCACCGTGCTTGTACATAGAGGAAAACAACGGCCCAGATGGATGCGCCATCTTCTACAAACGTGACAAACTCGAACTAAAAAGCTTCGATACACGTATTTTGGAGGTGTGGCGCGTTCAAAGCAATCAAGTCGCCATTGTGGCTAACCTCGCAGTAAAGGCAA
Source organism: Campiglossa producta (assembly GCA_964058755.1). Classification (NCBI taxonomy): domain Eukaryota; kingdom Metazoa; phylum Arthropoda; class Insecta; order Diptera; family Tephritidae; genus Campiglossa; species Campiglossa producta. The sequence continues at coordinate 27,955,020 of CAXKVI010000002.1, read as the reverse complement.
CAGGCAAAGAGTTCGTCGTGTGTACAACTCATCTTAAAGCGCGCCACGGTGCATTACTCTCGAAACTGCGTAATGAACAAGGACGCGATTTGTTACGTTTTGTCAAACAATTCGCTGGTCAGCGGCCAATTTTAATTTGTGGTGATTTCAATGCCGAACCCACAGAACCAGTATATGCGACAGTGTTGAGTGGTGATGTTTTAAAATTGTCTAGCGCTTATGCGGATATCAAAGCCGAACGTGATGAATGTAATAATGACAGCGCTGATGATTTGAAAATGAATAGAGCTGAAATGCTGGTTAATTCGGACGTGGAAACGAGGGGGGAGGAGGAGGAAGAGGAGTCGATTAAGAACGTGTGCAATAGCAATGTGACGAAATCAATACAGCGTGAACCTCCGTATACCACATGGAAGATACGAGAGGATGGCGAAGAGTGTCATACCATAGACTATGTGTTCTACTCACCAGATCAATTTAAGGTATGTTTTGGAAGTTTGAACTCAAATACTCATACGAGCAGGGATATGAATAGCGACGAACCTACATATGTTAATTGAATGGCAACGACAAAGACAAAGAGAATGACCATAATGAATACGCGGACAAATATAAATTATAGGCGATGATTTTTCATACCCAAATAGACGGCTGAGCGGAAGATCACCCTATTTGAAAAAGTTTTTCAAGAGCAACCTATCTCAGCATTTGTTTGATGAAGGCCCTAAGTTTCTTTCATAACGTCCTATTTCAAATCAGTTTCAAGAACGCCCTACATGGTTAAAATATTAGTCTAAATTTTAAAGCCGTCAAAGGTTTAGGCATTTTTTTAACTTTTTTTTTGATTATTTTAAACCTTCCAAATGCCTACAAAGATTTTCAATTTATTTTGGTTTCGTTTTAAGATCTAAATCAAAAAGCAGTCTAAATTTTTTTTTCGGCCTACAATTTTGGGTTTATTCTCATTTTTTTTTGAAATCTTATTCAAGATTGAATTTTGCCCCCAACATTTATGTGTACGATGTAGTGGTAGAGCAGACGGGCATGATGGGAAGAGTCTTGCTTCGAATCAAAGACAACGGACAAAAAAATTATTTTTTCTTTAAAAAATTGTTATGACTTTTGTGGTTTAAAATTGAAACCCCATTCATTTAGCAAATTTTCTTGAAAACTGATCTAGATTAAATTTCAATCCAAATTTGGTTTGGTCATACATATGGGTGTTTCCGAAAATGTGTCAACCAAAGAGAAAAATTTGAAAATGAATCTAGGCCAAACTTTTTGATACCATCATGCAGGCACGTATGTCACATATCAACTTGCAAAATTTGATAGATATTGAAACACCGTTTCTGACAAAACATAGGTGTTTCCAACTATCATCAATGATTTTTTTTGTAGCTGAGTAGTTATGACTTTTGAAATGCATCTGCGAATTTCCTACAAAAGCGCCTGGCAAAAAATTACTTTTACAAGTATCTAGCCATATCTATGTAGCTCAAAAAAAAACTACTCCAAATCATATATAAAGTGAATGCAAAAGAAGTGTTTTTTTGAAGCGTTCGGACGCAAAATAAACTTTGTAGTAAAAAAACATACATACCTTTTAAATTTCATTCAAATTTTTTTCCCCAAAATACAGTTTCTGATGCTCTTTCCGGTGGGAAAAAATTTTATCGCCAAGTCAGAAGGATTCCCGAAATTAAGTGTATGAAATAATTGTATGGAAAACTTCAAGTTAGTATTCCAAATTTGGATATGATCAGTCAATCCGTTTAGGAAGCAACTTAACCCAGCCCTACATACAAAAATTTTAATTTATGTATGTGTATTAGGGTGATTCAAAAAAAAAATTTTTTTTTTTGGGTGTTATCCTCTCAAAAGGTGCCAATTGATAAGAAAACCTTGAAATTGATAAGAAAACCTTGCTCTTTAACTTAACCCTCGCAGTCAATTATTAACTAATTACAAAAAAAAAACTGTTAGTTTTTATTGTTAGTCTAATGTATGTTATTGTGGTGGTTAGAATGTACAAAAAAAAAAAAAAAACTAATGGCGGCGATATACCAATAGGTTAACATAACCTCTAACGAGATTTTTAGCCGAGCTTCTCTTTCCAACTTGTGGTGTGTTGCTTTTGAGTTTTCCTACAAGTTGGCGGGACCTACAGTTTTTTGCCGACTCCGAACGGCACTTGCAAAGCAAATGAATTTTTTGCTGAGAAGCTTCTCATGGCAGAAATGCACCCGGAGAGTTTTCCAAACTACTGCCGAGGGGCGACCCCGTTTTAGAAAAATTCTTTTTCTAAATAATTTTTGATGTTACTTTTGCCGGGCATCGAACCGCCACGACTTGGTGTAGAAGGCCGAACACTTAACCGCTACACCACGGCGGCCGCCAAATCGCGGTAACCATTCAATATTTGTACTCGAACTTTAGTGATATTTTCTTTTTTACATAGCAGATCACTTTCACCAAATTTGAAGCGAATCGAAGCGATTTAAGTTGTCCGGTTGATGAATTTAGCCCCTATTCTAAAATACATTTTATGGTTTCTGAAGTACATTGGGAAAAGATGTAGTAGTAGTAAGTAACTTTTTCTTTTTTTACATTCTTTACAGATTCGAAATTGTTTAGAGTTTCCACAAGATGATGAAGTTGGCAAAAATCGTACACCGAGCTTCCAGTATCCATCGGATCACTTTTCATTGGTGTGTGACTTTGAAATATTAGATAAGCAATAAATACTAGATTTGGATTCTATTGAATGCATTAAATGCAAAATATTGAGCAAACAACAACAAAATTAGCAAAACAATAACAACAAAGCATTAATAGATTACTCCAATTATGGTGGAGTCGCACAAATTTCACTTCATTGGCATTCACGAAATCAATTCAATTCAATAATTGTGATATTAGTTGTTAGATATATATTTTTAGTAACAAATAGTTTCATTAATATACTACATAATACATACATATGGACAAAGGAATCAAATAATAAGCTGATTGATTTCTTTTTGTAAAACTTTAATGCAATAAATATTGATAGAAATAAAGAAATGGTTACGTAACTAATTATAAAATGCATTGTGAAGGAATGGAGGGTGAGGTTGTTATTTGTGAAACTTCTTTTGTAAACATTTGAGTAAGTACGGAATCGGCCTTGTAGTCTAAAGGCTGTGCTATGGGCATGTAATTAGAAAACAACGTTGGCGAACATAAGATTCTGACTGTCTTTAACACAAGAACTTAGATACGATACTATGCACAATTTCGCTGTTCATTCAGCGGATATTATTGTGCAATCGTCTGGGTGTCTATAGCGTTAAGAACGGTGGAGCTGCTCCTCACTTTCCTCCGCTGTTTTCGACGATATACTTTCGAGTAAGACCCACGTTGGCCCAGGATAAGTTCCCCATAGAACAAAGTACATCAATCAAGTTCGACGGTACAATTGCCAGCGGAACCCCTAGTTTTGTTCATAAGCTCTAAATAGAATCAAGATATCGGCACTATACAGCATGTGTCCGAAACATGGAGAACCAGCCGTATGGATTTCCTACCGAAGGCCTTTTACATTGTTACCGTTTCTACTAAAACGCTCTGCCGGAAAAGAGATACTCAGAAGAATACACTTCAGGAAAATGATGACAATTGCCTCCAAAGGGATGGTTCACGGCTAAAAAAATGAACCTAAATTTTAAACCCGTATAAAGTTTAAGCACTTTTTCAAACTTTTTTGTACAATATTTCAAACCGTCCAAATAACTACAAAGATTTTCAATTTCTTTTGGTTTCGATTTAAAATCTAAATGAAAAAGCAGTCTACATTTTTTTTTTTTGGTTTGTTTGAATGTAATTGAATTTTGCCCACAAAAACTTCATGTGTGTCATAGCTCAGCGGTATAGCAGTCGGCTGTGACTCCTGAGCGTTTTCGTTCGAATCCTGCCAGCTGCTACATTTTTTTAGTTTTATTTTATTCTTAAAGCTTTTCGGTTTAAAATTAAAACTTTTTGGTTAGAAAATTAAAATTTTTCGGTTTAAAATTAAAACCTTTTGGTTTGAAAATTAAAACTTTTCGGTCTAAAATTTAAACTTTTGGGTTTGAAAATTCAAATTTATTTTTGAAAGCTTATTCAAGATTGAATTTCGCCAACAACATTTATGTGTGCGATGTAGCTCAGTGGTAGAGCTGACGGGCATGATGCGGGCAGTCTTGGATCGAATTCCCACCCACGGACAAAAAATTTATTTTATCTTTAAAAAATTGTTAAAACATTTCTGGTTTATAATTGAAACCCGATTTATTTAGTCAATTTTCATCAAAAATGGTCTAGATTGAATTTGAATCCAAATTTGGTTTGGTCATATATGTCGTCCAAAAAAGTTTAAAATTTAGGTTCAAATTTTTAACAGTGTTGAACTAGCCATAACGGACCCACTAAAACTTAAAATCATAAAAAACATACCAATATTTAAAGCCTAATTACTCGGGAACGGCCTGCCAGAAAAAAACATTGTCACTCTAATCCCATTTGTGAGGAATTTAGTTTTCCACAAAATTGAATTCAGTTTTTTTTTTTTACTCCAATACATATAAATTAGTATTAAGATCGTGAAGTTTATAGCATTTCTTTCGCTATTCTTGAAAATACATTTTGATTTACGATCTTCGGCTTGTTCAAAAAATATTGAAATTATACTGTACAGCAGCCAAAAATCCCAGGGGGTTACCAGCTGTTTTTAAAGTTTTTGGGTGTGCTGAATCCGAATCTGAAGGCAGATTTTTCAGGTTATCCTATGTTTTCCCTCCAGTGGGTAGTTTGTTCCGAAATCGGTAGTTGTAAAAAAAAATTTGTAAATAATATTAATTTTTTTAATAACTAACAAGGTATTCACGTTGACAATAAGCTCGAGTTTATTGACAACAACAATATTAATAAACTCAAAAAATGCCCTCTTTAACTCGAGTTTATGGCCTAACGTGAACGCCATATTAGGATAGTCCAATTTTTTGCACTATGGAATATCTATATGTCGCCAAATATAAAAACCTAAATTATTATTATTAAATTATTAAAAAACAAGTAAGGAAAGCTATCTTCGGCTGTGCCGAAGGCTAAATACCTTTCATGAATAAGCGTCAAGATTTTCACTGTTTGATCCCAGTACAGCCTGTGTGAATTTAACTTTAGCTCATACCGAAATTATCGGAACTATCAATTATATGGGGGCGATGTGTTATATTGGTTCAATCTCATTGATTTTTAACATCGACATTCCACATTCTAAAATAGAAATAGTTACGAAATTTCACGTTCCTACCTATATAACTACAGGAGTTATCTACCAAAATCAGTTTATCGGAACAATCGATTGTATGGGAGCTATGCGAAATATTTATTCCATCTCGATCATTTTCAACATCGATATTTCACATATAAAAATAGCAATACCTACAAAATTTCACGTTCCTAGGTGTTTAATTACAGGAGTTATAGCCCAAAATCCGTTTATCGGAACAATCGGTTGTATGGGAGCTATATGTAATATCGGTCCGATCTTGCTGGTTCCGACAAATGATTCCTATATTGGAAAATGGTGACCGCATACAAAATTTCAGCCAAATACCTCAAAAACTGAGGGACTAGTTTGCGTTCAAACAGACAACAGACAGACAGACAGACAGACAGACAGACAGACAGACAGACGGACAGACGGACATGGCTAAATCAACTCATCTCGTCATCCCGATCATTTCGGTATACTTATTGATGGGTCTTTCTCTTCTTCTTCTCGTACTTACAAACATCGGACCAAAGTTATAATACCATTTCATGTTCATGAAAGGTATAAAAAAAATTTTTTTGCAACTACCGATCTCTGACTTCGGATTCAGCTACAGCGCACCAAAAACCTTAAGAAACCGTTGAGAAACCCGGTAGGGTTTTAAAACTCAAATTTTGTTGGACTGTGTTATTATTCAAATAAAAAATTGGTTTTTGATCGAGTCGAATGCATAAAATTTAATAATATTTGACATACTTAAAAATATGTATAATTTACGCATATCTAAATATTATAGTATAATACAGCTTAGTTATCTAGTTATCTACATATATATTTTACAATTATCAATTCAATTATGCAAAAATCGTACTATAAAATGCCTACATATATAAAGGACGAAATTCGTCAAACGGGCCACCTAAATATTTCATCGCTTCCATTTGAAAAAGATCTAAAAAGGAACATGGAAACCTTTTTCTCAAGTATTTTCCCGTTCTTTTCTTCATTACGAAATCAAACCCGTATATGTCATCATTTGGAAGAATGTGCGAGTAATCGATTTAGACAATTTTTTTAATTATTATTTTATACTGAAAACCCGGGTCTTAATCATTCTTTTAAAGGCTAAATGGGGTAAATATTTCAAATCTCATTAGATTATCAGATTTAATAGATGATAACTTACAAAAATGTGCTTAATCTACAATAAAATGTTTTGATATATCGATAATAATTTTAGATAAATCACACATATCTACACATTACATACGAGTATCTTTACTACAATTTAAAAAAATAAAAAAACTTTTACAAAAAACACCACATGACTTCTATTTCTTAAGTTGGCTGTACGGCCGGCGCATCCGCCACTCCAAATGCCGATATGAACACATTAATCACGGTTATTATAAAAATGCCACAAATCGTATAATTGCTGACTCTTTCAGCATGACAAACTTCCTTTTTGTCTTCGATATTGTAACGACTGGTTAAAATCAAACCAACGCCAACAGCAATCTGAAAATTAAAAAAAAAAAAAATATAGCTGCACCGTTATTTTGCCTTTAAAAAGGCGAAATGATATTAACTTACTTGAAAGCCGATACTGAGTATTAGAAATATTAGACTTGGATAAAAGTAAGGATGCCTACCAGAGGTTTCCAAAACATAACGCAATTGATTGGCATTCGCTGTAAGTAATGCCAAATCCATCATACCCTGCGCAAGTGTTTTTTTGTGAGCATAAGCATTGACATCTACAGTAGCCAAATCTTCCATTGCATCCATTTCCTCTGTTGGTGTCAAAATGAGAAAAGACAATATTAAAAAATATATCTTATGGGTTCATATCTAAAAATTTCTACCTGGTACACGTATTACTCCATCTAGTTCATTGCGTTCGGAATCCATAAAATTATTCTGAGCCAGGCGGTCTCGCTCCGCACGATCATCGCCAAGATCTATAAAGTCCTAGAATGAAATATACAATTTATTTTCATATTTAATTGACTTTTGACTGGAAATTCGTGAAATGGGCACGTGATTTTTCACAATGACAAGAATCCAGGGGCGCAGCCAGGGGGTGGTTTTAGCGGCTTAAACCACCCCTGAGATATAAAACTGTATAAGTGAAAACTAGTTTTCATGACATGTTTGCAAAAATTTTGATTGCATGAAAATCGAAAAACGTCAATTCCATAACAGGAGCCTAAGCTTTTGGGCCGTTTGCATAAGAGGGGTGTCACACGTTACAACCATATTGACGCGATCCATGGCTGTTACATCCATACACCTAAGATAAAGGGTCATAAGTGTGCAAAGGTACGAAAAACCGGTTTTGACCCCTAACTGAAGATTTTGAGGGTGTCCGGCAAATTTCTTGTACGCAGTTCTTATCTAATTGAGATCTACCAGAAAAATGCTACCTCGTCCCAGGTATTTTTTCGTGTTGTGCAGTAATTCAATGACAAATAAAAAAAGAAGGCTGGCCCTTGTTATATGCATAAGTCAATATAAAGTAACATTTATTGGCAGGTATCTATGTATGTATGTATATTAGACTGGGCCAAAAATTCCAAATTTCGTTTTTTTTTCAAAACTTATTTTGATTTTATGTTTAAATTAGTATAATTTTTAGATTTTTATATTAAACTCTAGAGGTCTATCATCGCTAGTTAAATTTTAAAGACTTAACCTCCAATTTGGTATAAAAACGACAAATCATTGTTGAAAAACACCATTTACCTGAACTTATTTTTGTAGAAAATTGAATTCTCTACAAAAGCTACCTAGACTGAAATTCTCTCAGAATTCCCGATTTTGGTTTGAAAATTTGCGAAACATGAAAAAATCAACATCGAATAAAGCTAAATACATTATCTTAAGGGAAATTGGATGCTGAATCCGAATTCGATATCAGAATTTAACAACGGGTCCAAGGTTCGGCCCTAACCGTGCAAAAAAGTCCAATATTATTTTGTGAAGGTTAGTAAAGAACTTCGACCTGTTAGGCTACTTCTGATCACGGATTTGGATTTAGCTCGCCAAAATACATGAAAATTAATGTATTGAGGTCAAAGATCCGTCAACTTTTTATTTTTTTATGTGGCTGCGCCATTTAAAGACTGTAGAACTACACCCCCGCAGAGAAAGCCTATATTAAGCAAAAATTTCCCTTAAGAATCTGTATCTATCTTTGTTGTACATGGATATTTGCATATTTGACAATTTTTGAAAGAAAAAATGGGAAATCGAGAAAACATGCTAATTTTTGAAGCTAGAATACTAGAAAACGGCTAGTCTGAGAAAATTTTGGTCAATGCAAATTTTGTAGGGAATTCGATTTCCTTCAAAAATATGTTCAGGTAAATGGTGTTTCACAACAATGGTTTATACCAAATATTAGGTAAAGTCTGTAAAATCTAAACTAGCGATGATTGGCCTCTAATTTTCTTTAATTAAAAAATCTGAAAAATTACAGTCATTTTTGCACCTTTCTTAAAAAGAAAATCAATATATTTTTTGGAAAAAAACGAAATTTTGAACTTTTAGCCCAGTCTAATGTATATGTGTATAATTATCTTTTTTAAATGCTTTCTTTACGCTACTCCTGACTGGCGCTATAAAATAATTTTGTAAATAGTTGTGCTAGGAAAATATTAAAAAGAAAAAAATTAAAAACCACCCCAAAAATGTTCTTCTGGCTGCGCCCCTGCGAGAATCCCATTTTTTTTTTTTGCAATTAGTAGTACTAAGCAAAATTTCAGTTTGTGAAATAACTTAACCCTCAGTGGTTACTATTCTTTCGCCCTTGCGGATTTGATATTTTTTACTGACTTTTATGGCAATTTGAATTTAGAGCTTTCGGCCATGATCACTCCTTTCAACCTGAGTTTGGAATCAAATCGACCCGACGTACAATAACCGAAGGTAAATCAAAACGAAGTTATAAATTTGCCAAATGAGAGCAAAAAGGCAAACGCAAATTTCAGATACCGACCGTTTTTTTTTTAACTTTAGTTATGTGGACGGCCAAAATCGTCTAGGCAGTTAAAGGCTATTTTAAGTAAGTAAGTTATGTATGTGCTCCACCCATAATCATACGATGAGGCAAATAATATTGAGCACCCTTAGCTCTGGGCTATAAAGGCAACTTTTTGCATACTTGATTTCAAAGATCAAATTAATTCTTATTTATTGTTTAATATCTCAACCCTATAACCTGCATTCTGGCGCCAAGTTACAAGTCGAGATAGATCATGACATTTCAATTGTACTTAGTTAATTTCTAGCGTGTTTGCAAGTAATTAATAGGAAAAAACAATTAAAAATGCAAAAATGCAAAGAGAATTACAACAAAATATATTGCTTAATTTAGTCATAAATAGTTGTTAATGGCAGCAATGATTACATGAGTGGATATGTTTTTTTTTTTTTCACTTTAAAGAAAGGACTAAACCCGAAACCGCTGATATAGAAGGGGTGTAAGAGTAGGTCGCCTCCCCGTTGGTGCAACCTGGGTAACGCTAAATGACCTACATCGCCTACGTATTGCCGGTTCTACGAGAACGGTACCAGTACTTGTGCTGTACCCATCGTACCGAAACGACCCGGGCCGCTTTTATACCCAACGTACTAGTACAAGGGTATATTAATTTTGTTCACATAACGGTAGTACGTAACGGCACAAAATAATCGAGATAGATATAAGAGTTCCATATATGAAAGTTCTTAGGTTGAAAAGAAGAGTTCATTAAGGCATGTCCGTCCGTCTGTCCGTCCGTCCGTCGGTGTACACGATAACTTGAGTAAAAGTTGAGATATTTGCATGAAATTTTATATACAGGTTACTTTTTGGCCAAGGTAGGTTGCTATTGAAAATGGATGAAATCGGATGATAATCACGTCCCCTTTTTCGATGTCGAAAATTTCGAAAATCATACAAATTGACATATCTCGGTAGCTGAAATGGCTAAAATGATATAATTATATAGGTGAATCCCCTGGTCATTCTCATATGATTTTTCCATAAATTACTGCCCACCAGGGATGGGCAATATTTAAGTGAAGAGTGACGAAAAAATTACAAATAAATTTTTATTCATTATTCGAAAAAATTTGAGTGATGAATAACAATTTATTTTATTCAAGAATCTCTGAAATCTAATCTAATTTTTTTTTTCGTAATAACCATTTTGACTGGAAAATGGAAGTGACTTAGCTAAAGCTTAATTTTGTTACTAGAGCAGACTCGAACCAAATTTATCAAAAAAATTGACATGTTCATTTTTAGCATGTCAATTACATGTCTTCTAATTTAAAGAAAAAAGGCTTACACATAAAAAATTGCGAATTCAAACCCGTATATCTCGGTAATCATCCAATATTTTTACGAGACATTTGGTGATATTTTTTTCTTACATAGCAGATCACTTTCACCAAATTTCAGTCAAATCGAATTTTTAGGTGGTCCGCTTGAGGAATTTTACCCCATATGTAGATAACGATATGGTTCGGGATGGAGATACAACGTCTGCCGGGTCAGCTAGTATTTTAGAAAAATGCTAGGGTGATTTTTATAGGGAATTTTCAGGTGTACAGCTTGGTCGAAGATAATTTTACGAAAAAATGACCGTTTAAGAGAAAAATTCTTAAAACCCCAAATGTTCAAAAAACCCCATGTTGGCGGCCGCCGTGGTGTAGCGGTTAAGTGTTCGGCCTTCTACACCAAGTCGTGGCGGTTCGATGCCCGGCAAAAGTAACATCAAAAATTATTTAGAAAAAGAATTTTTCTGAAAACGGGGTCGCCCCTCGGCAGTAGTTTGGCAAACTCTCCGGGTGTATTTCTGCCATGAGAAGCTTCTCAGCAAAAAATTCATTTGCTTTGCAAGTGCCGTTCGGAGTCGGCAAAAAACTGTAGGTCCCGCCAACTTGTAGGAAAAACTCAAAAAGCAACACACCACAAGTTGGAAAGAGAAGCTCGGCTAAAAATCTCGTTAGAGGTTATGATGATAACCTGTCGGTATATCGCCGCCATTAGTTTTTTTTTTTTTTTTTTTTTTTTTTTTTTTGAAGTTTTCTTTCTGAAGTTGTCTTTCTCTCGGAAATCAAAAAATATTATCCCATGAGTTTGGGTTTCATATTCCAAATTTTCTTTTTTATAGTTACATAAAAAAAAATTGCACTAACTTGCGCATTTCGGGGGGTGTCGGGACCCCCCGGACCCCTCCGTTGAATACGCGCCTGCAAAGCTATAATACTTAGTGTAGCTAAATGTCAATGTTTTTTGTGATCCTCCTTCTGTTATAGAGGGACCACTCATTTTGACAAATCAGTTTACCACTGGCGGGAATAATACTCTTTTCACCTTTTGAAGTTGCAATTACAATCGACATGACAGTTAAGTTTTTGATATGTGATAGAGTGCGAATATCACTGTATTGTTCAAAATGCTTACAAATTCAAAAAATCACCGGTTCACTGGCCAAGCACAATGGAATTAGTCATAAGTAGTTGGAAAATGAAAAAAAAAAAAAAATTATAATTGGATTACAACTGAATTCAATTACCTCGCCCTTAGAGCTGGAGTTGCTGCTTATTAATCCACTTGTTGGCTGTGTTGCTGCCATTTTTTTGTTGCGTTCGTCGTACGTGTATTAATGCAGTTAAATGTTCTATTTAATAAATATTTTATTTGCTGTATGTACTTTGCTTCAAATGTGCTAATTCTTTTCACTTTGTTTTGAAATGAACTTCGATTTAGTATTAGTTTCTTTGTTTTTAATAATTTTTGTATTTATATTTGTTTTAATCGTAGCAATATTTTGTTTACTTTTTTATTTTGTTTATTTTACTTAGTTTCCTCAATCAACAATCATAAAATCGCCACCGGTTCACTTGTGCAACCGTTTCTGTGGTTCTCAATAAACTGATTTTTAAAAATTATGCTCACCACTCTAGAGTTACTAGTACTAGCCAAACACAACCATGTGCTGGTGAAATTACCGATCTATAGATGTGCTAAGTAGAATTGCAGGCTGCTGTGGTAAAAAACCCTGCGTAAAAAATGCAAAATAAAATAAAGACGAAAGCAAATATTTGTTGTGCTCAATTTACAGTAGTAGGGTGGATTGAATTTGAGATAATTTATTTAAAAAAAAGTTGTTAATTAATATTTTTCAAATAATTAATATATCGTCGGTCGGCTGCCAGAGGCATGAATGTATAAATTTTTCAGATTTCAGTTAATAGGCTCACGTGATTAACCTCTCGATCCTCTACGTTTCACGAAAATCCTGCGTTTCCAAAGTACAAGGAACCCACGGAAATTTGCAATGCAATTTTCATGAATTGTAGTTCAATCTCTGAAAATTGTGCCAGAAAAACGAATGTGCTACACATTCATGTTTCTGGCGCAACAAAAATGTTTAAAAATTTAGTTTCCAAATTTTTTAAGATTTTCGTTGTGCCAGAAATATAAATGTGAAGCAATTTTTACGTATACGCCATGGTATCTGTTGTTAAGTACAACACATTCATAATTCTGGCAAAACGAAAATTTTAGAAATTCTGTTTTTAAACATGTTTGTTGCGCCAGAAACATGAATATGCTACACATTAGTATACATATAAGTATGAAAATAATTATATGAAAAGAACAGGTAAATATTACTCATACGCCATGTAGAACCTGTAAAAAATGCACTATAATTGCAAAGTTTCAAGGTGTACTCAATTGTTTTTGCTAGAAACCATACTGCTACGCAATCTTCTTAAACACTTTTGAAATTCCAATGTCCTTTTTTAGTTAATACGCTTTTTCAATATCCTTGCAAGGAATCCTGCTATCCTTTTAAAAATTCAAAGGTGCAGATTTGTTGCACAGTCTTTTAAATACGAGCCAAATATTAGCTTTATGTAATTTTCGAAGCCTTTTTTTGCGAACTTAGTAAGTATAAGCTTCTAGCAAAAACTTTAACTAAAAATCGGCACGGGTTGCCCTTATCCTAGAACAATAAAATTATGCACACATGTTATTTAGCCTAAAACGTACCGATATAGAGGGATGTATATAAAATTTCGAACCTTCATTTTTTTCATACCCCCATGTCATGTATGTAAATATAAAAAACGCTTTTCAACCACCCTAATGAGTTCTCTGTTCAGCATCATTGTAAACAAATTACTACGGCGAATGATACTCACTCACATTGCTCTCAATTAACGCTGTGAATGGGGAGCAAACTTTTTTTATTTAGTAGAGAATTCCCCCAAAACATATGTATACGTACACTAGGGTGATTCAAAAAAAATATCGACTAGGTCTTACGGTCGACTAGGTCAAACGTCAATTGATGAGCTTTGCAAAAAATTAGTGCTGCAACTTAGGCTCAATTTTTTCGCCCTTTCCTATACATTTTGTATCGGAAAAGGTTAGATTCAAAGTGAATTTTCTAATCATTTTTTTTTTGAATTTTTTCCGAAAAGAACTTTACATATTCTTAAAGTGGAGAATTTGAAGCTTCCCAACTTTTCTACATAGTGTGATTATCATATTTATTAAACTTTTAAATTTTTTTGCACAAACCAAATTCTAGCCATTTATGAAAAAAAAAAAATTATTTTGTATGGGAAAGTGCGAAAAGAAGCGAACTCTAAGGGTTCGGGTACAGCGCTAATTTTATGCAAGTCAAAAGAAAGCTTTTATCACCCTAATGCACATATTTGCAATAGACTGAACATAAAAAAACGTTGCCGTCGATATATAATATTGAAACCCTAATTTTTTTTAAGATCAAAGCTACCAATCTTTTAGTGAAAAATGGATACGGTGAGAATGGGAAAAACGAAAAAAAAACAGAAGGGAAATGGAAAAATTAGGAGGAGAGGTGAAATTTGAACGGTAAAGGGAAGATCAATAGGGGTTTCTTGAGTTGTTTAAGTAATAATGGATCAAAATAAGCTAACAAGCCCAAACAACAGTGAACATTACATTTTTGGCGGCCACTCTAATGTACATATGTAAATATAATTTGGTGTATTTTCGTGCAGAGTTGATATAAATATGTAATTTTATTATGTTTCTTGGCATTGATATTTGCATCTGCCAAAACCGATTAGTCATAAGAAGCTTTTGTTTAGTATCTTTGCAGTAAGAAGAGCCAAAAAAAACAGTCTGGGAAAGCACTCCCACGCTCTCAAGTTTTTAGTATAAGTAACTATATATTTACCGAGAGCAGGCACTAATGGAGAGTTTAGTTACGAATTAGAGTTTAATATGATACATACAATCTCCTTGATAGCTCTAGCCATTAACACTTTGCCAAAGAAAATTGATGAATAAACAGCTATTTTTAAGAAATTATACAGAATTATCCAACATTTTTCACTTACTCTTTTGATAAAAAAAATACCCCTCCACGTCATCATAAAATCAGCGATAAAGTAAGGGAGGATCGATTTGTGGGTAGGAAAAAAAATGTGAAAATCATTCTAGGGATCAAAATAAGAAACTTTGCCGAAGAAACCACACCTCTAAAACGAATTCTGATGTCCCCTAATTTGGGTCGAACTTTTGAAAAATCCCACTTTGACCCATTTAGAGTGCTCCAATCGAGTCCAAATGTATGACTTCCCCCTCTTTCCCTATTCTATTTAGAAATGCTTGGTAGGGTGGAGCGATTTTGTATGAGTCCAAATTCACAGAGGCACATCCTTATTATAATTATTTAGGTAACTTTTAAAAATTTTGCTCTAGAAACTACATACAGTGCTGTGAATAAATATAAACTCAAGTAAATTTTTCCAATTATTTTTTTATTAAGCAAACAAATTTAGCTGAATCTTTGTGCTAGCTTACTTACTAACTAAGTTATCATATTTATCAAATAAAACTTAAATACATTTCCTTTCTTCTCTTTTTAATTAAACACAAATCCATTAGTCCACCCGAAAACTTGAGAATAATTATAAACTCATCACCTTATTTTGATCTAATATTTTGTCGACCGACCTTGGTTCTTGAGTACAGCTACTAATCGGCGTGGGACACTTTGTATAAGGTTATTTAAAGTGTTGTCAGGAATTTCTCTCCACGCCCTTGTGATCCTTTCCTTGAGTTCGGCCACGGTCTCAATAGCAGGTCTTTCTGGGTCGTAAACCTTTCTTGCCAGGATTCCCCACAAGTTTTCGATGGGGTTTAAATCTGGGCTCAAAGCTGGCCACGCCAATACTGGGACACCGAAATCCGCGAACCACTTCTTTGTTGTTTTTGCTGTGTGTATGGGTGCATTGTCCTGTTGGAATATGAATTCCTCATCTTCGGATAATGTTATGAAAGGGAGAAGGTATTCAAATAATGTTTGTTGGTATGACAACGCATTCATTCTGCCAGAAACAAAAGCAATTTCAGATCTGAGTTCGTTTTTGAAAGCAGCCCAGACCATCACAGACCCTCCTCCTTGAGCACGTTTGGACATTATTCGGACATCATTACGCAAATCATGCCAATAGTAGCGGAATCCATCTGGACCATCTAAATTGAACTTCTTTTCATCGCTGAAAATAACTTGGGTCCAGATAGCTCCTTTTTGTATGTGCTCTTCAGCAAATTTAAGCCTTGCATCAATGTGCCTTTGTCTTAGAGGCGGCTTTGAAATGCACTTTATGTATTGCAGATTCTCGGAAGATGCTGCCCATTTTCTCAGGGTACTAGGGTGACAGTTTAACTTCAGTCGACTTACCACTTTTGATGACGATGCTCCAGTGGCCGACATTTCTCGAAGGGCCGCACGTTTTGTGGTCGATGAAAATTTTTTAGGACGGCCAGGGCGTTTGTTCTTGGCGTTTCACGCCCAAGCTTCAAAAAGTTTTTAACCACACTTTGTGACCTATTTATTTCTAAAGCGATTTTTCTTTGTGTTTTTCCGCATTTCCACAAGTCTAAAATTCTTTTTTTTCTATTTCTCTCAATTGTTTTCCACGTGGCATGGTGCCTTTCAATAAACCGAGTGGGAAAAACGTTATAATAGCAATACTGCCTGAACGAGACTGCGACTTATTTTTTTAGAAAGCAATGAAACTAACCAACTTTCGATTAAACATCCAACTAAAATAAAATTTACAGTTACTGGGTTAAGATGAGTCTTGAGTTTATAATTATTCTCAGCAAAAATATGCTCTGATTCATTATTTTTGTTTAAATAACGGAACATTTCCAAAGGGTAAAAGCTTTAGTGAGTGCATTTCGCTCAATAACGGGTATACTACTTATACACAGGATCTGTCAAAAAAATGTTTACATCTTCATATCCTAAAAGACAATATTATGGTTGAGTCTATATTTATTCGCAGCACTGTACATATATGTAGGTCTGAAATAAATTTAGAGCCAGTGATTTTTTCCATCTACATTTTTTAATAGTAATCCAAAAAAAATTGTTCCGCCCTAATACATGGATGTAACCAGATTTTCTAGTTGTTGAAATGTTTCGCTGCGCAATTTTCTGTTGATATGTCGTTTGTTTAGTTTCTTATCAAAACTAATGTGCCTGCTAATCTGTATTATTAAAAAGAAAAATATGCTTCTCTGGATGTCGCCTTTGAACTACTTTTTTTAGGATTGTTCTAGTTTTTTAATTAATAGGCGCCCATGACATTATTTTCCTATTAGATATAAGTTTTATCCGAGTATAACAACGTTTCACGAAATTCCCCTAACATTTCCCAGCCCTACAGTAGGGTGAAGCACAAATATATGAAGAAAAAAATGTCAAGTTTCAAAGTTCTGACAGGGGGGATTGTTGCCTTATAATAACTAAAAAGAAAACCTCTTTTATTCCAATCAGTGAATATCTTCTGCCTACGAAGTAGCTCCAAATTATTAAAAATGTATGTTTACCTTTATATCAGTTAACGGATTTAGATCGGTATCGATCCATAACCCACAAAAAAAACTACCCTCCAAAAAAATTTTCTTTTCAGTGTTTATGTAAAGCCATAAGTTCTCAAACATATTATCGTATAGCACTAAAATTTATTAAAACGTAAGAATAACTGCCCTTTCCTACAAAAAATTACGAATCTTGTTAAGTTGCTCTAAACCGAATCGATTAACCTTCATAGGCCCTTCGGGTCAAATGTGACCATTTTAGAAAGAAAATCGTTTTCCAGGAAAAGTTTTTGGTTAATATTTCGGATATTTTATGACTTTTATTTATTTTCGAACATTAAAAGGTACCAATGATTTCCGCCTCCTATATTCACAAATTCCTTACCTACAGAATTTTTAACAAATTTGACCCCTTTTGCAAAAATATTAATTTTAATACTTAATTGACGTTGGAAAAATAATATTTTTTTATTAAATGAAGGTAAAAGTTTTCTAAACTTAGTAAAAAAATTCTAGAGTGTTAAGTTATCTGAGTGCCATGTATTTGCTACAGAGGTCAGCGAAAGTTTTTAAGGACCCATAAAGGTTAATTTTTTGAATTACTTAACTTAAGCTTAATATTAGATTGCAGTCTGATGAAAAAACAAAATTTCGCTCCACCTTACTCTAAAGCTTTTGAGCTTTAATTCGGGAAGGACCAGAAAGATCTTCTCCTGAATACTGTCATGATTCCGAGTCTTAAGCCAAAACAGGTATTGATCAGTGACTTATAGAGCGAGATCTTCATTCGACGAGAGGGGGTTGAACTTTCCAATCGACTACTCATTCCAAAGTAGCACTTGTGCGAGGTTCGCCTTTTTATTAAATCTTTATATTAGGGTTTGCATTCAATTTTAAACCAACTTCCTGTAGAGCTCGGGTCTTGAAATTTTCACCATAGTTTTTATAAGCATGAACGGTCCGATTTGGCTAAAATTCGGAACATGTGTGTGTTACTTCCACTGTATAAAATATTTTCTTTGAAAAAATACCTCTAGTTGACGCTGGAATCCATGAATGAACGATACGGAAGATTGTGTCTAAAACGATACCATTATACTGAATTCGGCAGGTTTGTGGGGGCAATTAAAGATGGCCGACGTACACTTTTACATTAAAAAAAAAATTACCCGCTAGGTGGCGCATGACGAATTTACAACACAAACGAATAAAATGGCCGTTTAAAAACAACCCAAATTACGGCCTAACTCTTAAGTTAAAGTTAAATCAAAACATCAAAATAAGTAAAATTTTGAATTTGCATACAAATTGTTTGACCGTTTGCTTACTATTGACCCATGACGTCACCGACAGCACTACACGGTCGGCCATCTTCAATTCGTCCATGCTTGCCCCCACAACATAGTTTTTTTTCTTTCGAATAACACCACCTGTAAAAGTGGAGTAAGGTGGCAGTCATTGGTTTTGCGTTCAAGCTCTCATGACGACATTCTGTCAAAACAGGTTTTGTTCATTCATGTATTTGGAACGTGAGTTTATATTTGTACGTGAGTGTACTTTGTAAAATAGAGCCTAAAAATATGCTATATATTTTGTAGATATATCCGTCTGCATGACCATACTTCTATAGAAATGTTAAGCGGCCTCTTCTATGACAAGAAATTCCGAAAACATAGCGAGTACCGTTAATAAGTATTTAAGTACATAAGTACCTATGTACCTAAGTACCAGTCCATATTTTATTGGTGCTGGGGACACCACTGAAACATTTCTGCATTTTTTTTTTTTAACTTTTTCACGTAAATAGGCACGATTGCCCTGTTCTAACATAACTATTGTGTCTTTTGTACTGAAATGTTTTCGAACAGTACTAGCTTTTAGTGCCAATATAGGAGTATTACATACATATATGGCGTCACCTTCTTACATTGAAAGTATGTTTGATTTTTTTACATTAAAACGCCAATAATTCTATGAACATCAATTGCATTTATTCGATTACAGTAAAAAACACAAATTATTTCAAGTAGATACAAATGTATGCATGTAAATTTTAATGTATGTACATAAGCATATAATAATGTATGTACATATGTATATTAGACTGCCCCAAAATTTCAAAGTTATTTTATTTAGTTTAAGTTTTATTCAATTCAGACCACGACAACCCGTGCCGTGTCGTAATTAGTAAATTCGTATTTTTTTTCTGTACCAGATGCTCAGGATATCCTTTAAAGGATCAAATATTGTAGGGCCTCCCAAAAAATTTCAACAAAATATGGGTATTTGGTAAATAATTGAAAAGATTATTGAAATATAGGCTAAATATAAATTTTTTTAAATTATCCTTCAAGGACACGGAAGTAATGTCCTTTTAAATTATTATCCTTAAACTTTTTCAAAACTCTATGTGTTTTAAAAAATTGTATTGTAATAAAGGTTCTCAAAATGTGTATACAGATGACAGGACATACCCCAGAAATGGATTATAGAATATGGTTATCATGCGGGCCTGAAAGTAGTGTGAGTTTTATTTCGATATCTAAAACCGTATCGCAGATATGGACCAAGTTTAATACAATTTACCTGTTCTTTTCATATACACGGTTAAAAAAATGAGCTTA
Source organism: Campiglossa producta (assembly GCA_964058755.1). Taxonomy (NCBI): domain Eukaryota; kingdom Metazoa; phylum Arthropoda; class Insecta; order Diptera; family Tephritidae; genus Campiglossa; species Campiglossa producta. Next base: position 27,935,210 of record CAXKVI010000002.1, on the reverse strand, counting down.
AAAATTTTAAACCCGTCTTAAGTTTAAGCGATTTAAAAAATTTTTTTTTTTTTGGAATATTTTTAGTTTTCTAAATACCTACAAAGATTTTAAATTTGAGTTAATTTGGTTTTGTGTTTTCCGACAGGGTGGATACTAGATGTATATTGGAACGATTTTTCGTCTTCCCTTGTCAATTTTGGTTTTGTAACAAACCGGTTTCGGAGATCCGCCATCTTCAGTGTTTGATTTCGGATCGCCGAAACCGGTTTGATACAAAACCAAAATTGACAAGGGATGACGAAAACTCGTTCCAATATACATCTAGATCTAAATTAAAAAGCAGTCTAAATTTTTTTTGGTTGTTTTGAAAGTTTTTGACTTTTGCCTACCAAAACTTCTTGTGTGGCTATGCCAGCGGTAGAGCAGCCGGCTGTGACTCCTTAGAGCTTCCGTTCGAATCCTGCCAACTGCCACATTTTTTTTACTTTTAAAACTTTTCGGTTTAAAATTAAAGCTTATTCAAAAATTTTTTTTTTCGAGTCTAGCCAACGGAAAAAAAATTATTTTTTCTTTAAAAAAATTGTTAAAACATTTCTGGTTTAAAATTTAAACCACATTCATTTAGACAATTTTCTCTAAAACTGGTCTAGACTCAATTTAAACACAAATTTGGTTTGGTCAGGCGATATTGTATTTTTTCCATACATTTCCGGGACAGTGTAATGTATATGAAATGGCAGTAATACCTGCTAATACGTTCGCTATTAAGGAGTGAAATTTTTTTCTTTTCTAATATAAACAAAAATTGAAAAATGTATTTGCAGTCCTTTAAGAGGGATGCTGGTGCGATATAAAGTGTGTTTCATAACTATAGCACGCTAGTATTGCATTTTTTTTTTGCCTAATATGTGAAAAGATCTTGTACTTTGTAAAAAAAATTTAAATATAATATATTATTTTTTGAAGTATTTCACTAAATTTTTAAATACAATTTTCTCCCAAGTATACTTAAAATTTTTTTTTTATAAAGTACAAGATCTTTTCACATATTAGGCGAAACAAAAATGTAAACCCACCCTAGCCTACATTTTCAAAAAAAAAAAAAATTTAATACAAAGCGTGCTATAGTTATGAAACACACTTTATATCGCACCAGTATCACTCTTAAAGGACTGCAAATACATTTTTCAATTTTTGTTTCTATTAGAAAAGAAAAAAATTTCACTCCTTAATAGTACATTTACACTGCAACAAATTTGGTAAATTTTCCGAAAAATTGCAAATTTGGCGCTTTTTTTCATACAAATCTCATTTTCCAAATTTAGAATTCCATTGTATTTAGCCTCATTTGCCGAATAATACAATCCACAGTTCCTCAATATAGCAACCCAGCAAGAACCTTAATGGGTAATTGACGTGTAATAACTTTTGCACTATGCACAGCTGTAAATAACCATTTCAACTAATTTTTTTTTAAGAAAATGGGCAAGTTATTCCAGGAAGGGACAGAAGCCTACTTGACTCTTCTTTTATTATTACTCTACAGGTGTTTAAAACATCACGGTAGTGCATTTGCTTTCGGTGGCTTTTTGCCCTGGTAGAATATTCTTGCAGGGAAGGTGAAGCCAAATGCAAATTTGCCAATGTAAATGGTGTGGAACTGACTCATTTGAATTCGCCAAATTTGGTGCAGTGTAAATTTACTATAATAGCGCTACGAGTGCACGCATGCGCACAAAGGTGTCTGTTACGTGCGGACAATGGCAATGGCGGGATGCTCGCACGTAATAAGATATGGAAGGAAAGTGAAGAAAGAAAGTGCAACGAGTGAGTAAATAAACTAGACACTTTGGTTTCAATGTAAACAATATAATGATAAGTAGTTTATTCAATGTGGAAATTAATAAAAAGTATGGAACGTTATGTGAAAATCACTTAAGAATTTTTAATGAGAATTATGTACAAATGTATGTATTTTACCTGGATTTGGCTGCTGGTGCTCCTCGTATGATCGGAAAAGAAGTGAACGAGTGTTTAGATAAATATCAGCTCGGTACCGCCGCCGAAAGCCTACATTTGTAGAATTCGAAGGGGTAAGAGCTGTTATCGGTATAAAGATAAAAGGTAAAAAGTAATAGCGCGGAAGATACTACGGTTTGCGACGAGGGGCGGTCGATATATTTAGACCGGTGGTCTAAACAGAGTCCGTTTGGCATGTTTTTGTTTACATGAAAAGTGTTTATTTTTTCTGAACTCTTTTTTTTCACAAGAAATACACGAAAATGAATAAGAAACCTGTTTAAATGTCCATTGAATTTATTTATTTCACAAACAAAACGGTTTTCATGTGAATTCGCGCAAAAACTTTCAATATAAAAATAGAGAAGAAACGCCCAAGTGCCGAAAAATATAAAAAAATACAAGCTTTTTTATTTGTTTTTTTACAGTCAAGTTTGTATATTCATTATTTTTTCTTTATTTTTTTTAACATGGCTTGCACAAATATGATAGATATATAAGACCATTTCTTTTGTATAATAAATAGAAAAAATGCAAGAAAACATCAGAGAAAATACTTAGTGTCATACACACAGACAAAATTGAGCTAGCGATGGATAAGAATTGACTGTGATTTGGTCATGTCAACCAAAATATAGTTATATCCATCAAATACCTGTTGATTCAACCAAAATCACGGTCAATTCTTATCCATTACCAGCTCATTTTTCTCAGTGTATAGCTATTATAAGCATAAAGTGTAGAAAAATAGTTATATAACTCTATAGTTATGAAACTCTATAAAGGAAGGTATGTATATAAGAATGTGTATGAAGGAATGCTGAGCTTAACATAAATAAGTTTATAATAAATACTTAATGCTAAATAATTACTTATATTTTTGTATATAAATAAATCTATGTATATCTTAAAACATATTTCCTTATGTACCTATGTATTGTCATATATTGTAGTCTATTAAGTACATTAAAAAAAATAAATAGTATATTATATAATAAGGTACACATGGTGTATTGCGCGCACAAAAACGCTAGTAGGAGAATTCAACAAAAAATTCTACTATTTTTTTCTTAAATTACAACTAGGTATAAAAATTTTAAATAATAAATTTCACATATTTATAACTGTACAAAAATATATTCTAAGTAAATATAAAGTTATTTAATTACATAAATAAATATTGGCTGAAATGTTGAATGGCTGGGTAGGCGTCAAAAACTGCTACTCGCTGGACGGTTGCATGATTTTTGAAAAATAATTAAAAATTTACGTTTTTTTAACAAAAGAAATCCTCTTCACATTTATTGTAACAACAATAGGGTATATTATTATAGCTGAGCGCATGTTCGCGCTTGTAACGCACTTTTTTGTCATGATGCAGCTTTTTTGGTTTATAACGTGGCACCACATCCATTTGACTGAGTATTTCAAAATGTTCCTGTCCAACTTTTAAATAGCCACCACGTGGATATAAACTGCGGCTGACATAATGGTTTCTATCGTTGAATTTTAGATCTAAGTGTGTAAAGAAGAGAAGAGAGAAATGTTATTAATGAAATTTTCGTTTTATAAAACGATATGAGTTTAATGTAAAAATTATGGAAAAAATAAAAAAGGTGCTTTAATAGCAAATCCTAGTGTTTTGGGGGAAATACAGCAAACATAACTTGTTATTTTAAGAGAGTTAACTACAAAGGTTCTCCCTGTGTCTACAATAATATATGTATAATTACATTAAGATAGACCTCCAGCAATACGTCGGTAAATAAATCATTAAATTAAATATAGTAGTTTTTGACTTATGCGTGTACAAACATATAGTACCTGGGTGAGCGAGCTCGATGCTATCAATAATAATCCCAAAAATAATCCCAAAATCATCTTTAGATGATTCCAAAAAGACCCAAAATGACTCTAAAATGATAAAAAGATCCAAAAATGATCCCAAAATGACTCCAAAATGATTCGAAAATTACCCCAAAAATATCCCAAATTAATCGAAAATTGAGCCCAAAATGATCTCAAAATAACTGCAATATTATACCAAAGGGACCCCTAAATGATCTTAAAATGATCCGAAAATAATCCAAATATGATCCGAAAACTATACAATACAAATACAATACGATAAAATGGTAACACCGGGCCTTACTTGAAAATATTTTAGTTGGTATGTCGGCGGAAATACCTTTCATTATTGACATATCTAAATCCATAATTTAAAAAAATTTAGATAGGTGGCAACCCTGTATACCCCCAAGTGCATAGTCTTAGAATCAACCATACTATCTATATTCAAAATTTCATCCAAATCGGTCAAGTGGTTCCCGAGATAAGCTGGGTATACAAATACACATATATACATAAGGTAAAATAAACAAAACGCGGTCAGGTGGTAACTCTAGGGTTTACCCTGCTTAAAATTGTCATATTTGGAATACGGTTGAAAATAATTTTCATTTGATGCCCATATTGGCATATCTAACTCCATAATTTAAAAAAAAAATAGATATGTGGCAAAATACAAATGTACAAATGTTGAGCCCGAAAACAAGAAAAAAAAACACGCACGAAAAACCCGATCAACTTTTTTCACTTTATGAGTTATACCCTCATTTGACTTTAACTCTTAGTTAAAAAGATAAATTGCCGCCAGCAAGTGGCCCTTATTTATTTATTTTAAATTCAGTTAATAACCTTAAAAGTTTCGAATAAACATTTTTTTTTTTTTTTTTGTTTTTACAAATTACAAATTCTACCTCAAGCACACTGATATCTGAAGTCCCATTTACATGCATACCTGGACATATAATTAGCTGGGTGTGGCTTCGTGCGTATTTTCGGAAGTTGGCTAAACTTCGATCAGTCACCTCTCTCAGCGATAACTTGCTTATTTACATACATCTCTACCAAAAGTTTAATCAATTAGCATAACTAAAAAAAAACGCTGCTTCTCAAAATAACTTCCCTTTTATACAAGTTTTCTTTAACTTGAATTCTCTACTTAATATTAGCTGTCATATATCCTACATTACGTCTCCTATTTTATTGCTTTAATTGTTGCATTTAAAATATGTACATTTCCGGTCATAAACTACGCATTCTTATTAAATTGAAGGTTTGTTTTCTTTTCGCTTAACTAGAATTAATTTATTTTGTGATTAGTAGACAGAAAATGTAAAAATTAAATTGCAAAACCAAAGTTGACTGACTCAGTGGCCTTTTTTCGCCTTTGCTGATTAAGAATGTCATTTTGTTATTGTTGTTGTTCACTTTGCTTCTATACAAAATCAACGGTTCATAATTGTTAATGCATTCACAACCCAATATAAACAAATAAACAGTTAATCAATTGCATAAATAAGTAAAACTTATTACTTATTTATTTATTGGAAAAATAGTCATTAACGTGCGTGCAATTAACACCTTCATTTGCTATTTGTGTTGTCAATAAATTAGCGCGTGCCAAATTTGTACGCACGCCATGCCTTTGCTGCATTTCCTTCTACATACCATTTTGCATTATTTTTATTATTATTATTATTTTTTTTTTTTTTTTTTGTATGCATTTCAATTAACGCATTATAAACTATAAATAGGCTGTTATGTAGTATATTTTTAAATATGTTAATATGTTCAAGAACATACGCTTTTGTATTTATTTTTAACATTTAACTTACATTCATTGTGATGGATGTTGTTATTGTATTCATATTCCATGGGCACTGAACGTCGCACTCGTGCCTCATCTTGCATAAACAAATGTTCACATGCTTCCATGGCAAATTTTTTCATTTTTTCAAGTGAACAATACGCATTACTATGCGTCACACAAGCGCATGTGAGTAGTGTGAGAAGTAGTATTCTTAGCTGTGAAAGAGAGAGTAAAATAATTATTTGCGCTAATTTGTATGCACTTTATCATTTATGGTTGTAACTATAAAAGTTATTTATAATTTTGTTTACATTTTCCATGAAATATTCTCCTTAGCCTATTTCCGACTTATTTGTTACGTATACGCCAGCGCGGTCTGAATTGGCGCTAAGTAACGAAAGACTAAAGACACGAACCGTTTGCCATAAAAGCACTGATGTAGCGATAAATAAAGAAAACGTTTTGATGCATCAAGGGTAAACACTATTTTTGAGAACTGTTTATATTTTTAGCATATACATTAGGGTGGTTTCAAAAATTAATCGATTAGGGTGGGCATAGAACTTATACCTTGAAAAAAGACAATTTTAATTGAATTTAAAAAAAAAACTTATGGGGGCAGACCCAATTTCTTAAAAAGTAGCTGTACAAATATGATAGTTTCAGCGGATTTCTTTCGTAGGCGGGTTTTAAATCTTTAGGCTGTCCTCTCGAAATCAAATGGAAAGTATAAAGTTGGACAAAAAATATTGCTATTATATTAATAATTTAATACAATTTTTTATTGGAATAAAAGAGGATAAAAAGAACATTTGATAATTTTGAAACTAGCCTGATACAGATGATAAAACATATCGTGTATAATAATTTTTATTAAGATTTTGGTTCTAAAACTAATTTTTTCCTGGGATCTTTTTTTTTATTTTTTGAATAAAAATTTTTTTTTGGTAAAATTTTGTACTCTTTCGGGTAACTTTTTTCTGAAATACCATAGGGGAAATTGGAAATCTCATCTTCTTTTGGCACTGTCCGTATTTCCGATCCGTACATCAGTAGGGGTATGATGAGCGACATAAAAATCGTGATCTTTATCCGTCGATAGAGGACGTTACTGACATTGATTTGGATAATAAAATTTATGCAATTTAAAGTAATTTCATGTGCTTTTCTCCCTCCTTTACTGAAACTTCAACTACGCCATTGACTCCTCTTGATGCAAGGAACTTTCCATTTTCGTTTTCCAGCTGTGGTTACTTTCAGTTAAAAATAACCTTTCATTAAATTTTGTTTACAAAACGTCTCTTTAGTCATGATCTTCTGTTCTCGCAGCTCAATTTGTAATTCGCGGAATTTTGTATAGCGGTAACACCTTTTTGTTGTTATTATTGTTGTACTGTTTACATACTTCCGTATTTTTTATTTAAGCTACAAAAATAAAAACAATGAAGTAAACATCGAAAACCTTACGTAGAGTTCAATTTGTGTTGTTTCTGTATTCATTTACTGTTTCATGTGCTGAATCTTATACAAAGAAGTGTTTTATTGAAGTAAATCAGAGTTTTTATTATAAAGGTTTAAATAGAATAGCTACTGTCCGAAGTAGCATTTGTATTGAATTATAGTTCGGCCAATTGAATTAGTAAATTTACTTGATTTTTCTTTGTAATAACAGCCAAAGTAAAATTTAGTTTCAAAAAATAAAATGTTTTGTTGTTACCATGGTTTTGATACATGATGCCGTGGTGAGTTTCTAATAGGGCTGATACATTAGAGCAAATTCCGAATTAACTCCGCTTTTGGGAGTTAACTTGAGCATGATCTTCATTATAAACTCCCAAAAATTAAGAAGATTTGAGCAGTTTTAAAAAATTTACACTGGCAACACTCTGTAGATATACAGACACGACACCAACAGTAAGAAAACACTAGTAAGTTAAGGGTAGCTAACAGATAGGCTGGTTTGTAAAATCCGTCTTTCGACAGCTAGATGTCGCCGAGGTAGGTAAAAATATGGTGCAATAACAACCAAAGTAGTAATTCTCAATACTGTTAATCTTAAATTTTGTGTGTGTCAGGGTAAAATTTGGATCTGATTAAAGAAGATTTATTGGAGATAATCTCCGTGTGTGTATCCATAGCATAAGGTAACTTACTTAAAATTGCATCTGAAAAGTTGGCAGAGTAAAGTTTATTTCAATTTGCTGAACGAACTAGTTCAAATAAAAGATTTAGTTCACTAGTTATTTACTTCAAAAAATGTCCATAGCTAATCTATAGCATACTTTTAGGCAGATTTACTTTTAGTAGGTCTGTGATATCCAATGTACGCCTAAAATTATAATTCATATTTTGTAAAAAAAAAATTTAGTAGCCAGAAATCTTGCAAACTTTTGCCTCTTTATTTTTGTTGTTGTTGTCGTAACGAGGTGTAGCCCTGCCCAAATGTCAGACAGGATCACCCCCGCGTATATTACTCTTAGACCCCTATTATTTTTCTTTTTCTTTTCCTATTTGTATTAATCCTTCTGTACCTTAACTTATTTATTTAACTCCTCTATCTATCCCAACTTTTTCGCACATACATACGTCGAATTTCGTGGTTTTCAAGTAGAAGGCGTGGCACATCCCAATTTCGCAATGGTGTAGCGGTTAAGGGCTCGGCCTACTACATCAAGCCGTGTCATATCAATGCTCCGTAAAACCAACATCAAAAATTATTTAGACCTGGCAAACTCTCCGGGAGTATTTCTGCCATGAGAAGCTTCTCAGCAAAAACTCATTTGTTTTGCAAGGGCCGTTTGCAGCACACTACAAGTTGGAAGAGAAGCTCGGCAAAAATCTCGTTAGAGGTTATGATAACCTGTTGGTATATCGCCGCCATCAGTTTTCTTTTTTTTTCATATACATAGCCTACGTCGTACAAATATCGGTTGAGGAATACGGACGTCTACACAGGACACACACATCCTCATAGCAAGAGCTTCTAACAAACCCGACCTCCGTTTGTGGAGGCCCACAGAAAAAGTAAAAATTATTAAAATCGGAGAAGTTTTTATTGAGTTTAATTAACACAACATAATTTTCTTTGAGTATCAGATAACACTAATTTCACTTACCGGTAAATGCATTTTGTATTCTGTTCTTTTTTTTTTAAATTAAACTAAATTGTTTCTTATATTTCACAAATGTTCTGGAATTTTTCTTTATTTCTTCAAAAATTGTGAATTTCTTTTAGGTTATGTTTGCAAGTTTTCACAATATCGGATTTTTTATCAAAGTTTATTTGTTCTTATTTTGATATATATTTTCTTTTAGCGTTTCGCCTTTTTTACAGTTAGTCTTTATTTCACAACTTAAATGAATCTTGTAGTTTTTTTACTCAAAAATTTTTCTTTGAAAACCACTAACTATGCTCAATGTCACTTTAATTTAACAACACTTGCTTTATTAGCTTAATAAAATCTTAAATCCGCGCGTATTTGTACTGATTTTACGTTCTCGTTTGCTACGTCGGCTTACCGCGTTCAGCGTTGCTGATGTTTCATAATTAAAATATCGGTAACAAATGAAAGTATTTATTTCATTTGATTCATTTATATATTCGCGCTGAATTGGTTGACGACGACAGGTATTGAAAGAAAGGATCGTTTGCGGTAACACACACACACATGCACACATACAAAAAACGACAGCGTACAATACAACACTAACTCAGCAGCATAGCATTAAATGTAACACTCGAGAGTTTGTGAGAGTGTTTTGGTTTTTTTGTTTTTGGCTAAGCATAATTGAAACGAAGAGTATAATAAAGTTAATCGAGCTATTAGCGAATATAACAGTGAGAGAGTTAAAATTCGATCGCTTAAAATATGTGCGAATTGTTTTTAGGAAAGGCGAGAGTCTTCAAAAGAATGCAAGTCATATAAATAGCAGACGAATAGCAACAACAACTTGTGGGCGTCGGAAACTATTAAAAGTTTCATCAGAAAATGCGAAAATACATATTTGTGAATAAAAAATTAGTCAAAGCTATATTTTTGCTCGAAATTCCTTCGTAGCTGTGCATGTATTTGTTTTTTTTTTTTTTTAATTAATTCACATCTGCACTATACATTAGAGCGTATCACGGTGTAAGGAGGAAAAAAATGATGAAAATGTACCCCCTCCCCCCCCCCGGGTTTGAATACTTACCTTATAAGGTTTTCAAAAAAAAAAAAATTATTTTTTGTCACCCTGTAAAAACAGCTAAATTTGTTTTTTTCTATCATTTCTATATTTTACTTTCGATTTTCAAAAGTGATACATTTTTAGAAAGGTATTCACCAAGGCAATATTTCATCCATAGAAACTTTAAGCCCATCACGCCAAGTTCAGCTTTTATTCCATTTTGACTAAAACCAACACCCTGTATTTCAAAAAAAAAATTGTTTGCTGAAAACTAAGAAAAAAAGAATATTTACCTGCATATAATGAGGAAATAAATGTAATAATTTATGCTAAATCTTTCTTAGTTTAGCGAATATATAACCTAGGCGTTCCTCGTCGGCAACTTCTGTACAAGAATCACTTACTACGTGAACAAATCGCTCAAGATTTTGAGAATGGCATAGGAAATCTAAGGCTATATTTTTTTATTTTTCTTTTTTTTTTTTTGAATACAGGGTGTTGGTTTTAAATAAATTTGAATAAAAGCTAGAGTTGGTGTCACAGGTTAATGGCTTATATGGACGAAATATGACACGGGTTAAAACCTTTAAAACAAAATATTGCTCGTTGAAATCAAAGACAAAATAGAAAAGTTATAAGCAAAAAATGAATTTCGCTGTTTTTACAGGGTGCCGAACATTTTTTTTTTTCATTTTTGAAATCACCAACATTCGAACCAGGAGGGAAGATTTTAAACTTTTTTTTAGCGATACGCTCTACTATACGAATTAATGCAGAATTGAGGAAATGAGTGATTATTTTTTTAAATTGAAAAAAAGAAAAAAAATTGTAAAAGCGAAAATTTTAAATACTAATATTTTTATATTCCAAATATTTTTCACGCCACTTGGGGCGGTTTACAGGGCTGCCAACTATATAAATTTTTTTTTAATATTGAGAACGGTATGCCAATATGGGTATGAAATGAAAAGTACTTTCGGCGACATATCAACAAAAATATTTTTAACTAGGGTTGCCGCCTTAGCGCAGTATATTTGCATATTTGTATATCCGGATTCAGCAACTATCGAGAAAATCGTTTGACGGATTTCGATGAAATTTAGCATAGAGATACATAGTATGCTTAATTTTAAGACTTTCCACTTTGGTGCTGCCACTTGGTGCGGTTTACTGGGTTACCAACTATCTAATTTTTTTTTTTTGTTTAATTATTGAGCAAAGTATGTTAATATGGGTATCAAATGAAAGATATTTTGGGCGACATAACTAACTAATGGCGGCGATATACCAACAGGTTTTCATAACCTCTAACAAGATTTTTGCCGAGCTTCTTTTCCAACTTGTGGTGTGGTGCTTTTGAATTTTTTCCTACAAATTGGCGAGACCTACAGTTTTTTGCCGACTCCAAACTGCACATTTTGGCCGACATACTAAGTACGGTTGTCACCTTACCGCAGTATATTTGTGTATCCGCTACTATCTCGAGAACCGCTAGACTGATTTTTATGAAATTTGGCATAGAGAGATGGCATGCTTGGTTCTAAGACTTCCCATTTGGGTGTTGTCACTTGAGGTAGTTTACAGCGTTTCCACCTATCTCAATTTTTTTAAGTTTTGTTCAAAATATGCCAATAAGAGTGTCGGTGACATGCCAACTAAAATATTTGCATGGAGGGTTGCTGTCCAGGGTTGCCATTTTAACGAATTTTATTTATATGTATATTGTGGGGTCATTTCGGGATAATATTGGGATCATTTTGGGGTAATTTTGGGATGATTTTGGAATCGTTTTAGGTTCATTTTTGGATCATTTATGAAATGAAAGGTACTTTCAGCTGCATACCAACAATGATGTCCTTAAAATGACCTAGGATTGCCACCTACTATCATCGACTTTATCGAGATTTGGTTGCTTATTTCAACAAAGTCGATAGAAATTGTCAAAATTTGACCTATTGAAAACCAGACATAAGATTTTCTGCTTGGGTTTGCCACTTGAGGCGGTTTATAAAGTTGCCACCTGTTTGATATTTTTTCGGAATCTATTTAGAAAGGTTTATGTTGGCAAGTAAGCCTATTGGACTAATCGAAAACACCGAGGAAGCTCGGTCATCCAGGTACTGATAAAAGAAAATGCCAATAACACGGTACAACAAAACTGATGTTTTTGAAAGCCTCAAGGGTTTCTGAAGCTTTTGGGTGTGCTGAATCCGAATTTGAAATCAGTTCTTTCGTGACACCCTAGAGTTTAAAAAATCTCCAATAAAATTTGTGAAAAATTTAGAACTGCGATGCCCTACTTAAAACTAAATTACGGATCATATTTTAATCCCACCAAGAGATCTGCAATTTCTTGGTATTTGACTACGTATCGAAATAAACCACGACCAAGACTGTCAGACAAGACCAGCAAACCTTCTTCAACTGAGGGTGCTATAAATCTAAGGGCCTTCTCGTGAACCGAGTCGCCTCCGTTTTACCTCCCTACCCCTTAATTGTTCCGCCATGTAAACTAGAGTTTACAGTCACCTCTTATCTATGGGAAACCCCAACTACCGACTATAAATTTTACTGTCTTTTTGTGTAGCGCAAATGCTTTGGGTGCAAAATATATTGACTAAAGAACTCGAAAAATCCAGCCTTGTTTTAAAACATTGGATTCTTATCGTTGCTGCCCACAATGGGTTGTATAGCTTGGACTAAGAGCGTGTGCTCTTCCTGGATGGTCATTTAATGAAAGTTGCATGCTGTGGTTTTGCCCTATATCGCATTTTGTGATAGGGCTAGACGATTAGCGAATTTGGCGCCACAAGATTAAACAGGCCAACCAAATTTTGCACGCTACGAGCCGTACATATAAACCGATTGGCTGACAAAAAATCATGATCATTAATTAGTTGGTAATGAAAAAAAAAAACATTTTCGGCGATTCCGTGATAAGATAATTGTTGGCAAATTAGCTTTTATGTCTTGCATCCAGTGTTCGGAGTAAATTACTTTAAGGTATGGTAGAGATCCCAAAAAATAGTGCTAGATTTCTGTAGGTTTTCAGTCAGTCGTATAAGCGAAATGGGATTGTTAGATACGATAGCAAACGAAACGTAATTTATTTTCAATTCACAAAGTTTTGAATACCTTCAGTCACTCGGTCGCGTATGTAAAAATCGAAACTACGATAGAAGTTGTACGTTCACGTAAGTCGTAATCCGAAATATAAAATTTTACGTGACGAGTTGTACGATCACAGATGTCACAATTCGGGCACAGGATTTGAAAAAGTAGGCTAGAGAGCAAGAGAGCTGAGTTGGTGCTCAGAGCTTCACTCGACGTTATGTAGAGTTCTATTAAATAGAACAGCTAGAAGGAAAACAAATCTTCAAAAAAAAACATTTATGTAATGCTATGGATACACACATTCCAATAAATCTTCTTTAATCAGATCCAAATTTTACCCTGACGCACACAAAATTGAAGATTAACAATCGGAACAATAGATGGCTTTGGTTGTAGTACTTGCGGTTTAAAACTAGATGTCCCTATTTTTTGGTGACTCTAGTGTCCAGTAGCGGTAAACTCGTAATTTTGGTAGTTGTCCTTGCTATTTTTGTTTATTTATCGATGACAGTAGCGGTCAAATCGTTAGCTCGTTTTCTGATATCTGCTCAAATCTTCTTCATTTTTGGGAGTTTATAATAAAGATTATGCTCAAGTTAACTCTCAAAAGCGGAGTTAATCGGAATTTGCGCTAATGTATCAGCCGTATAATTGAATTAAAAAAAAAAAATTCAATAAAAGTTGAACCACTTTTGCCCGAACACTGCTTGCATTGGCTATTGCGTTCTAACCTTCAACTCAGTTTATCAAAATGGCGAATGCAAAAAATTGCAAACGCTTATAATAGATAAGTGGCTTAGTTCCTGAGTGGTTTATCTGCTATCATTACGTCTGCAGAAATTTTACTCGTTCGGTGGCTCTTAGTTACATAATTTTCAGGCATTGGCCCGCATCTGAAGCTTCTTGCATTTTATTGCTATACTATTGAAAATAAAACGAATTTCGAAAATTTTGAAAAAATAAATGACATTGTTAAAAAGTTTAA
>CAXKVI010000002.1:27633788-27918788 GCA_964058755.1 Campiglossa producta | reverse complement strand
ACTTATTTGAAATGGTCAATTTGTATGAGATAAACTCTAGTCAACTTTGTCAGTGGTTTAAAATTGCACGGAAAAGCCGGGAGTTTTTTTTGAATTTTTGAAATCAAGTCTAGATATATATGTGTCATTCAATGCCAAATCGACCAATTTTTACCTGACCCCTTTCGATTTCGGTGAAAATTTGCTTCCCCCCGGAAGATATTTTTCAGAATTTTTTCAAATGTTTTTCCCCAAATCAAAAAAAGTTATGAGCTTTTTACAAAAACTGTTACTTTTTCAAAAATACGTTGAATACGTTGAACTTTCTCTGTTGCTCACTTTTTGAGTTAGGTTACTTTACTAAGTTTAAACTTCAGCACAGACTTAATCGGCCTTTATTTCTGTTCGACCCGAGATCAAATCCAGTTGGTTCAATAAAGGAAAACTATACCAATTTGAGCACTACTACCAGGTAGTTCAAAGAGAAGAAATTTCTTTATCGGGGAAGTACAGTTATCAACAAAATAATAGGAGTAAAGACGTATCTACAAAGAGCGAAGGAACTGAAATTTCAATACTTTGATTTAGCTACAGTTGACACACTTTGCAATGGTTAAGATAAAAATAAAGCAGAAAAATGTGTGGTTCTGGGTTTATGATTTTAAAATTGTGTGCTTTCTAAATCTTATGAAAATAACCAGTTGACTTTCATCTTAAAATGTCACACTTGCATTGATACAAACTGATTGAGTTATATGAAAGTACCGGTATTTTAGCCCGACAAACGTAATTATCAAATTTAAATTCGATAAAACGCATTGATTCGGCAGGAACAAAGCATAGCTCAATTTATGTATCTCATTAAGAGAAATGCTAAAAGCTATTTGTATTTAAAGGTTTAATTATACTACGTTATCGCTTAAGGCCTGGTTTCCTCGAAAAGCGGTGCGGCTATGTAACGTTCGCTATATAGCGGTAGCTATGCTCACCGTCATAAGCAGCACCGCTTTTCTGTAAACTTACATGCAAGTAGCGGTGACTTCAATCCATTCGAAATTGTAAATTTGCGGCCACTTTTCTTGTTTTTCTCTTTTATATTTTTAAAATATTTGGTTTGAAATCAATTAATTGTTATTTTTGTAAACGAATTTGAATTTTATTGAATTGACACCGCTATGACAATGACGGTGAGAAAAAACGTTGACGAAAACTTGCCACCGTCATGACGGACGCTATATTACATTACGGTGAACTTCACCGTCTTCTTACTTTACACTCAATTACTTTTACATGGCAGTATTTTTGACAACGTACTTCACCGCTATGTAACGGACGCCAAGCTAAAAAGTTAACCTACTATTTTAAATGCATTTTTACAGTTTTGGTGTGTCAAATTTTAGAAAATTTGTTATCTGGACAATGCAAGAGAGCAATACAAAATGTTATATGCAATAAAACCGGTTTTGAAAAAAAATGACACTTAGAACGTTATTCGCGATGATGCTTCAATTGGTTGGCTATGGTATGGTTAACGCGGTAGCGTTATGGAATAGCATTACTAATCGTCATACGCCATACCCATAACGCTAATCAGCTGTTCCAATCAAACTTATGAAAATCAGTGCAATCGATAATACTTGCCAAAAAAACAACGCTAACGCGTTTACATTGATTTCCAAACGATGGATGGAACAGCTGATTAGCGTTATGTATATGGCGTTAGCGATAAAGGTAACAAATTCTGCCTTTAAACTATCAGACGCAGTCCTCCCCGAAAATATAATCATCCAACTTGAACTTAAAACAGTATTCGGACGGAGTGATCTGGAAGGTAGGATTAATTAATGTACAGAAGAACTACTGGTACGATGAGAAGATTCTTTTCTGAGTGTATTTAAATTATTTTCTCCAGGAAGCTGGAAATTTCATACAGAACATATTTAGACGTACGAAATTAAAATTATTTTAAAGAGATCGATTGGTTAATCACTTTGTGGTCAGGCAAATTACCATCGATCGAAAATGGGAGCGCCTGCGTAAAAAATACATACAAAATATATTTCTGATATGATTAACCAACCACCAAATGACGTTAATGTATTACATAAGCAATAATAAAATCACAACAAATTTGACAATAACGTATAACGGTTGTTAGCCCAATTTAATTTTGATATGCCGGTGGCGCGTCACTAATTTTAAATAATGATAAGAACACATTTTTAATTGCCTTCAAATCACCTTTATGAGTATCTGTATATCGCTCAGTGGAACAGCAAACAACAGGTGGTCCGAAGGGTTATCAAGATATAAATAAACATTTGTAAATGTAAAGTACATTAGGGTGATTTAAAAATAATATATTATTATATGGCGCCTGTGAATGATGTGGTTTTCGCGATCCTTTTGAAATATTTACTGACTGTAAGTACTTCTTTGAGGAAGAAAAGTTAAATATTTGTTTGTCTATCTATCGATTAGACTGAAAAAAAGAGATTGTCGTCATTTTATCATCATAAATACTCGAAGGTAGGCAACAAAGCTAAGGAGAAATCGCCTAGACGACTATGCGCCAACGAATGAATGAATGAATATTTATAGAAACATTATGCTACCAAATACTCGAAATTTTGTGTATTCGTTTTTATTTGAAACCCCATAAATTTCGACTGCCACCTTTACCGTGCGATTAGCACGTGCTATGTTGAGTATCACGAGCCTTTTAATAATTAAATGAGTCACCACAGTTAAAGTGCTCTATCAGGGATGGGCATTATTAGAAAATTTTAGTGACGAGTGACGATATAATAAAAATAAATTTTATGGTTATTCAAAAAAATCAAGGTGTTATTTTCAGGATTTTTTCGGGATAACTTCGGGACTGTTTTTGAAAAACTTCGGAAAAATTTTGGAATCACTTCTGGACCCTTTTCGGCATCATTTCGGGGCTGTTTTGGGATCATTTTGATAACATTGCTATTTCTGATTAAAAAATAACCGATCACTTATCACTCAAAGTTTTATAAATGATGAATAATTTTTATGTTAATAATTTTTTATTCGAAATGGCTTAACCCTGGGGCCTTATCATGTTATTCGATTCTATAGTAAATGCTATTCGAAAGCTGTCAAATCACATAAAATTTTTTTCAAATTCGAACGAAATTTCTTTCGGATCGATTAACATGATAAGGCCCTGTTACCGTAAAACGTTACCGTAAAGACTACTTGTTAGTGCTGTAAATCAAATATAGGGGGATTTCCGTTTCCTCTGCTGACAGTTGCCAATATGAAATCTTTGTTGAACGGAATTGAATGATACTTTCACCCTTACATTATTAAACCTATAACTCAAAATTTAAGTTATCGATAGCTTGAAAGGTTTGGGAGTTATTCTGCTGCTCGATTTGCTTGTCGACAGGAAACCTTCTGTGCCAGAGTTGATTTGTTTATTCTCCTTATAAGGTCTAGCCAACGAACCCGTTCACTGATTACGTTCATATCTGAGCAAAGCTTGTGCAGCTCATCGTTATGTTTCCTTCGACGGCATCACGGAAAGTACCAAGGACCACGTCATGTTCTTTCGACACTGGCCACATTTCCAAGCCATACATCAGGGCTGGTATGATGAGAGACGTAGACGCGTTGTCGTTCACCGCATTGGTTTTGAAAGGTTCTAGCCAATCTTGATGGAGCTGTTGATATTGCTCAACGTCAGAGCCGTAAAGCCTTCTGGGTCTTCTCCAGGATTTGGCTTATCGTGAGTATCTGGTCCCTAATAGCTATACAAAACTTTATATAGGATATTAAGTAGAGTGATTGTGCGGTAGTTGGTTCATTTAGGGGGATCACCATAAGGGTTGACTCATTTTATTATTTTACTAAAATAGTGCAAAATTAATGGCGAATACAAATATAATAAATAGCGAGGAATGAAAACAATTCAGGAATTTCATCAGTAGTTATTAAATTGAATCAAACGTGTCTTTAGTCATTTATTGATGCGAAGTAGAGCTATAGCTAACCGTGTTAACAAGCACGGAAGATATACATACACACATACCTATGAAAATACTTATAAATGATATAAGCTAATACTACTCTTAAAGTCTATGTCACAGTAACAACAAAACAACCAAATAACAAAAAAAAATATTTACTAAAAAATGCATCACTGATCACGTAGAAGCGAAAAAAAACAAGCAAAAAAGTTACATATTACAAAAACAAAATAGTTTTTGCTTATTTCAAAATAATTTGTATATATTAGTAATGTGTTGACTTACCTATATGAGAAAACGCAATTTTTGCACACAACCAAAATGCTAAGTATCCTGCCTGAAAATTTACTCCAATGCTGTTAAATTTGATCCACTTTTTACGAACAGCATTATATTTAATAACTACCCAGTTGAAAAAGTAATGTCTTACGAAAGCTCTTCTTCAGGCTTTAGAAGGCCCTACAATCTCGACTAATTCGTTAATTATTCGTTGTATGAGATGGTGCCTCGCTCTTGCTAGCAGTTCTCAACTGAGATGCAAAAAAATTGGCGTTTCCTTTCAGTTGTTGCTAAAAAGTATGACGAGCATGCATTGATATGCAATGAGTAAAGGGATGATGATGATGATATGATGAGCATAATGAAGACAAATTTCTTGGCTTCTGTGAAGTTGATCTTTCCTCTGGTCGTTGAACTTTCAACTCAAGTTTTACGGTAAATTTCTTCACGGCCATCCTTAGAAATATCTGCACTGTACTATTAGTTATTAAAGACCTTTTTATATCAAAATTTCGTACGTGAGTAACTAACTAACTAGTTATTATTTATGATTATCATGTTACGGGTTTTCAAAAACATATATACAAACATTTCATGGTATTGGTAAATTAATGATCCAATAAACAATATTCAAAAATATATTTAGTTATTTATCGTCCGGAAGTTAGGTGCCAGCGGTGCTCTTTTAGAGGCCGACCTAAATAAGAACGCTCAGCGTAGCGTTTTCTTTCACCATCGTGCGGCAACACGCGATCGTCTTTCATTACCCAATTTCTCACTTCATCCGAAGCACGCTGTTGAAATTGAAAATTTCATCTGCTCATCGTTGACGCCGCGGTGTTTCGCAATGGTAAATACAAATTGTATGTGACCCTCTGTTTAGGTGGGGCTAGACAACGCTAGAAGTAACCTCTGGATCCGGGACTGCAACCGCTTCCAAATTAACTGCTCTAAATTCTAATAAGTACTCTCTGTGTCAATGATCTAAGGGCAATGCACTTCTTGTAGCTAGTTACTAAATTTTTATACCCATATGCACAGAAAGTCACATAGAAAGATTAGGGTATAGTCATCAGGCCCATGACTTCCCCAGTTAGAGTATGACGTCACGACTTCGCTGCTCAGTCGGCCATCTTGAACTCGTCCATGGTTGCCCACACCACACAGTTTTTTTAAATCACACCAGGGGTAAAAATAGAGCCAGGTGACAATTCTGTGGCAACTTATGACGTAGCAATCAGCTGATTATGTCACAACAGGCAAATTCATTCTAACGGTATCGCTTTCGGCACAATCTTCTCTCTTTGGTTCATGCATAGTCATAGTCAAAATAAAGTAGACAGATTTTTGACACAATTTCCAAGCCGACGCTAACTTTAGTACCTACTTTATTTCACCTATGACTTAGAATGTGCCCCGGAACTTTAAATAAATTAAATAAAATAAAATTTAGTAAATTAAATTTATTAATATGCAAACATAACAACCGACGATCAACTACTTCGTTTGAAATACTTAAGAGTTCTCAAATGGATATCCAACAACATTCTCAATTATTCTCGAACCTTAGACCTGGCGGCCGCCGTGGTGTAGCGGTTAAGTGTTCGGCCTTCTACACCAAGTCGTGTCGGTTCGATGCCCGGCAAAAGTAACATCCAAAATTATTTAGAAAAGAATTTTTCTAAACGGGGTCGCCCCTCGGCAGTAGTTTGGCAAACTCTCCGGGTGTATTTCTGCCATGAGAAGCTTCTCAGCAAAAAATTAATTTGCTTTGCAAGTGCCGTTCGGAGTCGGCAAAAAACTGTAGGTCCCGCCAACTTGTAGGAAAACTCAAAAGCAACACACCACAAGTTGGAAAGAGAAGCTCGGCTAAAAATCTCGTTAGAGGTTATGATGACCTGTAGGTATATCGCCGCCATTAGTTTTTTTTTTTTTTAGACCCAATAAAATTAAAATTAAAATTAAAATTAAAATTAAAATTAAAATTAAAATTAAAATTAAAATTAAAATTAAAATTAAAATTAAAATTAAAATTAAAATTAAAATTAAAATTAAAATTAAAATTAAAATTAAAATTAAAATTAAAATTAAAATTAAAATTAAAATTAAAATTAAAATTAAAATTAAAATTAAAATTAAAATTAAAATTAAAATTAAAATTAAAATTAAAATTAAAATTAAAATTAAAATTAAAATTAAAATTAAAATTAAAATTAAAATTAAAATTAAAATTAAAATTAAAATTAAAATTAAAATTAAAATTAAAATTAAAATTAAAATTAAAATTAAAATTAAAATTAAAATTAAAATTAAAATTAAAATTAAAATTAAAATTAAAATTAAAATTAAAATTAAAATTAAAATTAAAATTAAAATTAAAATTAAAATTAAAATTAAAATTAAAATTAAAATTAAAATTAAAATTAAAATTAAAATTAAAATTAAAATTAAAATTAAAATTAAAATTAAAATTAAAATTAAAATTAAAATTAAAATTAAAATTAAAATTAAAATTAAAATTAAAATTAAAATTAAGATTAAAATTAAAATTAAAATTAAAATTAAAATTAAAATTAAAATTGAAATTAAAATTAAAATTAAAATTAAAATTAAAATTAATATTAAAATTAAAATTAAAATTAAAATTAAAATTAAAATTAAAATTAAAATTAAAATTAAAATTAAAATTAAAATTAAAATTAAAATTAAAATTAAAATTAAAATTAAAATTAAAATTAAAATTAAAATTAAAATTAAAATTAAAATTAAAATTAAAATTAAAATTAAAATTAAAATTAAAATTAAAATTAAAATTAAAATTAAAATTAAAATTAAAATTAAAATTAAAATTAAAATTAAAATTAAAATTAAAATTAAAATTAAAATTAAAATTAAAATTAAAATTAAAATTAAAATTAAAATTAAAATTAAAATTAAAATTAAAATTAAAATTAAAATTAAAATTAAAATTAAAATTAAAATTAAAATTAAAATTAAAATTAAAATTAAAATTAAAATTAAAATTAAAATTAAAATTAAAATTAAAATTAAAATTAAAATTAAAATTAAAATTAAAATTAAAATTAAAATTAAAATTAAAATTAAAATTAAAATTAAAATTAAAATTAAAATTAAAATTAAAATTAAAATTAAAATTAAAATTAAAATTAAAATTAAAATTAAAATTAAAATTAAAATTAAAATTAAAATTAAAATTAAAATTAAAATTAAAATTAAAATTAAAATTAAAATTAAAATTAAAATTAAAATTAAAATTAAAATTAAAATTAAAATTAAAATTAAAATTAAAATTAAAATTAAAATTAAAATTAAAATTAAAATTAAAATTAAAATTAAAATTAAAATTAAAATTAAAATTAAAATTAAAATTAAAATTAAAATTAAAATTAAAATTAAAATTAAAATTAAAATTAAAATTAAAATTAAAATTAAAATTAAAATTAAAATTAAAATTAAAATTAAAATTAAAATTAAAATTAAAATTAAAATTAAAATTAAAATTAAAATTAAAATTAAAATTAAAATTAAAATTAAAATTAAAATTAAAATTAAAATTAAAATTAAAATTAAAATTAAAATTAAAATTAAAATTAAAATTAAAATTAAAATTAAAATTAAAATTAAAATTAAAATTAAAATTAAAATTAAAATTAAAATTAATTGGAATTAGAATTAAAATAAAATAAGAGGATACGAGAAGGAAGGTCAAGGAAAGGAACAACAAGAAAAAAGTCATCAAGAACGCAAAATAGAACAACAATAAAAATAGGTCAGTATTAAGGCTAAAAGTATGTTCTGATCGCTTTTGTGGTCAAGTTCAAACACAGGGATGGGGTTAGAAGTACGCATCTTTAGATACCGTTAGGAATTGTAGTTATGTCCACCTAAACACATCTGGCTATAAAAAGCTAGTTTGGAGTAACTCCAAAAATTTTACTCAATTCAAACCTTAACTAAATCTTATTAATATCCTTCATGCATATAATTTTATTTTTAGCTTTTTTTCGTATGCCAACAGCATTGCTTTTTGAGCACATTAACCCGTAAAGTAGAAGAATTTCAAAAATGCCTACTACCAAATTAACTTGAATTGTGAAATCGAAAATTTTACACACATCCATACATACAAACATATTTTGACCTCTTTCGCATAATCATCAGAGTTCGCAGCAGCGCAAAAAGAAACGTGCGGTTAGTCATCTAATTCAAAGCCAAATTTGGCTACATGTTTATTGGCGTTCGACAAAGTCTCGTTCTTCTAAATCAACCCTTTTTAACCATGCTGATGACCATTAATCAAGTTTAGCGTAACTCACACGAAGCTTGAATGAATGAATTAATATGAAACGAGTTCGTAGAATAAGCAAAGCGGCGTCTAGACATAAATGGCTTAGCTGGTGCATGCCTAGCAACAGCCAATGATCGAACTAAATACTATCTGCATATCAAATATTCATTCAGCTTTTGTGAAAAAATCTCACATACAAAGTTTGCGTCCATACATACGTACATACATAACTACCATCATCATTTTAGTAAAAATTGCCAAAACTAACCAGTTGTAGGGTAAATGTGGCAGTAAGCGGATATGGCTAGATATGCTGTAATATTTATCACCATCAGTCATTCATCGGTTTTGGCCGCCATGCTCCAAAACTTTCTGGAAATCCTTTTCCACCTCGCACGTCATCGTCATCATCATGAAATGGCTGATATTGAAAAAGCCAAGGCAGACAAAGTCGGAACCTCTTCATACTCACTTGTAGGCAAGAGTAATTTCCCGTTGATTTTCTCTGTGGACTGTATAATGCTGGTTCCCAAATTGACGAAATGTCCACAGTTGGACCTCCCCATTTTCATTATCAACGTATTCTAGGTATATATAAAGGTATAAAGCGCACTTTACTCTGATAAAAAAGACACAGATATTAAGTAATCGAAAAAGCGTAAAGAAATTTATGTGAAAAATATGCCTAAAAAGATTCCATAGAAGCTTTAAAAAATAACAGGTTTCAAAAAAATTAAAAAAATACCCCGAAGTTTATTTAAATACAGTCATCGGATTCGGAGTCATTTTGCCTCATTTTAGGGTGCCCGCGTAGAACAATTTTTCACTCATTTTGGTTCCCGAAAGAGCACATTTCTGGGGATAAAGCTCCGAAAAATATGCGTTGTATGGCTACGTATCAAGGTATGCAACCAATTAAAATAAAGTTCCGGTTTCGGTTTCGGTTCCGGTTTCGTTCTTCAACATTTATTTCGGTTTCGGTTACGGTTTCGTTCCGGTTTCGGTTTCCAAATAAAAACACCAACACAAAAAAGTTGTACTACTACAAAACTCAAATATGTACCTAAATGCAAAATAAGTCATGATGAATTTTCGCAAATGTAATAAATATTACTTCCGCTATTAATGGAAAAAAAAAATTCTTCAAAATAAGTTTAAAAAATAAACTCTACTTTTTCTATTAGAAAAATGTTTAAATGGAACGTTAATATGCTGTCTGAGACTTCCACTAAACATTTTTTTTAGGATGTCGTAAATTTTTTTCGATGACTTCGTTCGCCTATAGTTCAATTCTTTCGGAATTTTGATATTAAGGTCAAAAAGTGTCTTGCTTAACCATCTTCCATAAAAATTATTCAGGGTAAACTTTTTTAAAATAAAATATGTGTCCCCAAAAAAATTCAAAACCGTTTGGCACCGGTTCAGGCTTTTAAACGGTTTCGGTTTCGTTCCTTTTCAGAAAAAAATATCGGTTTCGGTTTTGAAAAATGAATCGGTTTTAATCGGTTACGGTTTCGGTTTCGGTTCAGTCCTTGCTACGTACAAAGTATTTTTCCTACATTTG
Organism: Campiglossa producta; assembly: GCA_964058755.1. Lineage (NCBI taxonomy): Eukaryota > Metazoa > Arthropoda > Insecta > Diptera > Tephritidae > Campiglossa > Campiglossa producta. Next base: position 27,908,656 of record CAXKVI010000002.1, on the reverse strand, counting down.
GTTATATTAAGATCCGAATACATGCGCTGCTACCCTATAACTCCTTATACTCGGGTATTGTATGAATAAATTTTGCCATTGTGTGAATGTGTTTCCTTTTATCTTTTTATACCCAGCTGTACTTGTACACAGGGTATTATAACTTTGTTAGGATAACGGTTGGTTGTACAGGTATAAAGGAATCGAGATAGATATAGACTTCCATATATCATCGAAAAAAAATTTGATTGAGCCATGTCCGTCCGTCCGTCCGTCCGTCCGTCCGTCCGTCCGTCTGTCCGTCTGTCCGTTAACACGATAACTTGAGCAAATAATGAGATATCTTCACCAAATTTGGCATGCGTACTTATTTGGGTTCAGAATAGATTGCTATTGAAAATGGGTAAAATCGGACCATAACCACGCCCCTTTTTCGATATCGAAAATTTCGAAAAACGTATAAAATGGGTTAATTCAATATTAGAAGCAGCTACAATGATAAAATTTGCAATATGTATTGATTTAGATGTTCTAAGGCCGATTTTATAAAAATTTTTGAAAAGGGGGCGTGGTACCGCCCACGTATATTTGAAGAAATTTTAAAATTCTGACTCTTAATAACTTCAGAACAGTTTATGCTAGTATAACGAAATTTCGTAGAGGACATACTATTGTTGTGGTAAATTCAGCTATAGACAATAAACGAAATCGCTTCGCGACCACGCCTACTTTTTCATAAAAGTTATATTGAAAGGAGGTGGAAATATTGAAAAGTCCATATCTAATTAACTGATTTCGCTATAATAATATAATTTGGTACATGCATCAACTTTCATATTCTTTACATAATTTTTTCAAAATTTTGGAAAGTGGGCGTGGCACCGCCCACTTATGAGTCAAGCAATTTTTAAATTCGACTGCTAACAACTTCAGAACGGTGTGAGATAGATTTACGAAACTAGGTACCAGGCATGTTATGTTTATGTAGAGTACTACCACAGAAAATAAGAAAAATCGGTGAACGATCACGCCCACTTTATGTGCACAGCTGGGTATGTAATGTTCGGTTTCACCCGAACTTAGACTTCCTTACTTGTTTTTATTAAACTTAGTAAGTAGTGGGCTTGTTTGTCGCAAATTTTGGCCCCTTTAATTTTTATTTTATCAATACAGCAAAGGTACTTGAACGCTTTTTAAATGCAAAAATTAACGCACATTCGACGTCATCCAAAGTACAGTGAATCATTTAGACATAATTATTGAACAGTTTCTTGAAACTTTTTACGTCACTAAAGGCCACCTGCAACTTAGATTTAAACTCCCAAGAGGCGTTAAGCTCATAAGTTTTTGACACATTATTAAATTAAAGAAGTAACGAAGTCTAAGTTCGGGTGAACCGAACATTAAATACCCAGCGGTAGTTTTCTGAACGGGATAATAATGATATAGGCCCCAGGAGGATTTACCTACTAATTCATACTATTTTAGCTATTTACCTTAACAAATTGTGTCAATTTATGTGATTTTCGAAAATTTTCTTATCGAAAGTGGTATACTCCTTACAATGCTAGTATACCTTGTGCCAAATTTCATGATTTTACGGTAATCAGTGTAAAAGTTATGACCAGTCGAATTTTCCAAAAATGCCCCCTTAAAATTAAATTAAAATTAAAAAAATGTCTAGGGGGTTCATCCTACCAAATTATACCATTTTGGCCATTTCCGTTACCAAATTATGTTAATTTATGTGATTTTCGAAATTTTCGATATCCAATTTCATCAAGTATACTCTCAACGATAATAGTATGCTATGGACAGACGGACGGACCTACCTTAATGAACTAATCTTTTCAACCCAAGAACTTTCATATATGGAATTCTATATCTATCTCGATTATTTTGTGCCGTTACGTAGTACCGTTATGTGGACAAAAATATAATACCCTTGTACTAGTACTAGTACGCTGGGTATAAAATAATCCACATAAACCAATAGAGATTTTCGAGATTCCAATTTGTAGTGTGCTGCTTTGAAATTTTTCCTACAAATGATCGGGACCCGAATTAAAAAATTGTAGCTCTCTAACTACTATCCAAAACACCTTCGAAGAGTGTTTTCCTGCGGATTGAAACACTGTGCATGAGCGCCAAGTGTGTCGAAAATGTCGCTCCAATTTCATATCTCATTTGTCGGCATAAGATCGTTTCGCCGTAAGTTTGTGTGTAAACTCTTTCGTTAGCGCGTCTGTGATGTTTTGCTGTCGTCACAATGTCCATTGTACCTCGGCAACAACTTAAAAGAAAGCAAAACTTTATTAAATTAATGCTGAGTAACGTTTCATTATCAGGTAGTTTTATTAGACACCACAACCATGCCAATGACTCGTCTTGACTAACGGTTTTGTTGTTGTATTTTTTTAGTAGCGCCTACAAGAGATCACTCGATATTGCCTTTGACGTTGGTAACGCAAAAATACGTTTACCGAAAATAAAAACTTAATTCAGTTCAGGAAATGCTGCACAGAGATTTATAAGACACACACACATACATACATAAGATATATTTGCATGCATGTGTGTACATTAGGGTGGGTCGATTTGTAAGGGAGGGGGAAAAAGACAAAAATCGCCATAGCGGATACTGTTCTGAGGGTTATTTTAAGCAAACTGTGTGAATAAACTTTTGGTCTAAAATTGGGCCTAAGCCACCGGAAATCGCGTTGAAGTTTCATCGTTAGGTAATGCAATGTTTTGTATGCGTTCTATTATGCTGTGCAACAACTCAACTTTACTTTTTACGGGCATACCTTAAAGCACACAAAAGCTACACAGTGAGAATTTCAAATCCAAGGTCAACATCTGGCAATAGGAGCCAAAAACCCCTTTTTAATTATTCGAAGCATATATCTCTACATATAATGAAATTTCAATCTGTACATTGCAGATATTCTAAAAAAAATTATAGGGTCCATCATTATAAAGCGAAATCTACCGTGTTTCCTTCGGCTTCGAAACAACTAGTCCGGACGCCCCCCGAAATGCACATGATAGTGCAATTTTTTTAGAGTGTAACTGTAAAAAGAAAATTTGGAATATAAATCCCAAACGCATGGAATATAATTTTTTTTGTTTTCTGGTTAAATTAGACATTTGAAATAACAAAAATTGCGACAGAGCAAAATTTTTGTAGAGAGCTTAGGTTCGCCGTCAGAAAGAAAACTTCAAAAGTCCCCATTAATATCATGTATGGTAAAAAAGTTATTTGAGGTCAAAGGTGAACATTTAGGGTTTTACGAATTCGAAAACGGTAATTTTTTCCAAAAATTATCTTCACAAAGAGCTGTACACATGAAAATTCACATAAAAATCGTCCTAGCATTTTTCTAAATTACTAACTGACCCGGCAGACGTTGTATATCCATCCCGATTCCTATCGCATCACATATATCTATATCCCTTCCCCTATACCCATCCCTAGAATTTTTTTAAAAACATTGCTGCTTAGATAAATATGTTGTTAGTGTTCTTTAAAAGTCAATTTATTTATTTATTGTTGTTTTTCTATAAGCCTTGATAAATTTGGTTCGCGTCTGCACTAGTAACAAAATTAAACTTTAGCTAAGTCATTTGCATTTACCAGTCAAAATGGTTATTATGAAAAAAAAAAAATCGGCAATATTTTCTGGATACGCGCTTGCATACTCACAAACTCCACCAACTTTCAGTATGTTTGGTAAAGTATGAAAAATGTGATTTCGCTCCTATTGCCACGTCTTGACCATGTATTTGAAATTCTCACAATTAAAGTTATGTCCCTTTAAAAGTAAATGTTCACTGGCACGCAGCGTAAAAGGTCCCAGCCTTATATTTTTCCCGTGTCCAATTTTAGGAGATATCTCCGAAACAAGCTAAGATATTCATACTTATGACATTGCTTATGACAGCACTCGTTAGCACCTTACGTTTGGTACCAATACTGTTCTAACATATTTTTGGTCATCCATGGTGCACTTATTGGCCGATAACTCTAAGTTACCGAAATTAGAGATATCTTAAATTTTAAGTTGAACGTCTACTAATACAATGCTGAAAGTTTCATTTAATTTCATTCAGCAGTTTTCGAGTAATACGAACACAAACATACAGACATACAGACAGACATACAAATATTCGAAACACGGTTGATTTCGATTCTATTGGCTCAGCCAATAATATGACCCTATCAATTTTTTTGGAATATCTGCAATGTACAGATTAAAATTTCATTATATGTAAAGATATACATATGCTTCGAACAATTAAAAAGAGGTTTTTGCAGCCCCCTAAGTATTGCTAGATGTTGACCATGGATTTGAAATTCTCGCCGTGTAGTTTTTTTTTTGCTTGACTAGAACTCCAACTTAAGGTATGTCCCGTAAAAAGTAAAGGTTCACTGTCGCACAGCGTAATAGATCGCATTCAAAAATTTTTAGGTATTACCTAAAAATGAAACCTCAGCGCGATTTCCGGGGTTCAAACTCGATTTTAGACCTATAGTTTATTTAGCAAAGTTGCTTAAAATTGTCCGTAAAACAGTTTCCGCGATGGTGAGATTGTCGAATAAAAATCGACCCACTCTAATGTACATAGATACAAACAAACGAGGTCAATAAAAGTTCAAGGACTTAAACGCATTTCATTTTTCGTCATCCCTTGAGAGCAATCAGTTTACAAACTAGGAAGGAAATTTTTAATAATGTACGAGTAGAGTCAATATAAAAATGCCATAGCGACAGGATAAAGTCGGTTTTTCGTGCTTTTATAGTTACGGCTTTTCCCTGTAGTGGGACCCTACAAGCATGTATCTAAAACAAATGTATTACGCTTATAACTACAAGTTGTCATAAACCTCTAACGAGTTTTTACGCAGAGCTTCTCTTCCAATTGGTGTGCTGCTTTGAATTTTTTCCTACTATGTAATTACTTTTTTGCTGACTCCGAGCACAAATACAATGTTGCTGAAAGTGTTAGACTAGGCTCACACTGCAACTGACTTCGGCCGTGCGGCAGCAATCACACATCCACACACATGTTTTTTTTAAATGAGCTCTGCGATTTCATCCGATTTCATCCGAATGTAAACAAACTTTGGCCGCCCGATAAAATAGAACGCGCTCGAATTTCTCTGATGATGTCGGATGAAAACGTCGACTTTTGTATTTGCTGCCGGACGACAAAAGTCGGTTGCAGTGTGACTTGCCTTAGGGCGTCAACATCACGGGCAGCAGCTCAACACTCTCGCTCCCACGAAGCAGCCTAGATATGAGCAATGTCGAGCACCAGTCTCTCTCTGTTCCTCCATATAACCGCGTCATCCTGGGCGACTTCAATGCGCACCACGACATTTCGTCGCCTCAGAAAACGAACGGCGAATGTGCAAATTGACCATTTTCAGGTTTTGATGCAAAATAACTAATTCGGGGCTGATCTTTTCATTTCTGAAAACCGTTTTTTTCTATCTTCTTTAGTTTTTGAGTTATTTACTGTGCGTTTTGTCGTATGTTACAAAATATAACAATTCGGGTATGCTTTTTGTCGTATGTAGCAGAAATATATCACATACGACAATTTTCCATAGAAATTCATTTTTTGTTATCATTAGAAAACGTTTGCCGTAAGTGCTGCTAAACTGCCTACATACAACATTTGTATACAGACCAATTGTAAGCATTTGTAAAAAGTATGCCTTTTATTTAAAATACATTCATCGTGCTCATATTTTCTAAGTAAAATATGTCTGACATAAAATACGGACGTTAAATTAGAACTGTTTATAAAAAATGGTAAGTCATTTTAAGAAATCCCATATTTTTTTAAATTTATTATAGGTTATGTTGGCAAAGCGCAATACTTTTGTCGTATGTGCTATGAGTCAAAAATGCATTCTGAATGAAAAGTCGTATATCTTCTAAAACTTTGAAGATATTAAACTTTTGAAAATAACTCGTAGAAATTTCAGAAAAATCTACCGCACAGTTTTTGTATAGCTCCGCTCAAAACTTTAAAGTCGATTTTCTCGAAACTGTGTTTTGTAACATACGACGTTCGTTTTCTGAGGCGACGACCCATTCCTACGGACGTACGCAAAGGCGAACGAAACTTCCGCAAAGACATTGACTTGGCCTCTAAACGCTTCATTCCTGCAGGTCGAATATCCCAAATAAGACCAAATTTTCTCGCGGAGGCAGCGGCCATGGCTAGAGAAAGAGATGAAGTGCGAAGTCTCAATCCCGCAGATACAACACCTAGAGCAATGCAAACTCTCCGATAGTGTTGGCAAACTGTGGACTACGGTCAAAGCTTTATCCAATCCAACGAAACACAAGGATAAAGTGCATATTACTTTCGGCGACAGGGTGAAGAAGGACCCTAGGGGATGTTTGTCGCCGGTAGTAAAGACGCTAGAGTCCATTTTGCCGTATTATACTGCAAATCTGCACCTGGCTAGTCATCAACATGGCTTCCGTAAGCTACATAGCCCCACCACCGTACTCAATGCAATTACAACGCAGATAAATAGCGGCCTAAATCAAAACCAACCAAATCATAGGACTGTGTTAGTGGCACTAGACTTGTCAAAAGCTTTTGATACAGTCAATCACGCCACGCTCATACAAGAGATGGACCGCTAATTATTTGAACGGACGGCAGGCGTCTGTAAACTTCAGAAACGCTACATCAAAACCCAGACGTATTAGACAGGGGTTTCACAGGGTGGTGTCCTATCCCGAAACTGTTTAACTTCTATCTATCGAAGATGCCCCCACAACCTGAGGGCGTCACCATCGTTACATATGCCGACGACTGTACAATAATGGTGACGAGGAAGGGCCCATATACTGATGAAATCTGTGCGTAAAACAACAGTTACCTCTGCGACCTTTCCAGGTTTTTCACTGAGCGAGATTTGACGATATCACCGACTAAATCCACGGCGACACTTTTCACGACATGGACGCACCAGGTGAGAAATGAATTAGACATTTACGTTGATGGCACTAAACTACCAACTGTCAGCCACTCAAAGTTACTGGCGGAATCATAAGCGGGCTCTAACCGACATCCATACCGAGTCGGTTGACACTTTTTTCAGATCTCTACCTGTGAATCCCGTCCTAAACAGCCTTCCGCCCGATATTGCTGAAGAATAACGCCCCTTACCAAGGGAGACAAGAGTCACCATGGCAAAGCTTAGATCTGTACTGTGTTTCTGTAACTCAATTCTATCGATCGTTTCGACTGAAATAGTCGATTTGACGTCATATTGACGTCACACTCATTTGTTTTATTTCTGTAATAAATTTTTTTGTCGATTTATTTTCTCACTTGCTTTTGCGGTAGTGACAAATTTTTATTTTTACTTTCAATTTTGAATCGAGTCGAGTATGACGACATTAAAATCGAGAATTTTGTCATGATACCCTACATCTCTTCAATTATCCAATTGAACCTACCCTTCTAACCGCTCTGTCCCTCTGGTCCAACCCTGTTGAAACTGCGCGTTTCCTTGGACTCCCGTTAGAAGAGCTTGATGAAGATCTTCGGAATGATCATAACTCTAGGCAGGGCAATGCATTGTTAACAAGAACAACAACATATCACCAGCCATTGAAGCAAGGTTGAAATTTGGCAAACTTTCAAGCATCAAGCCCCAATTACAAAATTTACAAAGTGGAACCTGCAAAGTTTTATGTAATTGGGGCTTTTATAAATACATAAAACTTTGAAGCCCAAATTACATAAAACGTTTCAGGTTCCACTTTCATACAAAGTTTGTGGAACATTAAGAGAAGCGAGATTTTGGCAAATGCTCAAAGCCGAGGCGCGCATTCGTCAAAGTTTCATTAAGTTTTATGTAATTGGGGCTTAAGGCCTTAAAAAAGGCAGATTCCAATATCAACTCTGTATTTCGTGCTGCCAAACAGCAAACAAAACAGTAACCTAGATTTTACAAATAAATAACAAATTTTTACCTCTTCACAACAACGAACCAATCAAACAATTAAATGTCGCTATATTAAATGCTACTTTATAACTAAAATGGTGTTCAACTCAGAACTTATGTTCCATCCCATTTTTTTTTTTTATTCAAAAGATGGTGGTGTTCTGCAATTGTTCTTGAATTGAGAAAAAATAACGTAATTTGGCTAAAAGCAACCATAACGGCAGCATTGTCTGCATTTATAAAAACAAACAATTTCCCCAATTAGTTTTGAGAGCATGACAAATTGTTAGTAGAAAACGAAAAATTCAGCTTGCATAAATGTACTTTAAACAGTTCTATTTAAATAAACATTGCATTGAAACAAGAGTAAAATACAATTAATTATCTAACAAATAGCGTGCTGACAATTAAAAATTGAACATCGTGCTTTGCATAAACGTGAAGCAGCTGTGTTTATGTCAGGCTGTGTGGGCACAATTTTTCGCAAATTCCCAACTACACCGCCTCCAAACACCCGCCAACTGCTGTTTTAAGGGTAAAAGGAAAATACGCACGTTTAGATAGTGACGCACCGGCTAAAAACGATTTGGTGTTGATGGCTTCAAATTCGCAGATTGGAAAAATTATTGTCATCGTTGCACTCGCATTATTTTTTTACTATTTCTTTTGGGTATCCATATTGCCGTTTATGCTAATTGACGAAGGTAAGTGTGCGGGGCTAGATGTAGTACATACGAAAAAGTTTTTGTTTATCAATTTCTCCAGCTGGTCCTTTTGTATAGCAATTGTAGTTGATTTAAGTGCATGTACGGTGAGAAATGCGAAGCGAATAAATATATATAATTGAAACTTGATTCGAATCCTGTCATACATATGGTAAGAGCATGAAAGCACACGTGTACATATATATCAGTCGGTGTTTAATGATGTGTTTAAGGAAAGATAGATGCTACTACCCGTGAGCAGGCCACCTCGGCCAACTGAACACGATAGGTCCACAGCTGTCTAGACTGAGGCACAGAGTGGTCGATGGTTGATCTACGGATATGATGCCTCTCATTACCCATATTCTCCTTCCTCACGGATGGACCTAGAAGGTTCCACTGGTTATACCAAATCGCTACCACGACAGTCGGGCAGTACCGCAAGAAGAACCGCAGCGTACCGGGTTCATATCCGGCATATCGGTATCAGTCCCCAAAACCTTCGGGGAGTGTTTTGATGTTTACAACAACAACAACGGGCACAAAGTTGTAGTTACCCTACCAACACCTAGGCGAACTCACCCGTCCTTCAAGCCCACAGTGACATCGACCCCACCGACGCATTCCAACAAAACAAGACAGCAAAGCTCTAACGGGCTGACTAGAAAGATATCGGTTATATGTAACTACTTTGATGCCGAAACCTGACATAAAGCTTACTGAAATTGAAGATACCAAGCTCATTAGGCCAGACCTGCAAACATATAACGGATACAACAAGACAAAGATCGTCTTAGAGTATAACCTTAGAAAGCCAAGGTATAACCATCCGGACAGGCGATGTTGATTAGTAGGGGTGTAAGAGTAGGTCGCCTCCCCGTTGTTGCACCCTGGGTAACTCTAAATGACCTATATCGCCTACACGGCTAGTTTCTTGTATTGCCGGTTCTACGAGAACGGTACCAGTACTTGTGCTGTACCCATCGTGCCGAAACGACCCGGGCCGTTTTCTTACATCGACCCGGTCAAGAGAAATACACTCGGGGTGACCCTGTCTGACATTTAGGTAGGGCTACACCTGTGGGCAAACTAAACTGAAAATCTGCTCCTTCCATTAACAATTAAAAGAATTTACCATCATCTAGGTAAAACAAGCTTCTGCCATGATTTAGGTCCCACTGTGTCTATGCCATACCAAAAAATTATTTTGTTTTTATTGAGAACTATACAAAAAACTTTCACAAAGAAAGTAGAACTTCGAAAAAAATGGTATTTGATATTTTCTCGTTTAATTGCAGAAAACATCATACATTCGCTATTTCCGCCACTTGAATATGCATTCCTGTTTCCAGCTGCGTTTGGTGTAATTTTTCTGGGCGGCACTTCCATCTATACCTTGTACCACATTTGGGAGCACAACCCGAATTAAACACTAGTAATATTTGCGCTCTAAAAAATTTGGAAACACAAATACCTGTACAACTTAGTAAAATAATACATTTCTCCGCATCACTGATCACAGGCTGTGCGTCACAAGTTTAAAAGGTTATCTAATTTGTAATTATATTTCAATTATATTATTCAAATTTGTATTTTAGTTACGCAAAGTCAGCTCTACAGTGCACTCGCATAAGATGCCTCCTTGGCTAGTGATAGGGGTTTCAGGTGTCACTTGTGGTGGCAAGACCACACTGGCACACCGTTTGCGCGACTACTTCCAACAATTGCGTGGCACACAACTCTGGAATACGGCCTACATCTTAGGTGATGTACAGCTTATATCACAGGATGACTACTTTTTACCAGTTAATGATATACGACACAAATGGAATGAAAAATTAAATGCTATCAATTTTGAATTACTCAGCTCGTTAGATATGAAACAAATGTTATCTGATATAACTTGGATTATGAGGGGACGTTTTTTGTCTAATGATCCATTAGATAATATTGATTTTATTAATGAAATGTCAATGTCAACTAACTTTGAGCATTATGCGCAACCAGTGCAACTACAACAACAAATATACCATCCAAATCTGTATAATAAAATACAGCAACAAAGCACACTAACATCACGCCATCTCGTTGCATCGCAGCATCAAAATCATCATCAGCAACCGCACAAACAAACGTCACATCTTAATCATCATCATTCCCAACAACAACAGCAACAACCACATTCACAAATGCACAAAAATTCTCCGCCAAATATGGCACATTCGTCGTCGTCTGCGCATAGTACAATAATGCGTGTAAATTCACAACTTGTTTCACAACTACGTGATAACAAAATTAATTTACTTATTATTGAAGGTTTCACTATATTCAATCAACCAGAGTTACTTACATTATGTAATCTAAAATTTCATTTTCATTTACCCTATGAAAAATGTTATGAACGTCGTCAGAAACGTACTTATGATCCACCAGATGTTACAGGTTATTTTGAAATTTGCGTTTGGCCGCATTATGAAAAGAATTTTAATGAAATACGTGATCGTCAGGATATAACGATCCTTAATGGTGAATTGAGTAAAGAACGTATCTTGACTTTTGTATTGCAAAAGATTGCACATTATTTTGATGAACGCTGTGATGTAGCATGTCCGCCACCACAAAAGTTGCTCGGTATACCTAGTTGTTATGTAAGTGGAGTGGGTCATAGTGGCCATGCCGGTGGTGTTTTGAATAGCGAGCAGTGTATTGGTAAAAGAGATGCGCGTTTAATGACGCCCACCATGAGTGGTAGTGCCACGGTGAAAGCTTGTCCCATGGAGCATCAGTAATTTAGTACCTATTTAGTATGTTGTAAGCATATAAGATATATTGGAAACATAATTGTTTAATAGATGTTGAACATTTGTAAACAGTTATTTAATAGTACTAATTGCACAGCTGCACTTTTATTATGTAAGAAATATGTTATAGAAATTAGGTATACCTTAACAAGTTTTGCTTTACTTGTACTAATGTTTACATCAGTTGTTGTAGTAACAGTACATAGCGCTGCTTAGTCCATACCTCCAGTCATGGATACGGATTAAGCAGAGTTATACTAAATTAATTAAAGTGTCTAAACACCGTGGTTTAAAGCATATTTGAGTCTATTATGTATTTTAAGATGAAAAATTCATACCATGTACTTTCTCACACTGTAAATACATTATTAATTTATTAAGCATAAGCTAAAACAATAAAATGGCTATGAGAAGGAAATTTGTTTTTGCAATTATTTTATTTCCCAAAAAACCTATTAAAACTACTGAACGGATTTTTGCCAAATTTCAATAGTTTATTCTTTGGATAAGTCCTCTCCACATCGATTCTATTCGGCTTTGTCAAGTGCATATGTTTGATAGGAAAAAAATAGGTAGATGGCACTGGGGTCGAGACATTAAAAAACCGTATTTATGGTTAGGTTGTGTTTATTCTTTGGATAAGTCCTCTCCACATCGATTCTATTCGGCTTTGTCAAGTGCATATGTTTGATAGGAAAAAAAAACAGGTAGATGACACTGGGGTCGAGACATTAAAAAACCGTATTTATGGTTAGGTTTTGCAAGTTTCGTCACGGGTACCCGCTGGTATATTACTTAAAACTGGTGAAGTGAGCCACCTTAACTTTTTGTTATTGCCGATTTTTTTAATTAATTAGAATCGAATGCCACTATTGGAATATTTGATAAAATCCGAATATTCGATGAGCAACTATTATTCGATTAATCGATATACTACGAATATTCGATGGAGTTCAATTATTCGAATACTTGTCGTATCACGTTCGATGAAATTCATTCTAACGGTATCGCTTTTGGCACAATCTTCTCTCTTTAATTCATGTCTCTACGAACATTCATTTGTTAGTTAAAAAATAAAATAAAGATTTTTTTTGTTTTTCTGTTTAAAAAATATGTTCCCGACAAGTATTCGAATAATCGAAAAGACACGAATAATCGATCACCAGCGAACATTCTGTTATTCGAAGACGCGCGATTATTCGAATAATCTATCAGCATCCAATATTCGACCACGCACGATTTTTCGAATATTGCTATTCGAATTTTAAGGCAGTATTTGAATAGTTCGAATGTTTGAATATGAAGAGCTCTAGACTGGCTCACAACGATTAAAGGAAAATTATTATTTAACAATTTTTCGAAACTCTAATTATTTTCAAAGTTGTAGCTACTTATAAACATCTTATCGAAGTTTCTGTTGTTGTTGTAGCGAGGTGTAGCCCTGCTTAAATGTCAGACAGGGTCACCCCGAGTGTATTGCTCTTGGCCGGGTCGATATAAGAAAACGGCCCGGGTCGTTTCGGCACGATGGGTACAGCACAAGTACTGGTACCGTTCTCGTAGAACCGGCAACACAAGAAACTAGCCGTGTAGGCCATGATGACCATTAGCGTTACCCAGGGTGCACCAACTAGGAGGCGACCTACTTTTACACCCCAAGTTAAGTTTCTAAATTCGTGTTGTATTTCTCGCTATTGACGAGTCCGATTTTGTTCATTTTTTCGAGTTGAAGTAAAAAAATTCATTCTGAGAGCAAAAAGATAAATATGTAGTAAAAATAAGGTTTGTTTAATGACCAAAAAAAGTTCAGAGCAGGTTAAAGCAGAGCAGAGCAGGGCAGCTGTCAAAATAGATATAGAGCAACTTAGGGCAACTCAGAGCAGAAATGCCACGAAACACTTGAATCTCGATAGTTTCTTTATATTTTGTTTAAATCTTCAAAATTAACGCAAATTCACGTATACAAAAACATTGATTTTCTTGTAAGCTAATTTGTTTGAAGTTTTAAAAAATTTATTTTTTCCTGACTGACAATTGCTTCTCTGCTCTAAATTACTCCATAAAAAAGCTAGAGCAGAAATTTGTGACCTGGATTACTCTAGTTTTGTTTTGAGCGTACTCATGAAACAAAAGATAGAACAACCTAGAGCAAGAAAAGTGTTCGTTAAACACAATTTTGTAAAATATCTCAATCTGGCGTAAGCTAGAGCAGCCCAATAAACAAACCTATAAAAAAAAATCCAGTTTGATAAAAGATACCCTCTGTTTCAAACCAATGGCGAGAAACTAAAATAGATTCAATAACTTACAAAAAAAATCCAATAATTGGAAACTGGCCCAAAAATACTTTTTCGTTGTTTAATGAAGCACTTCCAAATATTTCTAAATTGCAAACCTTTATTTTATCATTTTGTATCAATTTTACTGCGTTTGCAGTGAATGCTTTGTCCCATTAATGGCGAGATTGCTTATTTATAATATTTTTTTTGTTTAAACATACTGTCTTGCCTTTTTTTCTATTTTATTTATGCATTCTATAAAGTACATCTACGTATATACGAAAATTATTGTATGGTATGCGATTACAAATGTGTATGTTTGGAATCTACTGAGAAATAAAGTGTTTCAAAGTACATATATGAGTAGCTGAGTGAGACTACATTTGAAATACAATTTTGTTTACGCATGTTGTAATTCTTTTACTAAAAGTATATGTTTGTATGTATTAACGTTATAATGAATATTGTATATTAGTTTATGTAGCATCTAATTTTTATATGCGAAATTTCGCATAATTGGTATACATTTTAATGTCAAGAGTATCCGAGAAAACTACACAAGTATGTTGAGTTAAGAGGAGTTGGTGGTAGCGTCGCTCATAGCTAGGCGCAATTGCTTCTTTTTTCATAATTGGGCTTTGTTCCCTTAATTTACGGTAAGGCGCATACAGAGCGCAAATTTCTTTTTCGTCAACACATTTTCTGATTTTTATTCAAATATGAATTTATAATATTTATGTACTTTTTATTACATCAAACCTTTGAATCGCTTACAACGCATCCCAATCTATCTGATTATTGTAAACCTCTTCTTCTAACCATATCGAATAGTTTTCCTTAAAGTAATCGGTCAATTCTACTTTTCGATCCCACCAACCCGAATGGCCAAAAAATGCAAAATCGGAGTGTGATAGTATTTCATCGCTTGGAAAACCGCCCTCAACACCATAATCATTTAGTTGTGCATGTCCATTGCCACCAACGCCTGTGCCGCCACCACCACCAAAACCATTCCCATCATTACCTCCACCCATATTATTACCACCACCCATATTTCCAGATGAATTATCGGAATTTCCAGAATTGCCATTATTACCACCTGCACCACATTTTTGTGTAGCCTCTGGATAACGGCGTAAATTGAAACGATCTACACAAGCGCGTAGTGTACATTCCTCAGCTTGAAAATCCCATGGACGCGATTCCAAATCATTACCAAATGCCCAATCATCATTCAAGCGATGTCGTACTTTTGCATAAATTGCACTCATAGTTTTCATATTCGATTTACGCCATTGACGTCCCAAGTATTTTGTTTGCATTTTTAACAATTTCAATACATACAACTGCATCATAGCATGACGTACTTTAAGCGTTTTCTTTAATATTGGGGCAGATTTGAAAACGACCAACATCATAACACGTGAATGTTTCCATTTGATTAATTTGTTGAGTATGCGTAATAGATTGATGCAAGAGAAGACATTACGCCATGAATAGTATGGTTTATCAGAGATGTCACCACCATAAACAAAACTTTCACCTGAAAGATCTGGTTGCTCGCCAATAACACACGAGGGGAAATCTAATAATGGTATGGTATTTTTCATGCCCACATATTCAGTAATGGTTTGATTGAAAAATTTCAATACCAATGGTATACAATTGGCGAATACAAGATGTTGTGACATAAATTCAAATTGATAAATATGATTAATTTTGAAATGTTTCAAATAAAGTAAAATAATTGCGGACACTGCTTTTACAATAATTTCCTTATGACGACTCATATCAACAGTTAACTTTTGTGAATCTGTGATGGGCATTTTTTTGGGCAAGACATCAGCCATTATGTTAATGCTTTCTGTTTTTGATTTTGATGTGGGCGATGCTGCCAATAAAACTTTCAATAAAGCAATCATATATTGTGGTAAATTTGGTAAAATTGCTTGATACAGAGTTTCGGCGGGATTTGTAGGTATTTCATCCTCTTGTGTAGAAATAGGATTACGTGCAATTTCTTCTTCTTTCTTGATTTGAACATCAGCTAAACTGACATACATGTGTCGTCGTAAAGTTTGTACACCCTCGTGTATGGGCTGTGGCAAACCGGCTAAACTTTCATGATCATCAATTAATGAATAGCCAATAAATTTGTTACGCGATATATCCAAGAATTGGTCGATATCTTTTTGTCGCACTTTTGGTGTCCATGGCAAACGTGTGGTGACTTGTACAGGTGGCGGCTGTGAAAAGCTTGGCTGATTATTTGGATTAACTGTGTTTGCAGAGGGATCCTCAAATTGTCGATAAAACTGTGAAATATCTTCTTCTTGATTACCATTGCCGCCATTATTGCCTGATGGCGCACTTTCATTGCCCGGTGTTAGTTCCATGTCCATTTGTTCTTGTTCATCGAGAAAACGTTGCTTCATCAAGGAGCGTCTGCAAATAAAATTGATTTATAAGTTTATTATGTGTTTACGTATCTAGAATTTAATAAAAAACTATTTTGATAAAATGCACTGCGGTTAACCGCTAAATATCTACATAAATACATATATCATTACAACTCACCGAAATGCATTACGTTTGGGATTTTGATTATCCAATATATCTGTAGCAGTAGCTGGTGGTGAGCTAGCACGCATATTTTTTGTCACTTCCATAGTATCTTCTGTAACCGGTTCTAAGCCTGCTTTCAGACGATACTCATTTTTAAGTGTCTTTAATGTTTCCATTCCTCCCAAGCCTAGTAAAGTTATTTTCCACAATAATAACACAACTTTTTTCATAGGGAAATGCGGCGCTGCACCACTACAAAAACGTGTTATCATACCCAGCAATTTTACTGCCAACAACTCGCCATCGGGTAGTGGACTATTTATTTCTTGTATAAAAGCATCTGCAATTTGTTTGTAATCCTCACTTTCTTTTTCATGTTCATCTCGTATAGTTTCCGTAATGATATACAATACGGACAATATGACACGTAAATCGGTCGAGTCCACCAATGTCACATTGGTAATCTTAACAGCAACTATATCAGGCGAACATGCACTCTCTATTTCCATATTTAGTAAATCTATAAATGATGAAAATACGCCCAGTTCGTATAGCACAATTACATTGTCACGCGTGAGTTGATGTTGTTCCTCATCCGATTGTACTTCAGCCCAACAACCTTGTGCCAAATAAAGTATACAACGCGCTGCTTGCATGCGAAATGCACGACTTGATACTTCAAGTTGATCGATTAATTTCATGATAATACTACGTTGTGATGCAGCATTTTGCTTTTGCCAATTTGGAGGTAAATCATACATTTCCATTTGATCTTCAAATGCTTTCACATTTTGTTGCAGTTCATTGAACTCTGTGTAGCTATAGAGTTCTGCAATCTCATTCTGATACGTATCTACGTCGGCATATACAAAATCCAAATCTGGTCCATCACAATTCCCATCGACATCATGCGTATCTTGTTCGAAGGAGTTGTTTATGGATGATAACATCATTTGTCAGTCTCTTCTGGCACCTTGGCCCCACGCTACCAAATACCGCACTTGATTCGTGTTTGAAACGCAATTTGCTCAGCGTTGGCGATTTCAAATGCTTCGGGCTGCTGTCGTCCTACACCTAAAAGTTTTAAATACTTTACTAGAAACTTTAATTCATATAAAAACGAATAATTATCGGTTTATTTTGGAGCTCCTTTTACCAGGAAATTCAATACGCTTGGAAGCTGTTGGGGTAGTCACGGTATTTGTTTTTTTTTTCGTGCTTGCACTAATTGATCAATGGCGACCAATGCTTTTTGCCGCCTGCATTTTATACAGAAATATTCACCAAGGACTTCAATCACAACTTTAAAGTAATTTATTTAAAATACTTTGCGTCTTTTGGTAGAATCATACAAAAATTTTCCAAAATTGAGACAATTTTTATCTGTATTTATCTGACGGAAAAAATTTCTTTGACAACTGATGCGTTCCACAAACAGTGTGTGCATTTTATAAAAAATCTTAAGCCCCAATTACATAAAACTTTGCAGGTTTCACTTTCATACAAAGTTTGTGGAACGTAAAGCGAAGCGAGATTTTGACAAATGCTCAAAGCCGGAACGCGCCTTTGTGAAAGTTTCACAAAGTTTTATGAAATTGGGCCTTTGCGACTTTTACCATACACAACTCAAACAAACTGTGAAATATTCATTTCTGATCAAGCACTTTCCATCAAAGTTCGCTGACTTGCGTTAAAATCTAATAGTACAATTACACCGTAAAAAAGAGGATAAAATTGTGGATAATTTTGTTCAGCGGGCTTCCTTTTCTATCCATGTGGAATCAGTAAATCTGATATATATCCTAAATTATAATATAAAAAAACAACACATTATGTTTTCGTAAGCATGGGGGGAGGGGCATTCGCTTTGCTTATTTTCGATGACAAGGAGGTCGGAGGGTAAATAATAAAAAATCTGCTGAAGTAACCCTACAAAAATCGAGAGTACTCTATTTCCTATCCAAAGAGTACTCCAATTGGAGCATCAGAGTACTCCAAATGTAATACTTTTTCATATTAAAATTGTGCTCCAATTAACATTGCGATGTCCTAGGACTGGACCACCTACTCCAACCTTCGCTTTGTTTCAGCTACTCCATGGAGTACCTACTGTCTGATTACTTGGCAATGTACTCCAATGTTGTTACTACTTGGAGTATATACTGTCGGAGCGATAGTGTCGTGATTTTCGTCGATAAGGCAGAGCAATGATCGGCTTTCAAAAAGCTGACGGTGGTCCGATGATGTATACAAAGGCTTACTATTGGAGTACTCCAATATCAAGAAATTGGAACACGTAATCCAACGAACGACCCCTACCATGAATTCCCAGTTTTGGTACATTCACTTTTTCCTTAATTCTATGCCCATTACTGCACAAATGGAATTGCACTACAGTAGCTTCAAAAGTTTTGCCAAGTGCAACTCTGCTTCTTATCAGCTGATAATGACAAGACGGTTTTGGTTAATTGTTAAAAAATTTATAAAAACAACTTGATTTCGTTGAGCCGGTCGTTTTACAGTTTTTTTATTGCAAATAAAGAAATTTAAAAGTAAGCATTCATAATAATTAATTATATAATATACGGTAATAGTCTAATTTTCTTAATTTTGGTGGATACACAGTAAAAAATTGAAATCATTACAACAAAATATCTCCATTCATAGTGGACTTTGTGCCGGATAATTATGAGATCCACAGATAGGTTTTCGTGCAAATACTATATTATAATATTGCTTAATGGATGTGGTGCTATTTAACGAATCAATTGGTGCATCCATTACACATAAACCTAGATATAACTTAAATAATTTTGTTTTTCTAATTTGCGTAACATAATTTTTAGTATTTCACAATAATTTACAATGGCTAGTGTGATGCATTTTTTTATGGCTGTGGCTATTTGCACATGACCGTCACGGGTCCGTATAAATACGGGCACCCGTAAAAGTACGGGTCCGTATTTATACGGTCAAAACCGTAGTTTATACGGTCGGAAAATGCCCGTACTTTTACGGCTGGAAAATTTCCGTACTTTTACGGGTCCGTGACGGATCGGAAAATTCCCGTACTTTTACGGGTCTAAAAATGCCCGTACTTTTACGGATTTAAAAATTTTAAGGGTCACAAAATGCCCGTACTTTTACGGATTTTAAAATTTTAGGGGTCAGAAAATGCCCGTACTTTTACGGATTTTCAAATTTTCGTACTTTTACTAGACTTTTAAGGGTCAGAAAATGACCGTACTTTTACGGATTTTTAAATTTTAGGGGTCAGAAAATGCCCGTACTTTTACGGATTTTCAAATTTTAAGGGTCATAAAATGCCCGTACTTTTACGGATTTTCAAATTTTCGTACTTTCACTAGACTTTTAAGGGTCAGAAAATGACCGTACTTTTACGGATTTTAAAATTTTAGGGGTCAGAAAATGCCCGTACTTTTACGGATTTTCAAATTTTCGTACTTTTACTAGACTTTTAAGGGTCAGAAAATGACCGTACTTTTACGGATTTTAAAATTTTAGGGGTCAGAAAATGCCCGTACTTTTACGGATTTTCGTACTTTTACTAGACTTTTAAGGGTCAGAAAATGACCGTACTTTTACGGATTTTTAAATTTTAGGGGTCAGAAAATGCCCGTACTTTTACGGATTTTCAAATTTTAAGGGTCATAAAATGCCCGTACTTTTACGGATTTTCAAATTTTCGTACTTTCACTAGACTTTTAAGGGTCAGAAAATGACCGTACTTTTACGGATTTTAAAATTTTAGGGGTCAGAAAATGCCCGTACTTTTACGGATTTTCAAATTTTCGTACTTTTACTAGACTTTTAAGGGTCAGAAAATGACCGTACTTTTACGGATTTTAAAATTTTAGGGGTCAGAAAATGCCCGTACTTTTACGGATTTTCAAATTTTCGTACTTTTACTAGACTTTTAAGGGTCAGAAAATGACCGCACTTTTACGGATTTTCAAATTTTAAGGGTCAGAAAATGCCCGTACTTTTACGGATTTTAAAATTTTAAGGGTCACAAAATGCCCGTACTTTTACGGATTTTAAAATTTTAAGGGTCAGAAAATGCCCGTACTTTTACGGATTTTCAAATTTTCGTACTTTTACTAGACTTTTAAGGGTCAGAAAATGACCGTACTTTTACGGATTTTAAAATTTTAGGGGTCAGAAAATGCCCGTACTTTTACGGATTTTCAAATTTTAAGGGTCATAAAATGCCCGTACTTTTACGGATTTTCATATTTTCGTACTTTCACTAGACTTTTAAGGGTCAGAAAATGACCGTACTTTTACGGATTTTAAAATTTTAGGGGTCAGAAAATGCCCGTACTTTTAAGGATTTTCAAATTTTAAGGGTCAGAAAATGCCCGTACTTTTACGGATTTTAAAATTTTAAGGGTCACAAAATGCCCGTACTTTTACGGATTTTAAAATTTTAAGGGTCAGAAAATGCCCGTACTTTTACGGATTTTAAAATTTTAAGGGTCATAAAATGCCCGTACTTTTACGGATTTTAAAATTTTAAGGGTCACAAAATGCCCGTACTTTTACGGATTTTAAAATTTTAAGGGTCACAAAATGCCCGTACTTTTACGGATTTTAAAATTTTCGTACTTTTACTAGACTTTTAAGGGTCAGAAAATTCCCGTACTTTTACGGATTTTAAAATTTTAAGGGTCACAAAATGCCCGTACTTTTACGGATTTTAAAATTTTAAGGCTCAGAAAATGCCCGTACTTTTACGGATTTTAAAATTTTAAGGGTCATAAAATGCCCGTACTTTTACGGATTTTTTAATTTTAAGGGTCATAAAATGCCCGTACTTTTACGGATTTTAAAATTTTAAGGGTCAGAAAATGCCCGTACTTTTACGGATTTTAAAATTTTAAGGGTCATAAAATGCCCGTACTTTTACGGATTTTAAAATTTTAGGGGTCCGAAAATGCCCGTACTTTTACGGATTTTCAAATGCTGTAACTTTTTTTATTTTTCGCTCGAAGATTTTCAACGACGTTTCCCGGTAGTTCACTTAGCTTTGACTAAAAAGCGTCCACACGCGTACAGGTCAAAAATCGTTACGGTTTAAATGTGACGTCACCTGCGTTCAAACGATTCCGTTATTTGTTTGCGCAGCAATTAGGCTACGCTCACATCAGGGCCCTTTACACGATCACACTGTGTGACAAATATTTGCGGTGTGATGAGAAGTGTGAGCGTGTAAACATAAGAAATTCGTGTGGGTCACACATGTGTGATAGTATTCTAAAATTTTAAGGGCCCTTTACACGATCACACTGTGTGACAAACATGTGCGGCGTGAAGAGAGGTGTGAGCGTGTAAACATGAGAAATTCGTGTGTGTGACACATGTGTGATGGTTTTCTAAAATTTTTGATTTTTTTGATGTTGGACACACATGTGTGATAGTGTAAACGCTTGCAATCAAGCACGCAGTGTATTTTTTCAGTCGATAAGCAAAAATTGGAGGGTAATGACATCGCGGGCAAACAAAGAAATTTGAAACGAGTTCTTCGAAGTATATCGAAGCTATCCAGAAATCTGGAAAATTAAAAGCGAAGAATACATAAATAAAATAAAAAAGAATTCTGCCTATTTTGTTCTATTTCGTCTCTTCTAAAATGTCAAATACAAGTGCTGCAACCAATGCGCGTGCCATGTTGCTTCGTTCACAAATAACAGAGAAATGAAGTATGACAACATGTGTGACCGTTTAAACGAAAGCAATTTTTTTTTTCTTTTTTTTTCATCACACATGTTTGTCACACAGTGTGATCGTGTAAAGGGCCCTTTAGAAAACATGATGGTGTGACACATATGTGTGATAGTGTAAACGCTTGCATCATGCACGTAGTGTATTTTTTCAGTCGATAAGCAAAAAATGGTGGGTAATGGCATCGCGGGCAAACAAAGAAATTTGGAAGGAGCTCTTCGAAGTATATCGAAGCTATCCATAAATCTGGAAAATTAAAAGCGAAGAATACAAAAATAAAATAAAAAAGAATGGTGCCTATTTTTCTCTATTTCGTCTTCTTCTAAAATGTCAAATACAAGTGCTGCAACCAATGCGCGTGCCATGTTGCTTCGTTCACAATTAAAGCGGGCTACTCACCTGCCAAGAAATGCCCCAAGAAAAAAACGAGCATATATTTCTTGTGCCTGGTCAAGAAATTTTGACGTTTACCAAATTTTCCATTTTTTTGCAAATTACTCTTATAAAACTGTACAAAATATGTTTAGCGAGACATGTACTCACCTTTTCCGTGAATCTGCACGTTTACCTCAAGAAATATATACGAGCTTATTTATTTCTTGAGGTAACCCGGCGTTGCCAACTATCGAAAAGTGTGGTATTTTTTCTTATGAGCTGAGTATGGGCTCAAGAAAATTTGACGTGTAAAAACGTTTCTTGACCATTTCTTGAGCGTTTTTTTATATGGAGTTTGACATTTCTTGGCAGGTGAGTAGCCCGCTTAAAGCGGGCTACTCACCTGCCAAGAAATGCCTCAAGAAAAAAACGAGTATATATTTCTTGTGCCTGGTCAAGAAATTTTGACGTTTACCAATTTTTCCATTTTTATGCAAATTACTCTTACAAAAATGTACAAAATATGTTTAGCGAGACATGTACTCACCTTTGCCGTGAATCTGCACGTTTACTTCAAGAAATATATATGAGCTTATTTATTTCTTGGGGTAAACCGGCGTTGCCAACTATCGAAAATTGTAGTATTTTTTCTTATGAGCTGAGTATTGGCTCAAGAAAGTTTGACGAGTGAAAACATTTCTTGAGCGTTTTTTAAGCGGGCTACTCACCTGCCAAGAAATACTAATTGCGGCGATATACCAACACGTTATCATAACCTCTAACGAGATTTTTAGCCGAGCTTCTCTACAAAAGTAATTTTTTTCATCACACCATGTTTGTCACACAGTGTGATCGTGTAAAGGGCCCTTTTCCGATTTATAGCCGAGAGAGCGACGAGGAAAGGAAACGGATACCTCTCCTCGTCGCCCTCTCGACCATAAAGTGTGCTACTCACCTGCCAAGAAATGCCTCAAGAAAAAAACGAGCATATATTTCTTGAGCTCGGTCAAGAAATTTAGACGTTTACCAAGTTTTCCCTTTTTTTTGCAAATTAAGCGGGCTACTGACCTGCCAAGAAATGGTCAAGAAACGTTTTCACACGTCAAATTTTCTTGAGCCAATACTCAGCTCATAAGGAAAAATACTACAATTTTCGATGGTTGGCAACGCCAGTTTACTTCAAGAAATAAATATGCTCGTATATATTTCTTGAGGTAAACGTGCAGATTCACGGCAAAGGTGAGTATATATTTCGCTAGACATGTTTTATACATTTTTATAATGGTAATTTGCAATAAAACGGAAAATTTTGTAAACGTCGCGAAATAAGTACTCACCTTTTCCGTGGATCTGCGCGTTTACCTCAACAAATATATACGAGCTTATTTATTTCTTGGGGTAAACCGGCGTTGCCAACTATCGAAAATTGTAGTATTTTTTCTTATGAGCTGAGTATTGGCTCAAGAAAGTTTGACGAGTGAAAACATTTCTTGAGCGTTTTTTAAGCGGGCTACTCACCTGCCAAGAAATACTAATTGCGGCGATATACCAACACGTTATCATAACCTCTAACGAGATTTTTAGCCGAGCTTCTCTTTCCAACTTGTGGTGTGTTGCTTTTTGAGTTTTTCCTACAAGTTGGCGGGACCTACAGTTTTTTGCCGACTCCGAACGGCACTTGCAAAGCAAATGAATTTTTTGCTGAGAAGCTTCTCATGGCAGAAATACACCCGGAGAGTTTGCCAAACTACTGCCGAGGGGCGACCCCGTTTTAGAAAAATTTTTTTTCTAAATAATTTTTGATGTTACTTTTGCCGGGCATCGAACCGCCACGACTTCGTGTAGAAGGCCGAACACTTAACCGCTACACCACGGCGGCCGCCAAGAAATGCCTCAAGAAAAAAAACGGGCATATATTTCTTATGCCCGCTCAAGGAATTTTGACGTTTACAAAGTTTTCCGTTTTATTGCAAATTACCATTATAAAAATGTATAAAACATGTCTAGCGAAATATGTACTCACCTTTGCCGTGAATCTGCACGTTTACCTCAAGAAATATATACGAGCATATTTATTTCTTGAAGTAAACTGGCGTTGCCAACCATCGAAAATTGTAGTATTTTTCCCTATGAGCTGAGTATTGGCTCAAGAAAATTTGACGTGTGAAAACGTTTCTTGACCATTTCTTGAGCGTTTTTTTATATGGAGTTTGACATTTCTTGGCAGGTGAGTAGCCCGCTTTAATATGGAATTTGACATTTCTTGGCAGGGTGTATGAGTGCACACATTCCACCCGACTTTTGTCGTGACCGGCCACGTGCCGGTAACCGCGCTTGCTGGGAAATGTAGGTGTAGGCTCACAGTGCAACGGACTTTTTCATCAGAGAAATTCAAGCGTGTTCTATTTTAAATAATCAAAATTTTGATAGGTGGCGCGCTGGTCGATATAATTGCAAATTTTATAAACACAGGGGGAATCATGCGATCGATTTTTGAGTAACTTCCCGGTAAGATAGAGACGCGAAATTTTATGCCAAAAAGCATAAAAATCACGTCAATCCATATTGAACGTGTAGCGTCAATTTGTGATCCACCGATCCGGATCGTCAGTATTAGATCGTCAATACGGATGAAAAGTGTGACGGCACTCATTGAATTGTAATTTGAAGCAATGATTTGACATATGCGTCCGCGCAACGATCAATCTGCTTGAGGTTACCATGGCAATCGGGCTGAGGTTACCATAGCAACGCGTGCTTGTGTGCGTGTCGCGTGATTGTCGCTTGCCACGCCATTTTAAAATCCGTAAAAGTACGGTCATTTTCTGACCCTTAAAAGTCTAGTAAAAGTACGAAAATTTTAAAATCCGTAAAAGTACGGGCATTTTATGACCCTTAAAATTTTAAAATCCGTAAAAGTACGGGCATTTTATGACCCTTAAAATTTTAAAATCCGTAAAAGTACGGGCATTTTCTGACCCTTAAAATTTTAAAATCCGTAAAAGTACGGGCATTTTATGACCCTTAAAATTAAAAAATCCGTAAAAGTACGGGCATTTTATGACCCTTAAAATTTTAAAATCCGTAAAAGTACGGGCATTTTCTGAGCCTTAAAATTTTAAAATCCGTAAAAGTACGGGCATTTTGTGACCCTTAAAATTTTAAAATCCGTAAAAGTACGGTCATTTTCTGACCCTTAAAAGTCTAGTAAATGTACGAAAATTTGAAAATCCGTAAAAGTACGGGCATTTTCGGACCCCTAAAATTTTAAAATCCGTAAAAGTACGGGCATTTTATGACCCTTAAAATTTTAAAATCCGTAAAAGTACGGGCATTTTCTGACCCTTAAAATTTTAAAATCCGTAAAAGTACGGGCATTTTATGACCCTTAAAATTAAAAAATCCGTAAAAGTACGGGCATTTTATGACCCTTAAAATTTTAAAATCCGTAAAAGTACGGGCATTTTCTGAGCCTTAAAATTTTAAAATCCGTAAAAGTACGGGCATTTTGTGACCCTTAAAATTTTAAAATCCGTAAAAGTACGGTCATTTTCTGACCCTTAAAAGTCTAGTAAATGTACGAAAATTTGAAAATCCGTAAAAGTACGGGCATTTTATGACCCTTAAAATTTTAAAATCCGTAAAAGTACGGGCATTTTCTGACCCTTAAAATTTTAAAATCCGTAAAAGTACGGGCATTTTGTGACCCTTAAAATTTTAAAATCCGTAAAAGTACGGGCATTTTCTGACCCTTAAAATTTAAAAATCCGTAAAAGTACGGGCACTTTCTGACACTTAAAATTTTAAAATCCGTAAAAGTACGGGAATTTTCTGACCCTTAAAAGTCTAGTAAAAGTACGAAAATTTTAAAATCCGTAAAAGTACGGGCATTTTGTGACCCTTAAAATTTTAAAATCCGTAAAAGTACGGGAATTTTCTGACCCTTAAAAGTCTAGTAAAAGTACGAAAATTTTAAAATCCGTAAAAGTACGGGCATTTTATGACCCTTAAAATTTTAAAATCCGTAAAAGTACGGGCATTTTGTTACCCTTAAAATTTTAAAATCCGTAAAAGTACGGGAATTTTCTGACCCTTAAAAGTCTAGTAAAAGTACGAAAATTTTAAAATCCGTAAAAGTACGGGCATTTTATGACCCTTAAAATTTTAAAATCCGTAAAAGTACGGGCATTTTATGACCCTTAAAATTTTAAAATCCGTAAAAGTACGGGCATTTTCTGACCCTTAAAATTTTAAAATCCGTAAAAGTACGGGCATTTTGTGACCCTTAAAATTTTAAAATCCGTAAAAGTACGGGCATTTTCTGAGCCTTAAAATTTTAAAATCCGTAAAAGTACGGGCATTTTGTGACCCTTAAAATTTTAAAATCCGTAAAAGTACGGTCATTTTCTGACCCTTAAAAGTCTAGTAAATGTACGAAAATTTGAAAATCCGTAAAAGTACGGGCATTTTCGGACCCCTAAAATTTTAAAATCCGTAAAAGTACGGTCATTTTCTGACCCTTAAAAGTCTAGTAAAAGTACGAAAATTTTAAAATCCGTAAAAGTACGGGCATTTTATGACCCTTAAAATTTTAAAATCCGTAAAAGTACGGGCATTTTCTGACCCTTAAAATTTTAAAATCCGTAAAAGTACGGGCATTTTGTGACCCTTAAAATTTTAAAATCCGTAAAAGTACGGGCATTTTCTGACCCTTAAAATTTTAAAATCCGTAAAAGTACGGGCATTTTCTGACCCTTAAAATTTAAAAATCCGTAAAAGTACGGGCACTTTCTGACACTTAAAATTTTAAAATCCGTAAAAGTACGGGAATTTTCTGACCCTTAAAAGTCTAGTAAAAGTACGAAAATTTTAAAATCCGTAAAAGTACGGGCATTTTGTGACCCTTAAAATTTTAAAATCCGTAAAAGTACGGGAATTTTCTGACCCTTAAAAGTCTAGTAAAAGTACGAAAATTTTAAAATCCGTAAAAGTACGGGCATTTTGTGACCCTTAAAATTTTAAAATCCGTAAAAGTACGGGCATTTTGTGACCCTTAAAATTTTAAAATCCGTAAAAGTACGGGCATTTTATGACCCTTAAAATTTTAAAATCCGTAAAAGTACGGGCATTTTCTGACCCTTAAAATTTTAAAATCCGTAAAAGTACGGGCATTTTGTGACCCTTAAAATTTTAAAATCCGTAAAAGTACGGGCATTTTTAGACCCGTAAAAGTACGGGAATTTTCCGATCCGTCACGGACCCGTAAAAGTACGGGAATTTGCCATCCGTAAAAGTACGGGCATTTTCCGACCGTATAAACTACGGTTTTGACCGTATAAATACGGACCCGTACTTTTACGGGTGCCCGTATTTATACGGTCATGTGCAAATAGACACTTCCTTTTTTTATTGGGGCACTTGTCACAGCATTCGGAACATATTACTACTACAATCATCATGTACAAGTAAATAAAGCAAATACAAATATATGTATAACAAAAATTAGTAGTTATATTAACATACATACATGTTTTTCATACCTTCTTGTCTGTGTACGTATTTACAAAGCGAAAACTAACCTATGATACTTATATTTGTTCTATATGAGGAGCTTTGTGCATACATATGGATAAGGTTTAGTCACCAACAAGGGCGTACCTACGCAAGGGGTAGGCAGTTGCCCGACCCTTACCGAATGAAACTGAACTTTAAAAAATCAACAACAAGCATTTCTAGAGTTCCTAGAATACCAAATATCTCGAAGTTTTTATTAGTTTTTAAGTCAATTTTATAACACTGCTTTACAAAAAAAAAAAAAAAAACCAAGGAGTTCATACATATGGGTGAATTGGCACTGACATGCTTAGCTGTGAACATATTTTTAAAAAATTTTGTATGAGCAGGTTTTCGAGATATCGGTAATTTTGTGTTTCTTCAGGTATCACTTCATTCAAAAATACTTTTCGCCAATGTCACAAAAGCGATGGACGCAAGCGATACCTCGTTCGGAAAGAGAGGCAACTAAATACGCGTCTAACGACTTAAAATATGTAGGAGTGGACCAAACCATCGCTGAGCTATAATTAGATGGCCAAAGTCGAAACTTTATCGAATTTTGAAAAAATTTTGATAGTGTTAATAATTACTAAGCCAATAGAGTCCAAATCAACCGTTTTTAGAATTTTTGTCTGTCTATCTTTCCGTCTGTACAGATTATATGTCGTTAGAAGCTTCCATCGCTTTTGTAACATTGGCGAAACAAATTTTTGAATGAAGTGATACCTGAAAATTCACAAAATTACCGATATCTTGAAAACCTGCCCATACAAAAAATTTTAATAATATGTTTTGTGCTCGGCATATCAGTGTCAATTCACCTATACACATGACATGAAATTGTATCAGGTCGATGTCTGTACATGGCAGATATCAACAAAAAATTGATTGGGGGAAGCATTATTAAGCGAGTAGAATCCAAATCAACCATTTTAAAAATGTTTTTGTGTCTGTCTGTTTTCGTTGGATTGCTCGACGCTCAACTTAAAATTTAAGATATTACTTTTTTTTCGATATCCCAACCGGTTTTGGAGTTATCGCCCAATATGTGGACCATGTCTGTCTGTATGTTTGTGGTCGTAAAACTCTAAAACTACTGAATCGAATTGAATCATTGGATTGCTAGACGCTCAACTTAAAGTTTAAGATATTATTTTTTGCGATATCAACGGGTTTTGGGGTCATCGCCCAATATGTGGACCAGGGGTGACCAAAAATGTCTTAGTACAATATGGGTGTTAAACGAAAGGTGTTAATGAGTGCTATAATATGCGATGTGATTCATTGTAATATCTGAAATGGTTTGGGAGATATCTTGAAATTTCGAAAGCTCGACCGGTTTCGGAGGTATAGACGAATATTTCCACAAAAATGTGTTAGTACATTATGGGTATCAAAGAAAAGGTGTCTATGTATGCTGTCATTTGATTAATTTCAATACCTAAGCTACCCCGGATATATCTCATAAAATGTGAACCTTAATACATTTCTTACCTTATAAGAAATAAAAAGTTTAAGATACTATTTTTTGTGATATCTCAACCGGTTTTGGAGTTATGTTAGCAGCTGGGGATAGCGACCCCAATATGCCCTAAAGATTTAATTGGTCGAATTTTCGATCACAAGCGATACTAGTTATTTGTAAACCAGTGTAATTGGAATGTTTTCATGCGATTGCATACGTTCTAGACAGCTTTTGAAGGTAAATGGGATTTTACAACAATCGTTTGGCATTTTCATACCAAAAATGTGGTAGTCTGTAAAATCTAAACTAGCAATGATAGACCTCTAGAATATAAAGATGTGTAACTTCAACGGTAATTTTTATTATTTGGTCCAGTCTACTGTACACCTCTGAAGATTTAATTTAAGATGAATTTTCAAAAAACCCAGGAAAAATTATAGTTATTTAGCAAATAAATGTTCCCCCTTTTCTGAAGAGCTGCGTACACCCTTGGACACTAAACTGAAAAAAAAAAAAAAAACTAATGGCGGCGATATACCAACAGGTTATCTCATAACCTCTAACGAGATTTTTAGCCGAGCTTCTCTTTCCAACTTGTGGTGTGTTGCTTTTTGAGTTTTTCCTACAAGTTGGCGGGACCTACAGTTTTTTGCCGACTCCGAACGGCACTTGCAAAGCAAATGAATTTTTAGCTGAGAAGCTTCTCATGGCAGAAATACACCCGGAGAGTTTGCCAAACTACTGCCGAGGGGCGACCCCGTTTAGAAAAATTCTTTTTCTAAATAATTTTTGATGTTACTTTTGCCGGGCATCGAACCGCCACGACTTGGTGTAGAAGGCCGAACACTTAACCGCTACACCACGGCGGCCGCCATTTGAAAAAATGCTTTGTCATTTTGTAGAATAGCCCCATATGCCCTAGACTATAGAATGTTAATGCATAGATAAGTATGTAGTACATACATATGTACATATGTCGGATTGTTTTCGTATGTTACATTTGACGTCTTTTGGGAAGTGAGACTTGAAGTTTGGAGTTCAACTTCTCAAACCTCTTCATTTTATTTACTCCAAGGTTTGGGAGAATGTTACTGGTCCACGAAATTCTCTAATTAATTAATTTGTAATGGGTTTTGTTAATTATTTTAGAATTTATAAATTATTTTCTTCCGTAAAGTTTTGGCGATGTTACACTTGGCTTTGCAGGATCAATGTATGACATATGTACCTACGACAAAATATTATCGGATTTTGGTCTAAATTTAAGATATTTGAAATGAGCTAAATATGGCATTTTATTTCTCTTACAAATAACAACACGAGCCGTTTTTTAACTCATATGTACAATCTGCTTATAAACAAACCCAAAATGTATAATAAATAAAAAAAATGGATAAAATTTCACTCAATATCTCGGAAACTGAAAGAGTTTTCCTTTAAGAATCTGTATCTATCTTTTTTTTTACCTAGATATTTACATTTTTGACAAATTTTATAAAAAAAAAATGGGAAATCGGAAAAACATGTTAATTTTTTAGGCCAGAATACTTGAAAATGGCTAGTCTGAGAAAATTTTACTCTATGCAGCTTTTGTAGGGAACTTGATTTACTACAAAAATATGCCTAGGTAAATGTTGGTTTGCAACAATGGTTTGTCGTTTTTATTCCAAATATGAGTTAAAGTCTGTAAAATCTAAGCCAGGGCTGGCACCACTCCAAAAATCGCCGTGGTTCGGTTCAGTTGTTTGAACCACTTCCCGAAAATCTGGCTGGTTCGGTTCAGTGGTTCGAACCACCTTGAAAAAACTTGGGATAATTTTTTTATGTTTTGGGATCACTGTTTTTATCAGTATATTTTCCGGACCGTTTTCGGATACGAAAAACGATGGAAAAATATACGATCGTTAAAACGTACGTTGCTCTGCTGGCTGGGTATAGACGAAGACTTGTTAGAAGACATAATTTTGATCAAAAATATGTACATCATTTGGTTATTTAGTATTTAAGTTTGTCAAAAGAATGTCTTCTAACAAGTCTTTGTCTATACTTAACCGGTTTCCAACCCTGATCTAAACTAGCGATGATAGACCTCTAGAATTTAATATTAAGATCTACAATTTTTACTGTAGGTAATTGTTTTCACCTGTCTGAAAAATAAAATCAATATATGAAGTGCTCAGAACCAAAAGGATCTAAGTGA
This sequence comes from Campiglossa producta, assembly GCA_964058755.1. Classification (NCBI taxonomy): domain Eukaryota; kingdom Metazoa; phylum Arthropoda; class Insecta; order Diptera; family Tephritidae; genus Campiglossa; species Campiglossa producta. The sequence goes on along the minus strand of CAXKVI010000002.1, from coordinate 27,877,003 downwards.
CATTTTTTTTAAATTGAGTTATACCCATATTTGTATAGTTAAATAGAGTGTCTATTTGTTTACAATGCGATCCAAGGCATTTTGGACATTTTAGTGCCATATATTTGTCAGGCCAAAAACGTACTAAATTTTATTTCATTAATGAATGGAGCCAAAAGGATCTAAGTGCGCTCCTCCAAGCATTAAAATTCAATTGCTCGGCCTAAAGAACATGCAGAATTTTTCGAGTATGCAGTTTTGTAGTCCCTTTAATTTTAGTCTAACAAAGTGCTAAACTTAAGTTCGTGGGAAGTCTCGCTGATTTTTGCCAATTTTTTTTTCTGGATCCTAGCGCACTTAGACCCTTCTGGCTCCAAAAATTCTTGCAATAACATTTCGAAAGTTGATTGCTCGGCCAAGAGAACATGAAGAATTTTTTCGAGTATGCAGTTTTGTAGCCCCTTTAATTTTAGTCTAATAATACATTTACACTGCAACAAATGCGGCGCATTTGGCGAAGTTATTTCGAGAATGTTTGTCCGCAGAATGAATTTGTTTGCCAAATTAGATGAATTTAATTTAATTTGACCTAATTTGTTGATCAAATTCAATCTACGGATGAACGGTCTCAAAAAACTTGGCCAAAAGTGACTAAACTTAAGTTCGTGGGAAGTCTCGCTGATTTTTGGCAATTTTTTTCTGGATGCAGTTATTTTCCATCTGCAGTAAGCATCCTTTGAATTAGTTGACTAACCTGCATTCATTTAGACAGGAATCATTTCAAACGCATTTACCCAGAATTTACAATAAGTAATTTACTTAATTATCTCAATTCAAACGTCGATGTTACTTAGATCCTTTTGGTTCTAAACCCTTCATATATAATTTTTGAAAAAAAACAAATATTTTTTTTTGGCGCGTTCTAATGTACCTACCCTGATCATACCTTTTCAATAAATTTTTGAAGCACGTCCTATCCTAAGGTTGGATTTATCGTTTTGTCCGAAACAATTGTTTGTTTGTTTTTTACTCTTTCGTTTCTCACTTCTCTGATATAAAATGCAAAAAAATGTTCAATAGCAGCTAAAAGTAAAGCAGTATTTAACCAGCTTGGACCGTTTTCTTTTATGGTCCCTGATTTTAATGTTCAGTATAAATTTAACGGCCACTTCATTTGACCTGTATTTTAATGGGAGGATAAAATGGTCGTTGAATTTATGCGGACTTTAAAATTATAAAGGCTAGATGAGAAAATGACCCTTAAAAATTGATATACCTAAGGGCGATTTTCACGACTGCCTGTTTACGTCACTGTCAATTTAACAACCACTTTTTTTTTATTAGTTAAAGTTGACGGCTAGGCGAGAAATCGGCCGTGAGAGGACTATTCCAGCTGTAACAAAAGAGGGAACTATTCGGAAAAGCTTCTAAACCAAATTAATCTTTTATGTGTAAATAACAGTTACTGGAGATTTTTTTTGTTCCATACATAGTAAAAAGCACCAAATCGTCTTTCGTTGAAATACAAAATAAACTGATTTATTTTTTTGATGTTCTACCTACTTATGTTAAACCGTAGACACTCCCCAAACTAGAAGGGAAATCAGTAGATTGATAGCGAGAGGTGAATAGGTATGTATATTCAAGTTCTTAAACTCTTGACAATGTATTTTTAGAAAAATTTGGAATTTCGCTAAATTAAACTTTGATTTTTGATAATGTTATATTGTTTTGGCAAATAATTTATGATACATAGATAGGTGAAAGGTATAGGTACATATGAGATATAAATAAAGTAGCATTTAGTCTGCTAGCTTCCAATACGCCAACATAAAGCAAAAATCAAAGCAGATGAATACTCTAGAATTTACCTGTATATATATTTTTTTTGCAATTACAGTTGCAATGATTTACAACAATTTGCAAAAAATTGGTCAATTAACAGCTAACGGCACCCTCAAAGCCCTCAAGTTGTTGAGGGGTGTGCCACTTCAACAACAACACCAACAGCAACAACGTCAAGTACAACGTTGCTTCAGTCAATTTAAATTTGATCAACAATCAACTGAACACCTGCCAACATTTAAGACAAACAATTTGCCTATTGGTAGGAGACGTCGCCTATGTCTAGTGTTGTTGCCATTGACTGGTGTAAATTGTGCGGCCGCTTCAAAACTTGCAACGTCATCGGCTACCGGTGGTGATGTGAGTAAAAGCTTCTAAATAAATAAAATATGTTTAGCACTTTTGAAAGTTTATTGTTACCTCTACACATGTAGAGTTTCAGTCTAACACCTGTTCTCTCCCACTGGCCACACCCACAATTAACTAAATGCCTACAAAAGAAAAGAAATATTGATTTCTTATTTTATCCTTTGCATTATTAATCCTTTACGCGTAGTATGTGCTTCTGTGTGTTTGTCCGTGTGCGTGTGTAGTGATATTGAAGTTGTGCAAAGGATATTTAAATATAAATTTTTCATCGGTAGATCAAATCTTTTTTTATTGTACATACACTGCCGTTCATCTGAATAAGTTGTAAATATCTATCATTCAAAACAAAACAAATTTCGTTCACCAATATTGTCCGTGTTCATTATGGTGGATCGACAAAAAAGTTTTTCCAGTCCACCCCTAAGATTAACGATATTTTGAAGGCGATCCAAAAAAAAATTTTTTTGCCACGCCCCCCGATGGGCTATTTACTTTTTTTGACACTACGTCGCCATTTTAAGTCCGATTTTAATGAGCCGTACACCGTTGTTCATGGCTTGGAAACCGCCACAATTCTTACCTCCGAGTTCAAATTCCAGTAGTGACTTTCGGTATCACGTTTAAATGATTAAGGTAAGAATTGTGGCGGCTTCCAAGCCATGAACAACGGTGTACGGCTCATTAAAATCGGACTTAAAATGGCGACGTAGTGTCAAAAAAAGTAAATAGCCCATCGGGGGGCGTGGCAAAAAAATTTTTTTTTTGGATCGCCTTCAAAATATTGTTAATCCTAGGGGTGGACTGGAAAAACTTTTTTGTCGATCCACCATAATGAACACGGACAATATTGGTGACATGTGATCTTTTCTCAAATACAGCTGGAAAAGGTGTAGTGTTCATCATAGCTTGAGTAAAAGCTGCAACATTTAAATTTATTTTGGTATATAGCAGAGACTTGTAACAAAACCTCGTATAGAAACGAAACCCCTTTCTGCCGTTATTGACCCGAGTAACATCGAAATATAGAAAAACAAAATTAGAAATCACTGAGTAACAGAAGTGTAACGAAACCCTGTGTATAAAAAACTACATGAACCTTAACATTAACAAAAAGCATAACAGAACCTGTAACAAAACTCTATTCGGTTTCTGCCGTTGAGTTTTTATTTATCATCATCATAATCAGCTTCCTTAACATAGGGCCTCGTTTTTACTTACAATTAAAAAAAAAAAACAAAAATCGTTACAAGTTTGGTTCCTGAGGTTTCGTTACAAGTATTGTTTCTATACTTAAACATTTTGTTACAGTTTTGTTACGGGAGTTTGATCACAAGTTTTGTTTCGGTACAGGTTTGGTTTCTTCTGATACCATTTCGGATTTTTGCTACGCCTTTTCAAATTAGTATCGTTTAGTTTCGATTCAAACCTTTCGGTATAGCGTTATTGATACAGTTTTGTTTCGTTACTTAGCTGAAGGACAATAACGAAACGGAAATGCGTTACATGTCCCTGGTATATAGTTAATAGCGTTATAAGGTTAATAGGTTATAGCGAAATCGTATTTTCGATATTGAAATTTCCGAAAAACGTATAAAATGATTAAACTCATTGACTGAGATAGCTCGAAAAAATAAAATTTGGTAGGTAACCACCTAACTATCACTTGATTATTCTCCTACCGATTTTTTTAAAATTTTGAAGAATTAAAGTTCAACCGTTATTAACTTGAGATCCGTTCACACACTCCGTTAATATTGGGTCTTACGGAAACATTTTTTCACCTCTTCATTTCTTTTTAACTATACTATTCGGACTCCATGGAAAAATTACCGAAATATCAGCCATTCACAGAAGAACGTATTGTATTCAGGGTCGAAAGGGTTAAAACTCATGCAACTTAGACTTTCTGCTTGTCATATACAAATTTTCACATTTAAAGTCATAAGCCGATTTTGTTGTGCTGCAGTGTAAATGCCCCAAAAAATCGCGTAAGCAATTGTATGTCGAGTATATATGAACATAAAACTGAATTATTTCAAAACGAATTTCTTAGGACACATTTCAAAATCCCTTTGAATTAAAACGCTAAAAGATTTGAAGTCGCTCAAGCAAACCCCGTAAAGTTGTCTTGCTTCAACTTTGACTTACGTGCTAAAAAATAAAATGTGGTTTCCTTAAAATCCCCTCCTTCACACTGTTCTTTAATTTTATCAGTCACTATCTCTCCTAGTTCACCTTTACCTTGTTCTCTATTATCGTATATCTTTTTGTCACCCTGTATGTGCCTTGCATCTACCTCTACACTATCACCATATCTACCATTACCACTTATTTCCTTCCGTTCGTCTCCTACTTCTGTGCACCCCTTCCTATCCCCTATCAGTTCTTACTACTACCTTCTTCATCGCATTATCTCTCTTTTCCTCGGCTGAACAACCACTACTTCTCATTATAGCAATTCTTCTGCTCACCCTTTCGTCAAGCTCAGTTTACCTTAACCATGGAGTACTATCTATCAGATACAAACTATATATAATTTATGAACTCATCAAAGTTCTAATGCAAACTCTTCTTTAATGCCCCTAACCACCTTTTGTTTGAACCCTATATCCAGGTTTTGACTTAATGAAAGATAAATCCAAAAATGGGAAATATTTTGGTGGGTAGTAATTCGTTAATTTGTTTGCGTTTTACTAACTTTGATCTAACATGTTAGTATTCATATGTATGCATGTATATGGTTGTAAACCAGCACATTTGTTTAGCACTAACAGTCACTTAAAATAAAAATCGGACAGCAAAGTTTTGATGAATTCACTTGTTTCACTTCAAGGAAACTTTTTTTGAATGCATTGGAAATGATGATAATTAATTACCACAGTGCATCGGGTTTTTCGGCAGAATGACCTATAGGGTTGTTGTTGTGACGAGGTGTAGCCTTGCCCAAATGTCAGACACGGTCACCCCGCGTGTATTGCTCTTGGCCGGGTCGATATAAAAAAAAACGGCCCGGGTCGTGTCGGCACGATGGGTACAGCACAAGTACTGGTACCTTTATCGTAGAACCGGCAATACGAGAAACTAGCATTGTAGGCCATGTAATTCATTTAGCGTTACCCAGGGTGCACCAACGGGAAGGCGACCTACTCTTACACCCCACCTATAGGGTTCCACATGGACAGATTAAATCGTTCGTTTGGCTAGTAATAGAAGATGTTAGAATCTAAGCTTACAAGATCTATGTCCGAAAAAATACCACTCACGCGGTCCACTGGAAGCATATGTAACTAAAGCGTACTGAAAGTGCCTATCTTACCAGATATCAATATTGAATGCCAACAGGACCATTTTGTGTACGATCACACCCCGCCTTGTAATTGAACCTTATCGTTATGCAAAGAAGGGTGAAAACGCTTTTTTTTTGTTAAGAATAACCTTGACTTTGAAGGGCTGCCAAAAGACCCGGCGGAGCGAAAAGTTTCAAAATCTTGCGAATTCTTGCAGCGACTATAACGGCGAACTGGTGACCGATGTAAATTGAGTGTGTTCTGTTAAATCCACAAGAAAGGGGACACAGTAGCTCCTGCTCGTCCCATTTTTACTGCGAGTGACTATATGTAAGTTTATAGTATTATAATCGTATCGTGGCACAAATCACTTTTTTATATTGCTGCTAACACTTATATGCTCAGTTTCAATGTAATATGTTCCTTTAATATAATATTAGTTTTATTTTACCTGTGCTTTCGTGCGGTTGATTTCTAAATCTCTACACCTCTCAATAACAACTGTTTTTTAGGTTGAAAACAGCAGCAGCATGTCAAGTGAAGACCCTAAGAGCGCCAAATCCATTTATGACTTTACTGTCAGAGATACCCATGGAAATGATGTTTCCTTGGAAAAATACAAAGGCAATGTCGTGTTAGTCGTCAACATAGCTTCGAAATGTGGTTTAACCAAAAATAATTATGCCAAGTTAACGGAACTTTTGGAGAAATACGAATCAAAGGGTTTGCGCATTTTGAATTTTCCATGTAATCAATTCAATTCGCAAATGCCCGAATCAGATGGTGAGGCAATGGTGTGTCATTTGCGCGATGCTAAAGCTAATATCGGTGATGTGTTTCAGAAGGTAAGTTAAGCTAATAGTTAAAAAAAAAGAAATTAGAAAAGTGCTGTTTTATGGTAATTAAGTGATTTTGTTCTAGCACATGAAATGAAATGTTTGAACCTACATAGGTATTATTTTCAAATTAAAAGAACCGGCAAAGCACAAGGATTAGCCAAAAATATCATTCTTGGTTTTTACGCTGAAAAAAAAAATAATACAACTTTTAATAACACATTACAAAAAAAAAGTGAATACACTTTTAAAGCGACCTAATAGAGATTGTTCATCTGGTTTTATTCGCTGTTTTTTTTCATGTAAAGTGCAAAAAACGTGATTTTTTTAATGTTTGTATGGGGAGCTCCTGGGAGGCGTTTCTGAGTGGGTCGGCCCACCAAAGTTAGTTGGGGGCCGATCATACTTTTGGACTCGATTGTGGCACTCTAAATGGGTCAACTTAGGATTTTTCAAACTTTGGCGCTCAACACTTTTCGAAATTCCTCACTTTTTGATGATTTTCTCCCGATTGGGCAAACCGATTTTGCTAATTTTTTAAATATATATAAAAGATGGTATCTTCTACCAAATGACTATTTAAATTTTTCGCAATTTTAAACTTCTCCATCGTGGTCAGATGGCGCTTTTGTATGATGTTGTTGGGCATTCCATTAGTAACTATTAGCAAAAAAGAAATTTTTTGGCTCTCTAAGGGAGCGGAAGTTATTTAGATTTTTTTACCTTCATAGTACACAGTACGTAGAGAAAAAAAATTTCATAAAAAATTAACTAGTCTGTAAAAAATGTAAATAACTCCCGCTACCTTAAAGTGCCAAACTTTTTTTTTTGCTAATAGTTACTAATGGAATGCCCTACAACATCATACAAAATCGCCATCTGACCACGATGGAGAAGTTAAAAATTGCAAAAATGTTTGCAAAAAAATAATTTTGTCAAAAATTTTAATCGTCGTTTGGTAGAAGATATCATCTTTTATAAATATTTAAAAAATTAGCAAAATCGGGTTGACCAATCGTGAGAAAATCATCAAAAAGTGAGGAATTTCGAAAAGTGTTGATAGCTATAACTTTGAAAATAATGCGAATTTCGAAAAACTGGCCCAAACGTATTTTTTTTTTGTTGTTGTGAACTATACCAAAAAGTTTCAGGAAGATAGTATAACTTCGAAAAAAAGTGGCTTACTTCACAAAATTCAACTCATATGTGAAAAAATCATTTTCGAAAAATGTGTCAATTAGGGCCTTTGTGAATTAAGGTAACGATATGTATATAGTTCGAAAGTGTCAACATTTCTCTATCCAAAACCTTTGAGAATTTTAAAATCGGTTGAGAATTGGTTTTTTAATGAAAAAACGAAAAAAAAAAATTTTTTAACCTTAAAACCAGATTTTGGGGTGCTACAAATCTTTTAAAGGGTGTTTCGTGTATAATTCGACCAGGTGAACAATCTCTACTAGGTTGCTTCAAAAGTGTAAAATCACTTTAACACTAAGCATTTTTTTTTTATTTTTATAATTTTTTTTTTTATCATAAAACTTAATACATTTAGGAGATTTTTTGTTGAATAATTTTTTTAATAGCCCTAAACTTTGCAGTTGTTTTAATAAAAAAGTCCCCAAAATTTTAAATGCTAATATGGTCCCAAAAATTTTAATTTAAAGTATGGAATGATATATTGCCAGTAATACATATATACATATTTTTGTTTACAGCCTGACTTAAATAACATTGCTCAGCGTAGCATTTCTTTCGACAACGTCAGACAACGCGCGACATACTCAAATATAAGTGCTACTTTCCTCTCATTTGTCTTGCCTTTCATTCCCCCATTTCTCAGTTCGCCATGAAACGCGCTGTCAAAATTGAAAATTCCAATTGCTCAGCGTTGACGCGGCGCTGTTTGTGTCGGGCTCATACAAATTATATGGGCATGAGGATTTCTGACAGCTATTTGACGCTGAACGCGCTTATTTAAATCGGGCTGCTAATCGCTGTGAGCCATACTAAAACTGTACGTGGTTCAGTTCACAAAATTCCATATGGATAATCCCTTTGTAATTAGTTTGATTCTAATTTACGAATGACTCAATTACCAAGAACTCCACTCATAGAGTTCATGTACTATGTATATCTATACCAAGTAACATTAGACACAAATACAAAACATATTTTATCTTGCAGGTGGACGTTAATGGTTCTGGCGCCGCCCCACTTTATCAATACTTGAAGCACAAGCAAACTGGAACATTGGGAAGCGGAATTAAATGGAATTTCACCAAATTTCTGGTTAACAAAGAGGGCATACCAGTAAACCGTTATGCTCCCACAACAGACCCCATGGATATATCAAAGGATATTGAAAAGTTACTCTAAGCGTTTTTTTTTTTTTACGATAAAGTCAAAGGGGCATAATCATAGTCGAAATAAAAGGTATACTCAGTTTAGCTTCAGCTTTTTGACGCCATTTGTAACGGCCTATTGATCGGTGACGCTAACTTTAGTACGTACTTTATTTCGACTATGACTATGCCTCAAAGTTAATTAGGGTTGACATTAAATAACGCCAACCTAATTCACAAAGACCCTAACTGACAAATTTAAAATTTGTACATTTGAAATCTTAAGTGAGGGTGTATTTTAATATATCATACCAAAATCTGTGAAAAAAGCAGTTTCGAGAAAAGTGTCAGTTAATTAAGGTAACGATATATTTGTGTGTTATATTATATGCTGATATAAAATTTGGGTAAGGACTGTTTTTTGATAAGGCTCTCTCGCTTGCATCACTTCTAGATATTAACTTATTTGTATGAATATGAAAATCTTTATTATTCAAACTTCCCAATGAATATTTTAACTCTTAACTGTGTAGTACATATGTACACTTTAATTATTGTTATTAAAAAACTTGTCGTTCACTTTTGTTAAATTTCAAATATAATAATAAAAGTAGTAACCAAAATAACTGTATTAACTACTCATATGGCAAGGTACCCAATGGACTAAGTGTCGCAGCAATTTACTCTAATTGAAATGCGAAAGACAGTGTTAAAATTAACGTGGTGTGTAATACATGTTTGGGTTGTTACGGTGCTTAGGTGAGTGTGATGGTGTTGTGCCTTTTGGCTTGCGCCACTCAGCATATAGGTGGGCAAGGAAGGAGTCTTTGGTCCTACAGTTGGAAAATTTAGTCTCCACGATATAACATCCCCAACGGCACTAGTTTGATCGACTTAGCCGCTGCTCGCAATATGGTCATCAGTAGTACCTGGGGCCTTATCATGTAACTCGATTCTATAGTAAATGCTATTCGAAAGCTGTCAAATCACATACAATTTTTTTCAAATTCGAACGAAATTTCTTTCGGATCGAATTACAAGATAAGGCCCCTGGTTCCAGCATAAGCGAATACACCAAGCCACCTGGCTGTCCCCTAATCAAAGAACAAGAAACCAGATTGATCATGTCATGATAGACGACAGACACAGCACAACCGTTCTTGACGCGCGTACCCTACGTGGTCCCAATATCGACTCGGACCATTATCTTGTTGCAGCCAAGATACGCACACGTCTCTGTGCAGAGAAAAAGTACGCACAGTAGCGGAAGGAAAGTTTGGGGTCGAGAAGCTGCGCACGATACAGACAGCTGATAATTTTTCCACTCGACTCTCACACCTGCTATCGCAGAGCAATCTTTGACCTAACGATGCAACCGGGCAATGGGAGCACATCTCGCACTCATTGCGTAAAGCCGCTGAGGACACTATAGGGTTCCAAGCGAGCCCGAAGGAACAATTGGTACGATGAGGAATGTAGCACTGCCTCGGATAAAAAGGACGCTGCCTACAAGGTTAGGTTGCGAACGGGCGCAACCCGCAGTGTATGGCAACGATATCGTGAGGCGAAGAAGGTAGAGAGACGCCTTTTCAGAAAAAAGAAGCGTGAGGCAGAAAGCCGTGAATGTGAGGAGCTTGAGATGCTGGCTGACAGGAATGATGCCCGAAAATTCTATGAAAAGATTCGGCGGATTACGGAAGGTTTTAAGACCAGGACAAGTTCATGTAAGGACTGTAATGGCGGCCTGGTAACCGACGTACAGAGTATACTTAAGCTATAGAGGGAGCACTTCTCCTCACTGCTAAATTGCGCGGGAGACGTCGAACCCGATACCCCAATCCCTGACGATGGAAAATTCGTCCCACCACCTGACTATGATGAAGTGAGGATAGCTCTATCCCAGCTCAAAAACAACAAAGCGCCTGGAAAAGACGGACTACCCGCCGAGCTGTTCAAACATGGAGGCGAAGAGCTTATAAAAAGCATGCATCAGCTCTTATGCAGAATATGGTCAGACGAGTGCATGCCTCCGGATTGGAATTTAAGTGTGCTCTGACCAATCCACAAGAAAGGCGATCCTGCTAACCGCACTAACTACCGCGGAATCAGTCTTCGTAATATTGCATATAAGGTTCTTCCTAGCGTATTGTGTGAAAGACTGAAGCCCCATAGAGAAATTGATTGGACCTTATCAGTGTGGCGTTAGACCTGTTAAGTCTAGATAGACCAGATTTGCACGATACGTCAAATCCTGGAGAAGACCCATGATAAAATAATCGACACACACGATTGTCGATTTTAAAGCCGCTGTTGACATCGGAAAATGGAGTTGCCTGTATGCCTCCATGTCTGAATTTGACTTCCCTGCCAAGCTTATACGGCTTTGCCAAATGACGTTGAGCAATACCAACAGCTTCGTGAAAATCGGTAAGGACCTCTCTGAGCCATTTGAAACCAAACGTGGCTTCAGACAGGGCGACTCTCTTTCTTGCGATTTCTTCAACCTGATGATGGAGAAGATAATTCGCGCAGCAATATCAGTCTACAAATCCAACGGAGAATCACTCTTGCCAACAAGCGTTACTTAGGACTAAGTAACCGATTGAGAAGAAAAGTCCTCTCAAGACAAACAAAGATCACGCTCTATAAGTTCCTCATCATACCGGTACTGATTTACGGCTCAGAATCATGGACAGTGTCAAGAGAAGATGAAATGGCCCCTGGAGTATTTGAGAGAAAAGTTCTCGGGAAGATTTTTGGTCCTTCCCGTGATACCAACGGCGAGTATCGAAGTAAGTTTAACGATGAGCTGTACGAGCTTTACGCAGACCTGACCATAGTCCAGCGGATTAAAGCCCAAACGCTCCGCTGGTTAGGACATGTTATGCGAATGGACAAAGAAGCTCCAGCACAGAAGGTTTTCCTATCTTCGCCTGAATTCGGCAGCAGAGGAAGGGGGATGCCTCGACTGAGATGGAAACAACAGGTGGAGGATGACTTGGGGTTTCCAATTGGCGCCAGTTATCGCTAAAAAGGAATGACTGGCGTGCTTTGATACGAAACGGCCAAAATCGCCTAGACGGTTAAGCGTCAATAAAAGACGCAAGCCAAGATTAGATTAGATTATTAATTCGTAAATTTGTTTGCGTTTTACTAACTTTGATCTAACATGTTAGTATTTACAGCTATGGTCAGAGCTTTAGCGCACTTAACATTGTACTGAAAAATAGTACAGTAACTTTAAATATAATACGAATTGCACCAAAAGTTTTGAGGCTTAACAATAGTATTGTATTGCTCTCTTCAAATGACAAAAGAATTTTCATTATAATTCTTTCATATTTGTTTTTGCTAAGTTTTTCTTCACATCCGTCTAAAGTGCATTGGACATCGATTTAGCGCATTTACGCCTGTTTTGTTATTACTTGGGATTGGTTGAAAAAGTTAATAGTTTTTTGGTTAATATTTAATAAATAACCTCTTCTCTGATAATTTTGTTAAATTTCCGGGTGGAAAATACTGGTCGGTTTGACAAAAAAGAACCTTTTTTAATCAGGGATCGATCAAGGGCAAAATTTCAAGAATTTTTTTATGTTTTCGAGAAAAATGGTGTACAATGACATCAGAGATGTGAGTTCGGATCCTAATTTGTCAAATCATAACAAAAAACGTAAAGATCCCCCTCGTAAAACTTTTCCCCGAGGGGATAGAATGTTTGCAAGAAAGGGTAAAAAGCATCCTTTTAAGTCCTTACCATTGAAAGTGGTAAAATAGTTTCGGAATTGTGCTCAACTGTGTCCAGAAAACTTATACGAAAACCCCTAAATGAAAATAAAAAGTATGGGCGCACAAGCAGGAAAACGCGCCTCCTGTCAAAACAAGACCACTACACTAGACCGCTCCCTAAAGCTTCCAAGTTCTCACTATCATGTTTTCGGAGTACCGTAGATTGGTTTCTTGATGTTTTTCATGTTGCACACACTTTTCTCGCCAGGACTGATAATGTCTACTTTGGTTGCATCCGAAAAAAGTACAATTTCTCAAAATTCTACACCTTTGAGTATGTGGATTCATGAGAATGATAAAGGTGCTTTAATGTTCTTGTTTGAAAGGAGCGACGTTTTCCTGCTTATGCGCCAATACTTTTTATTTTCATTTAGGAGTCTTCGTATAAGTTTTCTTTACATAGTTGAGCACAATTCCGAAATTAGTTCAACCACTTTCAATGGTAAGGAATTAAAAGGGTGTTTTTTTCTCTTTCTTCCGAACATTTTATCGCCTTGGGGAAAAGTTTTACGAGGGTGATCTTTACGTTTTTTGTTATGCTTTGACAAATTAGGATCCGAACTCACATCTCTGATGTCATTGTACACCATTTTTCTCGAAAACATAAAAAAATTCTTGAAATTTTGCCCTTGATCGATCCCTGATTAAAAAAGGTTCTTTTTTGTCAAACCGACCAGTATTTTCCACCCGGAAATTTAACAAAATTATCAGAGAAGAGGTTATTTATTAAATATTAACCAAAAAACTATTAACTTTTTCAACCAATCCCAAGTAATAACAAAACAGGCGTAAATGCGCTAAATCGATGTCCAATGCACTTTAGACGGATGTGAAGAAAAACTTAGCAAAAACAAATATGAAAGAATTATAATGAAAATTCTTTTGTCATTTGAAGAGAGCAATACAATACTATTGTTAAGCCTCAAAACTTTTGGTGCAATTCGTATTATATTTAAAGTTACTGTACTATTTTTCAGTACAATGTTAAGTGCGCTAAAGCTCTGACCATAGCTGTATATGTTTGTAAACCAGCACATTTGTTTAGCACTATCAGTCACTTAAAATAAAAATGGGACAGCAAAGTTTTGATGAGTTCACTTGTTTCACTTCAAGGAAACTTTTTGAATGCATTGGAAATGATAATTATTTACCACATGGTCGGATTGAATCGTTCGTTTGGCTAGTAATAGAAGATGTTAGAATTCAAGCTTAAAAGATATATATCCGAAAAATAGCCCTCACGCGGTCCACTGGAAGCATATGTAACTGAAGCATACAATATTGAATGCCAAGAGAACAACTTTGTGTACGGTTAAAGAATAACCTTGACTTTGAAGGGCTGCCAAGAGACCCGGTGGAGCGAAAAGTTTCAAAATCTTGCGAATTCTTGCAGCGCCTATAACGGCGAACTGGTGACCGATGTAAATTGCGTATTTAGCTGTGAAGGGACGGTGACAGGTAACAAGGTCAATAGAAATAGTGTCAATTGACATTATTTCGCATTATAAATGGAAGTAGTGTCAACTGACACTATTTCTATTTTGTAAAGAGAAGTAAAGTCAACAGCAATTTGGCAATATAGTCATTGATTTTATTTCCTAATTGAAATGGATATAGCGTCAACATTGCTTACGACATATCAACTAAACATCACGTGATGTTTAAGTGTGATGATGTGATTTACAAAAAGCGTCGCATCTAATTTTTCACTACGTCGGTATCATGCGTGTATATGTTATAGACGACATATTTTGAAAGGAAGAGCTTGATTGCAATAATAACTTTGAATTTTTCCTAAGCCCTTCTATAAAATAGTACTTTAACGACATTTTGGACTTTTTTGATTCACTTTTGACTAAACTCAATTATAAACTGATCAATGCTTATATGCAACTGCTTATTTCCTACTCACTTTACTCACTAACAAACGGTCATCATAACGTATTATCTAAGCTAATCAGTATACATTACTTTGAATAGGCCTTCTCTAAGAGTTATTGACACTATTTCCATTTGATATTCATGCTCCTCATATCATACCAAAAAATCGCCCGATTTTTATTTTAAAATTTTTATTCTTTGGTATGATTTCAAAATATTCAATGTATGGCTTACAAATTAAAAAAAAAAGCCGCATAAATATAAGTCATCGCGCGATTTTTTATTCCAAATTTTTGCCCGGGCGCTTTTTAAAATAAATTTCAAAGTCAAGCCATTCAATATTTTAAAATAATACCATACTAAAAAAAATAAAAATTTTGAATTAAAAATCGTTCGGTTTTTTAATTTCAAATATTTGCCTGTCGCGCTTTTTAAGATAAATTTCAAAGAAAAAATGCAATTTATAATTAAATATCGCTTGATTTTTATCAGTTTATTAAATAAAAATTTACAATTATTGTAAGATTGAGTATTTTAAATTGAAATCATATGTAATGTTGAAAATCACATCATCAAACTCAAACATCGCGTGATGTTCAGTTGACATGCTAAAAGCAATTTTGACGCTATTTCCATTTCAATTTGGAAATAACGTCAATAAACATATTGACAAAGAGAAATTAAGTGAACTGACCTTATTTCCATTTCGAAAATGAAATAGTGTCAATTGACACTATATCCATTTGGGGTGCGATATAATGTCAATTGACACTATTTCCATTGACCTTGTTACCTTTCACCTGAAGGGACTATTTTTCTCCATTTCTTAATTACCAAGGAAACGATAAACCCGATATCCAATTCCCTGATGATGGAAAAAACAAGCCTCCACCCGACTTTGATGAAGTTAGGATGGTAATATCTCGGTTCAGAAGTAATTAAGCGCCATGAAATGACGGACCACCTGCTGTTTAAGCTCGGAAGCTAAGCGTTGCTGAAGTACATGCATCAGTTCTTATGCATAATGTGGTTGGACGATTAGAACTTAAGTGTGCTCTGTTAATTCCACAAGAAAGGGGACCCGCAAACTGTAGTAGCTACCGACTTCTACTTAATGACACAAATAAGGCTCCATGAAGCGTGTTTTGGTGTAGGCTGAAGCCCATCAACAGCAAGTGAATTTATATTAACAATTTCCAGCAGCCCCTGCTCGTTCCATTTTAAATGCGAGTGACTATATACATATTAGTTTATAGTATTATAATCGTATCGTGACCACTAATAACTTTTTCATTGCCGCTAACACTTACATATATGCTCAGTTTCAATGTAATATGTTCCTTTAATATAATATTAGTTTTATTTTACCTGTGCTTTCGTGCGGTTGATTTGTAAATCTCAATAACGATTGGTTTTAGGTTGAAAACAGCAGCATGTCAAGTGAAGACCCTAAGAGCGCCAAATCCATTTATGACTTTACTGTCAAAGATACCCATGGAAATGATGTTTCCTTGAAAAAATACAAAGGCAATGTCGTGTTAGTCGTCAACATAGCTTCGAAATGTGGTTTAGCCAAAAATAATTATGCCAAGTTAACGGAACTTTTGGAGAAATACGAATCAAAGGGTTTGCGCATTTTGAATTTTCCATGTAATCAATTCAATTCGCAAATGCCCGAATCAGATGGCGAGGCAATGGTGTGTCATTTGCGCGATGCTAAAGCTAATATCGGTGATGTGTTTCAGAAGGTAAGTTTAGCTAATAGTTTAAAAAAAAAAGAAATTATGAAAGTGCTGTTTTATGGTAACTAAGTCATTTCGCCCGTAATAAAAAATGAAAAATAACAATAAATTGGAATCATGCCAAAGTTCTAGCACATGAAATGAAATGTTTGGTCCTACATAGGTATTACTTTCAAATTAAAAGAGCCGGCAAAGCTCAAGGATTAGCCAAAAATATCATTCTTGCTTTGTGCCACTGGCATGAGTGGGTCGGCCCTCCAAAGTTTGTTGGGGGCCGGTCATACATTTGGACTCGATTGTGGCCCTCTAAATGGGTCAACTTAGGAATTTTCAAACTTTGGCGCTCAAAGTCAAAAGTACAAAGTCGAGACATCAGAATTCGTTTTAGAGCTAGGCTTCCTTCGGCAAAGTATCATATTTTCATCCGTAAAATACGAATTTCCTTGTCACTTGGGTGTTTTTGAGATCGACTCGCCTAATTACACACAGTTCTCCTGTAGGGCGCTTGAGACCAAAATATTAGATTTTTATTTATGCTGCATATCTTAAAAAATATGAATCAGTGCCAATTAGTGCCAACAAAATGACGTCAAAACCGGAGAAACCGAAAAATTTTGCATAAAATTCATTTTCTCTAGTGAAAAACATATCATACTTTTTCAAATGAACAAAACACCATATGTATATAGTTCGAAATTGTCAACATTTCTCTATCCAAAACCGTTGAGAATTTTCAAATCGGTTGAGAATTGTTTTCTTTTTAATGATTTTTACGAAAAAAAAACGAAAAAAAAAAAACGTTTTTTGACCCTAAAACCAGATTTTGGGGCGCTACAAATCTTTTAAAGGGTGTTTCGTGTATAATTCGACCAGGTGAACAATCTCTACTAGGTTGTTTCAAAAGTGTAAAATCACTGTTGCACTCATATTTTTTTTTTTTATAAATTTTTATATATCATAAAACTTAATAAATTTAGGAGATTTTCTGTTGAATGATTTTTTTAATAGCCCTAAACTTTGCAGTTGTTTTAATATAAAAATATATTGCCAGTAATACATATGTATATAAATGGGAGCCCTTATAAAAAAGATAGGCAGCAACTTTGCCTGAACATATTTTTTAGTGTTGGGCAGTATCGAGTACTTTTAAGTAGTTACTACTTTGGTATCGATACTTTTAAGCATCGGGTACTTTCAAAGTATCGGGTACTTTTGTCAAGTTCTTCTGGTAGGTCTGTCTATATTTTACAACAAGCACCCGGCTTACCCTTTTGGAAACTTTAAAGCCTCCACTTTAAGAATATGTAAAGGTTTTTGAAATAAATTAAAAAAGAAAGAAAAATTTCTTTGAAAAAGATCCCATTTCCCTATACAAAATGTATGGGAAAAGTGAAAAAACAGCTACCCCTAAAGGTTAAGTTACAAAGCAAATTTTATTGCGAGGCTTATTTTCTCATTAGTATCTTACTTTTCAAGGGGTAAGACCGAAAAAAAACAATTTTTTTATTTGAATCACGGGCTCATACAAATTATATGGGCATGAGGTTTTTTGACAGCAATTTGACGCTGAACGCGCTTATTTAAATCGCTGTGAGCCATACTAAAAATGTTCGTGGTTCAGTTCACAAAATTCCTTATGGATAATCCCTGTGTAATTAGCTTGATTCTAATTTACGAATGACTCAATTACCAAGAACTCCACTCATAGAGTTCATGTACTATGTATATACCAAGTAACATTAGACACAAATACCAAACATATTTTATCTTGCAGGTGGATGTTAATGGTTCTGGTGCCGCCCCACTTTATCAATACTTGAAGCACAAGCAAACTGGAACATTGGGAAGCGGAATTAAATGGAATTTCACCAAATTTCTGGTTAACAAAGAGGGCATACCAGTAAACCGTTATGCTCCCACAACAGACCCCATGGATATATCAAAGGATATTGAAAAGTTACTCTAAGCGTTTTTTTTTTACGATAAAGTCAAAGGGGCATAATCATAGTCGAAGTAAAAGGTATACTCAGGTTAGCTTCAGCTTTTTGACACCATTTGTAACGGCCTATTGTTCGGTGACGCTAACTTTAGTACGTACTTTATTTCGACTATGACTATGCCTCAAAGTTAATTAGGGTTGAAATCTAAATAACTTCAACTTTATTCACAAAGACCCTAACTGACAAATTTAAAATTTGTACATTTGAAATCTTTTAATATATCATACCAAAATCTGTGAAAAACGCAGTTTCGAGAAAAGTGTCAGTTAATTAAGGTAACGATATATTTGTGTGTTATATTATATGCTGATATAAAATTTGGTTAAGGACTGTTTTTTGATAAGGCTCTCTCGCTTGCATCACTTCTAGATATTAACTTATTTGTATGAATATGAAAATCTTTATTATTCAAACTTCCCAATGAATATTTTAACTCTTAACTGTGTAGTACATATGTACACTTTAATTATTGTTATTAAAAAACTTGTCGTTCACTTTTGTTAAATTTCAAATATAATAATAAAAGTAGTAAACAAAATAACTGTATTAACCACTCATATGGGAAGGTACACAATGGACTAAGTGTCGCAGCAATTTACTCTAATTGAAATGCAAAAGACAGTGTTAAAATTAACGTGGTGTGTAATACATGTTTGGGTTGTTACGGTGCTTAGGTGAGTGTGATGGTGTTGTGCCTCTTGGCTTGCGCCACTCAGCATATAAAGCAATTTACAATCAGCGCCGCATAAAATATGCATCATGCGTTCGTGATATGAACGTTCGCTAAAGTGACGAACAATATTATTAACCTTTCGCATCAACTGATTGTAATTTATTATGGTCAACACCAACACGTTTGGTCTTTATTTTGACAGTTTTGATTTCGCATGTTTGTATGTATT
This sequence comes from Campiglossa producta, assembly GCA_964058755.1. Taxonomy (NCBI): domain Eukaryota; kingdom Metazoa; phylum Arthropoda; class Insecta; order Diptera; family Tephritidae; genus Campiglossa; species Campiglossa producta. The sequence goes on along the minus strand of CAXKVI010000002.1, from coordinate 27,858,034 downwards.
TTTAGCAGAATTTGCGAAACCATAAGTTCAAGTTCGAAAAAAAAAATAAAAAATAATAATAGTCGTACGTTGTCGAAATGGGTTTAAAAGGGGATCACTGGGACAACTGTGTTAGTAGTACTTGAAGAACTTTGAGTCCCTTAGGATATTAAAATTTTCCAATATATCGAAATAAGTGTGTATTAATTGTTTGACCTTCTTTCTCCAACTTGTTGGACTATAAGATATGATTCCGCGGTTTTTGCAATATAGAAATGGGTTCCGAAAATTTCGTCCAAAGTATGGAGGAAGGGGAGAGAGCAGAGTTTTAACGCAAAGCCATTGACTATTCAGAAAAGTAAGTACCACACCCATATCCAACCAGAACAACGTCAGATACCCTGGCTAATATTTTTTTGCAAAACAAAAGAAAACGAAAACAAGTAACAAAGTCTAAGTTCGGGTGAACCGAACATTAAATACCCAGCGGTAGTTTTCAGAACGGGATGATAATGATATAGACTCTAGGAGGTTTTACCTACCAATTTATACTATTTTAGTTATTTACATTACCGAGGGGCGGTGCCACGCCTACTATTAATAATTTATCAAAAAATCCTAATATAATGAGTATGTGGTTCATCCTACCAAATTATATCATTTTAGCCATTTCCCTTACCGAATTTTGTCAATTTAGGTGATTTTCGATATCGAAAGCGGGCGTGGTTGGAGAGCGATTTTTTCCAATTTCATCAGGTATACTCCCAACGATGCTAGTATACTTTGTGCCTAATTTCATCGTTCTACCGTAATCAGTTTAAAAGTTATCACCAGTCGATTTTTCAGGCGGTGCCACGCCCACTTTAAACAATTTATCAAAAACATAATAATATAATGACGAGGGGGATTTAAAATTATATCATTTTAGCCATTACAGTCACCGATATATCGACGTGCTATACGAAAACTAACACTTTTAAAATTTTTTACGAAAACTAACACTTTTCGAATTCTGTAAGAAGACTAACACTTTTATTTTGTATCTGACGAAAACTAACACTTTTGGCTAGTACATTTTCTTCAGAGAAAAACTGAAAGTGTTAGTTTTCGTCAGGCACAAATTGAATTAGTTTCCGTCAGACACAAATTAAAAGTGTTATTTTTCGTCAGACACAAACTAAAAGTGTTAGTCTTCTTACAGAATTTGAAGTGTTAATTTTCGTAAAAAAATTGAAAAGTGTTAGTTTTCGTTAAAAATTTGAAAGTGTTAGTTTTCGTATGGCACGACTATATCTCGGTGACTGAAATGGCTAAAATGATATAATTTTATAGGTGAACCCGCCCCCCCCCGTCATTCTTTTAGATAAATTGTTTAAAGTGGGCGTGGTACCGCCTACTTTTAAGGGAGGCATATTTGAAAAATCGACTGGTCGTAACTTTTAAACTGATTACGGTAGAACGATGAAATTAGGCACAAAGTATACTAGCATCGTTGGGAGTAAACCTGATGAAATTGGAAAAGGCCCTCCAATCACGCCACCTTTCGATATCGAAAATCACCTAAATTGACTTAATTCGGTAGGGAAAATGGCTAAAATGATATAATTTGGTAGGATGAACCCCACACACAGAAAAATTTCTCACATTTTTAGTTAACATGAATCATGTTGAATCAACATGAACCACTCATGTACGTAAAGCAAAAACAATTTCGGGAAATCAACATGAACATTTTAACATGAAGCTTATGGTTAAAATAACATGAAATATTTCTGCATTAGAATTACATTAGTGTGTATCCCTCACTCTAAATTCGGTTTGATTTATCATCTGTTCCCCATCAAAGCTTGTGAACAAAATTGTTCTCAAAAGAACAGAATTTAAGTCAGTGTGTAGATACCGACTTGATGAAAAGTTGTAGATATTATAAATAATTAATATATTGTGAAATTTATAGTTTCTTAACTTGCGAATAAGTTGTGAAGTTTTGCAAAAAGTTTTGGGTAAGTAATTTGTGTTGTTTTTTATATTTTGTAAACGCTTCCTGCTAAAACACGTCCAAAAATGTCGGGGTAGGTTAAAAACAACGCGCACTATACATAAATACCATGGAAGCGCTTTAGGATTATGGATACCGGGTAGAAAAGGCGTCGTTTGATACGTATCCCTACATTAATTGGACCTGTGCTACCAGTTTTACAATCGCTTGGATAATTTAAAGAGCTTTCAATGAAACAATTTTTCGTATGGCACGTCGATATGTCAATTTATGTGATTTTCAAAATTTTCGATATCGAAAAAGGGGGTGGGGTTATCACCCGATTTCACCCACTTCCAATAGCAACCTACTTTGACCATAAAGCAAGCATCGGCGCCCCATAGATCTTAAGATCAGTCAAACAAGTTGGATTCATCACACAGACACGTTGCGCTCTTTGTTTACGAAATGATTTAGGCGTCGCTGGACAAGGGGCGAAACCACAGCGCGTGGGGGTGTCGCTTGTTTGGTCAGCGAATGTTAAAAATATAGTTCGGACGATCACAGCGCGTGTATAAGCGTTCTCACTTATACACCTGTATTTACAAATCTGCCGACCCATGCCATAAAGTAACCTGTATACAAAAGTTCATGCCAATATCTAAATTTTTACTCAAGTTATCGTGTATGGACGGAATGACATGCCTTAATCAACTCAATCTTTTCAACCTAAGAACTTTCATACATATATGGAACTCTATATCTGTCTCGATTATTTTGTGCCCCTTTTACTAGTACTAAACGTTCGCATAACTCGGGCTTTAGCCAAGGGAGGGCTGTTTTTAGTAATGCCCTGCTTAATCCCCATGCTTGAGTAAGCGTTCTGAATAAGAAGGACGAAGTACTGTTACAACTTCCACAATTTCCTCTAAACGACGATTTTTTTTTGTAGAACTTTTAAACATACAATTAAGATAGTATCTCCAGCTCTTCGCACTATGGACTTTCAAGGTAACGTTTCTTTATTTCTACTCGACGTCTATCTTCCCTATACTGTCTATCATCGACTATTGCAGTCGTACTCAACATGGCTTTGTAGCTGGTATACTACAGTTTCCATAGCGCGCGATACGATGTGAGATTTTTTATTATAAGATCAACGGGAGCAGGTGGTGAGGCGTTTCGTGAAAAGCCTCCCGACAGAAAATTTTTCTATTGTCCTAGCCACCGCAGATAGTCCTAGACTATGTTTTCGTGCTCGGAAATTACAAACATCCTGCAATCTGCTTTCACGTTATTTGATCAGTAGGCATCCATTAGCTTGGAGGATATTTTTAGGCTGGACCTAACATATGACCCACGTATGGGAGTTGCTACATTGTGACGGCTTGATTTGCATCTACAGAACCTAGACAACTTCCGTTCCCACCCGGCCATTAAAGACTTCAAAAGCAATTTTGATGCTTGCCTTGGGCAGTGCTTGGAAGCTTTTTCTAAGCTATCATAACGAAGTTCTTATCAGCGTCGCCCGTCTCGATTACCATCATGCCATGACCCGTCCATTAAATTTTTTGTATAGCGGTATTTTTTTTTAGCTATCTAACCGCCTGCCCGATTGAGACCGTCCATACCTATATACCATACCGTACATACATAACTCGCCTGACGTTTTTTGTATGCACCTTGGGGTCGCAAACCGGTCTCGGTTTGGTCCATCCATCGGAGTGGTGTTCTCCATTTTCCTCTACTTCTACTGACGGGCGAAGCCGTTGGGTTTTAGTGCGCTCAAATATGTCGGCGTCTGCGTAAGGCTTATAAAGAACATCATTAAATCTTGTCGGTACTTGCCGTCGAGAACACGAAGAGGTACATAAATTTTTTGGAGAACCTTTCTCTGGTATACTCCCAAAAACTGCCTTATCAGATGTTGGCCGGCTCTTATATGTAGTTCACCTTATCTACAAATAGTTAACACATTTCGGAGAAGGGGGCACTATGTTCCAGACGAATCTTACAGAGAATATTCGCACGCCAACTACGCTAGTAGTTCTAGTTCAATAGATCAAAAAATGTAACAAGTTGTCACAACCAATGCCAATTTGGATATTTTCAAGTTGAACATAAAAAAACAAATAAGCCACAACTCAACAGCATCCAAAAAAAAATTGACCTTCCGGCAATTAACCAAATAAGTAACTTCACCATTTCTGGGAGCATATTGAACTGCCACCGCCATCGATATATTTGTACGAAACACTACTAAAGCGGCGCTTTTTTCCCTTTTTGTAACATTTTCACGCTTCTTCTGTCACCGCTAAGGCAAACTTACAACGAGTCTGACAAGCTTATCGAAAACCGAAAATAGTAATTAGAATTATTTGTAGAATGTTATGTGGCGTACGAGTCGTATCGGCAAAGTAGATATATTTTACAGCATCACAACAGGCGCATGCGTCAAATCAAAACGCATAAACAATGATCCACAACGGGCAAGTTAGTATGTGCGTAGTACATGTGTAAGCTTTCGGATGATATCCACTTGACATGTAAGAATTTGGAGCATTGGAGATTCCTTGTGTGTAGAGCTTAAGGTGACATTCTCATATGTCGACACACTTTTGAGCCGAGCTTCACATGCAATAAAAAAATTGGACAAAGCACAATACATTTCTTCACGAATACGCTGTTTAGACGAATATGACTGTAGACAACTTACACATTTACAGGGTAGTCCATCAAGTTTGTTGTTGTTGTTTCAGCGACACAACAACAAAATATTTTGACGGTTATGAGCCCGGTACGCTTCGGTACTAGCAACTTGCGGTACTTGCCTGACTGTCGTGGCAGCCCTTTGGTATGACCAGTGGACCCTACTATGTCATCTCACCCCCTTTCCCTCTGTAAGGAAAAAGAATATTGAAAATATGAGGTGAGAACCATCATATCCCTAAATTAACCATGAAGTTGCCCGTCATTACTTTTGTCGATTTTGGTCGCCTGCGATAAAAAAAAAAACTAATGGCGGCGATATACCAACAGGTTATCATAACCTCTAACGTGATTTTTAGCCGAGCTTCTCTTTCCAACTTGTGGTGTGTTGCTTTTTGAGTGTTTCCCACAAGTTGGCGGGACCTACAGTTTTTTGCCGACTCCGAACGGCACTTGCAAAGCAAATAAATTTTTTGCTGAGAAGCTTCTCATGGCAGAAATACACCCGGAGAGTTTGCCAAACTACTGCCGAGGGGCGGCCCCGTTTAGAAAAATTCTTTTTCTAAATAATTTTGATGTTACTTTTGCCGGGCATCGAACCGCCACGACTTGGTGTAGAAGGCCGAACACTTAACCGCTACACCGCGGCGGCCGCCAATTAATTAGTTAATGAAAAAATACTTTATGAGCTACCCTATACCCAGAGCTTATCAGGATTGCAATATAACCTGCAACAAATTAGCAATTGTATGTTTGAGTTAATGTGAATACAATTGTGGCTGGTGTTCGTGGGCGATGAGTTCGTATTCGTTATCCCCTTGAACGAGGTGTTGGAATTCGATTTTTTCAACAGCTCGCCGGCCGGTGTTAGGCAAACTATTTTTTAGGATCATTTCATTGGTAGCTGATGATACTGATCGGTGTACTGATTTTATTATACCCTGTAGTACAAGTACTTTCAAGGGGTATTCGAAACCTGACCCCTTCAAGCGATAGTAACCTCGATCAACCTAAATAAACCCTAGACCAACCCTGTAGTACCCAGCAAAACCACCGTGACCTAAACTCCAATGAGTTCACAATTTTTGCGCATTGACCAACACACTCGCATTTTTGTTGGGAAAGAAAGGTTGAGGGAAATGCGAAAAATGAGAATGGGGCACAGTTACACAAAACACTTTTGGGACTATTCTTCATTTGCTATTATAACCGTGATTGGACCGCGTGGAGTGAACATAGCGCGCGCGTGACTGGCACGTAGCTAGTCATATGAACGTAACAGCTTTTGCTGGGTCGCGGACTTTACGCCAGAGTTTTCGGGATTGTTCCTCTCAGTCAAATGATCTCGAACAATATCAGCAACAGTAGGTTTAGAGGCGAGTGGAGAGTACATCAGCTGTCTTTTGCGTAGGTAGCTTCTCGACGGAAAACAAATCTTTTCTTGCCACACTGTGCGCCTCTTTGTCGCTGTACAGAAGTGTTTGCTAATCTTGGCAGTTATACGATGATGGTATATGACTATTGTACGTTTTCGCTAGTGGGGCATGGGACCTTAGCACTAGTATACCTCTTCCAGCCTGTCGTAGAAGGCGTTAAAATCCAGTAAGTTCTTTTTTTCACTCTTTGATGAGTGGCTTGGCTGTAGCAGTTGCCACAAGACCTGATAGTCTTCATGACTTGCTCAATCGATGTCATATGTTGTAGGAAGGTGACGTTAGCCTTTGCTCTCATGAGGATATTAACAATTCCTGCCTTTAATCGGAAATGCTTTTCATGTGAAGTGTCCTAGTCGCAGGGCAAAACCGAAATAAAGATACTTGGTATATAATAATCGACTTTACTAGAGCCTAGACGCTCTTACCTGTTGCGACTACATACATTTGTAAGTATGTAAGTATGTAAGTGTGTAAGTAGGTATGTTAACTAAAGTATTTTGTCTAAAAATCGATTAAAATTGAATTCCATACGAATTTGTGTACGTATTTCCAAACCGAAAATGCCCAAATCAGTTTGCAGCTTGTAAGTTAGTAGCGAGAAGCAACAGGCGAACAAATAAGCGCATGATAACCGAGCAAGCGCCTAACTGCTAAGTAGCTCATCATAATGCAAGTCGTATAAAATAGAGTCAGTTCATGCATTCGAAGTTCACTTAGCTGTGGCCATTAATACAAATCGGTAACGCAACAGTCAACGTTAGTGAACGTTTACGAAATCAGAATATAAAAAACTTAACAAGTTTCGGTTTTTTTTTGCTCATATCCCATCAAGGATATTCACGATGCGCGTGGTCTTTGTATTGTGGCTGTGCATCGGCACAGCACTCGCGGCCACACACGTCAACATCTCTATCGCTCAACATCCTGCCACAAATCCTGCCGATGTTACATACGTAGCGGGCACTGCACCTGCGGATTTGAGAGCAGGTCCTGCAAGACTAATAAATGGTGAAGAACGTTTCGCTAAGTTGCGTGCGGCCGGCGAGGAAAGTGATGCAAAAGTGCAAATGAGTGGTGAACAAAAGAAAGAAGTAGCAGTTGCGAGTTTTAGTAGTAGTTCCCAGTCAGCTCAGCAACAGGTTCAGCCCTATGCAGAGCAATCGAATAGTTTCCAGCAACAGGCACGGTTCTATGGCCGCCTTCGTCAACAAAATCGTCAAAGCCAATTTAGGCAAGCGAATGAACAGGATAAACGGAATCAGGAATTTGAACGTTATATTCAAAACTATCATAAAGGACCATCTGTGGAGACGGTAAGTTAGATATTTGATTGAAGCTTTTTAATTGCTTGGACTCCTAAACTTTTTATCAGAGTTGGGTTGTTTAGTTCAATGAAAGGATTAGTTCGATTTTAGTTCGTTCATGATCTCCTAATAAGGGAACCTACCCTGCCACCAGCCCTAGCAATGGTGAAAATAAAATCAGAAAGTAGAGCTGTGCAATACCAAAAACGACTGTGGGCAAAAATATGCAGCAAAATATAAACGCGTAGTTCGATGTTAGTCAATAAATTTCCAACACTAATTAGCAACTTCAACATGGGCAGAAAAGGCGCCCCGCTTTGGGAAACGCGACCCGGTAATTTACCAAAATTTTATCCGCTGCTGATTAGCAGGGTAATTGAATATACATAGGAAATTTATTTAATTTTCCTTTAACAACCGTACAACAAAAACGTAAGACTTACACCCCTATTATTCCTTGAAATTTGAAATAGAGCTTTAACAATTGTGAGTCACTGTAAACCAAAATAGGGATATTAGCTTCAAAAATAAAAGTTTTGCTACCGCGGCAGCGATAGGTGATAAAATGGGGAGGTTCTAGAAAAACTTACAAAAACTCTTACCTGAAAAGTTGTAACAAAACTGGCCGATAAATTTAAAGTGAGTAAATTTAAAGTTGACGGATAGTCGAGAAAACGACCCTTAGGCTCCACTTGAGACACATTTGATGTTCTATCTTCGCTGGTTATCGAACATCGAAAATCTGATAAGGTTTGTCATCAATTCCATCGGGAACGGGAAATGGCATACAAAATATATAAATTCCAGGGACCTGTAACGCGTTTCTGTTTCGATATTGTTACTCAGCTGAATAACGAAACTGAAAGTGAACCGAAACTCATTTGTAACAAAAGTCGTAACAAAACTCCGAAACGATTTCAGCAGAAACAAAACCCGTCACGAAATGTTAAAGTATAACAAAAGTGTAACAGAAACAAAATTAACAGAAACGAAATTATTTTTGTTTCTCATTTAAAACTCATTAAACATATAACAAAATTAATTTCGTTTCTGATAGTTCTGTTAATTTTGTTTCTGTTACAGTGTTGTTAACGAGGAACAAATTTCGTTTCTGGTACAGTTTCGTTACACTTCTGTTACTCATTGAACCCGTTTTAATCATTTGTTTTCGTATTATCTTTCTATACTTCAATGTTTCTTGGAAAAATAACGCCAGAAACCGATTTTCGTTTCTATACGAGTTTTGTTACAAGGTCTCTGATAAATTCAATAGATATCCCACGCTGATGACAAATTTATCGGGATTTCGTAGATTAATATCATTATTGGGGTTGAATAATGGGATATATCAGCTATTCCGTAGGAGCTCCCGATTATTAGAAAATTCAGTCGATTTATCGGAATTTGGCATTGAATTTCGATCGAGTCATTGTAATCACCATTATTGAATCTATTACAATTACGCGAACCGGAAGCTCCAACGGAATAGCTGATAGATTCCAATAAAGTTTGACACATCTCATGGCATTTTTCGACGTTTTGAATGCTCTAACCGTAGTAGCACTGCAGTAACCTCTGCTTAAAACACAGTAAAAGAGCTTGAACTTGCGCTTTACGTCAAGCTCCTGATAGTAAAACTCCCCCTCGAATCTTTCTTTCTAACATCGATCCATCCGTAAACCAGTTTATGGAACACTTCCCTAAACCGGACCCCATACCCCACCCCTCGTTTTAGGAAATTAATGGATCAAAACTAGCAATAGGAGCAGTCAACTACATACAGTAAGTCCCAGTTGAAATAAAATCGGTACTGGGTACTTAAACTTTCTTACTTCTTACAGAGCTCTACCAATCCTTCTAACTAAAATGAAAACTACAAACAAATCTTGAACTGTATTTTGTAGGTATTCGAATCTTCCGATCATACACCAGCAGCGCGTTACACCTCCTCATCTTCGTCATCATCGTCATCGTCATCGTTCGCAAGCTCAACATCACCAAAATCTGCACGTCTCGTCGCTTATGCTGATGCAAAACCCGCACGGCAACAGCAACATACATTCGAAAGGCAAGTTGCACTACCCGCTACCGCAGCCGTACCAACGTCGGCGGTCGTAAATGAACAAACCAACTCGGTCGCAGATGCTAAGATACAAATTGCACCAGCAGCTGTCTCTGCACCTGCACCCCTACCAACCCAAGTAACTATGCATGTTGTACAAGTAGCACAACCTGCACCATCTTCTGTATCTTCCGTTTCCTCAAAAACAGTGTCTAGCGGTAGCAATGATGGTGGTAAAGTTGATGTTGGAAGTTCATTTGGAGCTAGCTATGGTGGAGGCGCTAGTGGTTCACATGGCGTTACTTTCCGTGTTGCAGGTGGTGGTGGTAGTGTCGGCGGTGGATATCAACCAAATTATATTCAAGGCAATAGTTATGCAAAGCCCGAATATGAACAACCTAACTACACTTACAATCAAGGTGATGCCAATGGTTTTGTAAATGAGTATCCACCAAGTGTAGACGAGCAATCAGGCGGCGGTTATGATGGTTACTATGGCAATCAAGAGCATAATTATCAATCGAATGGAGGTTATGCGCCCGTCAATCCAGTCTATCAACGTCCACTTGTTACCAAAACGATACAAATTGCACAACCAGCGCTGAAGGCTAAGAAGTTCGAAGTACGTCATCCAGCTATACAAAAGGAGTTCTATGATATTGAAGAACGTGTTGTGATCAAGCCAGCTGGCACGATTGTTGTAGAGCTTGAACATCCGGTTGCCAAAATAGCTAAAGGCGAAACAGTTCTTCCACTCGGTCATCCACATCCCGCAATTGCAGCGCAATATAACCAGAATAGTGATGCCGATATTGAGACTGAATCATCCAGCTCTGGTTCCTACAACAATGGTGCGCGCTCAAACGCCAAACAAGTTTATGTCACAGCTTCGAGGAAGCAACCACCACCAGTGATTAGTGCGACTCAAATAGGCTCCACAGTTACCGCTACTTCAACAAATAATCAAAACGCGCAACGCGACTATGTCGAAGCTAGCCTGCGCAAGCAATATGGTGAGGAGGCGAAACTGGTGGCGCCCGCAGAAAATACGCAACGTGAACAAAACTCACGCGTGAAAGATCTCTTCGTACCTGTAGATGCACAACAACAACAAAGCAATCAACGTCAAGTTTCCAATCGAAACTTTTACTCAGGAAATAATTTTAGACGCGAAGAGAGTAATTACCAACGTACAGCGCGTGTCGAGCTGAAGAGCAACGACGACATTTATCGCGCCGCATTTTCGAAGAACGAAGCGCAACCAGTAAAAAATAGCGAACCCGCACTTCAAAGCAGCGTCAACACCGGCGCAGACGATGACGAGTACAAGGGTGAATATGTGACTGGTAATTTTTACAGCTCGATAAACAAAGATCCTAAACCAGCGCGCTTACAACAAGCTCCTGCCATGAAGAGTGAACGCCTTACAGCCGCCGAACCACAAACACAAATCATCAAACACGAGCACACAATTAATCTTCCACCTTCGCAGCATAATATTTACATAGCACCCAGTAACTATGAGTCGCGCGCGCTACTCGTACAAGAACCGCGCAAGTCTGCGCCAGCACCAAAACAAAGACCAGCCGCACGCTTAGAAGAGGAAACTGCGCGCGTGCAAGAAATCAAACCGTACTTGGAACGCAGCCGTGATAGCGTTGTAGTGTATGCGGTACCCGCACGCCGACCCGCTGCCACCCAACAACGTTATACACAAAATGAACGCCAGCAACCGCAATATGCCGCACAACAACAACAACGCTCTTACGCGCAATTGCGCTATGAACCGAACTCCGATGCGGACTCGAATGCTGATATTGATGCCTCAGTTGAGTATAGCGCACCTTACTCACATATGCGCTTCGTACCCAAAGAATCGGCACGCCTTACCGCTGATGTGACATACAATCGCAATGCAAATGCAAATGCAGATGAGTCACAAAGGACTTTTTCAGTAAACTATAATCGTGGACCCGACTCTTACGCGCGTCTAACCGCACAAAATCAATCAGCATCAGAAGAACAGAAATCTGAGAAACCCGTTACAAGCAAAGTTAGCAGTAAGTCCGAATTACGTCAAGTGGCACACATTCAAATGCAAGTGCCACATGGACCTGAAGAAGCTGATGAACCCATACGAATTATGTCCTCAGTTAACCCACCTAAGTCAGAAAAGGTTACTAGCAAGCAAGATGTTAACGATCAAGTGGAACAAATAAATATTCAGCCATCTGCTGTGGTGCAGAGTGAGAGCGCAGAGGAGGAAGTGTCTGCAAGCGCTTCCAATATTGCTGCCGCAAAACCCGATTGTGACCAACCAGCCGAAAAAGTGAGCGCAAGGTATGTGAGTCGTCAACAAAGTGCATACGACAGCGCGCCATATGCCGGTGAACAGCGTGGAGATCAATACAAATCTCAACGTTTAATCGATTCTAGCAGCAACTCAAACGGCAATGGCAAAGAAAGTGCACAAGGCGTAACAACCAATTCCCAAGCGGAGGTTATCGATGGAAAGGATGCGGCAGCTGCGCATGGCGCACCAGTCGGTTCACGTGTGATTGCCGCCAACCCCGCTCCTAGTGATGCATCGGCTACAAGTGAAAGTTTCCACAAACGTCGCATTGTGGTCAATCATCCATTCCAAACGGTACGTGAAGTCGTCGAACATGAACCCATCACAAATTATCATCAGATCCAAGTACATGAACCTGCTTCACCAGCGTCCGCATATCACAGCGCACCATATTTTTCACCTAACGGTGCCTTACGTCAATTCGAATCGCATGGCAATTTGGTTTATGTATTACCCGATGCCATTCCTGTGCACGAAAATAATGGTGAAGCGGAGCGGACGAACTTTTCTCAAAGAAGTCAGCGTTCGTAAGTTTAAGAGGTGATGAAAGCATCCATAACTTGTGTGTTTTGTAAAACTAAGAAAGTTATTGTTGTTGTTATTATAGCATTTGTTGTTGCCATTATTTATGTATGACTTATTTTTTTTATTATTTTCTATTATTTTTATTCGTTCTCTCAATATTAAATTTAAGTAATAATGGTAACCAATTCCATAAAGGGTTAAAGGGCTAACTTGCACTAATACAATTGCCAGACAGCATTAATCCGCTGTCCTTATTTACTTAAGTATTTTAAACGATTAAAGCATACAAAATGCATATTGAAGAAAAAACAAATATTTTTTTTTTTTCATTTTTCATAGAACGCTCTAAAATGTGAGGAATGTGGTTTAGGGTGTGGTTATAGTAAGCTGCGTGGTCATAACCAATGGCGACTCATGTGCGAATGTTCACGAAGAGCTGACATTTGTCCTGCAATCAGCGAATCGCTAGATATTCCACCAATATCGTAGTTCCATTAAATTATATCGACAAACGCGCCACCTAGCGGAATTCTGATTTCCATAAATTGTATTGGCATCGTGTCCTCAAGTATATGCTAAGTTTCAAGTCCCTAGGTTGCCAGGAAGTTAGTTAAAAGTCTATCGCCAGTTTCAAACGAATTTTCGAAGCCATCGGTGCGCCACCTACCGGAATTTTTTTAATGAGGAATTGCACTGTCAACGGGCTCTGAATGAAAATGTGTAAGGTTTAAAGACTCTAGCTTACCGGGAAGTTACTAAAAAATCGACGGCAAGATTCCCAACTCCTTTTCAAGAATTTTAAATTATCCCGATCAGTGCGCTATCTAGCGTAATTTTTTCCGTATATGTCGATCCGTGCGCCACCTTGCGGATATTTGTTCACCTGGCTTTGTCACGAAGTTCTGAACATGTTCCAAGTTTCAAGTGTCTAGCTCAACGGGAAATTACCTAAAAAGACTTAAAACTGAGGGACTTGTTTGCGTTCAAACATACAGACAAACGGGTGGACAGACGGACTAAGTCGACTCAACTTTTCGCCCTGATCACTTATTGATAGCTTCTTATTCTTTTCTTATTTACAAACTAGCTAAACAACTTTTACTATTTCACGCCCATTAAAGCTATAAGGGCGCACTTCACAGCCCCGACTTTAAATATTCTACAAGCCACAATTATTTTTTATAAGCGCGGCTTAGTGCTACCCAAACAGAAGTGCGTTGTGTGGAGAAATCCGTGTCTCTTGTGATGGAATTATTAATTTTACAAGATGTCGGGATTTGGTCCTGTCGGGATTATTTGTTGTGGAATTTTTGAGATTATGTTATACGCTCGAAAAAGGGCGATCCCGCAAATTTCAAAAACTACTGAGGAATCGGTCCCCTTATTATCGCATATCTTTCTACCTAGCTAATAAAGCTCATCGCCGAAAAGCTGATTGAATTTAATCAGTGCGTCTTAAAACGCGACCTACGTTCCTTAGCCAAATAATTTAAAGGAAAGCTTTTGGTGAAACCATAGAAACCTGTTGTTGTTGTTGTAACGAGGTGTAGCCCTGCCTAAATATCAGGCCGGATCGATATAAGAAAACGGCCCGGGTCGTTTCGGCACGATGGGTACAGCACAAGTACTGGTACCATTCTCGTAGAACCGGTAATACAAGAAACTAGCCGTGTAAGCCATGTAGGTCATTTAGCGTTACCCAGGGTGCACCAACGGGGAGGCGACCTACTCTTACACCCCTGTAACATTTGTTTTCAATGTTTAGCTCAAAGGTGCCATACCCCTATTTGGGGTGATCGAGAAGAAGGCAAGGTAATTGTTCACATGAATTAAAAGATAAATTGGACACCGTCTCTTTGGTAGTTATTGTTAATATCTATCGAAAAAAATTTTAGCCGAGAAACAAGTGTTATTACGGATTGAGTAGGCAAGTTGGGTCCTGTCTCGTAAAAACAAAGATAAATAAGTCTCCAAGCACCGGTATGAGCTAACGTACGGCACGGAATGATGTATTAAGTCGAAATAAGTTGAGATGTCCCTTCGAGTATTGAAGAGAAAAGTTATCCAACAGCAAGTATCGCAGTAAATACACAGGGCCAGATTAAAAATGTTCGAGTCTCTAGGCAGACATCAATCAAGTATAGTTTTTTCTATTTCCTCTGAGTAAATTCGGGATAAATGTGGAACTACTACGTAGATAACTTCGTCGGGCTACCCAGCAAACCATAAGAACTCTAAATGAGCGCATATAGGACTCTTTCCTCGGAGCGCTCACATTCATAATGAGCTGATGTATCAACATTTTTTTTTTGCAGTGTAATATAGAATTTTTACAGTGTATTTAACAAAGAGATGCATTTACTTAAATAAATTTAAAAAAAGAAAAAAGCGCCATTTTAGTTTTCAGTATGTTATATATATTAAATAGACCTTTCTTGTTTTACAAAATCGCTTGATCTTTGAAGTGTTTTTTCCGTTTCAAATTTTATTTGGGAAAACATTTTTTTTTTTTCAGTGTACTAAAAATTTGTACAGTGTACAGCTAACTTCAATACCTTTCTAATGGTATGAAGATCTTTGAAATCGGTAAAGCCATTCCGTAGTAATCACACTTTAAAAGTACCTATTATCGTCATTTTTAGATTATTTTCGAATATTTCGATACCTTGCCACGCCCGCAATTTTTCAAAGATGCAATTTCTAAAAATGAGGTTGTGTTTGGGTAGGTTAGATGTACTTCTATGCAAAATTCATCAAATTCTGAGGGGTTCGGGTTCAATGCATATTGGGTTTGATATGAAATTCATCGTATAACGATCATACTTATGCGCATGTTCAGAAAAACCCATAAAAAAGCTCAAATAAGAGCTCAGATTTAAAAGCGCTCCGAAGCTGGTTTGCTGTGATATTACCAAATTTATGCCGGATCTATTTAGAACTGGTCCCGAAAAGCCATCATTGAAAGCAATCCTGTTCAAAAAACACCTCATGTACAGGAAATGTTTAGAGCTTATGCTAATTGCTGAAAATAAAAGCTAAATATGTAGTCCAGAAGTTGTAAGCATTAGTTAATTTTCACTTGGCTATTGCTTGCAAGGCCAATGTAGCAAAAAGGTCTGTAGAAAGTTACTCATACGCAATGCCGTCCCCTGACTGGCGAAATAGCAACAATTAAATAGATTTACAAAATACAGTTTTTAACATTTTATTTGTAACAAAATACACTTAATTAAAAAATAATAAATACATACATACATATATTTAACATCTAGAAGCTAAAAACAAATGTTACTATGTTAATGAGTGTAATTGGCAAGACAACAAGAAAGAACAAATAAAACGACCTAAGCAACGCAAAAACAATTTCTAAATCCATTACAAAAAAAACAAATCTTAATTTTTTATCGCTTTACCCAACCAGCATTATGGAAAATTTTGTATATCTCATTACGATCAATTTTTTCTGCTTCACGATTCAGCACGGGCATCTCTAGCGGTGTCAAGCGAGATTCTTTGGCAAGTGCAGCTGCAATACGAGGATTACTGTAGAAACGTCGACTTTTCGATAACTCTGCCGGTAAGGTCGACTCCCATTCGGCATTGGCGACAACTGAGGGATGCGCGTAATCCTCTTGATTTGGTTCAGAAATTGGTTTAAAATCCGTGTGAGGCGAGCTGTATTGCGGATAGTTAAGTGATGGATATGCTATTGGGGATGCGTAGGGAAAGTAATGCTGAGCTTGGGAAGATATCACAAGCAGCGATATGCAAAGCAAGACGATGGAGTACATTTTTGCTGAAAATAAATAAAAGTAAATTTAATTTTTTTTTATTTTAGAACAAAGCGTGTCATTGACCTTTAAGGCTTCCTGGTCTGAATATTACTGCTCAGGCTTACGCACATAGCATGAATCAAAATAGGCAGTAAGTTCTTCGAATAAAGAATAGAAAATACCTACATAGCCTCACGCAGAATATTCGATTAGCTTAAGACTAGACTTGGTAACCGTTACATATCGAGACAGTTCCCTACTGTTTTTTTTGTAGACCAGTTAGCAAATGTGATGTGGGTGTATACTAGGTTGTGTCATTTTTATATCCGAAAATCTTATAATACATTTACACTGCACCAAATGCGTCGCATTTGGCGAAGTTATTTCGAGAATGTTTGTCCCCAGAATGAATTTTTTTGCAAATTAGACGAATTTAATTTAATTTGACCTAATTTGGTGATCAAATTCAATTTGCGGATGAACTGCCTCGAAAAAACTAAGCCAAAAGTGACGCATTTGGTGCAGTGTAAATGTAGCTTTATCTTTACATAAAATGCAATTATAACAGGACGAAGTCTGTACATTAGGGCGTATTACAAAAAAAAAAGTCGGCCGTACCTCCCCTCATATGAAGTGTTTTTTTATGGTTTGTTTGAATGTAATTGAATTTTCCCCACAAAAACTTTATGTGCGGTAAAGCGCAGCGGTAGAGCAGTCGGCTGTGACTCCTGAGCGCTTTCGTTCGAATTCTACAAAGGGCCACATGTTTTTAATTATATTTTATCCTTAAAATTTTCGGTTTAAAATTAAAACTATTTGGTTTGAAAATTAAAACTTTTCCAAAAAAATATTTTCTTAAAGCTGGCTCTAGATCCGATGCATTAAAATACGTTTTTTTTTTTTAATTTCCGATATATTTCAACCTCCAACGGAGATCGTCATCAGGGAATCAGCTCAGATGTTGGATCAACAGCGTCTAATCAGTTCGAAATGCTGTTTTGAAAATATTTTGTTAAATTTAAAAGTCGCTAAAATCAAAAAAAAATGTTAAGAAAAATTAAAGCCATTTCGATCTATAATTTTGGGTTTGTTTTCAGTTATTTGTAAAAGCTTATTCAAGTTTGAATTTTGCCAACAACTTTTATGTGTGCGATGTAGCTCAGTGGTAGAGCAGACGGGCATGATGCGGGGAGTCTTGGTTCGAGTCCTAGCCAACGGACAAAATATTTTTTCTTTAGAAAACTGTTAAAATATTTGAGGTTTAAAATTAGACGGGTTTAAAATTAAGACTCATTTTTTTAACCGTGTATCGGAGCGGCATCCTAACTTGCATTGAACTAGTTTCGTTTTTACGTAGGCATTTGTTAAATAATTGAGATGTAGTTCAATGTACATAGCTTGACTAAATTGGCTGTATTTATGAGTGTTTTTGTTTACATATGGGTAGGCAACAACATAAATATTTAAATAAGTTATTAAAAATAGATTGTGATATGTTTTACCATACAAAACCTCGAGCACGTTCTTAGATCTCGGGACTGAAGAGCGGCAAAGTATCATGGCCCATGATTCATGGGGGATATTAGAGCTGGTTAAGTTTTAGGCGAGGGGAATATTCGAAAAGTCATTAGTGCGGAAAGTGTTCTACGGAACAATCTGGGAAAATTATGAAAAGAAACTATAGACCTATAGTTTTTTTCAGCAATGTTGCTTCAAACAATTCGCACCATTTCCGCACTGGCGATTTTATCAAAAAACCAAACCGCTCTAGCCATCTATTCGATATGGTCGTATTAAATATGTCTAGGTAAAAGTTTAACCTGTTACAATTGATATCCCGAACAAAGTTGAGCTAGAGCGACTCGAGTATCTCTTGGTAGGGCGATTTCCTTTTTAGCTATTTCAGGTGGTTGACAGTTCAGAACGGGGTTCATAGACCGTAACCTGCCAAAGGTATCAGCCGACACATTGTGCATGTCGGTTAAAACCCGCTTATGGTTACGAAGATCAAACGATAGATCTCGTCATAGGGCTTACGGAGATGCTACCTTATATTCGGTAGGGGGGCGAATCTATTATCAACAGATGTCGGTTTGGACAGCTGGTCTTGGAACAGTTCATGAGGAATTGACTGCTCAGCATTGCCGCTGCTCTCTCACATTGAGCATTTTAGTCTCTTGGTGGAGATAAGATTCAGGGCGTGTGAGGAGACATCCCATAGCAGTTCTAATATGGGTATTTTTGCATACTTGGAACTTCGTCCAGTCGGTTTCAAACGTCGCACCCAATATTTTAAGGTGCTTGGCAGTTGGTAGCTCAATGCCATCAACGTAGATGCCTAACTTATGTTTCATTGTCGTAAAAATTGTCGCTGTCGATCTAGTAGGAGCTAGTAACACAAAGCGTTGGCTTGGGCGTACTGAATTCAGTTCCTCATTTCCAGCAAAGGACTGGCAATATTAGTATAGCCTGGGTTGGTCCATGAACAGACAGGCCGAAACGCCATCAATAGCCACAGCATCATAGTTTTGGATTTTTCTAAGCACGCACATTTTCTCATAATTTTATCCAATTTTTTGAGTAAGCTGGTGACACTGAATCGCAGTTAATTAATAACTTACAATTTAAAATTAAATATTTTTTAATACTTTATTATTATTATTTCACAAAACCACGCTTTAACTTACATAAATAATTCGTTTTTAATTCATAAAATTTTTAAATTAGCACTAAAGTTGTGGCTCACAAGCCGTTCACACGCCCACTATTAGATAGCAGTAAATAACTTATACAAAAACGTATACAAGACCAACCGACGTTTCAGCTGCAACTGATTTTAGAATAACAACGAAACGATCTTTTATGTTGAATACAAATTTACAGCATTTATGAGTAGGCTAATACATATAACAACAAAAAAGCAAAACAAAAAACTTGAAATAAAAATTAAAAATTGTTTAGAAAAGTACTCCAAACAGAATTAGCAAAGCGCTTTTATTTTAGCACCAAGCTACATAAATGAGTAACACAAAGAAAAAAAACTAATAAAAGTTAAAAACACAATAAAACACAAAGCAAAGACAAACGCTGTGCGCATGTGCAACAGTCATTAGAAAACAAAAACACTCAATACTTAGGCAGCGATAAACAGTAGCAAAACACAAAACCTTTTCCTAACCCAGCTCAGAGGTTATCAACAACGTCAACTCTTATTAACGAAGAACAACAACAACAACAACAGTAGTAGTGGAGACAAAAGTCAATCACCTTAAAGCAGTTCTACATGCTGCTATATAGCCAACAAACGGATGGCAGAACTTGAAAATGAAATTGTAAGTGATTTTTTTGCTCAATTTTTGCACGAGTTTATAAGTAGTTGGCGGATGACGAAGACACCGATGACCCAGAGAAGTGAACGTAATTCCTAATAAGGATGCATTGTCGTCATTGTTTTTGTAATTATACTGCACATACGAGAAGTGATAAAATAAAGTAGTTGCACTTCAAGCGTGATTTTGTTGAACTTGAAAATATTCTTAAAAAATTGTTTTATAGCTAAAAATAAAATGCCGATATAAAAAATCGGTTTTTGTTTTTAGTGGTCTTGCAATTTTACATATATGTAAGTAAGAATTTTTGTGAGCTATAGACCGGAATAATAATTTCTATTGAAACTTCATGTTGAGTTATTATGTTTTTGTTTTGAAGAGAAACTCAAAGAAAAGCTACAAACAACATTACACGCTATAGTTATAGTCATGATATAAAAAAATAAAGGTATTTTCACTTTGACATAAACTGTCTTAGTTGTCATTCGCATATTTTGACAGTTGATCACAGAGCGCTGCCACCTCAACAAATAATTTTTTTGGTATTTTTTTTTTTAATTTTGGTCATTTTTTATATAGGAAAAAACATGGTTTGTAAAGTAAAAATACTTACAAAATAGTATCCATAAAGCTGCTTTAAAATTTGTAAATGGTTCAAAAAATATCTCTGCTTCAAAAATGCTTATTAGAAACCATATTTACCGAAAAATAACGTTTAAAAACCCTTTTACGTCGTACTAATGCGACAAAACCTTTCGATTTAAGTGTTGAGAGATTAAGGACCATTTTCGAAATGCCGGTTAATGCTAATTGCGTTTAATTTGACAGTAACCGTGAAAAATATGTCAATTAAATCCCAGTTTGCGTGAAGCGTAGATTGTGAAATCGGCCCTATGGATTAATTCTTACACCTGTAAACAAAAAAAGTTCGGTTATAACTTACCATCAGCAAAAGCACCAAATAACAACACTTAAAATACTTTTTTTATGTTGTCATTTTTTTTTTTAATTTTTTTTAGATGCATTTTCATTTTTCTTTTCATTATATTTCCTATTTAAAAATTAGTGAAAATCCCGAGCTTTGAGGTGTCTGGCTGAAGTTTTTGCCATGGGACGAACTCTAGAAATGATTGAAATTACTTGAGCGTAGTGCCCTACGAAAAGATCCGTCATTTAAAAACAGTAAAAGTGGGACAAACAAGAGAAAGCAAATTAATAGGAAAATTAAAGTTCCCGAACCTTGAGGCGTCTGGCTGAAGTTTTTGCCATGGGATGATGCCTAGAAATGCTTGATTCTTCTTAAGGATAGCATTTTACGACATGTGTGAAGATCTGCTATTTAAAAGTAGCCAAAGTTTGTCAAACCCGCTTAAACATATGAAAGCGCAGGGAAAAGTAGTGAAATTTCCCGAGTTTTGACGTGTCTGGCTGAAGTATTTGCCATGGGACGAAGTCCAAAAATGCCTGATACTACTTGAGGGTAGTATTCTACAAAAAATTGGAAAATATTGGGTAGTTACAAGCAACCAAAGTGACCCAAATACGTCAAATTGGTAAAACAGAATAAATTTCCATAGGAAAATCCGCGAACTGTGGGTGTCTGGCTGGAGCCTTGTCACTGGTATGGGTCTGACAACACTTGATACTGACGCGGGGTGGTAATCTACGTCAAATATGTGAAAATCATCCATGATAAAATAAGTGAAGTTAGGGTCATTTTTTGGCGACTTGACCCCGATTCCTAGGCCCTTGTCATAGGTACAGCTTACATTCTTTCTAGATTCGGGGAGGACTATCGATCGGTATTGGTTTCATCCATTATAAAATAAGTGACGCTTTTAGGCTTTGGGATCTCGCTCTAAACCTTGAAATTTTGACAGCTTCTAAATATGCAGCTCATCTATGTATGAAAATAAATAAATGCGTTATTAGTATCTGTGCCAAAATGCAAAAACTAGACTTGAATTTTACTTACCTTCGCTTTATTTTAGAAAAATATTTTTTCTAGAGACACACTACATTGTGAAATTTAATAAATTATTTCAATAAACTTCAAAATTTTTTCCGTTTGAAGTTAAATCGGTTCTTCTTTGGTATGAAAATACGGTAGCTCATTTTCAAAAGGAAACGTCACTAACACGGTTTATGTCAAATGAGGGCAATGGCGACCAAGAAGAAGAAGTAGAACTACCTCTATATTCTTCTACCATGGTTATAGTACTATTTCACGCTGGCGAAAGCGATCTACGGACTAATTCGTTGGAAACAGAATTGGGCAATTCACAAGGGGTGTCGTATTCGTTTATCATTGTATGTTTCCATGGTTTCCAATATAAATTTTTAGAAAAATAGATAAATAGCACGAAATAGTAGAGGTTGTGAATTGCGTAAATGTTTCTTCGCTAGTAGGCAGTGGCAAAGAACACCAACAAACAAATTGATGGAAAACTGTAGTTAAGCATACTAACATACACGGTACAGCCTAGTGGTTGGACTGTCGTCACTCAAAGCCCGCTCGGAAGCAAAACACTTCTAGTAAAAATCATTACGAATTAGTCCGTAGAATATTTCACATAATTTAAAAAATATATATATATTAAATAGGTGGCAACCTTGTAAAAAAAAAGGTGCATTTGAAAAACTTAGTTTCCTTTTACACTAGGCAATTCATGAATTCAACTCTGCTGAGACATAGGCGAAGGAGGTGAGAAGAGAGGAGAAGAGTACCTACACTTGGAAGCGTACCGTCAACTTGTTTCAATTTTTCTTGTTATCTCTTTCACTCTTTTGTTTCATAATTTCTTTCAAGAAAAATTTACAAAAGTAGACACGAAAAGAAAACACAAAAGGGAACGCCAGCAAAGTTGAATTCACAATTCGAGGTTTGGACTACAAAATCCCACCCGCCTCTGCGCACGGGTCTGCCCTATCTACACAACTTATATTTTGCTTTCAGCTCTCAAAACATCTTCCACTCAATATCTCGTTATCCCTTTTTTCCTTTCCCTTCTTTTTCTCAGTTAATTCCTTTTTCCTATCTGATTTTCTCCTCTTTTCCTTTAAACTTCGTTTTACTCTTACCTTTCCCACTTTTGTTTACTTCTCTTTCTCAATTCCGCTCACTTCATTTTTTTTTCTCATCTTCGTTCTGGAAAAACTATTCCCCGTAAACGTGACGTCGATACTAACACTCATACGGCACTTCGGAAAGTGAATTCTTAGTGTCGTCTGGGCGATAAAAATAAAATTAAAAAAATTTAAAAATTTAAAAAAAAAATTCCATTTTACTGGGAATCGAACCTTAAACCAGGCGATCACTCTAGCAATTTAACAATATGTATTCAAAACTAACTCCCAAGTGACACCAATTAGTTCGATGGGCGATATTTTTGTTTTTTGTTGTTGTACACTATAAAGAAACTTCCAGAAGTCATTCTGGCGTTACTTATGCGATATGGAAGAGAAAATACTTTTCAAAATGCTAGCAGGGATCTTTCTTCTTCTATTTCTAATGTGCGCGCTATCCTTTTTGCTTCTACTTTCTCTGCCTTTCAATTTTACCAAAAAAAAAGCTCCAAAAGATGGCGCTGTAAGCATACAGTTGAAAGCAGTGGTACCCGTGGAATGTAGATCGAAATTATTTTGAAATTACAGGTTTTAAGTTTTTGCTTTAATGAAAAGTCCCGCGAGTTCTTAAGGTTATACAAATCTCTAATTGCAGGCAGCTGATCAATTAACTACATCAGATTTAGAATCAATTAAAAGTATCTAAACAAGTAAGCAATTAAATGTTCAGGCTTAACTGAATATTATATGGCCAGCTGTAACTTAACCTATATGAGCCGTTTACAGCACAAGTGGAATAAGTCTAGTTTCGGTTTTTTTTTTTTTTTGAGTTAGACATGATGCTATGTAGGGGAAAATGTGTTCTATATAACACGCTAAAGGGGTAACTCGTAGCTCCCATAGCAACCGAATAAATGGCAGAACTAACTTGTGAAATCAAGGGTACCCCTATTTGTTAACAACAAAAAATCTTGAATATCTCAGTTCTAGAAAAGGTGGACTTATGCCACTTGCTCTAAGAGGCTCATATGTGAACTGCATTCAATGGACTATCCCATTTTTATATAAAGGGGTCGTGCATATATGACGTCACGCTCTTTGAGGGGGGGAGGGGTCTGCGATTTGTGACGAAATGTGACATGGGGAGGGGGGAGTGGCACTTACGTGATATCACGTTATTTTTTGCATGTTTTCTAGCGTGCAACGTCCATGAACGTTTTCAAATTTGGCACGTTTTCATTCTTTCGATTGGCAAATAGGTATCAGATTTTATGTCAAATAAATATTGAATTTATATTTATTAAGGGTGTGATGTGACATTCGAGGGGGAGGGGGGGTCTGGAGTTTGTGACTGGGTGTGACATGGGGGGGGGGCGGGGGGGGGGGGAGCTCAAAAACTACCAAAAATCGCGTGACGTCATATATGCACGACCCCAAAAGTTGTTTCAAGAAAATGGTAAGTACATCTGATATGCAATTTTGACGGAATGATTTCAACGTCGGAATCTCTCACAGGCCAATATTGAAACTTGTTGGATTTCTTCTTTTGGAATAAAGCAGTAGTCGGCACGGAGAGAGCGCTTGCTATGTTAAAGCATTGGAGTTTTCCTCCCAGGAAAGCAATTGCCGGCCTTTGGAATAAAGTATACCACCGTACCTAAATTGTAGCGCCTCAGCGTAGAGGTGTTAAATTCCTCTCATTCCTTCTATTCTTTCTTCAGATAAAAAGGTGAGATGGCTTAGAAGGTGACATCGATATTGTCGAAAACCATTTACGGAGTGTTTTTACTAGTGTTCGACCGAATATTCGGCCAAGTTTCGGTATTCGACCTATTCGGATAGTATTTTTTATTCGGCTTCGGCTGAAAAGGGTAATTACGCAATCAATCAGTATGTCGATCAATTCATTTGAAGTGTCATCACTTTCGATTACTTGCGTTCAGACTGCTGTTTTTTCTTAGTGCATCGTTAGAAAATGCACCATATTTTTTTATACTTTTTTCATACATTGTTAAACTGCTATTAACATAAAGACTGATTTTTTTGTTTGCAACTAATCTTAAATTTTTGTAAGGTGTTTTGTTTATTGAAGAAACAAAAATTATGAATTGTTATGAAATAAAAATATCTCTTTTCTTATTTTGGTATTCGGCTGCAGCTTCGGTTTCGGACGAATATATGTAGAATTATGCCGAACATTCGGCTACGGCTTCGGCATAAAACTCCAGTTTCGGTCGGACACTTGTTTTTACCATTGCCAATTACCAAAGTTATTTGCGCTCTAACACAGATGGGTATACAAATTCTTATGTGCTTAGATTCATTAATTCAACATAATAAAAAACTAGTCAGTATATAAGCAAACGTTTGGAATACATCGAGAAAATCATCGTTAAATTGAAATATTTCTAATTAGTTATGTAAAGCAATTATTTTTGTTTCTAGACATTGTTGATTTGCTAAAAAAAATATAGATCAAGATCAACTATCTCCTCAATTCTAATAGATTGATTTTATATTTAAAAGCACAAAAATGCCATGTTTTAGTAAATATTTATTAGCAGCTTGGCTCAGATTTTGTAAGTACATTTAGTTTTTGCTGTATATCTCTATCCCTATCCCTATCTCTATCTGTATCGCTATCTCTATCTCTATCCCTATCCCTATCCCTATCCCTATCCCTATCCCTATCCCTATCCTTATCCCTATCCCTATCACTATCCCTATCCCTAACCCTATCTCTATCTCTATCTCTATCTCTATCTCTATCTCTATCTCTATCTCTATCCCTATCCCTATCCCTATCCCTATAACTATCCCTATCCCTATCCCTATCCCTATCCCTATCCCTATCCCTATCCCTATCCCTATCCCTATCCCTATCCCTATCCCTATCCCTATCCCTATCCCTATCCCTATCCCTATCCCTATCCCTATCCCTATCCCTATCCCTATCCCTATCCCTATCCCTATCCCTATGCCTATCCCTATCCCTATGCCTATCCCTATCCCTATCCCTATCCCTATCCCTATCCCTATCCCTATCCCTATCCCTATCCCTATCCCTATCCCTATAACTATCCCTATACCTATCCCTATCCCTATATATATCCCTATCCCTATCCCTATCCCTATCCCTATCCCTATTCCTATCTTTATCATAACAAACTAAATTCAAACTTTAATGTAGTTCAAACCCGGTATGAAAATGTATGGTAGGCATTTTTACTTTAAACTGAACACTACTTAGATTATTTACCAGTATTTGCATAATTTGACTCTCATTAACGGCTTTATTTTGACGTTGTCAGCTGGGTGCAGCCTTGAATTGTACAAGTCAGGTTTTGTATTTTTATTGACCTGAAGCGACTTGGCAACTTCTAGCGGTGGCATATGCGATTTAAAGGCATATAATGGGATAGTCTAAAAATATTAAAAAAGTAATAAAGATAAGCGTTAATCCGGAATAAGCTGCATATTTTTTATATGCTCAGAGCGGCATAAGTCTTAGGCGGAAGCATTACATTTACAAAGAATTCGCAAATATTTTGTTGCTACTCATAAAAATATGTACAGGGCAATAACTTAAGGCAATAATTAGCCATGAACTTTATGATAGTCATATCACAATACCAAAGCAAACGAATGCGCACTTTCAAATGTTTGTTGTTGTTTTGTTGCGGGTGCGCATAATTGTTTTGATTAGTTATGAAGAAAATATCTGAACTTTGGTGAACTTTATGGCTTTAGTACTAGAGGTGGGCGTCGTGCGTGTTTTTGACCGTGACACGAAACACGCACGCGTGCTCGTGTTGAGCCCGAAAACAAAAGATAACTTACAAATTTCGAGATAATCATTTATCTATAAGGAGTGTGTTTTTTGGCCGATGGATTAGTTTCTTCTAGGATATATACCCTTAATATCTGAAAAAAATTGAGTAGCTACTTAAAACAGTGAAAACGACAGAGCCAGCTAAAATTGACAAAAAAGGAAGAAAAAAAATTACGTATTTTCAGTACCAGGTTTTAAATACCAGGTACTCGCTATATGATTTATTCTTTACTTTTGAAGAAACTACTCTGTTTCACGAATGTTTCTTATTGGAGCTTAGCTCGAAAATTGTTTATACCTGCTGTACTTTTTACTAGTACTAGGGTATTCTAATTTTTGATGTTACGAAATTTTTATGAATTTTGATACTTAGGGAAAATTGACATAGATTTACACAGCGATGGATACCATGACGCGTTTCGGACTTTCCAGGGTCCACATCAGACGGCTTTTCGGACACAGAAGTACTGTGTCTGCACCGAAGCGGTTAAAGCAATTGCTTATAACAAATCAGCTACGATGCCCTGTAGTATTTCTAAGTCAACTTTCTTATAAGCGTGCCTATTTCATACCTTTAGACATAAGGCCGCGACATATTTTCCATATGATACACGGAATATGAGTATATTATTAGGCGTGCATATTTATGCAGAAGCACACTCGAGGTTTTTTTTTTTTTTTTAATTTGCATTCCTTCATACCACTTTTTTGTTTTACCTTTAAAACGCCATATCGCATGTACGGATATCTCTAATAGAAACATTTTTACGGCTATAATAGGGTAAGCCTAAAAATTACGACCAGTCCGAAACCAGTGGTTATAAAAAGTAAATGTTTGTAAATTTCATTCTTTAGGACCCTAAAGGAGACTGCCTCAAAGTTTGAGCGAAATCCGAGACTAGTCAGCGACGATTTTTGCTAATATTAGACGCTTTCATATGGATTGACTCAAGTATCTTAATTCTACTTCACTCCATCCCAAATTTTAGTTGGGATTAAATAAAAAGATACAGTTGTTTTATTTTACCATTATAATAGTTTTGCCTAGTGTTTTTTTATTCTTGTATGTATGTTTATAAATACTTAAAAAAATATGTGTAAAAATACATCGACGACTGAGTGGAAGATCACTCTGTTTCAAAATATTTTTCAAAAAATAGGTTGTTTTTGCATCAAATTCTTAGATAGAGCGTTGCTGTAAAAAAGTATCAAAGACAGTCTTTAAACAAATTCTGATATAGGGAGATTTTGAAAATATTTTGAAATAGGACGGCCGGCCACCCAGTCGTCGATACATACTTTATAAGCTTTAGATGTATAACGTCCCATTTCTGCCTTAACCGCGTAACTACACTTTTTGAGAAAACTCTTCTTTTATGTGCAAATGCCTTTAAGACATCTAGAAACCCGAGAACCTCTAGTACATTTATTGGCGGATTTTAAAGTGTGATACACCAATTTTTTTTTGTCTCAGGGAGTGGGTTTTTCTTAAAAAAGCCTCAGTGATCTCAGGCGCTCCGTTGTGGTACCTACCCACCATATCTCAGTTGCTACGACTCTAATGTACCGATCTAATAGAAACTGAGATATGGTGAGTAAGTACCGCAACGAAACGCATGAGCTCAATGAGCTTTTTTTAGGAAAAAAACAATACATATGAGGAGGGAGGTACGGCCGACTTTTCTTGGTGATACGCTCTAATGTACATATATATACTTGTGGTGGTTTTTCAATATAGGCAGATAATGTTGACTCGAAATTTCTCATCCATTATGCCATTCTAATTTTTCTTAATTGGTGCTTGACAATAGTGCCATTTCTAGCTGGTACTCGAAAAGTGCACCCTTACCAATTTTGCTTCCCAATAAGCATCATCTGACTGCCAGGGCATACAGATATGTTGGGCAACTGTATTAATCCCTAATTTAGTAAAAATTGCATAGAATCCTTAATTGCATTAATCTGGGCTAGCCCCAATTCATATCAAAAACTAGCAGAAATTGTTATCAGAAAAGAGAAATCCATAGAGTTATTTAAGACGCTAAATTGACAGCTGTCAATGATACGAAAACCATATTCCCCTTTCCCATGAACCAAGGTGAGACCCTTTCTACTGCTAGACCAACTATTGCATCATGTAGCTTTTGTTCTAGTGCATTTGCGCTTTGGTTTGCTTTCACCCTTGATTACTCATACGCAATGGCTTCCGCACACACAACACTTGCATAATACTTTTCAACCGGTTTGGTTGTGCACCACATAAAAGTGCTTACGTGTACTATACAGCTAAAGGCCAAGGTCAAGTGAACGTTTCATTGCTACGAGTATGTTGAAGGGAACTTTTAAAGTCCATAGTCGCTTTTGCCATTAACCTACACATTTAAATAACTAGAATGCAATTGCACTTGCGAACTGTATAAAATATCCTTACTTGCACTTGTATGGAGGCGTTTCCCAACCAAGTGAGCATACGCACTCGGACATACATACTATGTTTATAAGTACGGTTATTCGTATTTAGCATACATTGCAAGGCAGCTATGTACAAGTTATTTAGCTCTGGGCAACACGGTTGCCACTTTGCTTTATTCCGACCAAAATGGTAATTTTTGTGTAATTTTGCCTTTGGATGGTAAAAAAGTTGTTCTTAACAGGAAATTTGTATTTTTACGAAATGTGCGTGATCATGCTAGTCTTAGCAAAGCACCGAAATAAAAATATTATATACAGCAATAACGGAAAAATTTGATTTAAAATTTCAAAATAGACCTCCAGTAAAACCTCTGTATAAATAATATAGTTAAAAAACTATGCGAAGGCTATAGGTGTGTACAAAAATGCATCATAATGCCCAAACTCTAGTGTAGCTATGAGTAAATCGAGTGTAGAGAATAGGAGAACGCGGAAGTATGCATAGCTCAAAATTTAAGATTTTTGATTTAGCTCCCTTTAGATCTAAGTGTGTCATTTATAAAATTGTGTTTATTTTGCTAGTGAAAAAACACGATTTGCAAACATTCCATAAATTATTTACGAATTACTATCTACGAATTGCAGGAGTACGTAATGCAAATGAAGTAAACGAAATGACCATAGCTTATGTCACTTAAACAATATACATAGACTGAAATACTGGAGCATATATTTTCTTGAATTAAAGAAATAGTAGCTGGGTGACCGAGCTTGCTCGGTGCTATCAATTTAGCTTTATCTTTACTTACCCAAAATGATCCCAAAATTACCCAAAAATAATCCTAAAATGATCCCAAACGGACCCTTAAATTTTCCCAAAATGATACAAGGTTGAACCCAAAACGATCCGAAAATGATCCCAAAATGATCGAAAGTGAGTCCCAAATGGCCCCAAAAACACCCTTAAATATAACCTAAAATGATTTCAAAATTATCTAAAAATGTTCCCAAAATAATCCCAAAAAGACTGTCAAATGTTCCCAAAATGACTCCAAAATGACTCCAAATGATCCGAAAATTACCACAAAATTGTCCCAAATTAATCCAAAATTTAACCCAAAATGATCCCATAATAGTCCCAAAATTATTCTATTTATTTATTATCCCAAATATGATCCCAAAAATATACAATACAAATACAATACGGTAAAATGGTAACCCTGGCCGGCTATCCTACTTGAAAATATTTTAGTTGCCATGTCGCTGAAAATACCTTTCATTTGATACCCATTTTGCTACAAAATTAAAAAAAAAAATGAGATAGGTGGCAACCTTGTAAACCGCCCCAAGTGGCAACCCCCAAGTGGATAGTCTTAGAATCAGCTATACTATCTATATTAAAAATTTCATCCAAATCGGTCAAGCGGTTCCCGAGATAGTCTGGATATACAAATATACATAAAGTAAAATAAATAAAACGCTATCAGGTGGCAACTCTAGGGGTTACCCTGCTCATATTTAGAACAAAAGTGTTAGTTTTCGTCAGACACAAAATAAAACTGTTAGTCTTCTTACAGAATTTGAAGTGTTAGTTTTCGTAAAAAATTTGAAAAGTGTTAGTTTTCGTAAAAAATTTGAAAAGTGTTAATTTTCGTATGGCACGTCGATATGTACCAAACAAACACTTTTTATTTCCAAATTCTCATTAAAAAACTTATATTCGAACCATTTTAGCATATTCTTCTATTTCTGTCCAGTGTGAAAAGTGGAAAATATTAAAAAAAAAAAATCTATGGAGCGAACAAAAATTATAGACAATGCGACGGCTATGCGATATTGTGAGCAGACGAATCGTTCGTCTGAGCTATCGATCACAATACATAATGAGGCCATAAAGTAAACTTTTTTATTAATTTCAGTGAAAATCAACTAAATTTTTTCTATATGTCCAATTATTTACTAATTTGCGATGGAGAAAATATTTTTCTCCGCGCATCCCAGCTTATTTGGTTTAGTACCAATACACTACAGCGGCCGCCGTTTTTTGATTGTATTTTTGCTTCTAATAACAAATGTGATGTGGCAACCGTGCCATGCAAGTTCAATCTTCAAATTCATACATTTGTATGCACATACATACATATGTATTTTTTGCTTATGTGCATTTCTTAAAAATTCAGGCGTTCTAGCAATGACATTGGATTCCGTATGGTTGACATTGACAGCTCGGAATGCCATTTGAAATGTGCGCTCGTGCAATGAATTGCACACAATAAACCCATTCAATTAATTGCATGCATTCGAGATAAGTCGTATGTAGGTATGTATTTGTAAGTATTTTACTCGTTTTTCCATCTAACTGTTTTTTCAATTATTTGCATTTACGCATTAAAAACCCAGCCATACAAACAAGTTTATCTTATTCGTTTTACATACATATTAGGGTGATTAAAAAAAAATGTCGACTTGGTCTTACCCCCTAAAAAGTTAGGTATTGATGAGAAAATAAGCCTTGCAAATAATTAGCGCTCTAACTTAACCCTTAGGGGTAGCTATTTTTTTCGCCCTTTCCCGTACATTTTGTATGGGAAAAGTGGAATTTTTTTTTCAAAGTGAATATTCTTTTAATTTTTGAAACTTTTTTCAAAATATTTTTACAAACTATTAAAGTTGAAGCTTTGGAGCTTCCAAAATGCTAAGCCAAGTGTGATTATCTTAACTATTAACATAATTACGACCAATCCAATCGGGCCAGTACGAGCAGATGCTGGCAGGCACCGGAGCGAACCGCAACCATAACCGACACAAGACTGACCAGATGGGTGAAATCCCCCCAAATCTTCGACAAAAAAAGTTCTTCATTCGATTTATTATCCTGTCCAGCACTCTTTTGTTGCACAGTGTTTCATAACGTTAAAGTGTCAACTACTTGAATAAATGCCTAAACGGTTGTGTATGTACGTATTTATGTACGTATGTATGTATGTGAACATTTACAGTAACTGTGACATTGGCAAACAATCAAAATTACTCATACGTCATGTTGTCCTTGAGCTTTAACGTGCATATTCGCGACTAGTTGATGTTTGTTGTGGGCTCACTTCTGGTCTGGCTGTGCCTATGCTGATAATTTGCCGGCTTTACTAGACAGTTCTACATAAATACGCAAGCACACACACACACGCTCATACATATCTATTTCATTCATTTTAATTTTTGTTTGTTTCTATTTTTTATTTGCCTGCTTGCTAGACTGCACAAATGTGGAAACGCAAAAAAAAACGCATGAAAATCTAAACACAAAACAAAAATGCGAACCGGTTGATTGCTATTCATAAACATATACATTGATGCATTTATGTATGTATGCGTGTATTTAGCGGCAAACAACTAGCCTCCCCTGCAATAGCGCCAAATTTGCTGGCAATCTTTTGCATCCATGAGCGCAGAGAGCGGGGGCTCGGGCGAGTGGTACCACTGAGCCTCTATGCACAACAAATACATAGTTAATTTGTATTTTCTTTATTACTTTTTTGTTATGTCACTTTCTATTTGGTGTGGTTATATTTAGCTCAAAACTGGGGAATCTTTCAATCGGTTTTCAAGGTGCTGACCGGTGAGTAAGAGTCCCGAACCTGTGAAACTATGATCTTTTTTTACTTTTCCTGAGAACAAGGAAACATTTAAGTACTCTATGTTAGGAAAACCCTATTCCTGAAACTGGGTCAAATATTTTCCTTACATACATATGTTAAGGAAGCCATGTCTTTGGAGCCAAATAAAGGAAAGTTTTCCTTGAAATAAGGCATTTGTTCCGTCGCGCAAGGAAAGTTTTTTCTGATTGTAGGAAACTGTTTCCACATTCCTTGTTCCAAAGCCTCCAAATGGGTACACAAGAACTATACAGACAGTGGTGAATTCTTGGTTCAAAAATCCCTACGTGGGTCAGAGCCCATACAGTCAGTAGTTCTAAGCAGACTTGTGGACTTCCAATGAGAAGCATTGGTTAAATAACTACCAATTGCATTGCGTGAGCTATAAGTTTTCAATAGTGCTTCTGATATGGTCAGCTGACAGTCCCTTCTGATTCACATTTGATATTTCCTACAAGGTTTCTATCCGACTTCCCCAGCGCAGTTTGTGATAACGCCTTTTCTTACTTGGTTTCCTGAAGGATATACATACATACATTAGGGTCGTTATAATCAAATGTGGATTTTTTTCCAGTCTCAGCCCCTAGATCATTTGGACCATGGTCAACTATATCGCACAAAAAATTGTATCCAGACTGGAGCTGGTTTAGGCGTGTCGCAGGGGGGTCAAAGTTCAGATTGCTTTACGGAGACTCAAAAAATAAATTTAAGTTTTATTTTTATCTAATACTCGAAATCGGTAGCACTATGGTCGGAGATATCACATGCAAAATCTGGTTGGGAATGCCTAAGGCTTTTCGCAGGGGGTTAAAGTTCAGACTACCCTCTGCGACACGCCTTAGGTGTTTCCAATAGGAACCAAATTTTGTATGTGATATCTCCGACCATAGTTTTATCGATTTTGAATATAAGATAAAAAGAATCATTTTTACTTTTTGAGTCTCCATGGGGTAGTCTGAACTTAAACCTCCCTGTGACTATTATTTTTTGAGTCTCCATAGAGCAATCTGAACTTTGACCCCACTGCGACTCGCCTAAACCGTCGCCAATCGGGATAAATTTTTTTGAGTGATATCTTCGGCTATATTACTATCGATTAAGGGGTTGAGCTTTTGAAAATCTGATGATAAAATTGTGTTCATACAAATAAGGACCACCCTAATATACATACAAACTGATTCATGAGGAAAATCGGTATTAAACGGCGGACGACTGAAAGCAGTGTAGGTAATAGTTCACCTCTGGAAAAAATAGGTTGTTCGATTATTCGATATGTTACTCAAACGCCATGACAACACAGTTTTACACCAATAGTAACTTCCGTAAAATTCTCTAACATTGCGCAATTTATTTTATTGAAAGCAAGGGAAAAACCAAAAAATGTATTCAACTCGTTTAACACCAAAAAATTTTTTTTGGGATCGCCTTCAAAATATCTTTAATCCTAGGGGTGGACTGGAAAAACTTTTTTTGTATGGGGACCGATCCGCACTAATGTACACTCAGAAAAAAGAATTTCCTTGAAACAACGAACCAGTTTACTTATTTCGATTTACTTAATATAAGAGAAAATATCCTTAATTTAAAGAGTTTTTCCTCAATTTAAGTCAACGTTGTCCTCAACTTTAAGAACTCAATTTCCTCAATACAAGTAATAATTTCCTTAATACATTCAATCCAACAGCGAAGGTACTGTCACTACTGTCATAGAACAAAGCTGCAATTAGACGACGACAAACATAAGTACTCGATGGCATAATGGTTGTGATATGCGTTTATTATTCAAAGCAGTCAAAGCTCGATTCTAGAATTATTGAAAATTTTACTGGTCGTAACTTTTAAACTGATCGCGATAGAACGATGGAATTTGGCACAAAGCATACATGAAAATGGAAAAATCGCTCTCCAACCACGCCCACTTTCGATATCGAAAATCACATATGTACATTGACATACTTCAGTGAGGGAAATGATATAGTTTGGTAGGATGAACCCCCTAGTCATTCTATTATGTTTTTTTGATAAATTTTTTTAAGTAGGCGTGGCATCGCCCACTTTTCAGGAAGCCATATATCAAAATTTCACGAGTCATAACTTTTAAACTGATTACGGTAGAACGATGAAATGGACGAAATCGCTTTCCGACCACGCCCACTTTCGATATGCAACATTTCGAAAATCACATAAATTGACATAATTCGGTAAGGTAAATAGCTAAGATAGTAAAAACTTTAGGTAAATCCTCCTAGGGCCTATATCATTGTTATGCCGTTCTGAAAATTATCGCTGGGTATTTAATGTCCGGTTCACCCGAAGTTAGACTTCCTTACTTGTTTTTTTTTTTTCAATTTTGACTCGAGTCGAGTGTGACGACATTAAAAACGAGATTTTTGTCGTTTTTTACAGAAACGCGGTACTGGGGGCTCAAGACACCTGATTCCGATTCTCGGTGAAGTCAATATAAGAACTTCTTTTTTAGTTTGTTATATAAAAAAAATGAAAAAATAAAAAATGATATTGCTCCACCGAGAATCGAACTCAGAACACCTTAATTTCCCCAATATAAGTAAGATATTTCCCGCTTACAAGTAAAATTTTCCTAAGAACAAAGAAGTAAGTACTCAAAGTAAAGGAAAAGGGTTTCCTTAAACTGGGTAAAATATTTTACTTATGTTAAGGAAGCCCTGTCTTTGGAGCCAAATGAGGGAAATTTTTTCCTTGAAATAAAGCATTTTTTACTTGCGGTAAGGAAACTTTTTTCTGAGTGTATGGTTGAAGTGCACTTCCTAAACATTTCACTTGGTGTCCAAATGCGCTCATATCAACTCATCAAAGTGCAAAGATCAAAATATATAAATCAATTACTGTTAATACGAATAATTGCCTCTAACGGAAACACCTAAAAGAAAAATTTATTTTAATTGTTAGCTTGGCTACGCCCATGTAATGCATCAGTCTTATTCATCTAAGTTCACACATACAAACGCATCCAACAAACTATTACTGCCTACCTCCCCATTATCGTCTACTGCATTGCAATTGCAACAAATGCTCGAGTTATTCACACACCCGTGCGCCGTTTAGAAATTTAGTTCTCACTCGACGCTTGTCTCAAACAGAATGTTTTTTTCGAGTTAAACTGTTCTACCTCAATTTAAACCGTTACAAATAAGTGAAATGAATGCTTTTTTGTCGAATCAGTGCAGTAGTTGTTGTTGTTTTAAAAAGTGTTACCAAAATTGTGTCACTAGAATAGTTAATACAACCAACAATATATACAAATGTATGCATATGTCATGCAGCTGCAGCACGTGTTAAATGCTGTTAAGTACATACATTCATACTTACTGATAATGAAGTAATTTTCTTTTTCTTAAGTGAAAATCCAGCAACAAATTGTTCTCATGTGTTTTGTGAAGTAATGAAAGTGTTTACCTTGAAGTCAGCGTGATTTTTAACTACTTCAGCAAATTGTGTGCTTGTGTGTGAAAGTGTGTTTGGCGGTCGTCAGCGTTTTTTGCTGCCACAAATTTAAATGACGAAGACAATTCGGCAGCAATACGATTTTGGTGTTAATCTTATAAGCAGAACACGACGCAGCGCGCTTATTTGTAACGGTAAATTCAACACAATCACATCCGGTGCATATGATGGACGTTGTGAAAATGGACGAAAACTCTGAGTATGACGAAGATGTGGAAACTTTGTGTGAATGCGTTAATTTGAGAAAAGTAATACCTTTCGATGTGAAATATTGGCGGTGTTCGGTGGGAAGTGGTCATGGCGACAATTATATGTCGGTAGTCAAACGAATAGAAGTAAGCACGCACGAGCTTGATGGCGAAAAGGAGAAACCGCTCCGAACAGGTGAATTAGTTTGTATGTAGTTAAATACGGTAGGGCAAAGGCTTTTTGATTTATTTAAACCTGGTAGTGGCAGTTTGGTAAGCGACCCGGAAGGCAAACAAGGTTTAGGATGCCCACACAAGCAAGGTAAGCTTGCCAAATGTGCCGCGTTACTGCTTCCTCATTTGTTGACGCTTAACCGCCTAGGCAATTTTGTGCGTTGCGCATACTAATCATCCCTTTTTAGCGACACTACCGTCTCTGCCGGTCTCGGGTCTTAATATCATAACCTATTGCACCGAAACGACTTGTCGGTTTTTCCCTAATTTCCAGGAACCGTTTTATTTTTTAGCTTGGATATTGTCATCCTCACTTCATCATAGTCGATCTGTGGAACGCTTTTCCATCGTCAGGGATCGGAGTAACGGGTTCGTCATATCCCTCGCGTTTGATCCGGTCTTGAAGCCTTTCGTCATCCATCGAATCTTTGAAAGAAATTTCGGGCTTTGTTCCTTCTAGTCAGCATATCAAGCATACCGGAATCACGTTTCGTTTTTCTTAAAATGCGTCTCTTTTCTTCCCTCACGATAGGGCTCACTTTCACCGCAGTTCGCAACAAACCCACATTGGTAGTGTACTTATTTTCCTAGGCGGAGCTATAATCCTCCGAGTTATTTTTCCCCAGGTGTTCGCTGGAGCTCAATAGTAGAGGGAGTACGTACTACGTGGTTAGTTAGAAACACGCTCCCACTCCTCTGCTATATCCTTAATTTTATTTTTGGCGCAGAATTCAAAACACTTGATACAACTTTTTCTTCTGGGCCTTTTATCAATGTTTAGAATTTGTCAAGAGCACAAAATCGGGTGGGAAAATTAACTATTTATTTAACAATAAAATTATTTCTTTAATAAAAATATGCATTACATATCCATGTAAATAGGTATGTAGGTATGCATGACAATCGCAAAATTTCACTTTTTTATCGTAATGACCTTGCATTGCCATATTAAACAACGCAAGCATAAAAATATATTTCTACGTCAGCGATGCCGTATTGTGGGTAATTCCCACCATTTGGGTACCTTTAACGGTGTCAAACATTTTCTTTCATTTTTGTAAAATTCGCGTGGAATAATAAAAATTCTTTTGATGAATTACATATCAAACCCAATATGCATTGAACCCGACTCCCTCAGAATTTGATGAAATTTTTTCATAGCCAAGCACAACCTCATTTTTAGAAATTGCTTATTCGAAAAATTACGATAATAGGTACCTTTAAAGTGTAATTACTACGGAATGGCTTTACCGATTTCAAACATCGTCATACCATTAGAAAGGTATTGAATTTAGCTTCCAAAAAAATACACTGTAAATATTTTTTAGTACACTGAAAAAGAAATGTTTTCCAAAACAAAATTTGAAACTGAAAAACACTTCAAAGATCAAGCGATTTTGAAAAATAAGTATTTTTTAGAAAGGTCTATTTAATATATATAACATATCTAAAAACTAAAATGGCGTTTCTTATTCTTTTTTTTTTTAATTTATCTATTATATATAAATAAACAATGCTTAACAGTTTTCTCCCTTTTTTGCAATAACCACAATTCTAAGGTATATAAAATTTCATATGTGTCGATAGGTCTCGCCGAGCAGGGTGTGCGACAACAAACCAAAAATTAAAAAAAATTAATTATAATATGATTTGAAAGTCACACCACTACAAGTGCTAAACACGCATTCACTTTATAGAGCCGCTGTTATGTGTGTATGTAGGTACACTTGCATTGTTGCGCTTGCATTCATTGCAGTGGGGGAGTCCGAGTGTGAGTTGTTTTGTTGGTAGCAATAATAAACATTGAGCGTAGGTACAAACAGTGTTTACAGAGAAGCAAATTCTTGCTCAGATATGTTTTGAAAAAAAGCACAGAGCCCTTCGTGGCTAGATTTAGTGAAATAAAATAAAAAGGAAAATTGATAAAACTAAAAAAAGTAAAATAAGAAATAGAAAAGTGATTGAACGTAAAAAAAGAAATTAGTTGGAAATGAAAGGAAGGGAAAGAATATAAAATAAATAAAAATAAAACAAAATTAAATAAATAAAAGTATAAAATAAAGGAAAGAATGGGAAAGGAAAGGAATGGAAAGGAAAAATCAAAGGCAAATAAAGGTAGGGAAAGGAAAGGAATGGAAAAGAAAAAAGGAAGGGAAGAAAAAAATGTAACGTAGGTAAAGGAGTGGAAAAGAGAGGCAAATAGAGAAAGACAAAGAAAGGAAAGAAGAGAGGAAAGAAAAGGTAGCGAGGAGGAAGGTACGGAAAATAAAAAGAATGAAAAATAAAGGAAAGAAAGGTAATGAAAAGCTAAAAAAATAAGTAAAGGAAATGAATGAAAAAGAAAGAAAACTAAAGGAGTTACGGAAAGGGAAAAAAGAAAGTAAGGAAACAGTAGTAAAGGAAAGGTAGGAAAAGGAAAGGTAAGGAAACGAAATGACAGGAAAAGAAATCGAAGGAAAAAAGTGAAAGAAAATAAAGGTAAGAAAAAAATAAAAGAAAAGAAATGAAATGAGAAAATGAATAAAATGAAAGGAAACTAAGGGAAACGAAACGAAACTAAAGCAAAGGAAACGAAAGGAAATTAAAGAAAAAGAAAATAAAAGGAAAAAAGGCATGTAATGGAAATGGAAAGAAAGGCCAGTTAAGAAAATAAAAGAAAGAAAAATAAAAGAAAAGAACAGAAGAGAAAGAAAGAAGGGAAATAAAATGAAATGAAAGAAGAGAAAAGGAAAAAAAAGGAAAAGAAAGGGAGAAAAGGAAAGAAAAGGGTAGGGAAGGAAAGGAAAGCAAAAGAAATATAATGCGATGAAAGGAAAGGAAAGGAAATAAAAGCAAAGGAAAGGAAAGGAAAGAAATACGTATAAAGACGACCTAAGAAGAATAAAAAATTATCAACATTGAAACTATATTACTTAATGGTGTAAAGAGGGAGGAAAAGGCAAAATGAATAGGAATGTATAGAAACCAAAAATATAAAAAATATGAAAAAGAAAGGAAAATTTAAGAAATAGTAAAAAAGTGGAAAATATAATAAGGTTTTGTGGTTGAATTTCAACCACTGGCGAACTCTAGTTTAAGTAAATGCATCCCTTGGTAACTTTCTTTTATTTTGATATCACGCGTAAACTAATCAACCCACTTCAAAAATTTGTATACCGTTAGAAAGGTATTAAAATCACCTTTTGAAGACATACACTGTAAAAATTCTGTAATACACTGAACAAAAAATTTTGATATCACGCGTAACCTAATCAACCGATTTCAAAATTTTTTCTACCGTTAGAAAGGTATTAAAATCACCTTTTGAAAACATACACTGTAAAAATTCTATATTACACTAAAAAAAATCAAAATTTTATTTATAAAGGTAGAGGAAAAATGACAACGGAAGATTAAAGAAAAAAAAGGAAATTAAAAAAGAATATGAGGCTTAGGATGAAGAAGTTCAGGGTGAAGTACTGCTACAACAACAAGAGAAAGTTGAGTGGTAAGGATTGAAAACTGAGAGGGCTATTGATGACAGAGTTATGGAAGGTTAGAAAAGTAAAAGAGTACTTAGAGATAGACAGGTGTAAAATGTGGAAAATTAAGCTAAGGAGAGAGGTTAGAGTGCTGGAAAAATAAAAATAAATTTGTCATTTTCGATGTTAATTTCGCCCGAATGCGAAATCTTTTTCGAACACGAAAACCTATTCCGTCACCGTCTGCAATAAGACAAACGAAAAATTTGGGTCGTTTCGGGTGAAATAATTGCGAGATAATTCATTACTATTGAAGATTGGTGAAATCGGATGACAAATAAGCTCGTATTTTCGTTATTGAAACATTCAAAATGCATAGGACGAGATTATTAATTGGTCATCCCATTAATATAAAAGCAAAGCAAAAATGCTACCTACATATATACCAACTATTTAAATTTAATAGGTATAAAATTACTTTCAGCGTCTTAAAATAGATTTTTTACTTCTATTATTTCTTTCAGATTCACAGTATTTTAGTTTTATAGTTAAAAGACAAATTTTAAGTCAATCAAGACGCCTTCTTTTCCGCTGTGATGAAGCATTTTGCAACGAAATAAATGCTTATAACTATGTGATACCAGTTTTGGAGAAATATTTTATTAACGGAGACACTGTGTTTCCGCAATGCTATTATGCCGGCACAGACAAGAAAGGTGAACTGATAGCGTTGGAGGATTTGAAAAGAGCCGGTTATCGCATGCCTAATCGTTTGGTGCCATTTGATCTTTATCACTGCGAAATGGTAATGAAGGTAAGACTACGCTTGTATCAATTAAAGGATATTGAGTGTCGAGGGAATGAGATTAAGGAAAGTATGCAATAACAAACGAGTTTATTTTTTAATTTTGTTTATTTAAGGAGCTCGCCAAACTACATGCTACATCCATAGCGGCAAAGCACTTGAACAATAATGATTTTCGTGAGCATTATCGAAAAGTAAATGAGATTGTGTACTGTGCAGAAGCGGAAAGTTTTTATGGAAACTTACTAAGCTCATCAATTGAGGAATCATTGAAAAGTTTACGCGAATCCAACATCGATGGCAGTCTCTCATATTCAATTTGTGTGATCGAGCAATTGAAAGCTGAATTGTATACGAAAATTATGCATAGCATAAATAATGCAAGCGACTGTGTTAGTGTAATGTGCCATGGTGATTTGTATGTCAATAATATTATGTTTAAAACAAATATTGAAGAAGGTAGCGCCACCTCGCAAACACCAGATGAAGTGAAGTTTTTTGATTTACAGGTAAATAGTGGTATGTTAATGTATTCACGGAAATTTCGCAACTTAGCTTTGTAATTCTCATTTACAGGCAATGCGTTACACTTCCTTCATATTTGACATATTACATTTCATGTTTACCAGTACAAAACGCGAACTACGCGATGCACATACAATTCGTTTGCTGGAGACATACCGCGTTGCGCTACACAAACGTGTCGAACAACTTTTAGATTCACACGAACAATTAGCATCGATACGACATACATTTTCGTTAGAAAATATTATTAAAGAATTTGCGGCACATGCTCTATACGGCTTAGCTGTTTCGATGTGGGTATTGCCTGCAGTAACATTCGATCCAAATAATATACCCAATTTGGATGTGATTAGTGAAGCGCTACCCAATGCTAATGAAATTAAAGTAACACAAAAATTAACTGCAGAATATCATTCTCGAATAAAGGATCTGGCGTTGGAATTTCATGAAAATGGATATTTTGGTACCTGGTTAGAAAAATAGTTTAATTTAATTTGAAATCTTAGAAATAAGTAGGTAAAAAAACAAATCAGTTGTAGAAGTCTTTAGTGAATGGATACTGTATTTCAATTGTGTGATTATTCAAA
The DNA here is from genome assembly GCA_964058755.1 of Campiglossa producta. Lineage (NCBI taxonomy): Eukaryota > Metazoa > Arthropoda > Insecta > Diptera > Tephritidae > Campiglossa > Campiglossa producta. The sequence goes on along the minus strand of CAXKVI010000002.1, from coordinate 27,816,340 downwards.
TATATGAAAACATTTACTTTTCAGATATACATGTGTATTGTACATGATAATGTATGTAAGAAATTGTTTTAAGTTTATAATCTACTATTTAAATTAAATTTTTGAATAAAAAGGAGCAAATGTAAAAAAACTGTTATTGTTATGTAAAACGTATTCAACTAAATGTTTTATTAAACCTTACAAAAGAATGCATTGCTGAATTGAGCCATACTAATCCATTGTACTATGGAAACAAAACCCAATTAAAAAATTATATTGATTTTATTTTTTCAGAATGGAGTACTGTAAACGTTCTACAACTTTAGTATTGTTAGCTTTGGACCATTTAATTTCCTTTAACAATCTGTGTCTATCCTTTTCTACTTGGATGATTTACAAAAACACCCGAGCTTTCGAAATAAACGTGGCCATTTTATCATCTAGCTTTTAATTTTAACTAAGATATGTAGCTTTTAAAGTACTTTTTTTCACCATTCTGAAAAATTTAATAATTTAATTTCCAAAACAAACCAAAACGGTTTCATTTGTCTATTATCCACATGTACAAACAACGCTTCGAATATGTAAATTTGTGAGACGATTCGACATAAAAGTTGATTGCATAACCAATTAACTATATAGTAAGTAAATACTTTTGTGTGCATTATATATGGTATTTATCTGACCTTTCGTGGTTAGAAAAAAAATAATTTACCGCCACACATACACTTCATTTCTTGACACCCCAACCCAAAAAGCCTTTTACAAATCCCGAAATTGATGCACCGCCTTGATTGCCGTTTGACTGCAGCTTATCATCTAATGATGGCAATTCAATGTGTCCAATTGCCAAATCAAAAAATAGCGGCTTGCAAGGAATCGCTTCCATTTCCGGTTGCATCTTGTATACATTGGGTGTTTTAGTGTGCAACGATTGATCCTCTTTGTATTGTGACAGACGTTCAAATAATGGTTTTGTAGATTTTTGCGATTTAGATGTGAAAATTGCATCCTCGGAGGTATCGTTCTCCAGCACACTGTAAGCATGTGCTGAAAATTTACAACCATCTATTGTTGAAACAAGTTTTTTCAATTCGCCAGTTAATTGGAATTCATCTGACGCTTTGCCAGCTAATGCTTCATTGGCATATTTTGATGAACGTTCATAGAGAGCAACAGCCTCTTTCCACTTTTTCATATCGATCAAAGTTAAGGCAATATAATAACAACGGAATGCCTTGAAGGTAAGAGCTAAATTCTCAATTTCTGCTTGATAAATATTGTCATCTTCCATTCCTTGTATTTGCTGCATTTCAGTGACATTTTGTAAAATAATCTCATACAAACGTGCAAGATCTTGGGAGCGAACGCGTTTTCCCTCGCCAGTGTTTTGTGATTTTTGATTGGGATCATCGAAATTGGATTTCGCCTGTAATATGAAATTTTAAAAGTTAATATAAAACTGAAGAAAATCTATGTATGTAGGTGGGGCCAAAAAAATATTTTCGTTTTCTTATACGGCTGCTACATTAGCGCAATTTCCGAAATAACTCCGCTTTTGGGAGCTAACTTGAGCATCGATAAATAAACAAAAATAGCAAGGACAACTACCAAAATTACGTCTTTACCGCTACTGGACACTAGAGTCACCAAAAAATAAACAATCCTCAGCGACATCTGTGTGTGTCAGGGTAAAATTTGGATCTGATTAAAGGAGATTTGAAAACTGAAACCGGAACGAAACCGTAACCGAAATAAATATTGAATAACGAAACCGGAACTTGGAGTATAATATATATTCTACCGAAACTGCACTTTTGATTCCGTTTTTTATTATTTTGTACTTTTAAATTTATAATTTTAACTTTTCTTTGTATATAGTCTGTAAGATGAATAATCATAGACTGAATGAATAAATAAATAAATAAATAAATAAATTACACACGTAGACTATCTCCAATAAATCTTCTTTAATCAGATCAAAATTTAACCCTGACACACACAAAATTGCGGTTTAAAACTAGATGCCGCTGAGGATTGTTTATTTGTTGTTGACTCTAGTGTCCAGTAGCGGTAAATCGTAATTTTGGTAGTTGTCCTTGCTAACGCGCAGGGGGAGAGAGATATTGGCTAAACGATCCTTTAGAAATAAGACATATTTACGGAAATGGATTTTTTTGCCCACTCTAATGTAGGTGAGTTAATTGCTTACATTTTTTTGAATAATGAATCTATTAGAATTATCAAATGCCAACTTACCTGTTCCACAAGACATAAATTGCGTTGCAAAGTACGACTATGTCGTATATACGATAAATATGCCAATAAATATTGTACGCCACTAACAGTCTGCCCAGTGGTGAGCGAACGTAATTTCGGATCTTGTTTTATTTCTTCTTTCACTGCTTGTATAGCGTCCTTACAATCCATTAAAATGCGTTCAATTAACTCAATCCTTGAATCAAGTTTAGTTGTCTTCTCCAGCGATTTATCCACTTCTTGTGTGCTAAGCAAAAATAAGCGTACTTTTTCTGGACGCACAGTAACTTTACGATTACGCCATTCAATTGTTTGTAGCCCTTCACTACTTTCCGTTTTGGTTTGATTCACAAGCAAATCCAAATTTTCCAATAAGCCTTGAGCACGTAATTCCAATAAATCATCCATTTTACGAGCGCCTCCACCCCCGCCAATATTGTAGGCGCAGTAACGTAAATTGGGCGTAAATTCATTTACTTTGGCACGATACAATTCTTGTTCATCGTCGGGCAATGCCTTGGCTAGATTTTCATAAACAACTTGTGCGCGTTTGAGGTGCTCCAGTGCCGAACCCCATAATTGCAGCTCAAAATGTAGGGTACCATGCATCCAGGCAACATAAGCTTCGCATTCCAGTTTTGTGCGGGCATCAAATGCTTCAGACTAGTAACATAAAAAGTTTCAATTCAGATGCCAATAAACAAGTTAAATAGAATAAATACTTACGTTACACAACTCCTGCAGTTGCAATGCATAAAAGCATGCCTTACGCAGTTTATTTATTAAATGAAAACGTTTTCTGGGCTCGGTGTTGGCCTCTTGTTTTAGCTGCATTGCATACGACCATGCCCGTTCAGCGCTGATTAATGGAATATGTATGAAACGCTCATCGGCACGCTTGCCAGTGAGTTGAGCCAATGTCACATCACGACGTTTGAAATGTCGTTTGTCGCCCTGTGGATACTTCAAGGCTTTCCGTAGACGGCGTATGCGACGAGTGCAGTAGCCACGATAGCGTTGATAGTCACCATGTCGTAGACCATGTTGTTGTTGAGCATCCTTTACCATATGAAGTACTGTAAGATAAATTGAATTTATATAAACTTGTTGTGCAGTGAAAGTTTGTTGTAAAATTCAATTGCAATCTTCATTTATAGGTTAAGCCAAAGACATACATAGGTGGGATTAATTATTTTAGCTCACTCACTTTCAACAGTGAACACTTTTGTGGGCTCCACTGATTGTGTAGCTACTTCTCCTTCAGTTTTATCTACATTTTCTGCATTTGGGGTTTCTTCGACCATAATTATATCGTAAAAATTAAAAACTCACGACGTGTAAATTTTTTTTAATTTTGGAAAAAGGGAATGTCAATTGTCAATCTGAAAACGTCACCGAGTTGTGACAACTATATAGTATATATACTAAAGCATGTTCAATAAAATTCAGCTTTGTGTAGGCCGCACGAATGTAAAAGCTAATTTACATGGATCGATTTTCTGATGGATTTCTGTCATCATGATGATGTCATAATGATATCACAACTGACAACTGTCTCACCTGTCAAATCTGATTTAAAAATGATATTTAAATTTTTTTTTGTAATAAAATATTTATTTTATAAAATCATAGAAAATTACATGTAAATATATAAAACACAACTTAAAGGCTAATAATATACGATTTGTCTCCTCGCACATCTTTCACGGCCCATATCTTCCATTGTCGCACCCTCCTCCAATATGTCCTGTAGTTCGCGTGCATCAACGTAAGCAATTCTCTCTTTACATGGCTTTACTCATACATTTGAGCTGCTTCTTGCGCTTCTTCACGCGCACCTCGCTCTTGAGACCCACCGAACGTATTAAAGATACATTCATACATATACTCCGAGAAGTAGGCACAATTTTTATTCACATTTTCATTCTGGTTTTCTTTTTGGGTTGCGGGAAGGGAATATATAAAAGCGCGGTCCGAATATGTAAAAATGCCTAAAAAATGCAAACTATGTATAAAATAATTCTCTTGATAATTTTGTATACTTATCTTTTTATTTGCAGCTAAATTTATTAATTCGCTTCTTTTGAAGCATTTCCCATTTTATTTAGATGATTTTAGACATCTGCTTATACTAAATGTTGGCTTTATGCAAAGGACCAACTGAAAAAAAAGTCTTTGGTTATCAAAAATTTTTATTTTATTTCGAATTAAAATTATGCCAAGTTTGGAAAATACATCATTTGTTAAAATCATTTCATTCTCATGTGTTGACAATAAATGACAATTGTCAGAGTTTTCGTCAAAACGTCATCAGCATTGATATTTTATAGTGTGAGTGTGTTAGTAAAAATATCAGCCCGTCTTGTAGGGTTGTGATATCATATGGCATCATCATAATATCATCATTGATCCAAAAATAGAGGGAGACAGATATATGCTTAATTCAAATTAGTAATGTGTTAGAGGGAGACAAAAACTCACACGGACACAGTTGTTGACATCAACTTTTTCTTATTCCTCGTGTGAAATGATTGAAGCGATGATAGTTTAGCTGATAGCAGTGACAATCAAAAGTTGTATCAAATGATTGTCATCTGTCTGGTAGGGTTTGTTTACACTGCATAGCCTTCACTTTTGCCAACGATAAAGCAGTATACGGTAATGACGTTTAATTTTTGACATTCTCTTTCGAAAATTCATTGGCGAGGTGTTTAGTTCGCCGTATTTAGAAAATTTTTATTTCTTGAGGTAATTTAAATAAAAATAATATAAATTGTATTTTTCTAAACGTGTGTAGCATGAAATATCTACATTTTGGTTTGTAAAAGAAACTGCTATCCTCATTTCATGCACACAAAGTTGAGGTTATACATTGAATGGCTGTGATTGAATGCCCGTCTGGCCGTGTGCAATGCCAACAAAGCTGTGCAGAAAGTGAAATCGCGTGGAATAATTGTTTGTTCCATGTGGGGGAGTGGTGTTGTGCAAATGAATTGCTTCGTTGTCAATATACATTTTAAAAACAAAGAACTGAAACACGTTTTAAATTTCCAAGTAACTTTTTAATATATTTCCAGCATGTCGCGTCGAAAGGAGAATGAGGAGACGGATAAGCAGACGCGTATTGCTATAGTCAGTGACGATAAATGCAAACCAAAACGTTGCCGTCAGGAGTGCAAGAAATCATGTCCCGTTGTGCGCATGGGGAAACTTTGCATTGAGGTTGCTCCTACCTCAAAGATTGCTTCGCTTTCGGAAGAGCTTTGCATCGGTTGTGGTATTTGCGTGAAGGTAAATTTGTTCTATTTACATATTGTTGGATTCTATTGTTTTTTTTTTTTTTGCTTTCTCCTACAAAATAGAAATGTCCCTTCGAGGCAATTACTATTATTAATGTACCCAGCAATTTGGAAAAGCATACTACTCATCGTTACGGTAAGAACTCATTTAAACTACATCGTCTGCCAATCCCGCGTCCCGGAGAAGTACTCGGCTTAGTTGGTCAAAACGGTATTGGAAAGTCGACTGCTTTAAAGATACTTGCTGGCAAACAAAAGCCCAATTTGGGTAGGTATAGTGATCCACCTGATTGGACAGAAATTTTGGCATATTTCCGTGGATCGGAGCTGCAGAACTATTTCACAAAGATATTAGAAGACAATCTAAAAGCGCTTGTTAAGCCGCAGTATGTTGATCAAATTCCAAAAGCGGTACGTGGCGCTGTAGCTGACCTACTCGATAAAAAAGATGAACGCAAAAATCAGCATACAATTTGTGATATGTTGGATTTGTCACATATACGCGACCGCGACATTGCACAATTGTCTGGTGGAGAATTGCAACGTTTCGCTATTGCCATGGTATGCATACAGGATGGTGACATTTTCATGTTTGACGAACCTTCATCATATTTAGATGTTAAGCAGCGTCTAAATGCTGCTTTAACTATACGTCATTTGTTGCATCCAACAAAGTAAGCAGTTTTTCACTACTATTGCAAGTTATTTATGCTTTACTAACAATTTACTCAATTTAGATTCATTATTGTGGTGGAACACGATTTGTCAGTTTTGGATTATCTTTCGGATTTTATATGTTGCCTGTATGGTGTTCCAGGTGTTTATGGTGTAGTTACTATGCCCTTTTCAGTGCGTGAAGGTATTAATATATTCCTGGATGGTTTTGTGCCAACTGAAAACATGCGTTTCCGTACAGAGTCGCTAACATTTAAGGTAACCAACGAAAACTTTGAAATTTTCCACGTTTGCTAGATACAAAGCAATTTTTAATTTCAGGTGTCGGAATCAGCAACTGAAGAAGAAGTTAAACGTATGAATCATTATGTGTATCCTGCGATGAAAAAGACATTAGGCAAATTTGAATTGACTGTTGAACAAGGACATTTCAGTGATTCAGAAATTCTTGTATTATTGGGTGAAAATGGTACTGGAAAAACCACATTTATACGTATGTTAGCCGGTAATTTGCAACCTGACGATGAGGTTGATTTACCTGTGTTGAACATCTCTTATAAACCTCAAAAAATTTCGCCTAAATTTCAAAACCATGTACGTCATTTGCTGCATGATAAAATACGTGACGCTTATGTGCATCCACAATTCATTGCGGACGTTATGAAGCCAATGAAAATTGAGGAAATTATGGATCAGGAAGTGCAGAATTTGTCAGGAGGTGAATTGCAACGAGTTGCATTGGTACTATGTTTGGGCAAACCAGCTGATGTATACCTAATTGATGAACCATCTGCTTATTTGGATTCAGAGCAACGTTTGGTAGCGGCCAAGGTTATTAAAAGGTAGGCTAGTTTTGGGAACAGTCCATCAAACTTGATCGTAACAAAAGTTATTATTTATTGGGTTTCTGGTGGTTGCTTTATTACTCGGCAACTGTACGTAAACATGATCAATCGCCTACAGACTCGCAAAAACCAGAACTGTTTATGAAAAATATGCACAATATAAGAACTTATTGCTCTTTTCACATTCACAAAAATATTTATTTTTCTCTCTTCAAAGATTCATTCTACATGCAAAACGTACTGGATTCGTTGTGGAGCACGATTTCATAATGGCTACCTATCTCGCAGATCGTGTTATTGTACTCGAAGGCCAACCCTCAGTCAAAACGACAGCTTTCTCACCACAATCACTGTTGAACGGCATGAATCGGTTTTTGGAACTTTTGGGCATTACGTTCCGCAGAGATCCAAACAACTTTAGGCCACGAATTAATAAAAACGCTTCGGTTAAGGTACATAATATTTTCGATGCAATTTAATTTACAAAGTTTAATTTATGCATTGCTTTTTTAATATTTAGGACACTGAGCAAAAACGTTCTGGTCAATTCTTCTTCCTTGAGGATGATTGCAATTAATTAATTAAAACCGGCAATTGGACACAAACAAAAAAAACGCAGTTAATCGAAATCAAAGAAAATTGTTAAGATATCCGTTTATGCGTTCAATACTTTTGCAAACTTTATAAAAACAAAAACACCGAAAAGAACAGCTGAAATACTGCTACAACCATTTAGCTCAAACCAACAACTAATGCGGTATATATACATACATACATACATATGTATTTCAAATGCTGATTTGTATTTTTGTACTGTTTTTTTAGCTTTGTCCTACATCTTTTTTTAATGTAATGATATTTACAAATTTAAAGCATTACAGATTTTTTTTTTAATTGTATACAATATTTTGTACACTTTTTTCCAATAGTAGAATCAATGAAAATGTTGTAATAGTTAAAAATAAATTGTATACAAGTATGAGCTAAAAGATAACGATAATGCGTTAAGCGAACTAAAATTCTTTTTTATTTGTTTTGTATGCAGTTTTCTTAGATTATTTGCAGTCCCAAAGCAATTATCCAGCAAAAATCGTGCGAATGATCTCTAGCAGGAGTAATCCGAGATTCATACCTATCGTCCACAGGGATTTCAACTAGCTGGCATAACTCAATTTTAATTTGTGTAGCAGACTTATAAGCGTTAAAAATAAACTCTGTGGTCATAAGCAATAACAGCCTAAGTCGACTTAAGAAATTCGACCAGTTGAAATTTTTGCTGGTGATTTTGAATAGCAACATCGAGACATTTTTCAAGACTTTCATTGGTCTTTTTTTACTTTCTTTACAAACAATTAAATCCAATACGTTTGCCTTAGTTATAAAACAGTTTTGTTACAAAAATTCGGCCGCAAAAATTTCAACTGGTCTAATTTCTTAAGTCGACTTAGGCTGTTATTGCTTAGGACCACAGAACTTATCCGACTGTATTTCTTTAAAATTAGCTTCATATTTCAAAGTAAAACACATTTTTGTATATGATTTAAAATCTTTGAAAATATTTATTGAGGTTCTAATACTATCTAGTTTTTCAGGTTTTACTATACAAAATACTTTCTTCCACAAAGATCTTGAATAAAATTAACTGCTCCCTTGTGTAAATTAACAAAAAAACGAAACAATTTCGATCCATCTTTATACTTACATTCACTCTTAGTAATTTCAGTTGATTTTATGTGAGACTTGCAAGAAAACAATTCATTATTGTGGTGGTGTAAATAAATACTATTTACTAAAAGGCAGATTTGATTCAGTAGATGTGTTTTTTTTAATTCAAAAAAATCTTTTTTCTTGGGGGGTTATTCTGTATCGCGACTTAAAAGAAATTTCTTTCGAATTTGACAGATGTCGTATAGCATTTTCTTTCGGATCGTAATACATGATAAGGCCCATACTTACATACATATATTCAAAAATTATTAGAAAAATATTTGAAAAATTTTTCGGTTTCGTTATGGCGTACAAATGCGCCAGTTTTTCAATGCAGTCAAACTTTGGTTTACGTTACTAAAATTTGAACACGCAGTCGAAATTTGCCAAAGACCTAAACTCGCCGAAATGTTAACTTTAACGTGATGTTATTAGATAATATTAATTTTAGGTTATTTTACCATTTAATTCTGTTTTTTTTTGTTAATAAAAACAATTTCTTTAAATATCGCACCTTAAATAAAAAACCGTCACAACTAAAATGTTTTTTGGTCCAGTACATAACATTTTTTTCTTTTTGACTATTATCGTTACTCTTTAAGGACTGTCATGACAAGTTTTTGAAAATTAAGTTGCTTTTTTGCGATCTAGGATCGTTTAACTTCTAATTGCTCCGATTTTGAGTTGTGACGGTTTTAGTGTGCGATACAGTCCTTTGAGCGAAAGATCAAGCTAATTTAAAACGTTTTTCGATAACGCCATAATTTAAAACGTCTTATCTCATTGAAAATTTTGAAAAATATTTGGAGATAGGGCGATCTTCCACTCAAATATATGCATTCTCATTTCTATAGAGCACGCGAGACAACGCAATAATGCCGCAGTACATAGCGCATCTTTTAATCCTAAGCTGAACAGGCCTGAAAGATGCGATTCTCAGTATTAGGTCCTAAAAGAGAGTTACTGAGTTAGAATACTGTGGTATTATTCCCTTAATGAAAAATGGCATAATTTATGTAAACTAGAGAGAATGAGATTCAGTTCCAATTTTAGTATTTAGTACAAGAACTTACAATTAGCTTACATCTAATAATTATATATATTAATAAAAATAAGAAATGCGCCGAAAATTGACTCAGTTTACTGTGATGTAAACACGGCTCAGGTGCTTTCAGTGTATGAAGATTTGAAGATGAGATCTTCGAGGTGTTTGATGTACCAAATCAGAGATACTATTAGAGAGCAATAAGAATATTTGAACTTTAATTGCTGGAAATTGGTTATTTTCTCCACGCATATTACAAATCCAAAAGGAATGGACAATTATTTGTGATGGTTTGTGCAGGATGCGCGATAAAGAGAGTGAGACAAACAATTATTCAGTTACGCAAATCAATCAGCTAACATTAACTCCTCAATTTCAAGGCTCAAATCTGAAGCTTGTTTGCGCAGTCGTATTGCCTGTGAAAAAAAGAGAGTTAAGTTTAATTTGCGAAAAAAAAATAAAAGAATTTATATGGGGTGGAAACTAAAACGCCTTCAGACAGTTGAACTTCATTTAATAAAGACTACAAGTGGCAGAAGAACTTATAACACACGTATATTTAGTTGATTTTTTTCCCACAATGTCGAAAAAAATACTAATAATGTCTGATGCCCTCAAATCTAAGGAGATTTTTGAGGTACTTAAAACTACAACTTTGTTAGACTAGAATTGAATGGGCTACATAATAGCATTTTCGGTTTTTTGATTCAAAATATTTGAAAAAAATGTTTGTACTTTTTCAAACAGTTTTTTAACTTTAAAAAATTAGAGTAAACCAAGGCGAATTCATACAGGTGGGTTCGAGCGAATTCAGATCTACACACACGCACACACTCCTTGTGGCTGAAAATGTCAGACAAAGCACCAACATAAGCAATTTGACAGCTACGATTTGATTTTCAAGGAAGAAGAAGAAACCATATGATGGGAGTAAGGGGTGTAAAAGTAGGTCGCCTCCCAGTTGGTGCACCCTGGGTAACGCTAAATGACCTACATAGCCCACACGGCTAGTTTCTTGTATTGCCGGTTCTACGAGAACGGTACCAGTACTTGTGCTGTACCCATCGTGCCGAAACGACCCGGGCCGTTTTCTTATATCGACCCGGCCAAGAGCAATACACTCGAGGTGACCCTGTCTGATATTTAGGCAGGGCTACACCCCGCTACAACAACAACATATGATGGGATGATGCCACTTATAATGAATTCGCCTTGGAGTAAACGCTTATAGCGGATACTTTTACTGTTTTCAATTTAGAATTCTATTAGCAAAAAATGAAAATGAAAATAAAAGTACATACTTAAGGGCTTAGAACATGTCAGAACAAGGTGTGCTATAATTATGAAAAGGACTATATGTAGTTCACATAATTTTTCAATCTCACCTTCGCACGCAATTCCTTTTCTTGTGTAACCAATTCTTGAATTTGTTGCATAGTTTGTGCGCTATTTGTTTGCTCAATTGTCCAACGTAGATACAATTCTGAAAATTAAAAAAAAGTTAGGCATACACTTTTCCCCGATTACATTCAACTTTTTACCGCTCCAAAGTTCCAATGAGATTGGCGCCACACTCGGCCAAATAACATTTGAATTCGGTTCATATAAAGGATTTAACATATTTTTCAATATATCTGGTCGATTTAAATATGACCATAGGCTAGTGGTGCGTGTATGCACGTTTAATTCGTGACGTTCGCATTCGGAATCACACAAAAATGTACCATACTGCGAGTAGTAACTATGCTCATACAATAAAATTAACATTTGTGAACTGAATTCAAAACTGCATGGAAATTGTGTAAATAATTGATAAATACAATCGAGCAGCAGCAAAAATGTGGCACCCGAATTTTTCGGACGATTCTGTGCAGGCGTATAGCAACCGTAACGATGACGTGACGCAAATGGATGCCCGGCCTGAATCCACTCGCGTTCGATTAGCGCTTGTATTCTAAAGAAAATATGAGAAAATGTAAATAAGTAGATATGTATAAAACTTCATATAATAAATATGCCAGCAAATTTACCCACGCACAGTACGACAGTCAGGATTAAGTATAATTTGTACTAGCGATGTCACAATTAATGTCGAGTCTACACCTTTGGAGCCATGCACCAATACCGGACTACCTTCCTGATCCAGACATTGCGCTACTACACAAGCGGCATTTAACGAATTTAGCACAAGACTTAACCAACCGCTCGCTTCTAAACGTGATAACCATTTATCTGCCGAGCAGTTTGTATCATTACATGCTGTAAAAAAAGATATGGTAAATTATATTAAAAATAAAATCATTATAAAATACCTTCAATTAATTTTGCAAAACTATCCAAAATCGCTGAAGGTGTTGATACATTGCCAATTGCGCGATTTACTTTCTTCCATTGCGAATAGTGTTGATCTGTTTCGGTGTTTGATTTGCCTTTACCCCAAGTATCGACAATAAAACCTTTTTTACTGCGTCCCAAAACCACATTTAGTATCGCTTCATCGGCTCGACAGCGTTTACTACCCTGTATCGAAAATGGTTGCGCGCTACGTAACAGTGTTGCCTGCAAGTGGAAGGTATGAATGAATTGCGCAGTAGATATAGATTTTGAGTAACTAAGTAAAAGGAAAACGTGTAAACCTATTCTTAAGAAGTCAAAGTATAGTTGACGTATCGAATTCTTCATACATCTATCTCTTTCCACAAGCAATAAGAGCCAAATTCCTATCTATTTTATTACTATGTTTTAACTTAAAACGAGTCATTCTTGTATATGTGGACTATCTCGAACACCAGTAGACAGATTTGGTTGAAATTTGCTATGTAGATAGTGTAATGCATTCTAAAAATTGTTACCAAAGCTCGGTCTGTAGTGTAAAAGAAAAAAGAGGTAAAAGACATATGGCGCGATATACGTGCTGGTTATCATCAGAACCTCTAAGGAGATTTTTGACCCGAGCTTCTAATTTGTGCTGTGCTGCTTTGATTATTTTCCTACACTTTATAGGGACCTAGAGTTTTCTACCGACTCCGAACGGCACCGTAGAGTATTTTTGCTGAGATTTTCTGTAATCGTAATTTTTCGTATACCGAATTAACCGGGTTTTACGTCTGAATAGTGAAGTTTATAGACATCTAAATTTTGAGATAGGTTAATCTTGCAATCATTCTATTTTATATGAAACGGTAAGCATATTTTACAAATATTTTTTCTCAGATTGTGTTTTGCAGAATTCTCAAGTTCAACAATTTTTTTAATAACGCCCTCCAGAATGTGGTGAGATAGGGCGTCAAATTTTTTAATATGACGTCGAAAAAATTCTGAAGTTTGCAAAAATTGTGCAAAAATGAGGAAAATGAAGTGAACGAAGTTAACTCTCACCTCTCATTAATAATGGCCACCACTGTAAATTCCATTTAAATTTATTATTTACAAAAGTAAATAAACATAAAGGGTATTCGTGTAATTTCTTATTTGCATCGTATTTATGCTATACCTCTTAAATTTACGACATCGTATATCATGTGTCAAAATTTGTATGAAAAATGTTTAGCACATTCATCGTAAATTTAAGCATGAAATTTGGCTGGTAAACGACGTGCTAAATATACGAAGTCAAAAATGAATGATTGACATCTCATTAATTCAATTGAAATTTCAAATAAAATAATTTAAAAATTTTGAAAATATCACGAAAATTTTTTAAATTGTGTTGGAACTTGGAAGTGTATGGCAGATCTAGCTTTCTTAGGTGAAAACGTTGACTACATGTCCCGCATAACACCCAGTGAGGGTTCTTAGGTTCTCCCTTCTTAAGTTAATAAGCTGGGCCGATGTTCTTGGTGTAGATTGTAGAAAGAATTTTGCTTTAGAATTTTACAAAATTTTTAATTTTTTTAAAACAAGAGCCACCCTATCTAGTTATCAGAAATGTTTGAAAAATTTGTGAAAACAACTTGGATTGAAAAAAAAATTATTGTGCTATTTTATTGCTTGAATATTAAACTTTAAGTAACCCATCAGTTTTTTAAACAGTTAATTATTTTATTATAAAAAATGAGCAAAAACCAAAAAAACTCAGAAATCTATCTCACAGTGAAAGTGAGCTACCTTGACTAAAATAAACATAAACGACAAATAACTACTTTGCTTGGCCAACTTTTGTGTAAATTACTTCAAGTACATCTTGGAGGGATTCCACGCCATTCTTCTTGTAAGACATCTAAAAGGTTCTGTTTGGACGAAATTCTATGTTTTCGCAGAATTTGTCCAAGTCAAGACCTTAAGTTCTCAATTATACTTAAATCCGGATACTGCAATGGTACTACCAATACCTGGGGACAATAATATGGTATATTTTCTAGCACAACCAAGGATTTATGTTTGGGATCATTGCTCTTGTAGAAATATAAATCTCCTTCTATCCCTAGTTTTTCTGCACGTGGTTTAAGATTTTGTTTCAAAATGTCTTTATAACCTTATTCAGTCATTATTCTCTTGAATATGATGAAGATTTCCGGTACCATTGCCTACTACGCAGCCCCAAAACATGATGGAGACACCCCCGTGCTTTATATTGGGAGTAAGGTTTTTTGCTGGGAGTAAGGTAGTTCTTTTGCCGCCTTATCGCCTGCGCCAAATAAGCTAAATTAACTATCGTCTGTAAATATTACCTAAAAGAATAATATTCAAGCCTATGCCGGCCATTCTACCGCTATAAACCGTTTGTAAGAAGTTCATCTCCTTAAGGAATTATTTCCACGCAAACTCCAAACAAAATGGCTTGTTTCTGACCACTCGACCATTATATCCGCGATTTCTGATAACCCTCACACAGTTTCAGGGTTAACGTGGATTTTTAACTGCTCTTCGACCAACTTTGGCAATTTTGGGGAACTCAGATGAGGGTTATTCTTGAGTTTCCTTTCTTACTTTGCTTGTCTTTTATTCTGTATTAAATTCTGTTTCTCATTCGAATGGTACGCTGATAAAAAAGAATTTCGTCCAAACAGAACCTTTTGATGTCTTACAAGAAGAATGACGTGCAATTCCTTCAGGATGTATCTGTGTTAGAATCAAGGCTCAGACATCTACAAGCCTCAATTTACACAAAAGTTGGCTCAGAAAAGTATTAATTTGACATTTAAGTTTATTTTAGTCAAGGTGGCTCACTTTCACTGTAAGATAGATTTCTGAGTTTTTTTGGCTTTGCTCCTTTTTTATAATAAAGTAATTAACTATTTTAAAAAAATGATGAGTTACTTAAATTAAATATTAAAACAATAAAAACACTTGATAATTTTTTTCAATCCAAGTCGTTTTCAAAAATTTTTCAAACATTTCTGATAACTGGCTCACTTTGACTAGTCCCCAAAGAGCTCCGATATGATCATAAAATATGATTAAAAACTCATGTTCAACTTTATTTGAATCTCAGAAATTAATATTCTAAATGGTTTCGAAGATAAATTTTGATCATCAAAAAGAAACATATTTGATTATTCCTTTGTTCACTTATATGATAATATAATCACAAAAAAGGAATGAAATTGTACTAAAATTCAAATAAAGGAATATTCGAAATTCAATCTTAAAAATGTCATTTGGGTTAAATCTAAAACACAAACGCTTTGCCAGGGCGTTCGTATAAGAACTGTAGTAAACTCGTAAATATACGTGATTCGTAAACTTAAGACATAACACGAATACCCTTATAAAAAATGAATGCTACATGCTGCATAAATGATAAGGAAGTATAAAAAGTAAGGGAATTAGAGTTCGGCCAAAACTCAACATATACTTAGTTGATAGTTTTGACGACAAACTAAGCGGAAATTGATTTTGCTATATTTATGGTAATATTAAAATCATTGCGATTATGATTTGTTGGGCCTTATTTAATGTGTCAAAGGAGGAAAGTTTACAATAAGTTGAATTGCTAGATGTTTAATTTTCAAAGAATGAGCTAACCACAGCTAGTTATAAAAGTTTGTAATTTGACCTGCAGTCTTATCGCACTGCATTTATGTATACACCGCCATGATAGTGTACAGATGTATGAGTATAAAAAAAAAACACATTCAATATACAGCGTAAACTTTTACAAGGCGCCTACTCACCCCGTTCTCGTGCCTATAACTTAGCACCGGAAAACGTCCACCATCTCTGAACGCAGCCGATTGTACAATTTGTTCGTCTGTAATAGGTTTTGGTACTATCAGTGTAGTGCCATATGTTGAGCAAACACTAAAATCCTTATTAACCGCTGTGATACGCCATTCACATCCGCCATTATCACCAGCAACACCTCCATTTTCATTGCCGTTCAACATATTACTAGCAGTGCCGGATATTAATTTTGCAAATTCAAGTTCAGGTCTACAGGATGGAAGAGAGCGGTTAAGAGAAAACAGAAAATAAAAACGAAATAAGATGCCACAGCTTACCGGAACATAGTGAATCCATCCTCAAGTATGGAATACATTGGTCGATAGAAAAATGGATATTCCAGTTCAGCAATATGCAGTGCACTTAAGGCTTCCAACGATGTGGCTACATTAAAATATTCCTTAGCTAATTTTATTTCTAGCGAAATGATTCGTAAATCTTTGCACTTTAATGTTATGATACCGCCCGTTACTATATTTTGTTCCATTAAAGGTTTTTTCTCCAAACAGTCTATATTCTTGTGTAGTAACTGGAAGGAATAAAGATATAATGAGAATATAGATAAATTAGAAGCCAGCTAAGCAAATACACTATTCGGCATGATGAATAATGACCTCCGACACCTCTGAGATGTCATGGTAAGCGTATAAGTTTTCCAGAGAATCTTATCTTATCAACATTTCACTCTTTATCAACCAAATCGAACCGAGACAACCGAACCAAAGCTACGCGAGTGTTGTGAAGTCTCAGTCCTGGGTTCGATAAAACTTCGCGTAGTTTTTAGGCTCAGACTAGTCTGTCGCGACAAGGACAGGGAAGAATGAGGCTATGAATTGTTTGAAGGTTTACTTTGTTGTTCCTGCAACCTCGTTTTTTCCGAAGACCGATCGAATGATTCCGGCACGTTCCGGAACCAGCATCTTTTGTTCGAAAAATGGACTAAAGTAGTGTCGGTGGCACAAGAGTAACTCTGGCCCATTATCGATCTGAATACTATAATATCGAGAATGAACCCAGATATGCCGTATGTTTGATGTATCCTCCACGATACCAAATAGATCAGACTCTTAAAATGCTAACACTTCACTCTAGTCCAACCCTATTGAAACTGCTATATTCTTGGGACTTCCGTTAAAGGAGATTGGTGACAATGCCAGAGCCGATTAGGCAGCGCGAAGTATCGACAGAACAGCAAAGAACAAGGCAAAGGAAAGTAGGAGATTGGTAAACGGTATCATACCGCAAGTGGCGCCAATAAACCTCAGCCACTGCAAATATAAAACTTTGTCAGTGACGATAGTATCATCGATAGTCGAAAAACCTCGATAATAGTATCGATGGAAGACTAGCGATGTATCGATAGCATCGGCGATACCTTTCTATCCCAACCGGCTAGGCGATTTTTGCCTTCCGACATGTTTCGCCAGTCGGTTATTTGTTGGCCCAACTGGCGCAAATTGGAACCACCGCGTGATTTTAAATAATGGCATGTTGTTGTTTAACGAGGTGTAGCCCTGGCTAAATGCCAGACAGGGTCACCCCGAGTATATTGCTCTTGACCGGGTCGATATAAGAAAACGGCCCAGGTCGTTTCGACACGTTAGGTACAGCATAAGTACTGGTACCGTTCTCGTAGAACCGGCAATACAAGAAACTAGCCGTGTAGGCCATGTAGGTCATTTAGCGTTACACAGGGTGCACCAACGGGGAGGCGACCTGCACTTTCACCCCTTACATGTTAACTCACTGGTTGATCTACGGATATGATGCGTCTCACCTCTCATTACCCATATTCTCTCATGACCTAGCGGGTTCCACTGGTCATTCCAAATCGCTCCCGATTCGATCGGACAGTACCGCAAGGGAGTATCGGAGCGAACCGGGATCATATCCGGCCAAGGACTAAATTTCGACATCACTCCCCAAAAACTTCGAGTATTTTTGTCGTTAAGAACTACAACAACAACAAATCTGCCTCCACTTGGTCCTGCCATCGGAGTAGTACCTAGGTTCGACTAGTCATACCAACTCGCTTCCGCGACATTCGAAGTACCACAAGGCGCAAGTAATGGAGTGTAAAGGTTTCATAACAAGCAAAGGACTGTCACTATCGACAACACTCCCCAAAACGTACAAGTGCTTTTGTCGCGACAACAACCCGGAGATCACTGTGTAAAGAATTGTTTCATATTTATTATAAACTGTATCTTTTTTTTTTTTTTTTTTTACTATAAAAACATGGCAGAGAAACTAAGTCTCCAAACGCCAAATATATTCATAAATGAAGTAGTCGGACTCCCAATAAGAACAAAATCCAAGTATGATATACTCCAAAGTAAAAAATTTCTCCAGGTATGTTACGCTCCAATGTATAATATATTCCAAATAGATAGGTAACACTCCAATTTATAATACGATCCAAAGTGATAGTGATTGAGTAATAAAGAAAACCCAAACCTACCCAATTGGATAAGGCTAGGACTCGATGGACACGTATAAAATAAACAAAATGTTAAACAGGCAAAAGCCTTAACGATATGGGATGCCGGCACATTAGGGCTGTTTGTTGAAAAAGTCGGTAATAACTATTCCTGGCTCCTGCTGACAGCTATAATAAAGTACATGGAAGCCTGTTTCGTCGAACGCTACTGACTACAATTCTTCAATTAAATAACAGCAACAACAACAAACAAAAAATGTGACAGGCGCACATCCAGTTTCCATGACTGCTTCCATCTTGGAGGTCTTTGACGAAATTCTACATACGGCTTACACATATTGACTTACCCATAACTCTTGACTATTTTCCTGCCGTGCACTTAACAGCAAGTGATGTCCAGTGATGCATAATGTGCCCTCAACTGTTGCATGTAAATGGTCATGTAACAATACTCCATCTAACTTTGGTGTTGTTATAAGATCCGCGAACTCCATACTACCCGCTTGTCAACGCCACTATGTACAATGTTACAACGTTTTCAGGTCACTGGCGCCGAACAGCGTATATGTTTGTGTGTATATCAGTTCAGCAACAAATGCAATTAGTTTGGTGGTGGTTCATTCAATTAACTCGTCACATTTCCATTATATGCATGAAGGCTTAACGGAGGCAACAGTCAGGGGTAGAGCGCTGTGCTCGGTTGATAGGACGAGCTAATGAAGCTTAAAGTTTGTTGTGTACGTGCAATCAATTGGGGGGGCGGAGATGTATTTGCTTTTTGATTTTAGCTTGTGTTTGCCCTTTAACTCTGGAGTTTTTTTGTCTGCCTCTGTTATTGTTGTGGTGGCAATTCTTTCTTACAACACACGACACCTGTTCATTTTATACTTTTTTTAAGCAAACTGAGGACATTTTCTCCGATTTTTATAACAATTTCGCACGGTAATGAACTCGACTTGTCTGGCAATCACTTTTGTTTGGCAAAAGCAAGAAGAAAAAATGTCTTGTTCATTGACAAAAAAAATGACATTTGACTTTTGCTGCTGTCATCTGTCATATCACTGACATTTCTATAACGACTATGCGGAAACTCTGCAAACAAAATGTTGTGAAAAAACCGTTATTTTAAATTACGCCAACACCAAAATGTTGAATACATTTTGGTTAACACCTAGGTTAGGTTAGGTTAGGTTGAATGGGCAGGACAGAGTACACCGACCCCGTCCAACACTTAGGCCAGAAAAATAGGCCCATTGTGATACCCCACACGGTCTCTACACCACCCCTATGTCCGAGAACCAAAGCTCACACTCAAGGCAGGAGAACGAACCAGTTCGTGGAATCAATAAATTTGGATAACACCTTTATTTCCATTTTTGATACCTCAGTTAAGGATGATTTACACGGGTCGATTTTTGTCGAACCACTTGTGTTCCACCCTTAAATACAAGGTGAAGATCGATGGAATTGATATTTACACGGGTCGATTCGATAAAAATCGACCAGCAAATAGACCCGTGTAAATAAGCCTTTAGGTCGTCTTCTACTAAGTGCGGGGCGTTGTCACAGCAGATGCTGAATACTTTCTTCCTCTTCAATACATCTGCAGCTGCGACAGTAGTCATGAGATGTGACGCCCATCCTAGAACCGTGCGTGCCTATTAAACAGTGCCCTGTTAAAACCCTTACCAGAGAAGAAATGCCCGATTTATTAAGGGACAGCAGGCAATTAGTACGCCCTTTATCATAAGAAGGCCAAGTAAGCCTGGATATTTCGCAAGTCCAGAGACCTGACCAGCACGTCGTTTCTGTAACTTTTTAACGAAGTTCGTTACATAAAAATCGTTAATTTGACACAATTTTCTGTACAAAATTTGTCAAAATCAATGTTAACGACAATAACGAATTTCGTTAAAAAGTTACAGAAACTGGGTGCTGGCTCTTTGTAAGATATTTGTGCTGGCACGAAGTTTGAAAGAGGCCATGGGAATGCCTACCGAATCATTTCCTGGAAGGAGATGAGTGGTGGTACCCTTTCTGGCCAGCTCATACGCTCTGGAGTTACCTTCAATATCCCTGTGCCCAGGTACCCAAATAAGGTTGATACCGAAATGCTGAGCCATCTCGTTGAAAGATCTGCGGCATCCAGTTAGCGACTTTGTGTTGTCGACAAATGAGTTCAGTGCCTTTAGCGCGGCCTGACTGTCTGAGAAAATAAATATCCGTTTGCCGTTTCGGGGCGTGAACTAAGCTTTCGACTGCACCGTGTATTGCCAACATTTCCGCTTGGTACACCTATGAACTTATTCCTTATTAATTAACCCACTTCTCCGCTTTGCTAGCTCCCTGCAAAAAAACGAGAGCACTTCGTTCATAAGGGGACTACCCTTAAAGAGTATACGAGTACTCTACAACTAAGCCTAATTCATTTACAAAATTTGGTCGAATTTAAACTGCGATGTCCTAGGGCTATGCTCACACTGCAACCGATTTTTGCCGTTTCCCAGCAAATACACATCCGCACACATGTGTTTTAAACAAGCTACCTGGGGGGTCACTCTGTATTGCGATTCGAAATTCAATGCGATTCGAAAGTGAAATGCGATGCGATAAGCAAATGGTACTATGTATTGCTATAGCATTGCTAACAGTGCTGCGTTCTGCGGCCTTTGGTTATTTTCTTGTTTGGGTTGGCATCACTGTTGTAAAACTAACCGCAAGTTGACAATTTTCATTGCATACTTCAAGTGAAGGCTTGTCCTATGCTTTTACCCATACCATTTCTTTTAATTTGGCGCCTAACTGTATGCTATGCTGCAAACACTTGTACTTGCAAAAGATATTCCCACCCGACCAAGAATCATATTTAAACGAACATCGGAGATTTATGATAGTTTCTCTTAGCTTCAATGTTCGATATATACAAGAGTCTCGGTTTTAAAACGGATGTTAGGAAGTTCAAGAGAATTGCAATAGTTTCTCGTAACTTCAAAGTTCGTTAGATATAAGAGTTTCGGGTTTAGAGCGGGTGTTAGAGAGCTTAAGAGAATTGCGGTAGTTTCTCGTAACTGGATAGTTTGCTAGATATAAGAGTCTCGGGTTTAAAACGGACGTTAGAGAGCTTAACAGAGTTGCGATAGTTTCTCGTAACTTGAAAGTTCGTTAGATATAAGAGTCTCGGGTTTAAAACGCATGTATACTTTTCAAACCTTTTTGTTTTGCGTCAAATAAATCAAAAATTAATTCAATTATAAAACCTAAAGAGGCACATTTGTGGTCAGGAGTCCATTAGTTTTCCGGAAAATCTGCTTGACAGTGCATAATAGACATGATTCTTCGTTGGCGAATCGAGGTAAATATGCAAGTGTTTGCTAGCTTTGGAGTATTAAACATTTCACCTCATCTAATTGTTTAAATGTCCTTAGGATTTGAGGAAATCCTCTCATAAAACGAACTGTCGCAGTTAAATCTTTGGTTCGCCAATACGTTCAAGTAACTAGCAGCTACAGACTCAAGGGTGGCGTTCCTTCAAGACCATTGATTTTTAGTAGCTTAATTACCCTAATTTATAATCAAAACGGCATACTTTTTTATATTACCTATATAATTTAAAATAAAGCAAATGATGTTAACTAAAAAGATGTGTAAATTGTAAATATGGAACGAGTTAGAACTCATCGTAAGCGTAAACATTCTCGACCCGTTTTCGATACTGTTTTAGATACTTTCTCGATAGCGAAACCGTACCGAAACAAGATCCATTAGTAGTCCATTTACAGCACAAAAAAGAATCGTATTTCATACTGTTTGCGTAACTTTCTCGATAGTGAAAACGTCCAGAAACAAGATCCGTTAGCAATCCATTTACGGAACGAAAACAAATCGGAAACTGTATCAAAATCTGATATCGAGAAAGTGAGCTCTGCTGCCACAAACTGGGCGAAGGGTAATACTTTTAGGATAGTTTTGTGGAACTCATTCTCGATACATTTTTCAGGAAAATTATTGCTAAAGCTTCGAAAACTTGGGCATTTTCGTGAGCGTTGGTCGGGTGGGACCCGACCCAAAGCTAGCAAACACTTGCATATTTACCTCGATTCGCCAACGAAGAATCATGTCTATTATGCACTGTCAAGCAGATTTTCCGGAAAACTAATGGACTCCTGACCACAAATGTGCCTCTTTAGGTTTTATAATTGAATTAATTTTTGATTTATTTGACGCAAAACAAAAAGGTTTGAAAAGTATACATGCGTTTTAAACCCGAGACTCTTATATCTAACGAACTTTCAAGTTACGAGAAACTATCGCAACTCTGTTAAGCTCTCTAACGTCCGTTTTAAACCCGAGACTCTTATATCTAGCAAACTATCCAGTTACGAGAAACTACCGCAATTCTCTTAAGCTCTCTAACACCCGCTCTAAACCCGAAACTCTTATATCTAACGAACTTTGAAGTTACGAGAAACTATTGCAATTCTCTTGAACTTCCTAACATCCGTTTTAAAACCGAGACTCTTGTATATATCGAACATTGAAGCTAAGAGAAACTATCATAAATCTCCGATGTTCGTTTAAATATGATTCTTGGTCGGGTGGGGTGGGTTTGTATTCCTTTTATGTGTATTGAAATATGAGTGCATGCGGCTGCATATCACGTCCGTATAAACATAATTTTATTAGTTTAATTGAAGTTTTCTT
This sequence comes from Campiglossa producta, assembly GCA_964058755.1. NCBI lineage: Eukaryota > Metazoa > Arthropoda > Insecta > Diptera > Tephritidae > Campiglossa > Campiglossa producta. The sequence continues at coordinate 27,793,225 of CAXKVI010000002.1, read as the reverse complement.
ACAAATTATTTTGTAAATTTAAAAGTCAAACAAAACATTAAAAAAAAAATATTTTTTTTTTATTAATTTTGCGAAATAAGCGCCAAAATAAACATGTTTTCTGCGAAAGCGGTTCGACTGCGCATTATGTTGATACACAATGCGACTGCGTTTTGCTGTTTTTGCGATTCGAGAGGCGAAAAATGAATGCGAAAAGGGAAAAAGCAAATCCGAAAATGTCAATTTCCGTTGCGATAGTTGAGTTACAGAGTGTCTAAGGCAAATGCGAAAAAATATTCATTCACATCGCAATGCAGAGTGACCCCCCAGGGCTAGTGTCAATTGGACACACGCTCTTTGTTTAAATCCTAGAATCTTCGGGTTATTGTTTTTTGCAGTAACAATGCTTTGCCCTGCTAAGTTGTTGTTGTTGTACCGAGAAAAAAACACTCACCGTAGGTTTCTGGGAGTGTTGCCGATAGTGACAGTCCTTTGTCGGTTGTGACCCAGTAATAGCGATTTGGTCCAACCTGTTAAGTCATCTCACCACCTCCTCCTGTAAGGAAGAACAAGGTTGGCAATGAGATGTATCATATCGGTAGATCAACAATCAAGTCATTGCCTTTTGTGGAGCTGTGTAAACCCCCAACAGCAGGGGTTAGTCGGCAAGACTACTACCTAATCGTCTGCTTGGTCGACCAGGTAATAATCGGAGGACACATTCCATGCCGGGCAAACATCTGGCTTGTCAGTTTGGATAAGGTATGAAGATCGAAGCTGGAAGTGAGACACTTGTTTCCCTTTGGAGCGGACTGGGGATTGGGTATTGATGAAGCCCTTTGCAGCTCCATGGATCATGCGATAGCGGAATGTAATTTCTAAGAAAATCCTTCATTGGCCTCTTGGGAGCCCAGGTTCCCGGGTGTAGAGATTTGAGAACAATATGGACATGCCTAAATTTCGTGAGCTCAAAAAGTTGCTTTTAAAATTGTCGTATTACTTACATACTTAATTGACGCTTAATCGTTTAGACGAATTTTACTGAGCCTGAGAACGTCACCAGTGGTACCAATGCCCTTTCCAAAGCCGATGAAATCCAAGTACTTAAACATGGGCGAAGATAGTAGTACATAAGTGATAGGTGGCCTCCAAAGATGGCAGAATATTGTTTGTACAACAGTAATTAACTGTAATTAGTCGGTATAACCACTCTTGAGTACAGGGTTATACTGCAAGTGCAGTTGTTGGAAGAATAATTCGACCTCTTTAGTCAGCAAGTTCACTAATACTGTGCTGCAGCCGGCTGGGTATTGGTTCTAGCCAACTTTTTTTTGAGGAGTTTGAGACATAGTTAAAAAAAACTACGTACCCCGTTTTTCGAAGCTAGCCTCCAAAATTTAGTTATGGGCTTTCGAAGTTCGAAATTAGACACTTAATTTTGCTTCTTTAAAAAATTAAAAAGGAAAAATGTGGGCGTGGTATTCTTGACTCTCTTGTTCGATTTGTATCCACTTTTTGTTTTAAAAGTTGTCAAAATTTAGATCTTCGAAAAAATTAAGTCGTACCTATGTTTAAAATTTTTTTTAAACTGATTTCGAAAAACTTAATGCCGTTGTAACAAAAAAAAAAAGTGTAGCAATCGAACAAGGAAGTCAAGCAGAGCACGCACACATTTTTTTGTTTTGATTTTTTTAAATACAGCAATTTTTTAAAGAAGCAAAATTAAGTGTCTAATTTCGAACTTCGAAAGCCCATAACTAAATTTTGCAGGCTAACTTCGAATAACGGGGTACGTAGTTTTTTTTAACTATGTCTCAAACTCTTCAAAAAAGTTGGCTAGATGTCTGTACATGGCAGATATCAACAAAAAATTGATTGGGGGAAGCATTATTGAGCGAGTAGAATCCAAATCAACCATTTTAAAAATTTTTGGTGTGTCTGTCTGTCCGTATGTTTGTGGCCGTATCACTATGAAAGTAATGAATGGAATTGAATGAAACTTTTTTCGTTGGATTGCTCGACGCTCAACTTAAAATTTAAGATATTACTCTTTCGATATCTCAACTGGTCTTGGAATTATCGCCCAATATGTGGACCAGGGGTGACCAAAAATGTCTTAGTACAATATGGGTGTCAAACGAAAGGTGTCAATGAGTGCTATAATATGCGATGTGATTCATTGAAATATCTGAAATGGTTTGGGATATATCTTGAAATTTCGATAGCTCGACCGGTTTCCGAGGTATTGACGAATATTTCCACAAAAACGTGTTAGTACATTATGGTACCCTTAAGTGCTGAACTCCAGTCTTTTTGTTGGATTTTATTCTTTGCTAACCCAGCTGCAAGAAAAAACAGAAATTATATGCATAGGAAGTAGCAAAAAGGCTTTGACAACGCTTATCAGCAATTCGCGGGTAAGGAGTGCAACTCAAGTTTGACCTTTCTAGATACTGCTTTTTTGGGTTATCCTCACCGATGTATTGCTGAAAGTCTGTGTTGAACACATGAAAATAAATCAAATCTTAAAACACACATTTATGTTATTTGTCGTAAATGCCAAGTTGGGATTTTCTTTTATTAAAAAAAATATTTTGTACCAATTACAAACTTAAAATTAACTTAACAACTACCACAAAACATAGCTTTAGTAGTAATATAAATAACTATAATGAAGTTGTAATAATGTAAAGTAATTATATTAATATTAAATAAGAAATGTATTAAGTTATACTTTTGTTAATTAATTAAATATAATAATTTACATAACTTTAAAATTGACAAAAGAAAAAAATAAACAAAATTAACTAATCGAAATAACTAAATATAATACAATTTAATATGATTTTATTGTTCAAATGAAACAAACGCCAATTAGCAAAATAATACGAACAAGAACGCTTTGTTAAAGCGAATCTATTCAAGTGTTTGTTACTAGTTTTTAATTAAGCTATATATGTATGTGTCTATGTATGTATTTATGATGTGTTTATAAGATAATCGTTGTTATGAATAATTACTATACATGTATACATGTATGCTTGTATTTTTGTTCAATTGTACTATTTACAATCTTAAAATTAATTAAGCCAAGTCAGAATTAACAATTTTATTTAAAACTAAATTTAACATTTAATATTTCATTTGAAATAATTTAATGAAACTGAAAGGGCAAAACAAAATTAAATGTAATCACTTATAGCCTAGTCAGACGAAACGCTAATCCGGATTAATAAGTTAAGTAATGCTATGGATACATACACGAAGATTATCCCGCTTCAATCCTCTTTTATCAGATCCAAATTTTACCCTGACACATACAACATTTAGGATTATTTGTTTGGTTGTTATTCCACCATATATTAGTTGTTATTCTACCTTATCGGCACGATAGCGTGATATTTGTTTTGATTTTGCCTGTATTTATTGCTGTTGTTGTATGAGTGTTGCCAGCGCAAACATTTTTCTATACTCTCAAATCCGCTATATTTTCGGAAATTAATTATGAAGATTATCTTCAACGAAGATTATCAAAAACGCAGTTAATTTCGGATTTGGGCAAATGTATCAGCGCTATGACATGCCATTTAAATCCAGCTACTGAGATTTACTAGTAGATGCATTTTCGGCCTAACTGCGCATTGGCGGGTCGTAATTAAGTAGCTAATGGTTATTAATATTGCCGTCTGTCTACGCTTTTAAGCTTAAGTAGAATGTGAAGAAATAATAATTATATAAGAGTTATAAATAATAACGACTAATTAGTTTGGGTGATCATTATATACCCAGTTGTAGGTTTCTACAGCTTACTAAGTACACGATATCGAATAAAAAATGTAAAGTCGTGACGTTAAAGCTCATTCTATGATGAATGAAAGATAATCCATTATAATATCGTGCAGAATTATAGCTCAACTGGGTATACAAAAAAAAAAATTAAAAAAAAAAAAATATACATATCGCTGGCTTCGTGAACAAGTGTATGAGTCTAGAGAAAAAATTGGTTGAAACAAATAAAAACTTATTTTCCACTGGACTACTGCCCCGAATTTCACCAAATTTTGACACTTTATTCTTTGAAAAAGCCCTCTCAACATAGGATATATTTTTTCCGCTAGATGGTGCTGGAGTCGCTATATATACAAATTCCGTGTTTATTTACCCGATTTTTTCCATATTTGGCACGCTTGATATATAATCAAGTAGCAACCCTGGATGGCAGCCCTTCAGAAAATTTACGTATTTGGAATACGACCAATAATAACTCTCATTTGATACTCATATTGACATATCTATCTTGCTCAATATATAGAAATTGAGATAGGTGGCCACCCTGTGGACGACCCAAATTGACAAAACCCATGTACATAATCTTAGAATGATTCGTGCTATCTATAAACCAAATGTTATCCAATTCGGTCAAGCAGTTCCTGAGATACATATAAGGAAAAATAAATAAAATGGGGTTAGAAGGCAACCTTAGGCGACAAACCTTGAACTTCTCATATTTGAAACTCGGCCGAAAATACCTTTCATTTGATGCCCATATTGTCATATCTTGCTCAATATTAAAAAAAAAATAGATAAGTGGCAACCCTGTAAACCGCCCTAAGTGGCCCTACTCATGCATTTATTCTTAGAATGAAACATACTATCTATATACTAAATTTCATCGACATCGGAAACAAAAAAAAATGCTCATAAATTTGCATTTACTTCATTTTGAAATATTTTGATAGCTGATATTTAAGCAAGCTGAACTGAAGAAAAAAACTGCATTTTTAGATTTAAAAAAAAAATCAAAACAAAAAAAGTTAGGCGGTTTTATGCGTCTCCTGAACAATTACAAAAAATGGACTTGGTACATTTGCTCACGAAGCCAGCGATTTATTAAAAAGAAATCCAATTAGATGCCCGTACGTTTTGAACAATAATAATAATGTGAAGACACAAACTGGGAAGACAGTAATTTTTAACAGTGGTTTAACAAAGAAAGTAAAACTTAAACAACATTTATGATTGCTTATAATTGGAAGTGTATTGGCAACACGAAGTAGTAACGAGTAGTGTATGCCTAGTATACATTTTTTTTTTTCGAAAACTGAGAATTGATAAAAATCTTGTAATATTGTTTCTTTAAAAAAATCCATTTATGTTGTATAAAAAAATGCTGCAAAAATACATTGCTGAATTCATGTTGTATGTATAAATGATCTATAAAAGTAGTCTAGCTTTAAAAATATGTATTGATTTTCAAATACTCTTTATTCACTTCTATTGAGAGATCAACCAAATTCCGAGAGCCTTATTCTGTAGCTCGTTTCAATAATTTTTTTCGAACTAGGTGTTTTTGTTTCGTAACTCTATTTTCGAATATAGATTTTCAGCTAACTCTTTTCTCAAATTGATTTCAAATTTTTGTACAGATAGTACTTCTTTTTTTAAAGTTCTTGCAAAAAATCGGTTAAGTGAAATAATGAGCTATTTTCGCGTTTGTTAAAAAAAGCATGCCCGCCAAAGGGTCATTATTGTTAAAAACGATCTCACATTCTGACGTCGCAATTACTCAACCATTTTTTCGAAAACAGAAAACAAACAAATCATAAAGTGCTATAGAATTAACGCTTGTTTGCATAATTGTATAAAAGATGATCATTTAAATATTTTACCGCTCTCTTAACAATTTCATTAAAGCTAACTTACGCATGTGTATATAGTACATACATTTATAATTATAGTTTCATTTAATAATAGTCAAATTTCATTTCACATAAATTAAAAATAAAATAAAAAGTCTATTTTACAAAAGTCCATGGAAAAAAAATCTATTATTCAAAAAGTTCATTGACTCTTTAAGTATTTGTGTATATATGTATTTAAATAATTTAGCTTAGAGCCTATAATGCAGTAAATTGGAGTTCATTTCTTAAAGTTTATTTTCAAAATTTTTATTACAACATACATAAACTATTTTACGTGACCTCTGTCAATCGAGGCGAAACAGTTTTTAGATAAGTCAAGTCTGTTAGAATTTTTCTCTACACATATTTAGTATGTCTAAGTATGCAGTATTAAAATTATATATATCTAGTATATAAATCTATCCAATGCACAACACAAAGCGTTTAATTTTGAACTAACGCACTCACAGCAGCAGCAGCAGATAGTTTATCCTTAGTTTACCTTAAAATTTAATTATATATATATATATATATATATATATATTAGTATAAATAGCTTTGTATAAAATAAATAGTTTCGCACGCTTATATGTATGTACATAAAGACATATGCATGGATAATATTTTCGATTCGAAAATAAATTGCCATAAATTCAGCTTCATTTTCATACTAAAAAATTTATTTTCCGAGTTCTGTTTCGAATTTCGATTTCAAAATCACTTCGCTTAAATCTGCATACAGAAAGTTAAAGAAATATGTATGTGTTTCGTCGCTATCTCTATTTTCAAATTTGAATCTATGTTTCGAACATCGACAGCATTTTCGGAATATTTTTTTAGTAAGTTACAGAGTTGAGCAACTTGAACTCTCATTCGATTCGAAAACAAATTTTCCTTTGGTATACTTCACAAAATTTCACTTGAAAGTAAATAGCAGAACCTGCCTGACTGAATAAAATCTAGAAGCCTGGACCTTGAAATTTTATATGAAACCGAATTTTCGAAATTCGAAGTTTTGCTTTCTCATGCTTTCTTTTCGGATTTGCAGTTAATTTTCATTTATATTTAATTCTAATTGATGTTAAAAATAGCTTCAATCGCAATTTCTAAATAACTCGAATCCTGCTTTAAATTCGAAAAATAAATTTTTCTTAAAAGACGTATCGGGATAGGTTCGCAATTTAAAAATCGAACTATTAATTATTATTAAGTTAACTTGAATTAGATCTAGATCTATTTGAAGCAATTGGAATTGAATTTCGAATATATTCGAAAAATATTTAAAAAATAAAAGCTGCACATTTCTTGCCAAACTGTTGATTTTCGAAATTGAATTGTTATCTTTTTTTCTGGTATGTATATGCCTGAATGTACATAGCACACATACATGTCTAAAAATATTTAGAACTTAGCTTTTATACAGAATTTGAACTTTTGCTTTTAGTATTGGTTGATTGGTCATTGTCATATTAGTGTCATTTCATTTCAAAAACAAAAATGGCTGGAGAATCAACTACTTTTGATTTAGAAGAAGCGTTTTCTCACAGACAAAGATTCAGGTATGTTTTCACAATTCCGAATTCTTTCTAAATCTTTTATGACTACAAATGTTTACTGGGTAGGGAATCAGAAACTTTGATTATTTTCGTAAACTATTTTATAAATGGGTTCTTATTATAATCAAATACACTTTTCTTTTTACTATCAGCAAGGATATTTGGAGCTACAAAGATTTCCTCACAGACAAAAATTCAAGTATGCTTTCACAATTCTAAGGCACCAATTTTAATGCGAAAAAAATAAACAATTTAGGAGCTCGAAGATGATAGTAGATATATCAATATAGTAAAAGTCATTAACAACTGAGAAAAGCTTGCTGAAGAACGCTTCGACTTAGGTGTCCCTTTTAGCTCCTTTATGACTCCAAATGTTTACCGGATAGGGAAGGAGTGAAATTTTGAATAATTTTGATCAATAAAAGCAAAATGGTTCGTTTCCAGCCAATGTTTGTTTTGACATAAATTACACTTCTATATACATTTATATTTTTCTCAGAAAAGGTAATTATACCAGGTGCTCGTTATGTGAGCTTATGTTTAATTTACACTAACAATATACATATTTGTATATATAGGGATTAGGGTGGTCCTTATGATCGAATATGCGACTTTTTTCAGTCTCACCCCCTAGAATGGTTCCATTATGGTCAAATATAACGCATATAAATTTTTATCCCGATTGGATACGGTTAAGGGGTGCCGCATGGAGGTCAAAGTTTAGATTACCCTATGGAGACTCCAAAATTAAAAATGATTTTTTTTTAATCTAACACCCAAAATCGATAGCACAATAGTCGAAAATATTATATTTAAATTTTGGTCCCGATTGGACACCGTTAAGGCACCGGCACCCCTTAACTGTCTCCAATCGTGCTAAAAATTTATATGTGATATCCTTGGCTATACTACTATTGATTTAGGGGGTGAGACTAAGGATATCTCATGTTCGGTTTTTTTTTTTTTTTTTGGGGTTTGATTTGCTGTGGCTGGGATTAATTCCTCATATGCCAGGTTATATCCAAAAAGTACGGTCAGTTTCAATTATATATCTATTCTACTTGTACGATTTCATTTATATTAGTATTCTTCAAATATTAAGATTATCATTCAAAATGATAAATCGACACCAAAATTTTGGTTAAATTAATTCCACATGGTTGTGGAGACGAAATCACAATTTTTTCATTTTTCCTAATAAGATCCGTTATTTATATAAAACGATGTTCGGTTTGTCTCCATACAAATAAGGACCACCCTAATAGAGATATATGATAGTTGGATCATAATATACAACACATGCTTACATATCTCCATATACTTAGCTGCCATTATACATAGTATGTTTATATAAATTAATTTGTAGGTAAGTACCTATTGCTTTTCAAGTATTTATGTAGGTACGCAGAATTCATTCATTTTCGATGTGCAAACGCTTTACGCTCTACCCAGTCATCAATTGACCTACATCTACGCACGCGCATTCTCCAACACCGCTGTGGGTGTGTTCGTTATGCTTTCTTATCTCTTTCTTAACACTTTGCTAGTTATTTCAGTTGATATGGATAAGCGCGTACATGTTGCATTTGTGGCAGAACTTGCGGTGGTTGTTGGGAATGTTGTTGTTGCTGTTGTTGTGGTTGCTGGTGTGACTGTGTATGCAATACGACCTGCTGTTGGTGATGATGCTGTTGAGAATGTGGTTGTTGTTGTTGTTGCAGCTGCTGCTGTTGTAAATTGAAATGTCCCGCAGCATGCATCATATGCAAGTAATTATCATCACCAATTGGCGCTTGCCTACTACCATATTTCAATTCACGCGCTATACCCGCTTTATAATTACGATGATCTCGATCAATGACATAAGCAACTTTGCGCAGTTGTTCGATTGTCGCTTGAAATTCCGCATATGATGCTGGTGATTGTTGTTGCAATGCTATTGCTGTAGGACCAAGCGGGTTATGACCTTGCGGCAAATGATGAAATGCAATGGGATCGAGTGGCGCCGCCAATTGTGTCATATGCGACATAATTAAAGTATGTATGCGTTGTAGATCAAGTGCAGGATCAAGTGAGGTTACAAGATCCATTTGAAAATAGTTGATAGCTTCAGCGGATACAGTACGACAACCGGGCGCATTTTCATCCGAACGTGAACAACAACTATAGATGCCATTCACAAAGGCGGACGGATGGAAATATTGTAGGCGGATGGAGTTGGTAAGGCATATTTTGTGTAACAAATCAATCCATTCACGTTCCTCGACACAATTTGTTGCTTGTACGATGAGTGAACGTTCTTTGCGTATGATCTGAAAGAAATAAAAATAAGTGACAATTTATTAAATCTGTGTATCGGGGTGTGCATAAGTCAGCGGTATAGAAGGGGAACATTCGCTGGCGATTTACGGAAATACAGGTATATCTGAGAAATTTGAAATGTCGATTGACAGATTCAACGAAAACAAGTAAGGAAGCCTAAGTTCGGGTAAACCGAACACTAAATACGCAGCGGTAATTTTCATATGATTTTTCGAAATTTTCCATATCGGAAGTGGGCGCGGTTGGAAAGCGATTTCGTCCAATTACATCAGGTATACTCCCTATTATGCTAGTATACCTTGTACCAAATTTCATCGTTCAACCGTTAGCTATTTCCGTTACCGAATTATATAAATTTAGGTGATTTTCGAAGCTTTCGATATCGAAAGTGGGCGTGGTTGGAGGGCGATTTTATCCAATTTCATCAGGTATACTCCCAACAATACTAGTATGCTTTGTACCAAATTTCATCGTTCTACCGCAATCAGTTTAAAAGTTAGGATCCGTGAAATTTTCAAATATGCCTCCCTGAAAATTGGGCGGTGTCACGCCTACTTTTGAAAATTTATCAAAAAATCACAATAAAATGACTAGGGGGTTCATCGTACCAAACTATATCATTTTAGCCATTTCCGTTACCGAATTATGTCAATTTAGGTGATTTTCGAAATTTTCGATATCGAAAAATGGCGTGGTTGGAGGGCGATTTTATCCAATTTCACTAGGTATACTCCTAACGATACTAGTATATTTTGTGCCAAATTTCATCGTTCTATCGTAATCAGTTTAAAAGTTACGACCAATCGAATTTTCAAAAACGCCTCCCTTAAAAGTGGGTGTCCACTTTAAAAAATTGATCAAAAAATCATTATATTATGACCAGGGGGATTTACCTATAAAATTATATCATTTTAGCCATTTCCTTTACCGAATTATGTCAATTTAGGTGATTTTCGATATCGAAAGTGGGCATGCTTGGAGAGCGTTTTATCCAATTTCATCAGGTATACTCCCAACAAATACAAATTTACATGTGTACCAAGTTTCATGCAAATATCTCAATTTTTACTCAAGTTATCGTCTGCACGGACAGACGGACGGACATGCCTTAATCAACTCCTCTTTTCAACCTAAGAACTTTAATATATGGAACTCTATATCTAGCTTGATTATTTTGTTCCGTTACGTAGTACCATTATGTGGACAAAATTATAATACCCTTGTACTAGTACGCTGGGTATAAAAAATTGGACCATAATCACGATTTTTTTTTTAATATCTCGACGCCAGCGCCACCTATCGGATTACCATTTTGCAACAGAATTTTTGATTACACATCAAACAAACAAACTTGACAAAAACGAACAGAATCAAATCATAAGTACGGATTTTACATTTGAGCCATTTCGTGACACAAAAACCCCCTACAATTTTATATGCCCTGGCGAGCAAATTAAAACATTCTCAGACGATCTAATGTGCATACATACACACATTTAAAATTAAAATTATTCAATGAAAGTTATTTTTTGTTGGGGAAAGTGTTATTAGTGCACAGCTAAGCAAAAAAAAGTACAGAAAAATTTGGAGAATTATTTGAGAATGAACGTATGTATGTATATGATGTTCTTCGGTTGAAAACGCGAGTGGTATTTATGGTGGATATTGCATTTTTTATGTATTTTTTTTTCTTTCTTTTAATTGCAGTGTACACAAGAATTGCACTATTGAATTTATTTCGTGTGAAACGCGATGATACACCATTATGTAGCGTTTTTATTGTTGCAACAACTAAGTTTAACAAAAAAAAAAATTAGCTTGGCATAAACAATTATTTGTACATATCACAGTGGCTTATGAAAAAATAGCACCAAAGTTCAAGATTTTAGTAGTATTCAACTTTTCGTACTATTTACCACTGAATTTGAAAGTAAGATAATTTCCCTCTTAGAATTTGATTCAATAACGCTGACTAAAAAATTATGAAATGGTCCACTTTTTTTTCGAACTTCGACTTTGTTTCTGAAACTTGTTTTTATACTACATAAGTAAAACAGCAAAAATACGAATGGGGCCGTGACCCACCTAAAGTTGTTGTTTTCGAAAATCGAATTTTTTTCGAAGATATAATTTTTTGCAAAAAAATAATATGCAAAATTAAGAAATGCAGTTTGGTAGAAGGTACTATCTTGTATATACATATTTAATTTCGAAAATGATCAAAATCGGTTGACCATACGTAGAATAGGCCAAAAAGTAGGGAACTTCGAAAATAATTCGAGTTTCGAAAAATCACCTACAGTTTTTGTTTTCGAAAATCGAATTTTTTCGAAGATGTAATTTTTTGCAAAAAAAAATAAATAAATAAATATGCAAAATTAAGAAATGCAGTTTGGTAGAAAGTACTATCTTGTATATACATACATACATATAGAGATTTCAAAAATCATCAAAATCGGTTTGACGATACGTCACAGAATAGGCCAAAAAGTAGGGAACTTCGAAAAATCACCTACAGTTTTTGTTTTCGAAAATCGAATTTTTTTCGAGGACGTAATTTTTTGCAAAAAAAAAAAAATAAATATGCAAAATTAAGAAATGCAGTTTGATAGAAAGTACTATCGGTTTGACCACACGTCAGAGGATAGGCAAACAAAACTAGGGAACTTCGAGAATAATTCGATTTTCGAAAAAAAGTTTTAGGTGGTATTTTAGAACTTATTTTAAAGACACCATATCTAAGATTTTAATGCAACAACGTTGTGTTTCTTTGATTTCGAATCACGAGTCCTAAAATATAATTTATTTTTCATTGGATTTTTTTTTTTTAAATCAAAGATACTTTTTTTTTATAACTATATATGTATGATTTGATTCTACGATCAATTAAAAGATGATTCTTATTTGTGATTTGATGTACAAATCCCTGTGTAACTATTACATGGAGTTACATATCTGAATGCGCGCCTCAAATAGATAACGTTGTAAACGACAAATATAAAATGTTCAGTAGAAGAAAAAAAAAACAGTTTGAAGTCGCTATATATAATTTATTTTTCAAATGTTTTAAACTTTATGAAGCTAGGACCCCCCATGATACTCTACATCTCTTCAATTGTTCATTTGAACCTACTCTTCTAACCCCTCTGTCCCTCTGGACAAACCCTGTTGAAACTGCACGTTTCCTTGGACTCCCCTTAGAAGAGCTTGATGAAGATCTTCGGAATGATCATACACTCTAGACAGGGCAATGCATTGTTAACAACAACAACAACAACATGAAGCTAGGACCTCACTGGAACTGAAATATGCAAAAACAAAAATTTGTTTAGTGGAATAACGTTGTATGTAACGCATTCGAATGGATGATGACAAGTGGATAAAACGTTATTCCGCTGAAGCCCACTGATTTCTTTCGAACTTGCCTTTTTGTCGATCATATAGTGCGAGAGCTAGCTCGAAATAGCCCTCTAATTGGGCTTGGAGCCTAAAAAATACTCAAAATCGCTCTATTTTTTTTAGAACTATGGAAAACTGCCTTTAGAATAAGAATCCACAAAAAAGTTCATTTTGGCAAAATGCCGGTTACAACGTTATATGAGGCGCGTATTAATATGTATAATTTATTCACTGACGTATTGTTGGAAAGGTAGTAGAAACATATAACAAAATTTCGAACTTTTATTGTATAAAGTGTTTTTTATTTGGATGCGTGGCAACTCCTCGCACGATCTAGTAGATTATATACAAATTTTTGAAATAATAAAACAATGTGCAACATAATTCGCATAAAAACAGCAAACACGGGGCGTCAAATGATGGTTTCACTACTGTGAAACGACAGCACAAACATAGATACATTTTTATGTGGTGGCGAAAACTCCTATCATAGTGGCAGACATACATACTTATGTACATTAGACGGACACAAAAACAATTTTTTTTTGGAAAATAATATTTGTAGCACAAAATATTTTAAATTACACAGTGGGTCGTTTTAATAAACAAAAAGCGTCTGCTATTTCTCAAATTTTCCGAAATTTGACTTTAATTTGTATGAAGAAACTTTCAAAATTTAATACAAGGCAGGGTATGGTAAAACAGGGGAAAAATTTCTCCGTAATTGAAGACAAAATAAAGACTTATTTTCTAATAATAAAATCCTTGAAGGATTTTTGGCCAGTAGCTCTGGTTTTTTATCTGTACGGTAGCAGATGCCCGGAAAACTTACAAAAAACGAACCATAAATACGGGTTTTTTGATATCTCGCCTTCAGCGCCACCTAGCGGATTAATTTTTTGTAAAACAGTTTTTGACTCCATATCGTGCCAGATATTCACCAAGCTCTCCTAACGGGAGTCCAAGGAAACGTGCAGTTTCAACAGGGTTGGACCAGAGGGGTTAGAAGAGTAGGATAAATTGAACAGTTGAAGAGATGTAGGGTATCATGGGGGTCCTACCACATGCAGGGCATATGTTTGAAATTGTATCATTCAGTCTGGATAAGTAGGAGTTTAACCTCACCCCGTATCCAGACCTAAGCTGTGCCATGGTGACTCTTGTCTCCCTTGGTAAGGTGGGTTCTTCTTCAGCAATATCCGATGGAAGACTCTTTAGAACGGGATTCACAGGTAGAGATCTGACAAAAGTGTTAACCGACTCGGTGTGGATGTCGGTTAGAGCCCGCTTATGAGGGCGACATGAGGAGACATCCCGGAGCAGTTCTGATAGTGGTATTTTGGCAGACTTGTAACTTCGTCCAGTTGGTGTTATGCACGTTAGGTTACCATATGGGTGCGGCATAGTCAAAGCCTGGTGTAAGGGTAGGTCGCCTCCCCGTTGGTGTATTGCCGGTGCTACGAGAACGGTACCAGTACTTGTGCTGTACCCATCGTGCTGCAACGACCCGGACCGTTTTCTTATATCGACCCGGCCAAGAGCAATACACTCGGGGTGATCCTGTCTGACATTTAGGCAGGGCTACACATCGTTACAACCAGAACAACAACTGGTCGGCCAATGGCCTTATATGTAGTCAGCAACGTTTCTTTGTCATTTCCCCAAGTACTGCCGGCAAGTGACTTGAGGATCTTGTTACGACCTCGTACCTTTGAGACCATTGCAGACACATGACCAGCAAAAGAGAAAGTATTATCCAGTGTCACTCCAATAACTTTGGGTGGCTGACAGTTGATTTTTTGTTATATGGGAAAAAATTGTCTGATGCCTTCAAAAAAAAAAAAAAAAAGTTATATTAATTAAAGCAAATGTTTAAGGTACTTGAGACTTACATTTTGTTAGACTGAAATTGAACGGGCTACAAAACTGCATACTTAGAAAAATTCTAAAAAATTTTGTAAAAAACTTCAAATTTTTTTTTTTTTGGAAATTTGTCGAAATTTCACGATTTTGTATATATTTTTAAATAAAATTGATCATTTATTATAAAGTATTGATACGCACTCTTATAAAAAACTGGTAAAAACAATTTTGCTGAAGTGGAAACTGGTGAAAATAGTGTCCCATATAGCTACTTCGCTGAGTTATAAGCCGAAAATCCGTTTGGGGTTTTATTATTACAGGATTGAGCTTTCTTTTTCTGTTGGTTTCATTAATTACGTAGAATATTGTTTCAGTGTTATTATACTGTACCGCGAAACAAATTCAGCCTTATCACGAATTTCATGCGAACAAAATATACCCAAAGTATATAAAGCAAAAAAAAAAAAAAATGTTTTTAATACTGTCTAATCTACTATGTTTATTGCTTTATTGTGGGCGTTGAAATTATGTTAATACATTTTTTTTTTACTCAATGCACCTTAACAAATACAAATCTGCACACCATTTATGTATGCATGTTCGCTGGCCGTACAAGACAAAAGACAAAAAAAGATAATAAACAAATGTGTGGGAAACACGCAAAACAATGTCTTTTCATTACAAACATACATTTTTAATTATAGTACAAGAATTTATGTAAATCTTTATTTCATTCGACGTAGAAAAGTAAAAACTTTGTACACGCAATGAATGCTATTTTGTTGTTGCTTGGTATTTTGTTGCATTGTCTTGAGCATTAAAAATAGGTGAAATCGTGGTAATTAAAAATATTCAATTTACGCAAAAAATTTTGCGTGTAATTTTACTTTTTATATTACAAATTCATTTACATTTACATAAATACAAATGTGGAAAGTATATTAGTGTAACTTTTTTTACATAACTACATATTTACATATTAGTTATAAGGGCAACAGTTTTTACATTTCCGCACGCTTGGAGTATTGTTAAGCAAGAAAGATGAGAAGGCTGAAATGCGTAGTATGAACTTTTTCATGAGCATTTGTATGCATGAAGAGACGTTTACAAATCTGTGAAGATTTGACAAAACAACTTATCTCGAGATAGGACATTTTTTAGATATTGATTGTGTAGGATTTTTTTCTTTGCTATGCATAATTGTGTCCTAATAGCGTGTTTCTATGACCTTTAGTTCAAAAGTTATGCTACCGGAAAAATCAGCATAATAAAATTTTTTGGTACAAAATCAATCCTGAAAAATTGTCAAATCTGAATAAAGTTCTTTGTCAAAATTCCACAGAAATGTACATATGTATGTACTAGTACATTTATACGGCACGAAATTTGGCGAATTCGAATGAGTCATTTTGAACCTGTTTACACAGGCAAATTTGCATTTGGCTTCACCTTCCCTGCAAGAATCTTTTACCAGAACACAAAGCCACCGAAAGAAAATGCACCACCGTGATGTTTTAAGCACCTGTAGAGTAATTATAAATGAAGAGTCAAGAAGGCTTCTGCCTTTTCCGGGTAGAAGTGGTCCATTTTCTTAAAATAAACTAGTTGAAATTTTCATTTACAGCTGTTCATAATTCAAAAGTTATCACATGTTAATTACCCATTAAGGTTCTTGCTGGGCAATTCTAAATGTGGAACACAGGCAGGGTTGCTATTTTGAGGAACGGTGGATTCTATTGTTCGGCGAATGAGGCTAAATGTGATAGAATCCAAATTTGAAAAATAAGATTTGTATGAAAAAAAGCGCCAAATTTGCAATTTTTCGCAAATATTTGGTGCGGTGTAAATGTACTATACGTTATTATACATTTACACTGCACCAAATGCGTAGCTTTTGGCGAAGTTATTTCAAGAATGTTTGTCCGCAGAATGAATTTGTTTGCCAAATTAGACGAATTTAATTTAATTTGACCTAATTTGGTGATCAAATTCAATCTGCGGATGAACGGTCACAAAAAAACTTGGCCAAAAGTGACGCATTTGGTGCAGTGTAAATGTAGCTTTAGGGTGGACCAGACTCGTACTAAGTAAACCTCGTTGAGCGCCGCCTTCCATATGGTCCACAGTGCTAAGATTTTGCATAGATTATTCTTTTGCTAGATGTAAAAAATAGGAGGGTCCATAGGTCTCTAAGATTTATGTGGTAGACGCAATGTCGGATAGTAGAGATTTTTTTTTGTTTGCTCTTTATTTACAACATTTCAATTGACTTACCTTAAAACAATTTTGCATTTTGAAACTTTTCTCGTTCAGCTGCTCGACGCGCTCAATCTCGCACAATGGTATATCACAGATGGGTTGTTTGCCCTTCGATTTTGCATAGCTCAGGGTTTTTGTTGTTAGGCGAAAGTAACGTTGTTTAAAACGGCTACGACCGAAACGTTTACGGCATTGTGGATATTTCGTCATCATTCTGTATGTGCAAAAAGTGTGCTAAGTTAGTATTTTAAGTACAGGGTGTGACGTACGTATGTGTATGAGAAAAGATTAATAGAAAATTGCAAGTGTAGGAATTGCATAAGAAAAAAGGAGAGTAAGCATGATTGAAATAAGGTTGAATACAAAGAAAAAATAATATAGTAGTAAACTCTAAAATTTATCTGATCGATTAAAAATTAAAGGCTAGATAAGATAACAGTCCTAAATGAAATAAAGAATGGTAAGATAAATAAAATTTAAATCCCTAGACGGCATACCTACAACTTTGATCGAACTCGCTGAGTTTCAGAACCTTATAGCTATACCTTTATATGGAATGCAGACGTGGTTATCATCGGCGTTTAATTTATTTATGACGCTTTTTATGAAAGTGGAATAAACACCTGGATAACAGCAGAGAAAAATAGGAAATGCCACTTTAAATGAAAGGTCCATCGCGCATATAACTAATTTTTTTGTAATTTTGCCAACGTAGGTTATACCTTTTGCAATTCTTACGAATTTAAGAAAATTTGAGTAGACCTTTTGAATATCTAGACTCCAGCGCCATCTAGCGGGTTTGTTTTTTGCAATCAAGTTTTTAATTGCATGCCTAACATACGAGCTAGAGGACCTATACAAAGAACAAAACTATCGAAATTTGGTAGAAACCCTTCTAGAAATATTCGAGGATCTCAACCCGGCAAAATCAACATTAAACAATTCTTTAAAAAAAGTTTTTCGAAACGGGCCGCCTTTCGCGAGTGGTTTGGCTCGTTTTCTAGGGCCTCCGTTAGAAGAGCTTGATGAAGATTTACGGAATGGTCATGCACCTAGGCAGGGCGAAGCACTTCTAACAACAACAACATCAACAGACGTTGTAATTATAATCTGTAGGTATATCACCGTTTATTTTTATTTTTAAATAGATGAAATTTGTAAAATTGACTTGAACAAAAATGGGCTGTGACACGCCCATTCTCAAAAATTTAATTAGATGACATAATTTCAATCTACACAGCAAATTTGGATACGATTTTAAAAAGCAAACGGAAATGAGTGCCAAGGAAACAAAATATGTCCTCAAGTTATCGTGATTACTCCACTCTGAAACTGAAAACATAACCTCGTTTATCAATATTTTGAAAAAAAAAAAAAAAAAATTACGTGAAGAAAGTGAAACGAGAGATAAAGATTGAGAGAGAAATCACTTGTCCGGAAGATTAGTTTTATAGTGAAAAAAAAACGAAAAAAATATTAATAAAAATAGAAAAAAGTTTTTTCATAGCATAAAAGGAAAATAGGATTTCCAGAAAGAAGTATTCCAAACTACATTAATTAGTTCCAAAAAAAATCCTTACCCATCGCTAGAACGTTAGTAAATTTATTTTCAAAATCAATCAGATGAATGCAAATATTAGCAAATGATTTTGCATTGATGGCGTTATATTGGTAGTGTGGGCAGTAGTAGGTATGTATGTAGTAGTAGAGATGGTGCATAGGTGTAAACAAGTTTTTACCCAAGATAAAAGAATCAAGCGAAAAAAAACATGTTCAAATTAGAATTTATATAAGCAATAAAGCAAATAATTTCGAATATATAAAAAAATCATCATTACAAACTTACCCTTCTTTAAGTAATACTGGTTCGAGTGTACCATCCGCAGGACATACAACTGGCAATAAACTATTAGCTAGATCACCAGGTAGACGCGCATCCTCACCAGGTGTGGATATAACTTCTAAGAAATGTTTAACCGCTTTAACATGCTTATCCGTATAGAAACGTTTATACAGCTGGCCAGTGTACTCTTCTTTGTTGGGTTGCTGTGAAGAACGCGAACTCACCAAATTGCCCAGAGATTGTATTGTTTTGGAAATTAACGTTAATGTACGATTCATTTGGTGATCCTTTAATAGGAAAGAAAATGTATCATAATTATTTATTGAATTTTTGCGAGTATACTGTTGTGCGATAAATAGCAGCACGTTAATTCGATAAGAAAAATGTTATTGCTTAAATGCGTGCAAATAGTATATCTCTGTGTAGGGTGTACAATAGAGCGTATCACGGTGTAAGGTGAAAATGTTCACCTTATGAGGTTTCCAAATTTTTTTTTTAATTTTTTGTCACCCTGTAAAAACAGCGAAATTAGTTTTTTCTATAATTTCTATATTTTACGTTCGATTTTCAAAAGTGATACATTTTTAGAAAGGTATTCACCAAGGCAATATTTCACCCATAGAAACTTTTAGCCCATCACGCCAAGTTCAGCTTTTATTCTATTTTTACTAAAACCAACACCCTGTATTAAAAAAAAAAATTGTTTCCTGAAAACTAAAAAAAAAGAATATACCTGCATATAATGAGGAAATAAATGTAATGCATTTATGCTAAATCTTTCCTTGACTAATTTGCTGTAACGTTGTCGGCTACTGAGTTTAGCGAATATATAACTAACCTAGGCGTTCCTCGTCGTGAACAAATCGGTCAGTATTTTGAGAATGGCATAAAAAATCTAAGGCTATATTTACTTTATTCAATTTTTTTTTTAATACAGGGTGTTGGTTTTAAATAAATTTGAATAAAAGCTAAAGTTGGTGTCGCAGGTTAATGGCTTATATGGACGAAATATGACACGGGTTAAAACCTCTACAACACACCCTGTTTTTACAGGGTGCCGACATTTTTTTCCCATTTTTGAAATCAACAACAAGTAAACATTTCTAACCATGGGGGAACATTTTAAACTTTTTTTTGGCGCTACGCTCTAGTGTACAAAAATGCATGGTTTATCTTTTAACTGGTGATGGGCCACTCTATGGGTCATCAATCGAAATAAGGTAAAATATTCAACGTTAATGTTTCCCTGTATTATTTTAACTCTTTTTTTTTGACAAACCAAGGTCGAGGGCCCATCAACAGTAGCTTTATCAGCATATTTTCGTGCTGCCATTGCATTGCCCAATACTGCTTCCGATACTTACAAGTGGTTCCGATGTCAAATCGAACAACTTTGGGCCGAGTATGGCTGGAGCAAAAAACCGCAAAAATATGAAACCCGATACCACAGAGTAGCGTACTTCATGGTTACGTGGAAAATGTCTACCCGCACATTCGCGCAAATCATGAAATATCTGACATAAAACTTTTGGACAGCGCACTGCACTTTTCGTAATAGCTTCAAATACACGTTCTACATAATCTTGCAGATGATTCAAATTTGTATCGACTGCCGAACGATCCTTCACCTTGGACGGATCAATTTCACAAGGTTTCTTCTCAGCCAATATTTGCGCCAAAACAGGACGTAGCGTCTGATGTAAATATGGTAGACCCGACAAACGCATAGCTTCATCCATCATTTTCGAAACGAGTGTATTGCCGCGAAATATCGTCGTCGGATCGGTAAGATTGGAAATTTCATGATCAGCTAACGCTTTTATGATCGATGCAATACGACCGGTGTGTGTGAAGAGACGTACCAATGGTTGTGCCATATCTGTTTTACACGACACCAGCTCACCCAGTATCGAAACAGCGGACACAGTGATGGGACGTTGATCGGCCGATTCTAAAAGCAGGTTCATTAGATCATCATACGTAGCTAGTGGGAAAACATGATCGGCGGTGTAAAGCAGTTTCAGTCGCAGCGTACCAATCGTATTATCACAACTCAAACGTGTACCAGGTGGGGTAGCGCATGAACGTGGCGTAGACGACAGGGAACGATTGGATGCGCCGGCAGTACGTGGTTGTAAAAAATACCAAGCGGTTTGTTGCGCAGCAATTTGTTGTTGTTTATTTAAAATTGGTATTCGTACTTCACCCAAAAATACTTTATCGGCCATACCTGCTGAATTATGCCATAATGCTATAGATATCTCACAGAGATCTGCACCACCAAGCGGATAAATTGTATAAGCCTTATTCGAATTCGTTGTACTCGCATCATGATGAAGATGTGTATTTGTTGATGAATTGATTGATTTAGCTGTCGCGCTATCAGCATCAATACAGAGATCAAAATAAACCGCTTCATCAAATTCAGGACTAACGGTCTTTTCACGCACTTTCGTGCGCCTCGTCACTTGTCGTTTATTCGTATAGGTGGCGGTAAATATAACAAATGGATCACACGTACCATTCTTTTTAGCCAAATCGACACATTCGATGCAACGCACAGCGATACGCGAATGTCGCATTGACATTACATTTTTCCAATTCGCATTTTGTTCATTGTGTGTACCGAATAGGCCACGCGCTTTTAACGAGCCACGCTGTATATTACTCAGTTCACTATTCTCTTTGTAATCGTTTTGGTGCGCTTGATGTTGATGATGATGATGGCTAATATCTTCAATGATATCACTACGATCATATTCGCTGGGTCGTATCAAATTGATACGTTGTTCGTGTACGGGCGGTTGTACTTCTTCGAATTGTACCTCAATATGGGCCATACCTTGTACCTCGGAATCCGAATCGACCGGTCGTAAGGGAAACCAATGATCCTTGTGATTGTACTTATGCAGTTCTTCTCGTTTAATTGCTATTTTTCCTATAGGTTTATCTTGTTTCATGTGTCGATCACGATCCCATACATATACGGAGAGATAGCGGAAGCGTCGTGGTATTTTGAACTGATATTCTTCACCGAAGAATGGTGCCAGAGTTCGTTCGATGGTGGGTGTGCGACAAATTTCCTCCTGATCGAGCGCGATTGTGCAATAAACATCGCGTACTCCTTGTGTGCTACAACTGGTGTTGGCCGCATTGCGACTACTCAGATTTTTTGCCTCGCCTGTAAGAGAACATATGAAAAATGTTAAAGTTTTAGTGTTTTCAAGGGAAAATTGTTCTAAGTAGCGTGCGATTCGATTATAGCGCTTTTACGATCCCCTATATCAGGAAACGACTGCAAACGACCTTTTCGGCCGAGTAACATTGCTATTGGAAATGGTCGAAATCGGATAATAAACCTATTTTAGATCGCCACGACCTTATTTTCGATATTGAAAATTTCGAAAAACACGTATAATGGGAAAACTTGTCGACTGTTGGAGCTAAAATAGTAAAATTTGTTTCCTTTTTTAAAGATAGAGGAAAATTTCGAAAAACATAAAGAGAGTATTCATCGAATGTTGCAGCTAAATGATGAAGAATAGCGAAATCGGGGAATATCCCCGATCCTATTTTCGTTATAGTAAATTTCGAAATAATGTAAAACGACGTAATTCATTGACTGATGAAGCTAAAATGTTAAAATTGGCCATCCTATTAATGACTTTTGCAAAATTTTGGAAAAGAGGAGTGGCACCGCCCACACATGACTGAACAAAATTTCGACTGTGAACTGCTTAAGAAGCGTTTACGACGAAAATGGCGGTGAGGCGTATACCCAGTGAAAATGACCGAAATCGCCTGCAGACCACACCTACTTTTACATACAGTTTTTATTATAGGATTTACAACATGAAGTGGCTTTTTAATGTTTGGCTCCAAAATTTCGAAGATATTTAGAGATCGGTCTCATATATATCTAATCTAATCTTGGCTTGCGCCATTTATTGACGCTTAACCGCTTAGGCGATTTTGGCCGGTTCGTATCAAAGCACGCCAGTCATTCCTTTTTAGCGATAACTTGCGCCAATTGGAAACCCCAAGGGAGTTCAAGTTATCTTCCACTTGTTGTTTCCATCTCAGTCGAGGCCTCTCCCTTCCTCTTCTGCCGAATTCGGGTGTCGAAAGGAAAACCTTCTGTGCTGGAGCTTCTTTGTCCATTCGCATAACATGCCCTAACCAGCGGAGCCTTTGGGTTTTTATCCGCTGGACTATGGTCGGGTCTGCGTAAAGCTCGTACAGCTCATCGTTAAATTTCCTTCGATACTCGATTCAATTGGCATCACGGGAAGTACCATAAATCTTCCGGAGAACTTTTCTCTCAAATACTCCAAGGCCCATTTCATCTTCTCTTGACACTGTCCATGATTCTGAGGCGTACATCAGGACTGGTATGATGAGAGACTTATAGAGCGTGATCTTTGTTTGTCGAGAGAGGATTTTACTTCTCAATTGCATACTCAGTCCGAAGTAACACTTGTTGGCAAGAGTGATTCTCCGTTGGATTTCTAGACTGATATTGTTTTTCGGTGTTAATGCTGGTTCCCAAATAGACGAAGTCCCTCACCGTTTCAAATTTGTAGCTATCAACGGCGACTTGGCTGCCAAGGCGCAGTTTCGCCGATACTTCGTCTCATATACAAATATACATATGTACATAAAAAAAGCTTGCCCTCCTATGTCTAAAGGGAGCTAACTTGAATATATCGACTACTATATACTTTTCAACCATTTAAAAAAGCACTTTGTATATATGACGAGTGTGTACTTAATGCATGTTTCGACAAAAGTTCTATTGAACCCACATTGGCCGCGCCTTCCGTAATAAATTCCATTCATATAATATAACCATTCATTCATTCATTCATTCACCTACTCATATCAACGAAATGGAATTCCACCACGCCTAACGACCTTGACTTGCATGCCGTATAGCTCATTAACCGCTTTATATGTGTACATAACTAAAGAAGTAAACATACAGTATGTACAAATATATGTACATACATATACTCATAATACACGAACCTTCAAAGAAATCAATGAATGAAAGTTGCAAGGAAGGGAGTGACTAAATATTTTGGCCAAATATCTAAAAACTTAACGATGAAGCCAAAAATTATAGCAAGAGAACCACTCAGCGGCTATTAAAAAAACATGCACATGGTATATATATATAAAAAATATATAAAATTAAGTAGATATAAAAATATGTACACAATATATGATTATCAAATAAATAAAATATCAGTGTGACATAGCAAGGGCACGACTGCGCAAAAATAATAATAATAATAAAAGAGAAGAAATGAAAATGCCGCAGGCAGAGGAAGTGAAAACGTGACTTCCTGCCATTGATAGCTCTGACGATGCAAAGATGATGGCGTTGTTGGTGTACTTTTCTCGCGCACATAAAAGTCAATGTGCATGTGGTCGTTCTTAGAGCGGAAAGTCAAAGTCATTCATCGAACGTAAATATTATGTAAATACAAGTAAAAACTGAGAAAAGGAAGGGATTACAAACAGAAGGAGAAGAATTTGTTTAGAAGTTTATATAATTGTATAGTCTGTTATATATGTACATTTTTAATAGGAATATAACACGCGACTCGTCAAATAAATAAATATCGTCTCCTCGAGAAACAAGTAAGGAAGTCTAAGTTCGGGTAAACCGAAAATTAAGCACCCAGCGGTAGTTTTCTAGATTTTCGAAATATTCCATTTCGGAACCAACCACGCCCACTTTAAAAAATTTATGGAAAAATCATATGAGAATGACCAGGGGGATTCACTTATAAAATTATATCATTTTGCGTTAACGAATTATGTCAACTTAGGTGATTTTCGAAATTTTCGATACCGAAAGTGCCACGCTCACTTAAAAAAATTTATAGAAAACTCATAAGAGAATGACCAGGGGGATTCACCTATACATTTATATCATTTTACCCATTTCAGTTACCGAGATATGCCAACTTATGTGATTATCGAAATTTTCGCCCATTTTCAATAGCAATTTACCTTGGCCAGAAAGTAATCTGTATACCAAATTTCATGCAATTACCTCAATTTTTACTCAAGCTATGTCAATTTGAATGATTTTCGAAATTTTCGATATCGAAAAAGGGGGCGTGGTTATAATTCGATTTCGCCCATTTTCAATAGCAACTTACCCTGGCCAAAAAGTAACCTGTATATAAAATTTCATGCAAATATCTCAATTTTTACTCAAGTTATCATGTACACAGACGGACGGAAGGACGGACGGACGGACATGCCTTAATGAACTCCTCTTTTCAACCCAAGAACTTTCATATATGGAACTCTATATGTACGTGATACTTTGAATTTTACATTTCCCATACCAATAAATCTATACTATATTTGTATATAAAATTCTAGCTCGAAGTTTTGTAAAAGCTTAACAGCCGATTCCATTCAAATTTTAAGATATCATAATCCGGCCACAAGATACCTTTTTTAATTAAAACCCTGCTAGATATGAACTACAGTACCCATCAGTCAACGTCTGCCGGGTCGATAGTGTAGGTATGTTCATCTTTTTATTTTTAAACAAGTATAAAATGCCAGTTTTGAGAATTGCGAATGAAAAATGTCCTCGAAAAAATAAATAAAATAGTATATCAAATATGCGTTCCTCGGATATTTTGGAATGGAGCCTGCATAAAAAGTTCAAGTTTTTACTCTAAATTTGCGGAATTGTGGAGATAAGATTGAGACTTTGATTTGAAAAGTATTCGTTAAAGTAAACTAGTTATAAAGTTAGGCCAAATTTAGGGTAGGCAAAATCAACCTCTTTTTCGATCCAAAATGTTTTGCTCGACACTATATGAAGAAGACCTAAAAAATGAACACATCCAGCAGTCTTAATTTGGACACTA
Organism: Campiglossa producta; assembly: GCA_964058755.1. NCBI lineage: Eukaryota > Metazoa > Arthropoda > Insecta > Diptera > Tephritidae > Campiglossa > Campiglossa producta. Next base: position 27,767,421 of record CAXKVI010000002.1, on the reverse strand, counting down.
GTAAACATAAGAATTTGCAAAAATATTCAGGGCAAGAAAAAAAACCTAATTTTGTGGAGCTATATATGTAATATTTGTTTCATTATTCCAGCGACGACGATATTTTTTTCCTCTGATATTCAGTTCATTCATTGTTGTTGATTTTCTATTTGCACTTTATTTCCGCTTAGTTGCTCTTTACATATTTCATTCACCGTCTTAGTCAATATTGCTTCTGTGTTTTAGCTTTATTTCTTATCTGACACCGGCTTTACAGCAAATACCTTGAACAATTCGATATGAAATATGTATACCCTGCAGTCAAACCAACTGTGCATGTACACTTTTAAACTATTTAAAAACTTTTGATGAATATGAAGCCCAACTAGACAAGCCACATTCCCTATGCTATTCCCATACATATTTAAGTCCAAATTTTCATAGCAGCAAAACAGACAATCTACTAAGCCGATATCCCTAATTCAAATTTTAAAAGGAAATATTCGAAATATATAACCGAACACAAAATATTTGAATGCTTAACTCAGGTGTCTACCATGATGCTATCGCATACTTAAGCCCCAATTACATAAAACTTTGTCAAACTTTGACAGATGCGCGCCTCGTTTTTGCTCATTTGCCAAAATGTTGCTTCTTAGCGACCTTAGGACCATCTAGTGGGGAAAAATGTATTCTATGCTGAGAAGATGTATAAAAAATTGTCAAAACACCGTTAAGTAGTTTTTGAGCCAATTCGTTACAAAAAATTCCCTCAGAATTTTATATATATATATAGAAGGTCTTTTTACGATTACTTCAGACTATTCTAATTTCCAACTAGAATTTTTCCTAAATGGTTTGGTGTTTCATTGCAGCACAAGTCTTTCATTGATCTGCGCATGCATGTATATTTGATATGAGCAAATGTTCTACAATTGCTGATTGGCTCATTTTGTTGTCGGTGTTTTGTTGATATTCTGACAATTTTCTTCAATGGTGACTCGAATGTTAATTGACCGCTCCCCCGAACTATACTCTGCTGGTGCTGTTAGTGTTTGACACTTCAACAGAGAAAAAACAAACAAAAAAAAAAAAAAAACTTTCTCTACCAACACCAACCACTTTAATGTTGCGTCATCACTGTTCAATGAGCCAAGTTAAATTCATTCATTGCTACATTTTTGTTATTACCTTATCAATGAGGTTCGTTGTTCGCGTTTGTTAACATTTTTTTTTGACGAGAATACTCGTCTAAATATATTTTTTTTTTCAAAGGGTGTGGGAATCGGTGCTCTGACCCGAAAAAACTACGCTTTAATGAAATTTAACGCAACAAGTAAGGAAGTCTAAGTTCGGGTGAACCGAACATTAAATACCCAGCGGTAATTTTTAGAACAGGATAACAATCATTAGGCTCTAGGAGGATTTACCAAATTTCCGTTACCGAATTATTTCAATTTATGTGGTTTTCGATATCGAAAGTTGGCGTGGTTGGAGAGAGATATTTTCCAGTTTAATCAGGTATACTCCCAACGATACTAATATGTTTTGTGCCAAATTCCATCGTTCACCTATAAAACTATATCATTTTAGCCATTTCAGCTGCCGAGATATGTCAATTTGTGTGATTTTCGAAATTTTCGATATCGAAAGTGGGCGTATATGATTATCGAAATTTTCGATATCGAAAAATGGGGAATGGTTATCATTCGATTTCGTCAATTTTCAATAGCAACCTACCTTGGCCAGAAAGTAATCTGTATACCACATTTCATGCAAATACCTAAATTTTTACTCAAGTTAAGTCAATTTGTATGATTTTTGAAATTTTCGATATCGAAAAACGAGGCGTGGTTATCATCCGATTTTGCCCATTTTCAATAGCAACCAGCCTAAAAAAGTAACCTGTATATAAAATTTCATGCAAATATCAAAAATTTTACTCAAGTTATCGTGTACACAGACGGACGGACGGACATGCCTTAATGAACTCCTCTTTTATGTTAGGTTATGTGAACAAAATTATAAGGGTACTAGTACCCTCGGTATAAAAAGTAATTTATAAGGTATCGACGGTGGAGAGGAATGAAACTCCATTTCATAATCGGATCATGTTTTCAAAAACATAATACCTCAAAATTTCATCGAATTCAAGAAAGTTCTCTTTCAAAATTTGGTTGAAGAAGGTTAGTAATCGGTTAGATTATTTTCTAAAAAGAATTGTAATGATTATTTATTGTGCGTTTGAAATATTGGGATTACGTAATGATTACGATTATAAAGAATCAAAAAATAATCATGATTACTCTAGATTACTGAAAATAATCAAAAATAATCAAAATAAGTAATTGATTTTTGATTACTTTCAATCCAAAATACCAAACAACTTTTGGGTTGAAAGTAATCAAAAATAATCAAAAAGAATCGCTGAGAAGAATCAATTACTTATTTTGATTATTTTTGATTCTTTTCAGTAATCTAGAGTAATCATGATTATTTTTTGATTCTTTATAATCGTAATCATTACATAATCTAGTTGGGACCAAGATAATCGTAATGTAATCAATTATTTCACTATCAAATACAAAGTAATCAGATTACTAATCATTACGATTAGTAATCAAAACTTAACAGGTATGAGAACGACCTATCTCAGAAACCGTTTTTAATCAAATTTGGAAACAGTTATATACGCCAAGTTAATCAAGTCGCTTAATTTGGTTACAACTGAAGGTTAGTTTATAAACAAAATAATTAATTTTTGCTTCTTTCATCATTTGTTGTATTAAGTGTTGTTTTAGTCAGAAGCATAAAATGAGTAGTAAAAGCCAAGTGAGCATAGTCATAAATAATTTGTTTATAATTGTTGTTTGAATATAGTTAAGGCGATGGCCCAGTGCACCCTTGCTTTGCTGACCCAGTTACAGCATTAAGCCCCAATTACATAAAACTTTATTTCGACTTTGCCTTTGACAGATAAGTTAAATATACTCGCTTCAACGAAACATGGCAAAAAGAAAACCTCAAAGTTGAAGCAAGGTTAAAATTTGGCAAACTCTAAAGGCCCAATTATATAAAACTTTGCAGGTTCCACTTTCATACAAAGTTTGTGCAACGTAAAACGAAACGAGATATTGGCAAATGCTCAAAAACCGTGCGCGCATCTGTCAAAGTTTCACAAAGTGTTATGTAATTTGCTTGCTTTGATAATCAGCTGTTGATTACTTTGAATAAATTTTAATTTTTGCAGGCGCATGTATCTTGTAAAAAGAACTAAAATTTGGTATAATTAATTTTTTCTTTCTTAAATTAGTCAATTTACTAAAACAGTCTGAACTCAAAGAAATAAGTAACCAAAACAAAAGTATGAAAGAGAAACGTCAAAGCATCCATTGTATTATACCTCTGAAGCAGCGTGCAAAGTTTTGAAGTTTCAATTGTCAGGAGAGGTTAACAAAGTTTTTAGTAATTGATCCTTTACCTTGCTTGCTTGTAGCGTTTTAAAGCGTCGAATAGCCGAAACCTCTATTTGACAGCGCTTTGGCCATAGACGCTTTCAAAGGAAACCAACCAAGGTAAGGTATGTATTTGAAAAAAAAAAGAACTCAATAATGGCGATTAATAAAACAGAAAAGACGAGAGAGTACGGCTTTGACTCGAAAATGATTCGAGGGGAGTATGTAACCGATAGGTGGTGCTTCTAGATGTGGGACAGTATTAAGTTTTGTTGAAATATAAAAAAATTCGAATTTTTCGGTAAATTTTGTTCATAATATTTTGCCAATGAGTTTTTTGCACACCCGTCGGAAGTGGGTTGGTATTTATCATTATCTTTTTTGATTAAGCACGCCGGATGTGTCTATTTTATTTCCTTTCATTTAAGTAATTGTTTACTTTAACTGCCTATCAACTTCTTAGAATAATTAACTCGCAACCGTTGTTTATTTTTGCGAAAAGTAAATATTTTAATACTTTCTATTAAATTGCATAGCCCAATTTAGATTATCGGTAAACTAGAAGATAATGTTTGTATATGTATTAGGGAGGTCCTTATAATCATATGTAGTATTTTTTCCAGTCTCACCCCCTAGATCGATTTCACCATGGTAAACTATATCGAACAAAAATTTTAATCTCGATTCGAGATGGTTTAGGCGTGTCGCCGACGTCCATTATTTTAGCGGCGACAGGTTGGCGGAATCAGTTGAAATTTTGCAATAATTAGTAGCTAATTTATTGCTAATTAATTGCCAGAAGAAAAAAATTATAGGTCCTCAAACTTTTTTGTATGACATTCTGTTCTAAAATAAGACTAATAATAAAATAAGTTACCGAAACAATCAGCGAAAAATTTTCGGAATAAGTTGAATATTTGACATAATTAGTAGCTAACTAATTGCTAATTAATTGCCAGAAGAAGAAATTTATAGCTCTACAATTTTTTTTTATGACATTCTGCGCTAGAATAAGACTGAAGTTATCGAAACCATCAGCGAAAGTTTGGCAATTAATTAAAGCTATAAGCAATAAATTAGCAATTAATAAGCTACTAATTATGTAAAATTTTCAACTTATTCCGCCAAACTTTCGCTGATGGTTTCGCGAACTTCAGTCTTATTTTAGCGGAAAATGTCATAAAAAAATTGTAAAGCTATAATTTTTTTTTGCCAATTAATTAACTACTAATTATGTCAAATTTTCAACTTATTCCGTCAAACTTTAGCTGATGGTGGCGCTAACGTCTTAGTCTTATTTTAGCACAGAATGTCATACAAAAAATTTTTAAGAGCTATAAATTTTTTCTTCTGGCAATTAATTAGCTACTAATTATGTCAAAATTTCAAATGATTCCACCAACATGTCGCCGCTAAAATAAGGGGCTTTGGTCCCGAGTGTCAAAGTTCGGATTGCTCTATGGAGATTCCAAAAATAAAAGTGAATTTTCCGTCTATCTAATACTCGAAATCGATAGCACTATGGTCGGAGATATTACATGCAAAATCGATACGAATAGGTATTGGATATGAAGAAAAATCACTTATTTTTTGAGTCTCCATAGAGCAATCTGAGACAAACCTAAACCATCTCCAATCGGTATAAAAATTTGTGTGTGATATCTTCGGCTATATTACTATCGATAAAGGGGCCTTCGAAATTTTGATGATAAAATTTTCTCCATACAAATAAGGACCACCCTAGTAAACATACATATATCAAGATAAAATAAACCTATAAAGAATGTTAATAATTTTTTACTTAGTACAGACAATGTCGAGTAAAACGGAAATACTCATAACTTGTTTTTTTTTTTATTGCAAAAGCGGATGAAATTTGCCGATGTTGCGCAATCGCATGTCACCGGTATAATATTTTGTTGCCATAAAGAGTTCTACCAGCAGTAAAATTGTTGTATTTGCTTTATATTTTTGTAGTTCCTGTGTTTTTTTTTTCATACCAAAGACATACTCATGGTGCTTGCTTATTTTGTTGCTGAGTGCGCATGCGCGCTTTGTACCATTTTCTGGTGAACGTGTCATTTTACTTCATCTTCAGACGTTCATACACTTCTACCATGACAATGTGCTGAAATTCTTTTATTGGTTTCCTTTCATAAAAGCTTCTGTGAGTGAGGTAGACCACCATTAAAGGGAATATAATAACAACAACATTGGTTTATCATTAAGTGTCTCTGGTTCTTGGAAATTTAAACACGTACAAAATAAGATCCTCAAAGAAATGTAGCAAATCGTCTCAGACAGACAATAAATTGCAAAACTTTTTTTTGAATCGTTTGGTATAAAGGGGATGGATGGAGAAAAAGTAATTCGACTTAAATCCGTGCTCCCATAAGACTGGGATTTTCAAAAGGAATAGAAGCCTAGGTCTAAGTTTTTTTTTTTCAGAAAAATTTTTACCCTAGACACATCATCTAGTTCTAATTCTAGCATCATTATTCATCATCTAATTCTATAAATATTATTAATTCATAAATTTTCCTCCATTTCAGTGATGTATGAAAGAATCGAATGAAATATGTAAAGTCCACTTCTTCTTGTTGTTGAGACTGCGAAGAGGCAACTGACTGCTGCTGCTGGTCAATGGTCGTAACCACTTTGGTAGCACAAAACCATTTTCCCCTCGATACGCTACCAATCCAGTTGTATACACCACACGTTTTTTATTGCAGGTCAATTGGTGAGCTGCTGCAGTTGAATGACAATGCAAGAAGTGTGCGTGATGATCTGTATCAAGTGCATGTTACGGTGGTAAAGAAAAAACGAATGCATCCCAGCAAACATTTTAATTTTTTTTTCAAGTGTGGAAACTTTTCTGAATCTCAAATAAAAGCTCGCAGGCAGTAATAACATTCACCAACTTGAGATTTTCAAAATTTACTTAATGGTAAATGCATCGGCGAAGAAAATATTCAAATATTTTTACATGTTGGATATTTATTTTCTTTTCTTTTATATTTGGGCAAATCCTAGAAAAGTGAGTTGAAATTGAGGAAAATTGGCTTTGTTGTAGAGTTTCCAAAATACCGGTATTGGCAAGTTAGTAGATCAAGCTTTTCAGAAATATATACTTTTTATATGAAAAATGTTGGTAACCCTGTTCAAATTGGTTTAAAGGGTTAAGGTATAAAAAATCGAATTTTTTTTTAAAAACAGTACCCTTTCTTTCTATGGTTTCCATAATTTTATAGTAAGATACTAGAGTTAATACGAGTGAGCGGTGTAAGAAGGGTTAAATAAATGAACTGAAGCTAAGTTTTATGTGATGCAATTTTTTTTGGTCATTATATTTACTAAATAAAATAGCCTTTTGAAAAAACCTAAATTTGTCCAACTGTTGCTCTGCAATTCGCAGTGTTTGGCATCTAAACTTGAAGAACTCAAAAATGAAATCTGTGCGGAAACGTAAGTGACACCACCTAAAGTACCAATTTTCTGGAACTATGTAATCATTTCAAGGCATGTTTAAATTAATTCGTTAATATGGCCCGAATACACTTGAAACTGTATAACTCGATTTTAAGAACTATTGAAAATTACCACTAAAAATGCATTTTTAGACTGAAGCGTGAAACGTAAGTGACGCTGGATTTACCCATTTGTAAACTTTATCGCTGGAACTTACAACTGAATTGGAAAGGAAGACAATTCATATGACTTTATAGTTGAAACTTCAGGAATTAAAAATGTCAGCGTTATACCTAAAGCGTTATTTTAGGCCGGTCCCTACCAACATAACCTCAACATCTTTGAAAACTTCATTTTAGTGTTTACTGGTCTCCTAACGTGTTTGTTGCTTGTATTTGTATGAGTGACTCATGGGTTGGTCTGACTTTATTTCCTCTTGTCTGCAGGTAAACGCTCTAAAAAAAGGAAAATATACATTCTTACTCGGGCACATATCCATGTGCTGCATCAACATATCTACTATTCCTCATGTGCATGTTTTCATGGTTTTCTTGTTTTCCTATATACCTAGTCTGTAGAGATGTGTGTATAAGTATGAGCCAAGTTCAATTTCCGGTCTTATTGCGTTCTGCACCGGCACATTACACTTTGTGCACAGCAAGTAATAAAACAGGCAGACGTAACGTGGACGCGTTTGCCGTTCTTGTTGCTGCTGTTAGTATTGCCTTCCATGATGACGATGATGCAGTTAATGAAGCTGCTTTTGGATACACATATACTTGTTTTAACTGCACTTTAAGACAAATATATCATTTGGCCCACGCCTATTACAACACATTTTAAACAACTTGTTTCTCCTTTTTTCTATCACGCGTGTGTGTTTGTATGTATGTAAATACGAGGGTATTAACAAAACTTCGTTAATCTCTGACTCTTAAAACTTTTTTTTGAACGAGAAGATTCGTAGCTATTCAAATCCGGTCTGATACAATGCACCCCCTCATAGACCCACTATCTGTACAAAGATATATGCTAGAAGCAGTCAAAGTGTTTAATAAAACCAAACATGTATGAAATTCCGATCTCAGATAACACTATCAAATCTTCTAAAAACACAATTGACAGGGATTATAGTCATAAATTTTGATTGGTGATATCTCCGACCATAGTGCTATCGATTTCGGGTATTAGATAAAAAGAAAAATCACTTTTATTTTTTGAGTCTCCAAGACCAATCTGAACCCCCTGCGACACGCCTAAACCATCTCCAATCGGAATAAAATTTTTTGTGTGATATCTTCAGGTATATTACTATCGATTTAGGAGTTGACCCTTTGCAAATCTGATGATAAATTTGTCTCCATGCAAATAAGGACCACTCTAATAAACGTATAATAAGTTCAAAGTATATACAAATATATCTTTTAGTAAGCAAATTCTTACAAGTTTATTTATAGTTTTTGTTTCTTTGCGGTCTGTTACCCATTTGCACCAGTCGATTGGTTTACAACAACTGTTTCCGCCATCGCTTTATTACAAAGTCTGCTGTTTGTTTGTAGTATGGTTTATTGCAGCTGCAATTTAAATGTTTCACTATTTATTTAACATTTTTCTGTCATTAATTATAGCTTCCTTCCAGAGCATTTTGCAAATACTTGCAACCTGTGCAGCTTTTTTTTTGCTTTGGAAGTATGGACAAGTGTTTTATTCTTGAAGTTTATTGCGAATTGATGCTTGGGGGTGTGGTTTGGCATGTGTATTTTATCTATGTACTAGCTTATACACGTGAGCTTCACCCCACATTTCTATAAAAAATCTGTGTGCATTTAAAAAAGTGAGTTTAGGTATTATTTTTCTTTGAGGTGGTAAGGATTGATCTCATATAACCCTTCACCAAATTTCAGTGGTCCAACCTGAATACTTCCATATGAAGTATTTCATTTGTAGGGTAGGTGTCACGCCCCCTTTTTCATTATCCCCAGTTTTTATGAAGGTAGGGATCGGTCTTGTACAACCCTTCACCAAATTTCAGTGGTCTAACCTAAATACTTCCAGAGATATCGGCTATGAAGTATTTGATTCTTATGGGAGGTACCACGCCCCCTTTTCGTTATGTATCCCCAGTTTTTTTTGGAGGTGATAGTGATCGATCTCATATAACTCATTACCAGTGTTCTAACCTGAATTCTTCTAGAGATATGGACTATAAAATATTTCTTTCGTATGGGTGGTGTCACGCCCCCTTTTTCATTATCCCCAGTTTTTTTGGAGGTGGTTCATTCCCCAAATTTCAGGGGTGTAACCTAAATACTTCAAGAGATACAGACTACTAAAATTCCATTTGTATGGGAGGTGCCACGCCCCCTTAATATATCAAAATAATTTTTAGGCTGTGACCATCCCTGGAAGATACCCAATGCGTGTGTAAAATTTGGTTACGATCGGCTTATTAGTTTCGGAGCCAAGTGTGTCAGACACAAAATAAAAGTGTTAGTTTTCTTACAGAATTTGAAAAGTGTTACTTTTCGTAAAAAATTGAAAAAATAGTTTGTTTTCGTATGGCACGTCGATATTCTTTAATTTATTCCGTAGTTCATGAATACTTCCAGAAATATATACAATCTCCTCTGATCGACGTCAATGGACGGTTTCCAGTTTGTGTTCCAAATTTGATTATGATCGGACAATCCATTTAAGACGCAACTTGACCCAACGATTTCATATCGTTCTTCTGTTTTGATCTAACCATCTTTATATCCCTATCACTATCCTCATCTTTAATCTTATTCGTATCTCATTTAGCACAAACACTTTCTGGTCTACACCTGGTCCAGATTTGGTCAATAGCTCGGAAACGGGAACAAGAACGACTCTCTGTTAAAACATTCATCGATACTTTTGTCTACCCCTATATCTACATATGTAGATATATGATACATTTCAGATATACATCTAAAAACATTTATGAGCGCTTAACACGTAAATGTCAAAGGAGCATTCATTATTTTATAAATGTGGAACGAATGAGCAAAATTGAAAATTTCACTAAATTAGCACAACACAGAATAGCATGTGTTGCAAAGTTGATACTTCTAAGTAGTTTATGGCATATACTACACGCACCAAGTATAGAAAAAGTGTAAATTTTTTTCATTACATTTTCTCATTGTCGACATAGAAACGGCAATGAACGTGCAGCATCGGCACTTGTGTGCCTATCAAAAGTCAATTCTAATTTTAAGGTCAACTATAGAGCGTACTGAAACGGATAAGGCATATGTGCATTAACTAATGTGGGGCTTTGTTGAGCACTATGGGGTCAGGAGCGCATACATATGTATATACAGAATCACTCTAGTTTAGTAACTAGTATGAAGTAGAGTTATGGTTATAAGTTGTTAGCTCTATATTGCAGGTAAGATGGTTTAAATTAGGTGATCTCTTGCCTTGTACGGAGGTTCATATAGTTAAGTTTATGTAGCAAACAAAAAAAATGTTCATCTTGAACTGAGAAAATCCTCAAAAGGGGTGCATGCACCTGTCATCACAAGGCAACAGTACCTCTCTTCGAGTGTGAGTGCCGCTTAAACAGTAGAGAATCTAGAAGCGAGATGTTCACAACAAAATAAACCAACCAATGTCACACCTTTTGCCTAGAATTACGCATCTATATACGTAACTAATTATACCGAGTGTTGACTATAATTATGACGGTGCTCCGTTGTTGATGAAGATGAACAAATATGTAGCTTTGTTGCAAGTCAACATACCCAACCAAGTATAAATAATTCATTCGTGTTGTAGTCCGGTCAATATAGACATAAAAATAGTGGTTAAATAACAATAATTCCGACCGATCAAAATTTTGGTAGAGAGCATAGGTTCGTTTATTTGTCACGAAGTTCCCCATCGACAATGAAAATAGAGCGCCGTTTTCTCCATGCATAATTCCAAAAAATACTAGTCGGTAAATCAGTTTATCTTGTATAACAAAAACTCCGACAGGGAATTTTTTTTTTTTGGAGAGCTGAGGTTCACCCCAAGAAAACTGTAAAAGTCCCCATGTTGTTTGTTGTAAATGTAAAAACACTCCCCGAGGGTTTTGGGGAGTGATGACGAAATTGACAGCCCTTGGCCGGATACGAAGCCGGTACTGCCCGACCGCCGTGGTAGTAATTTGGTATGACCGGTGGAACATTCTAGGTCATGTCATCCCTCCATCCGTGAGAAAGGAGAATATGGGTAAAGAGAGGTGGAAGGCATCATATCCGTAGATCAACCATCGAGTTAGCACGTCATTACCTATGAGCATATTAGTCGCCTCTTAAGACCGGTATGCCTACCTCGGGCAAATTCTAAACTCCAAACCCACATCGATCCCAAAGGAGTTATTCGGGGTCAAAAGTCGAGGAAAAATTTAAAAACCTCATCTCTGAATTTTTCTGAACTTTTTTGCCACAAATGGGATCGATGGACTGCAAAAGTCAGTTTTTTTTCTGGCGGCGAACCTAAGTTCTGTACCAAAACTTGTCTCTGTGGGAATTATTGTTGTTTCAAATGTCTATACTGACCGGACTATAGTACTACTTTTTTTGCTTGCATTGTATTTGTTATAAAAATTATTTATTCTTGAATCAGTTGTAGAAGAAAATCGCTGAGGTGAAATAAGAGAAATACAAAACTGCAACTCAAAGTCAATGTTCTAGCTAAAGTGAAGACAAGCCGGCTCGGCACGCTAACACGTTGACTTGACTTGAACCTAAGCTGTGTTAAAGCTTGTATTACTTTAGTATTGTTGTTGTTTTAAATGCGGTTGTACGCTTTGTGTTTGTAATGTTGAATAACAACATGTTGTTTGTAATTCTTTTACAGATTTTCTATGTTTTTTTCCAAACTACTTCTAGCAGTTAAAGTTAATATTTTCCCGCTTATTCTTCTTCTTGTTTCTTTTGTTGTTCTAATGAGAGAAGCAAAGTTACAAAAGTATTCTTTACTTGCGTTAATTAAGTATAAGCGCGCTTTGTAAAATATTGCTGCGTGTGAGAGGAGTATGAATAAATGGTACCGAGTATTTGAAGAACCGGATCTATCAAGATAAACCAGGTATTTAGACCGTAATCTTTACTCTAAATTTCTTGAGCAAATTTACAATCGACCCAGTAACACCCAGCAAATACAGTGTATAAGGTTAGAGAAATTCGGATTGCCACATTAGATAACTATCGTGATTCTCGATACATTAGAAATCGATTCGAGTTTGAATCGAGAAATAGTGCAAATTCTATTCACATTCGAGTCCCATCAGAGAATGACATTAAAATTCCATTGTAGAACTATGAGTGAAGCTGTTTTGTACTTGAAAGTAGAATCCGGTTTCGCTAATCCCATTTGCATAATACCAGGGATGTACATAATACCAGGGATGTGATATGTGAGCTTTTCCTACCAAAATTGGTAGGTTTTTTTCGTGTTGATAGGACGATTTGAATTTTGGTAGGTTTTTACCTTCGCTAATCTCGACCTCGATGTCGGGAATTCGGTGCCTTTAATCGTTCAAGTAAATTTTTCAAAATTAAAGCCTCGTTTCGTGATCTTGGAAGAAGGAGATTTCATACCAAAGAGGTATTGATGTCGAACTTATCATATATGATAGATTTTTGAAAGTTTATGGCACAGTGTATTGTCGTTTATAATCGTGCGCCGTCTGGCTTGCTAGCATCAATTCTGTGCAACTGGCTTTCCAAAATTTGGGTACTTTAACAGGGATGGGTTTCAGGGTGATCAGATACTGGAATGCTTCCTCACATTCTTTGGACTTTGAAGCCAAACTGCAACTTTTTAAATCTAAAGGTGATGGCCCAATGCACGCTTGCTTTGCTCACCTTGCTTACCTTAGCTTGCCTTGCTTTCCTTTGAAAGCTTCTATGGCCAAATAGAAGCTACAAAAGTTGTCAATAATACAGGATGGGACAAACAAGACAACAAAGCAAATAGTGAAACGTGTAAAGCGCTGTCAAATAAAGATTTGGGCTATTCGACGCTTTTAAGCGAGCCAAGCAAGCAAAGTAAGGCTACCACTGGGCCAACTTTCTTACATTTCAGTACAGTTCAAAAGAATTTTGACATTTCTCGGGGCAGAGCAAGCAGGCACTGGGCCATCGCCTTAAAGGAGCCCTGGCCCATAGAGAACTTCACAACACCTCTGGAGCCTTTTTCAAAATGATTCAATGAAACCCGGTTTTACGACCTAGGCAGGAAAAAAATATTAATGCAAAATTTTGATGCTGTGAAAAAATGGTCCATTTTGGTAGGTTTTCAGTTGGATTTGGTAGGAAAAACTTCCAAAGTGGCAACCCTGCATAATACCCGTTGGGTTTTGATATCTCCGTTCTTGTCATCACTAGAACGTCTGCGTTAGCTCGTTTTTTCGTCGTCCACACGTAAACAATAGCTGCGCCCATTAGGTTCACGCAAGTGGCGGCAGCAAGCAATTAAGTCAACTCACTCTACACCGAGTGGCTAAATGTCTTAGAAACATGTAATTAAAAGTCCAACGCAATAAATATGTACCGACAAGTGCAGACTACATAGCAAAAACAACATTTCAAAGCCAGCGGTAAGGCACACAAATTATCTAACAAATGTAGGCTTGCCATTCGGATACCTTATAAAGGAAAAAGTGTAGCAAATATTATGTCCAAGAAATTACTTAGAAATACGAGTACATAAAACGATCCTATCTGAATATTATAGGTTATTAATATGACCTTAATGGGCATAAGTGCAACTTCAACTCCCTTGCTAAGTAACCCCCGCCCCCTGCGAATTTTAAATCTCTTAAAGCTCACAACAGATGACACATAAGCTTGAATCTTGAATTTTCTCCCCTGAATTAGCAATATCAAGTTGCCACTGTACTTAGTAGTTTTAACCTTTGTATTGGCTCTAACCACAAAAAAAATATATGGGGGTTTGTCATGCGCACTTGCGCTTGCGTATAACTCACACTTTGGTATTTCAAAACAGCTAGTATTGACAGATATATTCGTATTAAATAAACCATTGCAAGGCAGATCAAAGTACAGCAGCAGAAACTATTGCGATTACTAATACCACAATTAGTGTTGTTGTTGTCGACGACATTGCAACCGCCGCAGCTGTGTGGTCTGCTCTCCTGTGGCCGATTTGATATGCGCACGTCGCAATTGATGGTTAAGCCCTTTTTTGCGGTCATGACTGTACACCAGTTTAAGAGGACTTAGTTGCTAACATGGAAAAGATGCAGCAATTGAGAATAGTCAATAAATTCAGCAGCTGGCGGCGACTTTTTCTCTTTCGATTCCAGCGCCACCTTACAGGTAATTTTTTTGTAATGAAAGTCCATTAACACTTCGATTTTAATTTTTGAGTGGAACCTCATGTTTATCAAAGCTCTTTAGTAGCTATACGGGCGATTTTTTTAACGATAGCTCACGACAATTGAAAACACTAGGAGCCCACACAATTTTCGGGTGGGGTTTTCCATCTCATTCGGGACCTTGCCATTTTTCCGATGCCGGAAGCCGTTTAGTTTTATTTCGCTACACTGTGGTTTTATCTGCGCATGAAGTTTGATCAGCTATGCAATACATTTAAGGCGTAACCATCGCGGAAAGGAGCATAACTCTTCGGGCTAACATTTTTCTCGAATATTCCAAGGACCATCTCATCCATTTTCGATACATATTCATGATTCTGAGCCATGTTTAGAAATTTACGTATCTATGATCTTTGTTCGTGTAGAGGGCTCAACACCACAGTTGCCTACAAAGTTCAAATTCGTACTCGTTGAATTTCTGTGTTAAATTTCTCGGCAGTCAATGATTTCGGTGTTGGCTCCTGTTTACAAGTACATGCTATCTATCACAGTTTCAAATTTCGCGTTCGCCCAAATACCCCCAATTTCGTTTTTTATTCAGGCTTCCGTATTTCGCACAATACGCTCGATAGAATCTTATACATATGCGATAATAATAGCGTTTTCTTTTCTGCACGAAAATGTCGCCCTCGCCGCATATCCGGTAAAAGCCATGTTCTGTTGTAAAATAGGCATTACCTACATAGAGGGCATCACTATCTTTTCTCAACCACCCTCCCTTATAAAATTGCAAAAAGGCAACATTTCTTGCCCTCGCAGTCGTAGACGGTGCGGCTATTTGCCCTGATAAATGGCAATAAAAAACAAGAACAGTTTACTATCTGTCACTTTCTAACACATGTATATCAGCCACGATAAAGCAGCACCGATAGGCATACTCAATTTTTACATTTCATATGGCGGCGGTGTTTTCTTCTTTTGAAGACATGCAGTTTGACACTGAAAATTTCAAGTGTGCAGCAATTTCACAGGGCGAAGTTAAAATTATAAAAATGTTCCTCTACGAAATGGCAACATTTTGGTGGAGCAAAGAAAACGCTGTAAGTTGAGTGTTCTACTAGTATTTGTTGCGATTTGCGGAATTAACTGTTTTCAATTAGTAGTTGACTTTATCCAGCCTCAACTGTATGTAGTGTAAACAATGATAAATAAATAAACATTGAAATCTACTTTACATTCGTTTCATTGCGCTACTGACCAAATTTGTCTCCCGTTCTGTCAATATCATTTTAAGTCGATCTGTTTCCATGCATTTAAGCGCTTACATATAGTATATACCAACATAGTAGGTACATACAAATATTATTGACTAGATGCCCACAATTGGTGGCGCACATGACTAATTGTTTCAACATTACTTTGCTTAAAGCGTTTCAATTGTTTTTATTTTTGCTGAAAATATAAAATCCATTGTGACTCACTTTGTGCGCCTTGGGATCTTTTAAGTCCTACATACCTACTACATATTTTATTTGTTTCTGATTGTTTTAGAGTGTGGCAAAATAGATGAACCTGGCCTTCCTTTAGCACCTATTCCCAATTGGCTTTAGCATGTTGTTGTTGTTGTTAGCACTACTGCGCCCTGCATAGAGTGCATGATCACTCCGAAGAATGGGGTTCACAGGCCTGACAAAAGTATCTACCGACTCAGTGTGGACGTTGGTTAGAGCCCGCCTATGGTTACGCAGACCAAACGGTGTGCATATTGTTTGCGGTGGTGTCGTCTTATACCTCTAGGGGCGGATCTGCATTCAAAAGATGACGGTTTCGATGTCTTGTTGTTGTGGTTGTTGTTAACAGTAGAACACTACCCGAAGGTTTTGGGGAGTGATGCCGAAGTTGACAGCCCTTGGCCGGATATGACCCCAGTACGCTGCGGTACTGCCCGACTGTCGTGGTAGCGATTTGGTATGACCAGTGGAACCTTCTAGGTCATGTCATCCCTCCATCCGTGAGCAAGAAGAAGAAGATGGGTAATGAGAGGTGAGAGTAATCATATCCGTAGATCAACCATCGAGTAGCACGTCATTACCTATGTGCATATTAGTCGCCTCTTACGACCGGTATGCTTGTGACAGTTCGAAACAAACTGACGGCTCAGCATTTTCGTGTGCTCTCTAACATTGAGCAATTTAGCCTCTTGGTGAAGGTGAGACTCAGAAGACATGAGGAGATATCCCGTAGCAGTTCTGTTTACTGTATTTTGGCAGACATGTCACCTCGTCCAGTGGGTGTTGTGTACGTTGGCCGACCACATGGGTGCAGGGTAGTCGGCCAATCGCCATATATGTAGCCAACAACGTTTCTTATCTTTTCCCCAAGTACTGCCGGCAAGTGACTTGAGTTTCTTGTTGCGACCTCGTACCTTTGAGACCATTGCAGACACATGACCTGCAAATGAGAAAGACTTATTCAAGGTTACCCCCAAATAACTTTAGGTGGCTGACAGTTGGTAGCTCAACGCCAGCAAAGTAAATGTCTAACTCATTTCTCATTTGCTGCGTCCATGTGGCAAATAGTGTCACCGTAGATTTGGGCGGTGATATTGTCAGGTTTCGCTCAGTGAAAAATTTGGTAAGGTCACAGAGGTAACCGTTGATTTTCGTCAGTATGGGGGCCCTTCCTCGTAGCCATTATCGTACAGTCGTCGGCATAAGAAATGATGGAGACAACCTCCGGTGGAGCGGCCATCTTTGATAAATAGAAGTTAAACAGTATCGTGGATAGGATTTTGGCGTTCCTAAATTTTACCGACCCTTGTCGTCCATTTAGATAATTAGACGTCCACCTCAATAGACCATCAGGATGTTGTGTATCAAAAACATCTTGTATCGAGTGTGGCATGATTGACTGTATCAAAAGACTTTGATAGGTCCAGTTCGACGAGCACTGTCCTGTGATTTGGTTGGAGTTGATTTAGACCGTTATTTATCTGTGTTATAATAGCATTGTGCGCGGTGGTAGTGCTTTGTAGTTGATGGCTGGCCATGTGCAGGTTTGCAGTAAAAAATGGAAGCAAGATGGATTCTAACGTCTTCGCTACCGGCGACAAGAGCGAAATGGGTCGATATAAATCGTCTATGTTATGGTTTTAAGAAAGGACTTTAGCATCGTTCCAGATGTTTAAACGTTCATTATATCAAGAAAGAAGACTCCTCATTACACATAAATTTATATAATTTACTCACAAATATTGTATCTGAATAAAGAGGAAATGGTTTCATGCCACTGGTTTGCCAAACAGCACTTATTAAATATTTAACAATTTAAATAAGAAGAGACTCGAAACTCAAAATTAGCCTGAAAAAAAAATATCGAGAAGAACAAAGGGACCTTCTTTTTAACAAACATTCATATTCGTACAGAGCCATAAGTAATCTGCTGGCATCGAGTTGAATAGAACTACATATGTATAAGCAATGTAAACGCAGATAAGAGAACAGGTAATATTATTAGTCAAAGAAGATGACGACAAAAAAGGGCGTTGATGGCACAGGAAGCCAAGAAAACCAAGACAATCAAATACACAAAAAAGGGGGGAAACATGACGACCAAAAAAAAAAAAACAACAAACGCAACGAAGCGTGCAAAAACTTAAGCTACCGACTTATGGCAGCCCTACAAAGTAAAAAAAACATCATAAATTATAAACATGCGAATATATGTAAGTAGTAACATAGTTTATTTACAATTTTCTTTTTTTAATTGCCTCAAATTTAATGCATTTGTTGTGGTTCTGTCATACGTGAAAACAGTCCATGTGATGAGAAACGGAAATCAAAAGTTGAAAGTAACAAAGTGCGACTTTGCATAAAATTATGGGGCACTAGAAACACATACGAAGACATGAATTGCCTACCCAACAAACACAGTCTACAACGGTGGAGAAATGTTCGTCTTCACATTAGATAACTAGGGTAATTCTCTAACTGTTCTCTATTCGAAGGCAAAAGTAGAGAACTACATTAGAACTCGATTAGAGGTAGATTAGAGAACTAGGCAAAACACAAATCACATTAGAATCCCATATGAGAATAACATAACAATTCAACTAGAGAACTATGGTTTTCTCGATTTAAGAATTATGTCGCATTGTGTTGGAGAACGCTATGTTTCTCCAGTTTTTCTCGAGTCGTCGTCTGACGTTAGATATTAGAGAATGTGAATAGTTCTCTAATCTACCTTCAATCGAAATCTAACTCCATGGTTTGTTGGGCATCTATCTATTTATTTTCGTATATTAAAAAACGTGCTGTGCCAAACATGACAGACCAAATGGCAGCACAACACAGCCATAGGCATTTTAGCTTGTATAATCGTATTATTAATAAGACGATCATAACCTACATGTATGTATGAAGATGAGTGTAATATGAATAGGGCCTTGTAGGAAAGCGGTTTTATTGGGAGTATACTGATTACTAACTAATAGGGATTTTACTATAAGGCCCCTATTATAAGCTACTTTCGAAAATAATTTTGTTTTCGTCTTCGTAGAATTATTTTAAATAATTAGAAAATAACATCTTCGCCTTGTGTCTTGGCACCAAAATATATTTTTTGATACCTTTCCTAAAAAGTTTAGATGTGTTTTAGCGGGTTGACAACTTAAGTCCCAGCTAACACAGAGTCTAACGTATGTAAATGTAGTTCTCAAGTCGATGGAAGTGTTAGGAAAACTACACGGGTAATCGGCTCGAAAGTAATTAGAGACCTAACTATGGCCCAGCTTCGGTCTGGTTGTTGTTTTTGTTTTAACGAGGTGTAGCCCTGCCCAAATCTCAGACAGGGTCACCCCGGGTATATTGCTCTTGGCCGGGTCGATATAAAAAGAACGGCCCGAGTCGTTTTGGCACGATGGGTACAGCACAAGTACTGGTACCGTTCTCGTAGAACCGGCAATACGAGAAACTAGCCGTGTAGGCCATGCAGGTCATTTAGCGTTACCCAGGGCGCACCAACGGGAAGCCGACCTACTCTTACACCTTTCGGTGTGGATACTGGTTACAGGTTAAACTCATACTTATTAAGACTAAATGACACTTCAAATTTCTTTAACTGTTCAATTGAACCTACTCTCCAACCCCTCTGTCTCTCTGGGCCAACCCTTTTGAAACTGCACGTTTTTTAGACTCCCGTTACAAGAGTTTGATGAAGATTTTCGGAATGATCATACGCTCTAGGCAGGGCGAAGCATTGTTAACATCAACAAAAACAACAGAGAACTAACGCAAATTCAAGCCCATTTAAATCCCATTAAAGATATATGTACATTAGAATTTCATTAGAAAGTTAACCTTTTACAAATATCGAGAACTAAGTCCTCTTGTTTGTAGATAATTCTATAAGTCCTTCCATCAGCACTTTCGACAGTAGTCGAAGATCGATGGCATATCATCCTGATAACGTGCACACTGTCATCATTCTGAGATAGGACATTCCTCTACCAAATTCTAAAATAAGTTATTTTTTTGTAATACTGCGATCTTCCACTCGCTGTCATTTTATTATGGGAAACTTTTTCTACTGGGTATATGTACATTAAGGCAGTATTGCCTTTTTTGTAATTGAAAAAAATGCAATTATGTTAAATATGAATTAGTTATAGAGAGTGACAAAGAAATACCAAAGTCAAAGAAAACCAAGAAGTGAAAACAAAAAAGAAATCAGCAAATACCTAACTATGCACAATGTTATTAGCACTGCTTGGCCATGGGACGATCTTGCTTAAATTCCTCATCAAGTTCTTCTTACCGAATTACAAGGAAACTGTCGGCTTTAACTGCGTTGGACCAAAGTGAGATTAGTGCTAAAATAGTAGGTTCAAAGGAACAGATTCATGTCATCCTGAGGACAGGGCATGTGCATATTTGGCAGGTGGGATTAGTTAGTTAGAGTTTAACCTACATATTTTAAGTACAATATCCAAAATGAAAAGGCTCTTCCGGATTCGTGATCCTGAGGCCGAACCCCGTCTTTTGAGCTAATTTATTGGCAGTTGACCCCTAAAGGAAACAAATACCTTCATTTTTTTAGTTCATCTGGGAGATGTGATACCTGTAGACTTGAAGGAGACTTTTGAAAAAGAAATCGTTTATTAGGGTGTCGCGATCTTTGAGATTAGTAGTGTTAATAAACGCTCTAAATAGAAGACCTGATGACAAAACATGGTTGGAATAGAGGAAGATGGATCTATGAAAGCACCAAAATAATAACCACGATGAAGAAATTACCCTAACTTGCTTGACCAGCACTGTATGTTCCTTTTGTCATAACATTCCATCCATTCATTAAAACGAAACATACAACCGTGGAAATATACAACATCGAGAATCAAAGAGCCACAGTACCTAACAAATTTCAGCTCATCTACGTAATATTCATTCATAAGGGGCGCGCAGAGGGAAATTCCTATGCAACAACTGAAACAGGCGACTAGAAACAAAAATTATAATTGTTTCAGCGTTTCAATATCGTTTCGTTCTACCGTCAAATACTGGTTGCGCGACTGTGAATTACTGTGTGTAAGAAAGAGCAGACTAGATGTATGCCCACCGCCACTGAATGCCTTTTCAACCATTTCAATGCTTTTTTTCATTTTGAATAGCACTTTATTAATTCAACAAAATGTGCATAAATACTTTCCACCAACTTGAATTCATTGAAAACTAACTTTATTTTATACTTTTGCGTAGTTTATGTGGCTCAATTGCACAACAAATAACACGTGAAAATTTGGAAAGCAAAATCTGCTGAGCGCGCAATGTTGAGGGTAGAAAGTGAACGAGCGAAGCCAAAATTGGCAGCACACACGCACGCACAACATTCGCGACCACCAACAACATTCCGATGCACACAACGTTTTAAAGCGAAAAAAACAGCACAAATTTCTTAATCCCTTATATCACTCGTAATCGAATCTCACTTTTGTTAATAATTTAATAAGATTTTAAACAAATTTACATACCAATTTTCACTTTTAATTGCTCTTCAATTCGTACTTCGCGTGTATTATCGGCCATGTTGGATCCATAACTAATGCTTGTATGTTCCACACTCTGGTCGTCTCTTTCCTCGTATTTCTTTTTCAGATGCATTTCGTATATTCTTTATTCTTTAGTTCCGTTTTCCCCGTATTCGTTTTGGGAAATTTTTTTAGCTTCAGTGTTGCCGTTGTTCATTTATTTGTTATTATTTAATATTAGTTTTTGTACTAAGTACACATATTTCTGTTAGCATTTTTTATTGTAGAAATTGTTCACTGCGTTGTGTTGATACATAACTGATGGTTTAATATTGGTTTATCGATCTGTAATTATTTCAATGATATTTAAAAACTAAGCTGCGTTGAACCATCAAAGTCAGATTGTCACCCGATCGAAACAAGGTGGAATGACCAAAATCGACCCGAAAATCCACCCATGTAAATTAGGGTAAAAAACCCCATTTCCAAAAATAATAAAAATTTCGCTGATTATCTAGTAGCGAAATATTTTTAAGTGGGTTGTAAAAAAGTGGGCATAAGTGCGCAAATAAAAAAAAATATATATATATGTATATTAGGGTGATTCAAACTAAAAAAAAAATTGTTTTTTTTTTCGGTCTTACCCCCGAAACTTTAGGTATTGATGAGAAAATAAGCCTTGCAAAAAATTAGCGCTCTAACTTAGCCCTTAGGGTGGCTATTTTCTTTGCCCTTTCCCATACATAGGGATGGTTTTTTGAAGAGAAAATTTAAGAACAAACGCTTTTAAAAATCCCTTCACCAATTTGCTAGATATTTTGAAATGAAAAAATAATTTTTTGACCTTTGACCTTGAATATCTCAGTGCAAATTTAAGCTTAGTTTAAACGGCCAAATTATATGAGATATGAAGTTATTAAAAATACAAAAAGTCATGACTAAAAGCGGTGCTGTGAAACTTACAGGGGCGCAGCCAGAAGAAAATGTTTGGGGTGGTTTTTATTTTTTCCGTTTTAGTATTCTCCTAGCACAACTATTTACAAAATTATTTTATAGCGCCTGTCAGGAGTAGCGCAAGGAAAGCTTTTAAAAAAGATAATTATACACATATACATTAGACAGGGCCAAAAATTCAAAACTTCGTATTTTTTCAAAAATTATATTGATTTTCCCTTTAAGAAAGATGGAAAAAAATTATTGTAATTTTTTCAGATTTTTAAATTAAAAATTAGAGGCCTATTATGGCTAGTTTAGATTTTACAGAATTAGAGGCCTATTATGGCTAGTTTAGATTTTACAGACTTTACCTCATATTTGGCATAAAAACAACAAACCATTGTTATTAAACACAATTTACCTGAACATATTTTTGAAGGAAATCGAATTCCCTACAAAATTTGTATTGACCAAAATTTTCTCAGACTAGCTGTTTTCTAGTATTCTAGCTTCAAAAATTAGCACGTTTTTTTTCGATTTCCCATTTTTCCTTTCTAAAATTGTCAAAAATGCAAATATCCATGTACAACAAAGATAGATACGGATTCTTAAAGGAAATTGAGTGGGCTACAAAAAAGGTTAAACATTTTTTTTTTGTAAAGTTACTTTTTCGAAACTTATTTAGTATCGTATTTCCGTCTTTTTTTGGCGTTTTTGATCCATTTTTTTTTTTTACAAAATTTGGTTCTTTGATATTCTACATGATTAATTATCAATATATGATCAATATTATAACAAAAAATATACATTTCTCATATAGGTTCAAACATTTTTTTGCTTAATATAGGCTTTCTCTGCGAGGGTGTAGTTCTACAGTCTTCAGATGGCGCATCCTCAAAAAAAAAAAACAATAATTTGACGGATCTGTGAACTCAATACATTAATTTTCATGTATTTTTGAGAGCTAAATCCAAATCCGTGATCCGAATTAGCCTAACAGGTGGCAGTTCTTCTCTAACGTAACAAAACCATCACAAAATAATATTGGACTTTTTTGCAAGGTTAGGGCCGAACCTCGGGCCCCTTGTTAAATTCTGTTATCGAATTCGGATTCAGCATCCGAGTTCCCTTAAGAATATGTATTTAGCTTCATTCGATGTTGATTTTTTCATGTTTCGCAAATTTTCAAACCAAAATCGGGAATTCTGAGAAAATTTCAGTCTAAGCAGCTTTTGTAGGGAATTCAGTTTCCTACAAAAATATGTTCAGGTATATGGTGTTTTTCAACAATGATTTGTCGCTTTTATACCAAAATTGAGGTTAAGGCTGTAAAATCTAAACTAGCGATCATAGACCTCTAGACTTTAATATAAAAATCTGTAAAAATTACAGACATTTTTTTTCACCTTTTTTTAAAAAGAAAATCAAGATAGATAATTTTGAAAAAAAAAAAAAAGTTCCGACTCGATTTGCTTAGAATTACATATTCACTTTTGAAAAAAACGAATGGCGGCGATATACCTACAGGTTATCATCATAACCTCTAACGAGATTTTTAGCCGAGCTTCTCTTTCCAGCTTGTGGTGTGTTGCTTTTTTGAGTTTTTCCTACAAGTTGGCGGGACCTACAGTTTTTTGCCGACTCCGAACGGCACTTGCAAAGCAAATGAATTTTTTGCTGAGAAGCTTCTCATGGCAGAAATACACCCGGAGAGTTTGCCAAACTACTGCCGAGGGGCGACCCCGTTTTAGAAAAATTCTTTTTCTAAATAATTTTTGATGTTACTTTTGCCGGGCATCGAACCGCCACGACTTGGTGTAGAAGGCCGAACACTTAACCGCTACACCACGGCGGCCGCCAATTAAGGATTTATCACTTTTGAAGCTGCATGGAAATTAGCACCACAGTTCTTGGAATGTATGTATAACATAATCAGGGGATTCCTTTAAAGCTATAAAAGCCTCGCAAAGCTCATAAAGTGTGTAAACCTAGTAAACTTCTATGAAAAGAGACATATTTATGAGGTTTATAAGCTTTACGAGGTTTACAAACACGTTCAGTATGGATGTAACAGCCATGGATCACGTCAATATGGATGTAACGTGTGACACTTCTCTTATGCAAAAGGCGCAAAAGCTTAGGCCCCTGTTATGGAATTGACGTTTTTCGATTTTCATGCAATCACATATACAGTTTTATATCTCAGGGGTAGTTTAAACCCCTAAAACCACCCCCTGGCTGCGCCCCTGGACACTTATATTTCAATTTTTTTAGAAAGTGGAGTTAGTCACTTTATGCACTGAACAGCTCAATTAAAAAAACTAATGGCGGCGATATACCAACAGGTTATCATAACCTCTAATGAGATTTTAAGCCGTGCTTTTCTTTCCATTTTGTGGTGTGTTGCTTTTGAGTTTTCCTACAAGTTGGTGGGACCTACTGAACGGCCCTTGCAAAGCAAATGATTTTTTTGTTGAGAAGCTTCTCATGGCAGAAATACACTCGGAGAGTTTGCCAAACTACTGCCGAGGGGCGACCCCGTTCAGAAAAATTATTTTTCTAAATAATTTTTAATGTTACTTTTGCCGGGCATCGAAGCGCCACGACTTGGTGTAGAAGGCCGAACACTTAACCGCTACACCCCGCCGGCCGCCAATTAAGGATTTATCAAATATTTGAGAATACATTATTATGTGCTAGGAAGCTTCATGAAGCACACTGGGACAAAAATTTTACTCTAAAAACCACTGTCCATAACTTTTTCTTTCAATTGTAAAACAGGTTTTTGAAATGGGAAATTTTCACAATTTGTTCTATCTCACAATAATTTCCTGTTCACGCTTTGAAAATGAAACACTTTGTTGTTGTGTGCTGAAAAAAATATAGAGGCAGGTGAGAAATCCGCGTCTTGAAGTCATCAAACAGGAAATCCTTTTCTACCATTTACCACTACAGTAACAGCAAAGTAGCAGAAAAATACAGGGTGACTGTTAAACTGTACATTGGTATGTTAAGTGCGTAAATTTAGATCCAACTTTTTTTACTTTTGTTGTCCAAGAGATGGTGACAGAAACTTGTTTGCTTTACATACACATATATGTTCATATGTATGCATGAATATATGTATGTACAATGTACATGCCATGAGGGGTGTTACTGCAAAAGAGGAAATGGGAAATTGGTATTCATTCATAAAATTCACTTTGTTACTGCTTATTTGTTGTTTTTTTGGTAATATTTCGTGTATGTGCATTTGCTGCGCGATTTTTCGGCAATTCAGCACGAATGTGCGTAGTCATTCCCGACGCAATTGATATTCGTAACAGAGTTTTTGTTGTGCAAGTACCTAATACATATATATGAACACCTTCAGTTTTTTTTTCTCAACAGCTCAGAGCCAGTCACATAAACTGTGAATGAATGAAGACTCAGGGAGAATTTGCATACAAACAAAAACCAAAAACAATTGCCGCAAAGAATGTATTGGTGACTGGTGATCATTGGAATTTTTCAATGAATGGCTGAAGGTGGTTTGCCGTCAGCACTATTTGAACTCTTTTCTACCTTCAAATTTATGTTCTTCAGCATACTGTTTAATTTTTCACTTAATCGATTTTTTCAATTAGGATGTACCTATTATACTATTTTTTCTTCGCTTTTAAATCAAAGTTGGTTTGTAATTGGGGCTACAACAAGACCAGTTCCGTCTTATAGAAGTTCTCACAAATATTCACTTCACTTGTTTTTTTTTTTTTTATTTGCACTAGGTATGTAACTACACCTTATTACAAAAAAAAAAAAACACTTTTGTCAATTTAAAATTATCACTTCCGGTGTCTGCAATGTGGTCTACTTTTTCACATAGAACCACACACACCTACATATAAGAAAACCGACTCAGACGACAGTGCTTGTTTGCTGCACAAGTTTCATTCAACCGCATAGCGAATACCAGTGGAGGCATATACAAAAGCAAACAATAAAAAAAGTACAAAAATGCACACAAAATAAATTGGAGCCGACTGCTAAATACTATCCGATAAACAACCACATTGGCAGACGATTTCTTTGCTACTACTTTTTGTGTGCGACCGTTAAACGTGTTGTAGCTGTATTCCACACTAAAGGCCGAGTTACATAAAACTTTGTGATACTTTGACAGGTGCGCGCTTCGGATTTGAGCGTTTACCAAAATCTTGCTTCGCTTTACGTTCCACAAACTTTGCTTTAAGCCCGCGAAGCGAGATTTTGGCAAATGCTCAAAGCCGAGGCGCGCACTTGTCAAAGTTTTAGAAAGTTTTATGTAATTGGGGCTTAAGCCTTCGGCAGAATCACTCCGTCAGTACGTTGAAAAAACTGAAGCGGGAAACAGAATCTGTCCGCCAATACGTCAGTTGCGTTTCGTACGTCAATTTTAGAGCAAATTCTATTTTGATGTATCCGTCGTATCTGGCGTTAAGCGTTCAGCAGAATCAATCCGTGACGTACGTCACGTACGTCGAAATAACTGACAGCAAAGTAGACTGCGGATGTTTGTATGCGTAACGCCAGATAAGACGGATACGTCAAAGTAGAAATTGCTCTAAAATTGACGTACGTGACGCAGCTGACGTATTGGCGGACTGATTCTGCCGAAAGCTTTACTCATACAAACACCCGCAGTCTACTTTGCTGTCAGTTATTTCGACGTACTGAGGGACTGATTCTGCTGAACGCTTTAGTCCGTGAATACGTCAGATACGTGACGTACGTCAATTTTAGAGCAAATTCTATTTTGACGTATCCATCGTATAAAGTGTTAAGCTTTCAGCAGAATCAGTACGTCAATTTTAGCGCAAATTCTACTTTGACGTATCCGTCGTATCTGGCGTTACGCATACAAACACCCGCAGTCTACTTTTCTGTCAGTTGTTTCAACGTACTTACGGACTGATTCTGCTGAAAGCTTGTCAGCAAAGTAGACTGCGGGTGTTAGCATGCGTAACGCCAGATACGACGGATACGTCGAAGTAGAATTTGCTCTAAAATTGACGTGCGTCACGCAACTGACGTATTGGCGAAGTGATTCTGTTTCCCGCTTAATGACAGATACGATGGATACGTCAAAATAGAATTTGCTTTAGAGCGTTACGTGCTTCACGCAACTGACGTATTGGCGGACTGATTCTGTTTGAGCTATAATAGTAGGGCAGCCCCCACAGTGTTGCATATTTTGGTATGAATCGGTTTTGTAAGTGTCGTTGAAATGTTGGCATTTGAAACCAGTTTTGTGTGTATTGAAGTGTTTTAAGTTAATAAATTGCTTAAAATTAAAATTAGTAGCATTGATTTATTTAAAAAATAAATGTTTTAACCAAGAAAAAACACTTTTATGTATGACGTTTGGTTGAAATTTTAACTACATTGCAGCCCTCTTACTACATAATTTTTAGCTTGACCATCAATTTTTTTTTTAATTAAAGTATAACAAAGTAATAGTACATTTACACCGCACCAAATTTGGCGAATTCAAATTAGGCTTTTCGAAACCGTTTACTATGGCAAATTTGCATTTCGCTTCACCTGCAAGCATTTTCTACCAGGACAAAAAGCCACCGAAAGAATGATTTAAACACCTGTAGAGTAATAATAAAAGAAGAGTCAAGAAGGCTTCTGTATTTTTCTGGTGGAACTGACCATTTTCTTAAAAAAAACTTGTTGAAATTGTTATTTACAGCTGTGCATAGTGCAAAAGTTATCACACGTCAATTACTCATTAAAGTTCTTGCTGGGCAATCTTTAATGTGGAACACAGGCAGGGTTGCTATTTTGAGGAACTGTCGATTGTATTGTTCGCCAAATGAAGTCAAATTTGGAAAATGAGATTTGTATGGAAAAAAACGCCAAATTTAGAATTTTTCGCCAAATTTGCCAAATTTGGTGCGGTGTAAATGTACTATAAGACTCCAACTGAAACAAATTTAAAAAATAAAAAACTGAATGCCGGATCTGGGCATTATAGCGGAAATGCTAGGAAAATGTTTCATATTTTGAGGCAAACGTTTTGTTGTTTTGATCATAACGTGCTACGTATCGATACCCAGTGGGAAAAGGTAATGATTGGTAAGCTTTAAGGTAATGTAGATCACCTATAAACTTTTGTATGTATACATGAATTAATGCATTAAAGCCCCAAATACATAAAACTTGGCAGGTTCCATTTTCATACAAAGTTGGTGGAACCTAAAACGAATC
The DNA here is from genome assembly GCA_964058755.1 of Campiglossa producta. Lineage (NCBI taxonomy): Eukaryota > Metazoa > Arthropoda > Insecta > Diptera > Tephritidae > Campiglossa > Campiglossa producta. Next base: position 27,738,968 of record CAXKVI010000002.1, on the reverse strand, counting down.
GAGATTTTGGCAAATGAAGCCGAGGCGCGCATTTGTCAAAGTTTCACAAAGTTTTATGTAACTGGGGCTTTAGTTTTCGTTTTATACATGCTTTATTCAAATACCTTTTCATACATTACCTTTCGTGCTTCTGTTCATGGATGAAAAAGCCAGTTTATTCATGAGAAAGGTAATTTTTGAAATTGTCCACAATCGGCAATTTTGTTTATGTTGAAACTGCCACGAACTGTCAACTTTCATTTTATCGTCGATACAGCTTCAAAAAACTTGACCGATTGTAACGTAACTACTACTTTATGCTACTCCATCGTTTTCGTATGGGCACAGTACGCTGCAGCTGTGTCTTTTTGGAGACACCTGGCTCCAATTAGAAACACCAGCACCAACAGGGATTGACCCGACCAAGTGCAGCAATTGCAGTAAAATCCTTAACGGAAAAGCCACGTTCTATTGAAAATTTTGAGATTTATGTTAATGCGCCTGCTCGTCTAGCAGCAAGATAGCGATGTAGTATGGAAATATAAAGATCTCTTATGTCTTGGCCACTAGCGAGAAAAGGCTTGTGTAGGGCTAGCACCTTTGCCTCCGGGAATGATGATAAAAGGCCTTGGTTGTCTCGAACGGCTGTTGTGGGGGCTGTGCCTCTCTAAAAGCCATCCTCATATCGATTTTTGAAGCCTCGTTCGGTCAGTCTGGGCAAGGGGAGAAACATAGGCACAACATGTGGTATCCAACCCTTAAAACCTAAAAGATTTAGCGAAGTTAGCGCTGAGTCTGCCGCTGAGTTAAGAACCCAACACTTCAGGAACATTTTAAAATTGAACAAAAACACCTGTGTTATGAGCGTGGATCCCAGATGGCAATGTTAACCTTGACTTTGGCAACGCCCGTCGAGATCACAAGCCTATAAACCCGACTGTGGATATCGCTGGAGCTCTACACTTAGACGGCCGCCGTGGTGTAGCAGTAGTGGGTTCGGCCTACTACACCAGGTCGTCGGGTATCAATACCCGGCAAAAGCAGAAAAAGATTTTTTCCAAACGAGGTCGCCCCTCGGCAGGTGTATTTCTGCTATGAAAAGCTTCTCAGCAAAAATTCAGTTGCTTTGCAGGTGCCGTTCGGAGTCGGCAAAAAAACGGAGGTCTTGCCAACTTGTAGGAAAAAAAATCAAAGGTAGCGCACTACAAGTTGAAAGAGAAGCTCGGCAAAAATTTCGTTAGAGGTTGTGATAACCTGTTGGTATATCGGCCAATATAGCATAGAAGGCAGCCCCATATTATTTCTAGCTGTCATGGTCTAAGACAATATCCAACGAGTCTCTGATTAGATCAAATATAGTGGCACAATCCACGAACCACATAATAAAAAAAATAGAGATCATAGCCGGTAGTGGTACAATAACACCCACTATTGATATTTTGAGCAAATAGGTATTGGACGCTGATTGACGCACGTTGTTGAGCATTCATATAAAGATGATGATGCGGTAGTCACTGGATAATGTCAATACAATTGCTGTTCCTGGGTTTTTTAAGTTCAAATTGGTTGCTGTTAATCGTAAGCATTATCCAGTCAACTTTCTGTGCGGACTGTCCAATTTCGATGGCTCAAATGGTGACGCCAATAAAATGTATGAATGAAATTGAAAATTTGTGTGCTGCTGACGTTGCTGTTTTTTATTTTGTTTTTGTATATATACAACAGTTGCCACTATAGCCCAGTCTAACCAATTTGGTTCTTTTTGTGTACGCGATGATTCCTTTCTCCTATTTGGCTTGGGGTTTGGGGACTACGAATTGAAGGTGTAATGGCTTGTAGGCTGATTCTTTCTCATTGGATAGCCGAAGATATCTTCCATCCCCATCTCGGCAATGTGTATCCTTTCTAGATGATCGTTTTAGAAGTTCTTATAGCCGAAAGTCTTCTCCTTAGTCGACTTCTTTATTAATGTAACGCGCCGATTATTTCAGGACAGAAGGTCACTTTCATCCGTTTCTCTTTGTGGATAGCCATCCCACCTTTAACTTACTTGACCCAAGGTAGCATGTGAGCTGGTAACATTTTGCCATCCACTGGATCTTTTGGTAGAGTTGTGCTTTATTCCTTTCAGCCACCATCTCAATCCCCTCAGACTCACGCTTCTTGGTCTAACGTTTCTTATTTATGAAAAGGGGTATCTCTTCCTTTTCTGGAAAATATGCATACAAAATTGTGACTCGTATTTTAGAGTTTCGGTGCTTTTCAAAATGAATTTTGGTCCTGAAAAAATATTGTATGTGGCAACCGTGACACACACCGTGACTGGAACCTGGTGGGCTAGCAACATGCAACAGTGGAGTAATTAAATACAAATATAAATATACAACGTGTTTTGTTTATACATACAAATGTGCATTCATTACTCCCCACGGAACATCGGACGTGGGAGTTTAGGAAATGGAAAGTAGCAAAGTGGAAATGTAAATGAAAATGTGAGAGAATTCCAATTTTTAGCCTCCGAATGAGCGTATTAGCGTGAATAAGCATTTAGGTATGTACGCAGGTATGTCTCAAGACAGCTAGCCAGTTCGTTAGGTAGCTGTTGTACGGATGAATGGACGGACAGTGGGCGACACGCGTAGCTAATACTTGACGTTGTAGTTGGTGGTGCACAAGTGGTTGACAACTGACCGGGGGAACGAATGTATGGAACGCAATTTGATGAGGTGCAAGTATGATGTGACACAGCTTGGCACCATAGGCCAATCAACCGGTAGCGAGTTCAGCGATGAACTAAATTGCAAGGAAAATCACATATATTTTTGATATGTTTATAGACTGAATACCAAAGCAAATGCTTCCTCTTCATAATTTGTGACGAAAGAAAGAAAAAGAAAGCTCATCAGTCTTCGAAGGTCTTGTTATTGTTGTAGCATATAAATTTGCACGTGATGTCTGGACATGGCCCAAATCCAGATTACATCAGTCGGTATTGGGTAGAGAAAAACTCATCGAGCCTGAGGAATCTCAATCCCTGGCCTTCCGCGCCATTTTTTCGCCCCGAAATCATATGATTCAAATCCCGGGATCCCGAAAGCCACGAAACTGCTGAAACGCGTCCAAAAATGTCGGGAAGGGTATCAAAAGACGCGTTTTGACTTCGGACGTGGGAGTTGAGGAAATGGAAAGTAGCAAAGTGGAAATGTAAACGAAAATGTGAGAGAATTCTAATTGTTAGCCTCCGAATGAGCGCATTAGCGTGAATAAGCATTTAGGTATATACGCAGGTATGTCTCAAGACAGCTAGACAGTTCGATAGGTAGCCGTTGTCCCGTTATTTTGCTGGATTATTGCAGATACGGTTAAAAAAGGTCGGGATAACACGCGTTTTGACCACGAAATGAAATAATCCGGAAGCGAACCAATCCGAAATCGAATCAATTGTAGGGTCAAGGGTTTCGTACTGGCGTAACTGCCATACAGCGGGGAAAGAAATTGAACCGAATGGGAGAGTGTGACCTTGTGGAGCTTCCGTTTCCGTGCCGCGTCTATGTTGAGGTAGAATCGCAGCAAAGAAATAGTCCATAGGGGACTTATTTTTGTTTCCAAGGGCTTGGTATGGTTCAAAATGGTATACAGATTAAACTGGTGGCTGGAACAACTCTAAATGTGTTTTGGGTCCGGTTTTACTATACGTATTTGTAATTTTAAATACAAGTTGGTAGTTCAAGGTCTCTGAATGCGTACTGGAGTAAATTATCAGACGCTCTGGCTGGTTCCATCCAAAGACTAGCTCCGGTCTTGCGCCGCTCGCTATGCAACAGAAAATATGAAGGTCACCATAATTTATTGTCACTTAACCACCTAGGTATTTTGGCCGTTGCGTGTCAAAGCATGCCAGTCATTTCTGTTTAGCGACAACTGGTACCAATTGGAAATATCAGAGGAGTTCAATTCGTCCCCCACCTGATGGTTCCATTTCAGTCGAGGCCTTCTCCTTCCTCTGCTGCCGAATTTGAGCGTCGATAGGAAAACCTTCTCGATTGGAACTTCTTTGTTCATTCACATAACATGAGTCAGCCAGCGGAGCTTTTGGGGTTGGATTCGTTGCACTATAGCCAAATCTGCGTAAAGAAGTACAACAGTAAATTTACTTCAATATTTGCCGTTGGGATTGCGGGAAAGACCATAAATGATAATAAGGATCGAGGCATATAGGAGGAGAAAACCAATATATATCATCCATCGGTAATTTCGTCAGAATAGCTGATAGAACCCAGTAGAAAATGCCTTGGATGAGTTTATCCTTGAAGCGGATCTATATAATGGCCGACAGACTGGAAAGAGTTTTTCTTGGAATGGATTCCCGGGCATAGGAGACATGAATGCACTGAACGTTAGAGGAACTACTAGCAAAACAGAGACTCTGTTACGCCGGTGGTGTGACCCTTAATCCGTCAGTGATATGGAGTCCACACCCAGAAAGTATATAAAGCCACAGCCTTCCTTACGATCCTTGTTCTACTTACAATCATTGATCACAAAATCAAAGACTACGAAAATTATAATCTACGTTCATTTGAGAGCATTTGATTGCAATCACTTTTCACCTACAATCATTCCCTACAACCCCTCACTCACTTTCGTCTAAAAAGCTGACGGCCTTCAAAGCAGCAGTGTTGATTGCGTCTATGAGTTGATTGAAATCAGACTGATTGCAAACACAATTGATTGTAACTAATCGACGGTTGTAGATTGATTGTCGATTGTAATTTTTACAATGAAGAAAAATCGAAAAGCCACTGACTGGCTGAAACTACAGATAGGTAGGTATATATGTAGGTACCTATAAGACCTGACTCTACGGTCCAAAATAGCTTTTGCCGTTCACAATCTATGAATAAATGTATAGAACCTATGTAAAACAATCAAGTTTTAAAAATAGTCTTTCAAAATTTATGAAAAATATTTTTCTTTTATTTTGTATGGAAAAAATTTTGAGGTTAATGCATTTGTTAAAAAATGTAAAAGTGATTTATTAAAATTCTTATTTATGTGCCCCAAATATCTTTTAAAAACCTAAAATTCTCGCTTAACATTTTATTACAAAATCAGAAGTCATTTTTGACATGTGTAGACATATGTATCTTTTAGGAATGTGACTCGTTGTGTGTAAACGTGTTGTTATTGTACTTTGTTAAACACCTTTGCGGCGACAACCAGTGACTATTTTTAGTTCCTTTTTTTCTTTCACAATGGTCTGCTGAAATGTGTTCCAAGTAGATTACTTATTATGTGATTTGAGTGTATGATTTTCCTAATTCATTTCCACGAACTCGACGTGTGGCGGGAAAATGTTCCGGTCCTCGAGTTTTTCGAGTTTTTCGTCTTTTTTATTTCTTTTGTTAATGCGTATGCCAGCAAGCAATCAAGAGACGGCAGTTGGCGACCAAAACAGAGCCCAACAGTTCAGCGAAACGTAACGAACGTGGGAAGCACACAATTGATTCCGCTGGAAAAGGTGGAACGGCGAGGAACACACAATCATTTGGTCTATCTCTAAATGTTGATTTGGCTGGCGCATCATCATCCTAGTTCTATGAGGTAAATTCAAGCAGACGTACAAGGTGTGTGTATGTATGTATGCAGGTATGGATATACATTAGACCGTTATAGAAAAAAAAAATCGGACAGACATGATATTTGTAGGTCATTTATAGGACTCTTAGAATTAAATAGCCCCCATTAAACCACCAAGATGTCAAAGCAAACAATTTTTTATACCCAGCGTACTAGTACTAGTAGAAGGGCATTATAATTTTGTCCACATAACGGTACTACATAACGGCAAAAAATAATCGAGATAGATATAGAGTTCTTAGGTTGAAAAGAGGAGTTCATTAAGGCATGTCCGTCCATCTATCCGTCCGTCCGTCTGTCCATGTATAATTGGTAATTTGGTATAAAGATTACTTTCTCACCAAGGTTGCTATTAAAAATGGGTGAAATCGGGTGATAACCACGCCCCCTTTTTCGATATCGAAAATTTCGAAAATCACATAAATTGACATAACTTGAGTAAAAATTGAGTTATTTCCATGCAATTTAGTATACAGGTTACTTACTGGCCAAGGTAGGTTTCTATTGAAAATGGATGATAACCACGCCACTTTTTTCGGGAGGCATTTTTGAAAATTCGACTAGTCGTAACTTTTAAACCGATTACGGTAAAACGATGACATTTGGCTCAAAGAATACTAGTATCGTTGGGAGTATACCTGATGAAATTGGACGAAGTCGCTTCCCGACCACGCCCACACATAATTCAGCTAAAATAGTATAAATTCGTAGGTAAATCCTCCTAGGGCCTATGTATACATATCATTGGCAAGTCATGGTATTATTATCTCGTTCTGAAGCTAAGCAACAATACAAAGCGATTTGACAAGATCCTTCAACGAGATCGAAATTGCAATCATCGTAGCTGGTATTGTTTGTAGGATTTTTCAACTTGTTTTCGCCAAAAACTCAAAAGAATGATTTGATAAGAATTATTCAAAAAATTTTCAAAATTCTAAAATAATAATCTATATATATAAAAGAAAGTGATGTTAGTTCAAACACTTATAACTCAAGAACGCCTGCACCGATTTGGATGATGGACACCAATTCAGATTGCTCTTTGGCCAGAATAGGAGAATATCCAAAATAAATTCCCGAAAAATTCCCAAAAAAAAAAAAAATGTTTCCCATACATTTTGTATGGTATGAATTTTTGTTATCTATATATATAAAAGAAAGTGATGTTAGTTCAAACACTTATAACTCAAGAACGCCTGCACCGATTTGGATGATGGACACCAATTCAGATTGCTCTTTGGCCAGAATAGGAGAATATCCAAAAAAATTCCCGAAAAATTCCCCAAAAAAAAAAAAAATTTTTCCCATACATTTTGTATGGTATGAATTTTTGTTATTTTATATAAAGCGTTCTTGCGTTACGTTGTGACGGGTGACTCGCAAGATATATGTATCACCCTCTCACAAAATTAAATGTAATTTCGCTTTTTCAATACAATGCCACTTCACCACGAAAGAAGTTTTTACAAATTAAGAGGTGATTTACATAAAATTTGCCCACGCATATTGACAGATGACCGCCCTATAAGTTCAAAATGTTTTAACATTTTGCACCGCTTTACGTTCCACATACTTTGTATGAAAGTGGATCTAATTGCATTGCGAACGTACTGTAACTTAAAATCCAGGTTCCTGTATTTCCAGAAGATGGCGGTGTGTGCAATAACTTATGACAGCTTTTGACAGTTATTCAATTTTAATGAGCACCTTATTTTCAAACGTTTATTTGTGAAATTTCACAAAATTGATTGAGTCAGGTGTAGTGGAAATTGTGAATATTAATATTTATGTGATTCAAAGTTTTAATTTCGGAGTGTGCAATTAATTTTTCTGCGAATTAAATTGAATTCTCGGTTCATTTTACTGTGTTAATTATTTTTGTTGTGGAATTTTCAAACGGTAAGTTGCCATCAAAGATATTTATTTTGTGACGGTTTGACATTTGTTCATTTAACAGTGTCTTTCAAAATGCCGCGAGTCAGAAGATCAAATCTTTCGCGTCAAACCCGCAATGCAAGTAGACTTCGGAATATCGTCAACCAATTAAATACGAACGAACAACAAATCATAAGAGAAGAGCGCCGCGTTAGTATAGCCCAACATCGTGCATCACAAACGCAAAGAGAAAGACAGGCGGTAAATGAGGCGGCTCAGCTAACAATGAGAAATCGTCGAGCATATCAACCAACGCAAGAGCGTGGAAATCGAAATCAACGATTAAGAAGAAGTGCTTCAAATGTTGATTTGGATAGAGTAGCATTTCATTACGATTGCACAATTGACTAAAGCTCGCATCCTTCCATTCAAATTGGCCGAATGGAGGTTTTGTGTAGCCATTGCAGTGCATTGAAGTTCGCGGGAGAAACACCTGGGTTATGCTGTCTCAGTGGCAAGGTTAAATTACCACTATTACCCCTGCCGCCAGAGCCATTGCATTCCCTACTTCGTGGTGAAACATTGGAATCACGTCATTTTCTATCAACCATTCAGAAATATAACGGATGCTTTCAAATGACATCATTTGGAGCAGATATTATTGATGAACCTGGATTCAATCCGACGTTCAAGGTGATAAAAGACTAAAAATATTGTTAAAAAATGTAGATTAAATAAATAAAAATATTTGATTATAACTTCCTCATCGACTCCACAGATCCAAGGCCAAATTCACCATCGAATTGGGGCATTACTCCCACTTGAAGATGCACAACATAAATTCCTACAAATATATTTCATGGGCAATGTGGAAAATCAACTTGATCAGCGTCAAATAATCAATCCTGCAATGAGAAGAGGAATTCTTGGAGATCTGCAGCAGCTACTTCATGAACATCATGCATTGGTTCGGTTATTCAAAACTGCGTTGGATCGAATGCCAACTGACGACTATAAAGTTGTGATTAGGGCTGATAAACGACCGACTGGAACACATGAACGTCAATTCAACGCTCCAATAAAGACTGCCGTACACCTCTGTGTGAACGTGACCGTGAACGAGTGGAGACTTTCTATTGCGTTCACAAAGCAAAGAATTCCAAATCAATTCTTTTGTACGTTCACGCACATCTGTCAACTGAGTTCAATTCTCCAAAAATTGTAGAAAACAAGTACGGAAGTCTAAGTTCGGGTGAAACCGAACATTACATACCCATCTGTGCACATAAAGTGGGCGTGATCGTTCACCGATTTTTCTTATTTTCTGTGGTAGTACTCTACATAAACATAACATGCCTGGTACCTAGTTTCGTAAATCTATCTCACACCGTTCTGAAGTTGTTAGCAGTCGAATTTAAAAATTGCTTGACTCATAAGTGGGCGGTGCCACGCCCACTTTCCAAAATTTTGAAAAAATTATGTAAAGAATATGAAAGTTGATGTATGTACCAAATTATATTATTATAGCGAAATCAGTTAATTAGATATGGACTTTTCAATATTTCCACCTCCTTTCAATATAACTTTTATGAAAAAGTAGGCGTGGTCGCGAAGCGATTTCGTTTATTTTCTATAGCTGAATTTACCACAACAATAGTAAGTCCTCTACGAAATTTCGTTATACTAGCATAAACTGTTCTGAAGTTATTAAGAGTCAAAATTTTAAAATTTCTTCAAAGATACGTGGGCGGTACCACGCCCCCTTTTCAAAAATTTTTATAAAATCGGCCTTAGAACATCTAAATCAATACATATTGCAAATTTTATCATTGTAGCTGCTTCTAATATTGAATTAACCCATTTTATACGTTTTTCGAAATTTTCGATATCGAAAAAGGGGCGTGGTTATGGTCCGATTTTACCCATTTTCAATAGCAATCTATTCTGAACCCAAATAAGTACGCATGCCAAATTTGGTGAAGATATCTCATTATTTGCTCAAGTTATCGTGTTAACGGACAGACGGACGGACGGACGGACGGACGGACGGACGGACAGACGGACGGACATGGCTCAATCAAATTTTTTTTCGATCCTGATCATATTGATATATGGAAGTCTATATCTATCTCGATTCCTTTATACCTGTACAACCAACCGTTATCCTAACAAAGTTATAATACCCTGTGTACAAGTACAGCTGGGTATAAAAATAAGAATTTGGCGTGGTAATTTGCAAAATTCAACACTCACATGCGAGACCATTGTGTCACTTTGCGTTCGCACACGTTTCACAGTCAGATTGTAAAATAACCGTTTTAGAGCATATTTAACACTTTCACTTAGTTTTAAATGCAATAATATCAAAGATATTTTAGTTATTTATCAACCATCACAATTTTTTTTGATAAAAGGAAAAAAATCAACATATTACACAAAAGGAAAATTGCTCACGCTCACGCATGTTCACGCTCAAAAAGAACTGTAAATAGGGCTTAAGGGGAAATGTAGCCAAAATCGACACAAACGCAAACCAACCAGCAAGTATTTTTACATGTGTTAACAGATTTTCTAAAATTTTAAAAGACTGCCGACACTGTTGAATTAAATCTTAAATTTGTATTATTATTTGTTTTGAGCTTTCAGTTAATGAATAAAAAAGTGAATGAGTTTTTATATTGTTAAAAAATAAATATATTTCTAACTAATAAAATAAATTTCAACGGATAAACAAACTTTCGCTTATAGAAATTTTTATTTCAAAGGCAATATTACGCAGGGCAACGCCTGCGGGGTCAGCTAGTATAAAATAAAAATTTGGAATTAAAAATCGCGTGATTTTTTATTGCAAATTTTCGCCTGCGGCGCTTTCATAGATATTTTTTAAATCATATTCTAAAATTATATCCGCAATTGACAAGGGGTATCGCAAGGCGAATTCATTACAGGTGTGTTCGAGCGAATTCAAATCTACACGCACGCACACACTCCTTGTGCCTAAAAATGCCAGACAAAGCAACAACATAAGAAATTTGACAGCTACGATTGGATTTTCAAGGAAGACGAAGAAGTCATATGGTGGGAAAAAGTCACCTGTAAATTTATTCGCCTTGGGGTATCGTATTCGTCTATCGTTGTATGTTTCCATGGTTTCCAATAAAATTTTGAAAAAATAGACAAATAGCACGAAATACTAGAGGTTGTGAATTACTTAAATATAATATGAAAATTTGTAATTAAAACATGTCTTATTTCTGTCTTGGAGATACGCTCTTAGCTTTGGATCTCATCTCATTTTTACTTGGGATTATGCCACTGCTTGGCGGCCGCCGTGGTGTAGCGGTTAAGTGTTCGGCCTTCTACACCAAGTCGTGGCAGTTCGATGCCCGGCAAAAGTAACATCAAAAATTATTTAGAAAAATAATTTTTCTAAACGGGGTCGCTCCTCGGCAGTAGTCTGGCAAACTCTCCGGGTGTATTTCTGCCATGAGAAGCTTCTCAGCAAAAAATTCAATTCCGTTCGGAGTCGGCAAAAACTGTAGGTCCCTCCTTCTTGTAGGAAAACTCAAAAGCAACACACCACAAGTTGGAAAGAGAAGCTCTGCTAAAATCTCGTTAGAGGTTATGATAACCTGTTGGTATATCGCCGCCATTCGTTTTTTTTTTTAAGGGGGCTGTCATAATCCCAATTTTCTTAGTTGGGATTTTGTCTCATTTTTATTTGGGATTATGACACCCAGCCTACTGTGTCATAGTCCAAAGTAAAAAAATTGGTATTATGACACTGCAAGAGGAGTGCCATAATCATAATTTTTTTACTTGGGACTTTGCCACTTGTGACTATGACATGTCACCAAAAAAAAACTTTTCACTTTTGAATGAAGTCCAGGGGAGCACAATTTTTTGTGCTTACGGTCTAATGTTCACGTGGTATTAACTTGTGATTCAAGAAATTTTTCCAAAAAGTTTGTACGCATTTTCCCCGTCAATTTTTAATGTTGACTGCATCTAAATGAGTCTTCATACATATTTTATGTTGGTGTATTGTCAATAATTTATTTAATTTGTATTCAGTTTCATTATGGGTTGGGCGACAAAATTATATGGATGGTAGTGATGTGCGGTTTCGAGAACTTAAGTAACCGTTTTATTCAAAGCTATTTTTAGGGTAGTTTGCCAAGGTACACACTTTTTGATAGCATCAAGTACTTAACCTTGCTCTTGTTTAGAGACAGACTAATTTTTTTCAACCCCTCTACCAGACCTGAGAAGATAGGGGTCATAGTTCTTCGGATATGTCACTTTGTAGATTCTTGGTTCTTTGTTGTTCCTTTGAAACCAGGTAATTTCCACTGTAGCCCTAAACACAGTTGAGTGGTGGGACTTAAATTCCATCGCCTTTGATTGCAAGATCAGCCGTTATTATTGGTTATACATGAATTTGTTCTGAATCCCTCTGCCATCTTCTGAACTCCTACAGTATCCTGCTCTGAGAGCAAATCTGACACCCTACAGGAGAACCAATCAGCTAATCACACAAAAGATGTTGGGCTTTTATCCCGGAAAAAGTAACATCAAATATTTTTTAGAAACAAGTTTTTCTAAAAGGCTTTTCAGCGGAAAATTCGTAGTCGGCAAAAGACTGGACCTACAGTAGGATTGTAGGAATAGTTTTAAAGCAGCAGGTTTATGATGATATGTATGTATCTTTTGGTATATCGAGCCATGCATTTTTGATCTGGTCGATGCTTATGCACAACCACTTATCTACCAGATGCAAAACCTCCCAAATGACGAAAGTGGCAAAAATGAGATTTGATAACCCTGAGTTCCAAAATTCCAACTGCCTAGCGAATGTAAGGGGTAGTAAATTTTAGCTGCAAAAAAACTTCGTAAAAAACAGAAATATCAGCAAATTTATTTGCAAAACCATCTATAGACCAAATAATTTCACAAAAAAAAAACATATAAAATTACTTGAAACTTCAGTTGAATTCTAGGTTATTCGGGTAAATATCACATTTTAAGGCATCGACGATTCGGTTCTTGTATGAAAAACTCACTAACCACACCAAACACATATACATACATATGTAGATGTAGGCTTACTGTAATAGTATTTGTTGCTTAGTTGCACATCCTCAAGTAGCAGGTAGCCAGATCTCAGCATACTTTGTTCAATTCACTTGGCAGCTAAGTCATTTCATTCATTCATATGTGAAGCTAATGACTTTGACCTGGCATTTGAGGTTTGTTGACAGATGTCGGTTTAATGTTTGTGCCGGTGTGTTGTTAATGGTTAACATAAAATAAAAACTGGATTGTATGTTTATCAGATATTTTACACTTAAAAATTAACATATCTAAGTATTTTTTTTTTTTCAAAAAATAATAAAAAAATTTACCTAGCTGTTTTCATTGTTAACTAATTTGTTTACTCCAAAAATTAGTTTCTTAGGATAAAGTAGTTTGAAGTTAATTTAATATCTCTCACCAGGGGCGGATCCAAGGGGTGCGTTTTCAGGCATGAGTTCCGACTCAATTTGCGTAGAATTATTATTTTTCGAAACTGCATTTTTTGAAACTAACGGTTCTTGGAATGTATTGTAAAAAACAATGTCAATAAGAGGCACTGTTGTCATGTCACATATTTTTTGTTATTGAATTTTAGAGTGGTGTCACACGTTACATCCATATTGAACATCTAAGGATTGCGATACATATGTAACGTGGGCAAATTAGATTAGATTGGATGGCATGCTACACGTTCAGTATGAATGTAGCAGCCATGGATGACGTCAATATGGATGTAACGTATGACATCCCTATTACGCAAACGGCCCAAAAGCTTAGGCCCCTGATATGGAATGGACGTTTTTCGACTTTCATGCAATCGACATTTTTGCAAACATGTCATGAAAACTAGTGGGGTGGTTTTCAGGTTCAAACCTTTAGTAAAAATTACACAAAAAATATAGTAGAAAATAAGCAAAAAATACAGTAAAAATACGCGAAAAATACAGCAAAATATAGTAAAAATTACACAAAACTTTTCGTAAAAAAAATTAAAAAATTTAGTAAAAAATTACACAAAAAATATAGAAAAAACTACCCAAAAAATATAGTAAAAATTACACAGAAAAAAATGGTAAAGTTTACAGAAAAAGTTTAGTGAAATTTACATTAAAAAATAAGCAAAAATACAGTAAAAATTGCACAAAAAAGACAGTCAAATTAACACAAAAAAGACAGTAAAAATTACACAAAAAATAAATGGTAAAAATTGCGCAAAAAAGGGCGCGAAAAATATAGTAAAAATTACAAACAAAGAAAATATAGTATAAATTATGCAAAAAACATGGTAAAAAATTACGCAAAAAATATAGTAAAAGTTACGCAAAAAACCAGTAAAAATGACGAGCAAAATATACTAAAAATTACACAAAAAATATAGTAAAAACTACGCAAAAATATAGTAAAAAATCACCCCAAAATATAGTAAAAATTACACAAAAATATATTCAAAAATCACACAATAAATATAGTAAAAATTAAGCAAAAAATATGATAAAAGTTGCACAGGACAACCCTGCAGCGAAAGCAACTAGTCAAAAACTACTTAACAACTAGTTGGTGCACCGGGCCCAACTAGTCAGTGCAAAACACTTTTTTCCCATATAGGCAACTGGTATTTTTTACGTGCTGATGTCCTACTAAATGTCAATTGTCAGATTTCGACCAGAACATACCAGTAATCTACTAGTCATGATATACTAGAATTATATTAATTGTAAAGTACCAGTCCAATACTAGTTCAATCTGGAATAATATGATTTCCATAAAATGAACTAGTCCCCATTCTAGTCCTAAAAGGACTAGTATTAAATATACTAGTCCCATAAATTGAAGCTGGCCTAGTATGATTTCAACCAGAATTTTCATGATTTACCCTTTATTTTATCATTTACCTTTATTTTCATGTTTATTCTTAAGAAAGCAGCGACTATTTGTATTTACACTATCACGAAAAACCATCTGTGAATTATAAGAGAAAAAAGAAGCAAATGAAACGAATTAATTTTGCATTTTTGAACTGGTATGATTTCATCCAGAAAAATCTAGTTGTATACTAGTATGAAATGGATATTTCCTGACTAGTATGAGTTCTGCGAGAACTGAGAAAATTATAGTTGTATACTAGTATTTTTCTGACTAGTTTGAGGTTTTGCTGCAGGGAAATTGCACAAAGAAATTGTAAAACTGCCAACTCATATTTTTGCGTTCACGTAATACACATCCGGTAACTTTTTAAACATTTTACTTGAGTTATACCTTGAATCTTACATTGCCCATACTAAAAAATGTAGATATATATTTTTTGAAAAACAAGCATAAAAGGCCAGCTTTAAAGAAACTGTGAATGAAAAATGTCCCCGAAATTAAAAGAAAAAATTTGAACCCCTTTCCAAAATCCTGGATCCGTCACTGTCTAAAGCAAACATCCCATAAATCTTAAGATCAGTCAAAGAAGTTGGACTCATCACACAGACACGTTGCGCTCTTTGTTCACCTAATGATTTAGTCGTAGCTGAGCAAGGGGCGAAATCACATCGCGTGGGGGTGTCGCTTGTTTGGTCAGCGAATGTTAAAAATATAGTTCGGACGATCACAGCGCTTGTATAAGCGTTCTCACTTATACACCTGCATTTACAAATCTGCCAACACATGGTCTAAAGGAAGCTAGCTAAAAAATCTGTAGAATACCGCTTTCCAATTCATGAATACCGCTTTCCAATTCAATGCCCACCGATCCGTTTAGGATCTAGGTGTGCGCAATAAAACAGAGCTGGTGATACCTGGGTGATTCGGCCATATTTGGCCCATCAAAAGGTGTACTCACCTCTTTCTAACCTCTTTTCAGACAGGCTATCTTTCTTTGATTATACAAAAAAAAACAAAAAAACATTTGTATACTTGATGCTTTGTTTATTTATATTTTATTTAAAGCTAACGACTAGACGAACGATATTATTTAGTTTAAAAATTGATAAAATTATGTAAATTTAAATACATGATTATCTTCATATGTTGTCTTATAATACAAACGTTCAAAAATATATGTTTTTATCTAACCAGTATGTATACGGACAGCACTAAGCTCACAACCCTAGCACATGACGTTTAATGGCTTTTTGAGGTTGCCAATAGCTATATAGCAAGATGTGTGGTTGCAAGTGGATGTCTGTTTTGGAGTAATATAAGTAACTCGTTCTATAAATAACCCAATATATTTCAAGCCCGCAATCCAGGAAGTCCTACTCAAAGATGCTTTTACCACTGTGTTGATAGTATATGTACTCACGATCAAAATAAAAGCTTTACGCCGAAACCCTTTTCGCTCCGCAGTGTAATCGCATTGTTAATGAATTGACTGGGCTTTATTGGCTCAGCGTCATAACAATTCTATTACCTTCACGATACAAACTCTGGCATTATTTCGTGCTTCGATTACCGTTCAATGCCGATATTCTCTCGAGAGGTAATTGGTGTGTGTGTGTGAGGCACTCATTTGGATAGGTCGATGTTGGAAAGAAATGTTGGAGTGGGAGTTTTCTGTGAGGAGTCTGATATAATAGGGTTAGGAAATTCCACCATTACTTAATCAGACAAGAGGTTATTAATTCTCTGACCTTAACAGTGGTGTGGTCTAGTTTTGTTTGAGAATGGCGATCCTCGTTGTCAATTCCCTGAAGTTAATGCACAATAGTTTTCATTATCTGACTTATTGACCCCTGCTCTTGAACAGATGGGCCCAGAGTGAGCAGAATAAATACAAGGAAGAAGTTACGTCTTGGATGCTAACGTGATCCTTCTGACCCGAGGTAGTTTGGAAGTGATTTGCGGAGCTCATTGGGTTATTGTTTTCTTTTTAATTGGAAACCCCCGCTAGACCACCTCATCCTGCAATACTCCTTCTATCACAGTCAGGGGCTCCTCATTTCCTCTCATTGTTATAACTATTTCAATACTCGCCCTTGCTATTACGGCGGGGATCATATAATTTTCGGATAGCTTTTCTCTCGAGTACTTCAAGAGCCATCTCACCTTGTTTCGAAACTGTCCATCCGAGCCGTTTGATGAGAGACTTATAGAACGTTTTCTTCGTTAGTCGCTTAGTGCTGCCCGTACTTAAGTGCTAAGCATATTTTTACATTACCATCAAATTTTTACATACATAATACATATGTACGATAAAGCTAAATTTGTTCAATTTCACGTCTCAATAAACGGAATTCTTGACATTTAGGTACATATGTACATACAAACATACACTATTTTTAATATACAATATCTACTTTATATTCTTTACTAACTTCTAGCTAACTTAAATAAAATTTTCCAAAAATAAATGCAATTTTTGCTTAATTGAAATTTCAAGTTTACATCAAAAGGGTTTCTAAGGAAGTACATAGTTTTTTAATTGATTTCGTAAGATTTCTAAGTAAAATGTTTTTCATAATAATAAATAAGTATTTAAGTAAATATATATACGTAAATAGTTATAGAATTAGTAAAAAAAAAAAAACCTTGTTTGATCTTAAACCCAATTCCGCATTGGCTATAAAGCATCATTATGACTTTTGGAAAGTGTCGTCTCAATTTGATCGATACGTCGAAACGATGAAATATATGAATTACTGGTCTGCGTTACTATCGAGTTGTTGGACGAGCTCTGTAAAATATAAAATATGAAGAAGAAGACCAAAAACACAATACAAATTTCTTAAATAAAACGCAGCACAATTTTTTTTTTTTTTAATTTTAGGTTAGGGTAGAGTAAAAAGAGATGAACCTTCTTCTGTCGATATGAGCGACCACGCACTCGTGTTGTATTCCGCCTCACCGGATTGTTGTTGGTTGACTTTTGTGATAGACGTACCGAGCTGAAGGTACTACCACGTCGACTTCGTCTTATTTGCGGTGAGGGAGTGCCAGTCGCTGCAAATCCATTGGAAAGCAATCACAAAAATGAAATAGAACCAATTGTATGTCAATACATAGTATGTGTGTATATGTAGTATATAAAAATGTCCCGTTAAATTTGACTTACGTGTTCCCGCTATGGTGGCGCTACGTTTCGTTGCTTGCAACATACCAAAGACCACAGCGCTGAATGAGCCATGATGCGATGTTTGACGTTGTAAATTTGAAGCCTGTGTCAATGGCACACCCGCCGGCAAACGGACCGGTGACGATAATTGACTTTCACTGACACCTCGAGGATGTACAAAGTACGTGACCATTAGACCTTTGCCCTTCACATTAATCTCGCCGCGTTTCTAAGAAAGCGAAAAATATTAACAGATCAAAATACATAAATATGTAAATGTAACTAGAACAGAGCTCTGTATACGGTTATACCGAATGGCGTATACTCTTCAAAAATAATAGGTTAAGTGCAAAATAGAACATGTTACATACATATGTATATTGGAAATATATACATACATATGTATGTGACGGCGATCATTTATGTTTCGAAAAATATTTAAAAGAACCAAAAAATAAATCTGCATACCAAGGACTGAAACCGAAACTGAAACCGTAACCGATTAAAACCGATTAATTTTTCAAAACCGAAACCGTAACCGTTATTTTGATCTGAAAAATAGCGAAACCGAAACCGTTTGAAAGGTCGGAACCGATTCCAAATGGTTTTAAATTTTTTAATGTCTTACTTCTTTTAGTGGGCGCACCGGTATTTTCTTTTATAAAAAGTTACCCTGAAAGATTTCTATTGAAGGAAGGAAATCTGGCTATATGTAGTTGAATGAAGCCATCGAAAAAGATTAACGAGATTCGAAAAAAAAAATGAGATTCGCGTAAAGTTCCGTGTTAAAGCATATTGGCAAACTTAATTTTTCTAAAAGTTTCGGATAGATGTAAACTCCGTAAACACATCAGAGGTAGCCACAATTATGTTATTATTGACACTGTTGTTGTTGTTGTTGTTAGCAATGCATTGCCCTGTCTAGAGTGTATGATCATTCCGAAGATCTTCATCAAGCTCTTCTAAGGGAAGTCCAAGGAAACGTGCAGTTTCAACAGGCTTTGCCCAGAGGGACAGAGGGGTTAGAAGAGTAGGTTCAGATGAACAATTGAAGAGATGTAGAGTATCATTGGGGGTCCTCCCACATGCAGGGAATGTGTTTGAGATTGTATCATTCAGTCTGGATAAGTAGGAGTTTAACCTCACACGGTATCCAGACCTAAGCTGTGCCAAGGTGACTCTTGTTTCCCTTGGTAAGGTCCGTTCTTCTTCAGCTATATCCGGTGGAGGACTGGATGTCGGTTTGAGCCCGCTTACACATCATAATGCTTACGGAGATGTTTCCTTATGTCTCTCGGGGGCGGATCTGTGTCCAAAAGATGACGGTTTGGATGTGCTGGCTTGTGGCGTGCTCTTTTACATTGAGCAGTTTTGCCTCCTGATGGAGGTGAGACTCGGAAGACATGAGGAGTTACCCGTAGCAGTTCTGATGGCAGTATTTTGGAAGACTTGTAACTTCATCCAGTTGGTGTTATGTACATTAGGCGACCATATGGGTGCAGCATAGTCAAAGACTGGTCGGCCAATGGCCTTATATGTAGTCAGCAACGTTTCTTTGTCTTTTCCCCAAGTACTGCCGGCAAGTGACTTGAGGATCTTGTTGCGACCACGTACCTTTGAGACCATTGCAGACACATGACCAGCAGATGAGAAAGTATTATCCAGTGTCACCCCTAATAACTTTGGGTGGCTGGAAAGGTCGCAGAGGTAACCCTTGATTTTCGCACAGAGTTCATCAGTATAGGGGCCGTTCCCCGTCGCCATTATTGTACAGTCGTCGGCATATGAAACGACGGTGACGCCCTCTGGTGGTGGGGGCATCTTCGATAGATAGAAGTTAAACAGTGTGGGGGATAGGGCACCACCCTGTGGCACCCCCTGTCTAATACGTCTAGGTTTTGATGTTGCGTTTCTAAAGATAACCGACACCTGCCGTCCATTCAAATAATTAGCGGTCCATCTCTTTAACCCATCAGGTATCTGTGTTTCGAAGAGATCTTGTATGAGAGTGGCATGATTACCTGTGTCAAAAGCTTTCGACAGGTCAAGTGCCACTAACACAGTCCTGTGATTTGGTTGGTTTTGATTTATTGACACTAAATGATAGTTATAGAAAAAAGGTGTCAGGTTAATTTCACAAAATTTAATAGAAGAAGAAAACGGAAGTAAATAATGTCTGACAGTTAACAGGCAGTGCTTCCAAGCAATTCAATTAGGCTCGAATAGTTAGAGAAGATAGACTTTAACCAGTCACCTACCTACGGAGTTTTATAAATAATAGCCGATACACAAAATAGTAAATATAATACCAAAAAATATTTTTGTTGAAATACGATACATATCTCATTTCATAAAAAAAAAAATCAGATAGGTGGCAACCCCGTGAAACATCTTAGTTAACACAGTAGAGGAACTTGAAATGTGATACCTTCATATTCTCAAAAGTTCATCCAAATGGTTTTCGAGGTAATCGTGGATAAGACAAATAAAACAAGTAAGGAGAAGGCTATCTTCGGCTGTACCGAAAGCTTTATACCTTTCTTGAGTATGAGTCACATTATTTGAAAAAAAAAAACGAACAAACTATAAAAGAGTGATGTTCTTACGCTGATAAATAGAGGATATATAGCCCAAACCCCATTTATCGATACAATCGATTGTATGAGGGCTATGTGAAAAATTAGTTTAACATTACTGTTTTTCAGTTTCAAAGTTCCAAGATTCTACCTGTTTAGTTACAGGAGTTATAGCCCAAAAAGGCGTTCATCGGAACTGTCGATTGTATGGAGGCTATGGGAAATATTAATCGAGCCTGAATAATTTTCAACATAGATTTTTCTCATGCAAAAAGAGCGATAGTTACAAAGTTTCACTTTCCTACTCGTTTAGTTACAGTAGTGATAGCCCAAAATCCGTTTATCGTAACTATCGATTGTATGCGGGCTAAGAGAAATATTAATCGAATCTTAATTATTTTTAACATCAATATTGCCCATGTAAAAAGAGCAGAGGCCACAAAATTTTACATTCCTACCTATTATAATACAGGAGTTATAGCCCAAAATCCGTTAATCGGAACAATCGATTGTATGGGAGCTATATGTAATCTAGTTGGTTCCGACAAATGTGTAATCCGACATAAAAGGAAAGCTGCACACCAAATTTCAGCCGGATATCTCAAAACCTGAGGGACTAGTTGGCGTTCAAACAGACGGACAGACGGACATGGCTCAATCAACTCAGCTCATTGTCCCGATTGTCTATATCTTCTTCTTCTCATACTTACAAACATCGGACCAAAATTATAATGCCATTTCATGCTCATGAAAGGTATAAAAATTACAGAATCAGGTGGCAACTCTACCTTGAAATGCGACGTAAAATACTATATCCATGTTCATGAAAGGTATATGTGTTTTAAGAACTAAATTTAAATTAACTTCTCACTCACCACGCAAGTGTATCCTTTGTCCTTAAGTAGCTCTGATGTTTTGGTAGGCACTTGCACACGCCAATTCTCTCCCGTAGAGTCCATACGTGATGCTACGTTCACTGTATTTCCCCAAATGTCATAGACAGGCTTGCGTGCCCCAATTACACCACTTACTAGTGGACCACTGCAGATGCCAACACGCAATTGAAAATTATTAAATGCCTCCTTATTGATTTCTTCCAGTTTCTGCTTCATAGCAAAAGCGAATTCAACTAGATCACAAACGCTATCCTCTGCGGTTTCGCCACGCGCGTGCAGATGTGCTGAATTGAGCCCGGATGCGGCCATGTATGTGGCACCGACTGTCTTGATTTTTTCGATAGATGCGAAACGGGGTTCCTCAAGGAGTTCGTCGAAGTCACCTGTGGGTTGGAAATGAAGGTAATTTTTGTACGTATAATGATTGTGTGGGGGTTAGGGATAAGGTTAGGGTTAGGGGTAATGATAGGGTTAGGGATAGGGATAGGGATAGGGATAGGGATAGGGATAGGGATAGGGATAGGGATAGGGATAAGGATAGGGATAGGGATAGGGATAGGGATAGGGATAGGGATAGGGATAGGGATAGGGATAGGGATAGGGATAGGGATAGGGATAGGGATAGGGATAGGGATAGGGATAGGGATAGGGATAGGGATAGGGATAGGGATAGGGATAGGGATAGGGATAGGGATAGGGATAGGGATAGGGATAGGGATAGGGATAGGGATAGGGATAGGGATAGGGATAGGGATAGGGATAGGGATAGGGATAGGGATAGGGATAGGGATAGGGATAGGGATAGGGATAGGGATAGGGATAGGGATAGGGATAGGGATAGGGATAGGGATAGGGATAGGGATAGGGATAGGGATAGGGATAGGGATAGGGATAGGGATAGGGATAGGGATAGGGATAGGGATAGGGATAGGGATAGGGATAGGGATAGGGATAGGGATAGGGATAGGGATAGGGATAGGGATAGGGATAGGGATAGGGATAGGGATAGGGATAGGGATAGGGATAGGGATAGGGATAGGGATAGGGATAGGGATAGGGATAGGGATAGGGATAGGGATAGGGATAGGGATAGGGATAGGGATAGGGATAGGGATAGGGATAGGGATAGGGATAGGGATAGGGATAGGGATAGGGATAGGGATAGGGATAGGGATAGGGATAGGGATAGGGATAGGGATAGGGATAGGGATAGGGATAGGGATAGGGATAGGGATAGGGATAGGGATAGGGATAGGGATAGGGATAGGTATATGGATAGGGATGGGATGGGGATGGGGACAAGATACGATATTGATAGGTAATAAGATTTAATACTCACAAATAATCTCATTTAAAATTCGTATGCATGCCTTTCCATTATCGATATCCTCTGAATAAAAATCTTGAAAGTTTGGTATCGAAGCAAACATAACACCACAAAGTGAATGATTCTTCGAATACAACTCATCCGTATGCTCATCAGAGAGATAATACGCCGCTACATGATGTGGCAAAATATTCTGAAAACACACAAACAATAAATAAATAGATTAACACAGTAGCAGCATTAGGCAGTGATTAATTAACATTTCACCGATTTTATTGCTACAAAATTACTTTTCAAATATTTTCAGTTGAAAGTATTTCTAGCAAATAAACCTCCAACTCGTTCTTGTTCTTTGAGTAAATTTACTTAAGATTTATTTTACCTTAATTAATGTGTCATTTAGTGCACGATTCGATTTCATATTCATTAATTCACGTTCAGCTTGTTCCTTCCAAATGAAATCAAGACGCGAAGTGACCTGATGTTTAATGTGCAGCAAAAAAATATTTTAAGTACAACAACGATTTGCAGATAAAAACGGAAATGAGAAAAAGGCGAGAAAATCAGTAAAAACGAAATTAATTATGTGCAAAAGAAAAGATTTTAATTGTTCGCTTGTTTGTTGTGCGCATTGGAGCAACGTAAAAGATGGAATTGTATGATCAGCGAACCATAAAAGTTGGCATCGTGGGAAATGTGAGAAAGGGTTTTTTGAATTTTCAAGATCAAGACACTTTACTTCTAATTCAAGAAAAATAGACAAAGTAAAGACCAGCAGGAAAGCGTTTCTATAATCTGGTCTATGGACTTGATCTATCTACAGGCACTCCTGAATATCTTCAAAAAAAAAAAAAAAAATAATAATAAAAAAATTATAATAATAAGAAGTAGGTAAAAATGAAATAGAAACCACAATGAAATTTTCATAGACATTGATTTCTCCCAGACAAATTCGAAAAAAATAAAAATATAAAATAAATAAATAAAATACACTAAAAAAATATCAAATACAAAAAAATAAGAAAAAGAATAAAATCAAATAATGTTAAATAAATTAATACCTATAAAATAAATTAAAATAGAATAGAATCTGATAAATTTAAAAAAAAAACAAGTAAGGAAGTCTAAGTTCGGGTAAACCGAACATTAAATACCCAGGGGTAGTTTTCATATGATTTTCGAAATATTCCATTTCGGAAGTGGGTGTGGTTGGGAAGCGGTTTCGTCCAATTACATCAGGTATACTCCCCATTATGCTAGTATACCTTGTACCAATTTCATTGTTCTACCGTAATCAGTTTAAAAGTTATGACCCGTGAGATTTTCAAATATGCCTCCCGTAAAAGTGGGCGGTGCCACGCCTACTTTTAAAAATTTATCAAAAAATTATAATAGAATGACTATGTTGTTCATCCTATCAAACTATATCATTCTGGCCATTTCCGTATCCAAATTATATCAATTTAGGTAATTTTCGAAGCTTTCGACATCGAAAGTGGGCGTACTTGGAGAGCGATTTTATCCAATTTCATCAGGTAAACTCCCAACGATACTAGGAGGCTTTGTGCAAAATTTCATCGTTCTACCCTAATCAGTTTAATAGTTACGACCAGTCGAATTTTAAAAAATGCCTCCCTTAAAAGTGGGCGGTGCCACGCCCACTATAAAAATTTATTGAAAAATCATAAGAGAATGACCAGGGGGTTTCAACTATAAAATTATATAATTTTAGCCGTTTCAGATACCGAGATATGTCAATTTGTGTGATTTTCGAAATTTTCGATATCGAAAAAGGGGGCGTGGTTATCATCCGATTTCGCCCATTTTCAATAGCAATCTACCTTGGGCAGAAAGGACGGGTATACAAAATTTCATGCAAATATCTCAAGTTTTGACCAAGTTATCGCGTACATGGACAGACGGACGGACATGCCTTAATCATCTCCTCTTTTCAACCTAAGAACTTTTATATATGGAACTCTATATCTATCTCCATTATTTTGTGCCGTTACGTACTACCGTTATGTGGACAAAATTATGATACCTTTGTACTAGTTCTAGTACGCTGGGTATAAAAAATACGCAAATAAAATAAATAAAAAATCAAATAAAATTATAAAAAAAAAATAAAATTTAAAAAATAAAATAAAACAACTAAATGTGAATAAAAATTAACTAAATTCAAATTAATTAAAAATATAACATAATACGTAGACATTAAAAAAAGTAAAAATAAAAAAAAAATAAAAAAAAAATAAAAACTAAATGTAAATAAAATGAAATAATACAAAATAAAATAACTGAATAAACTTAAAATACTAAATAAAATAGAAATAAAATAAAATAACAAAATACAAAAAAAAATCAATAGCTTGTAGTATTGATCGATTTTTTGGCAAAACAATAAATTTCCGAGATCTGTTTGGCCCACTATTTCGAAGACATATCAGTAATGTAATGGCGGCCGCCGTGGTGTAGCGGTAGTGTGTTCGGCCTACTACACCTAGGCGTTGGGTATCGATACCCAGCAAAAGCAACATAAAAAATTATTTAGAAAAAGAATTTTTCTAAACGAAGTCGCCCCTCGGCAGTAGTTTGGCTTCTCAGCAAAAAAAAAAAACTCATTTGCTTTGCAAGTGCCGCTCGGTGTCGGCAAAAAACTGTAGGTCCCACCAACTTGTAGGAAAAAATTAAAAAGCAACACACCACAACTAGGAAGAGAAGCTCGGCAAAAATCTGGTTAGAGGTTATGATAGCCTGTTGGTATATCGCCGCCATTAGTTATTTTTTTTAATAGTACTGTAATTAGATATAGATCTATAAAAAATATATCCAGTTGGCGGGGGCAACGTTGTATTCCTCTCCGACCGCTATTTTATTTAGAGTCCGGTAGGTAGTATGCCTAATTTGAAGCAGGGACTGGAAAAGGAAACGATAACCGTAACCGATTAAAACCATTTCATTTTTCAAAACCGAACTCGTAACCGTTATTTTTATTTCAAACCTGTTTTAGTTTTTTTAATGTTACTTTATTTTTTGGACACTAGTCCCCGTTACGCGAAATTATCGTAAGCGACAAAATAAAAATTGTATAGTAGAGAATTTTTTTGTTTTTTATTACGATAAAAAAGGAAGGCGATTTTTGGCACAATTATAAGGATTTCAGCTATAAAATTTTAGCGGATAATGCGCTGCGGGATTCAAAACAAAGTTGCATCAAAAAGTAAATTAAAAAAGGACGTGTGGCACTCGTGGACTGCCGCGGTAAAGCTATTGCATATTATCAACTTATGCGATTAAAATATTTATGCAACATTTTGTTTTTCTTTGATATTAGTTCAAGTTTTGTCTTTGATATTAATTGATGTTACACTTTGTAAGCGTGGTGACCGACAAGAAAACAAATTTTTACTTTTAAGCTTGGTATTGTCTTCATGCGTGAAAAATGTTGCAAGTAGCTTAAACACCATTTTAAAACACTTTTTTGATAAATGAAGTATAACAAAGGTTTCTAACATAGTATTACTACCGTGTAGAGTAGTTTTTCAAGCCGTAAAATCAAAGGATTTGGAATTATAGGCGTTACCAACATTTCACGGCAAAAAAAGTTGCAAAGGCAATTACGCCATGATAAATCAAGTTCAAGACGTGAAAAGGACTGAATAAGATGGGAAACGATGATAGTAACATATTTTTTATTCTAGTCATTAAGATTGCGAATTCAAATGTTTTCTAGGCCACTTGCAACATTTTTCACGAAGACAATACCCAGCTTTATTGAATACTAGCAGAGTACCCATTTTATACATACCTGATTTTAAACCACATTTAAATAAAAGTAAGTTACTTCATGTTAGTAATTTGAGCTTTTAATTAGTTAATTATTTATAATTAATTATTTATAATTGAAATTATAGCTTTATGGTAACTGAAATAGGAAACATACGTTTGTTGTGGATTCTTTTGGATCATTATTTATTTTCAAATTGAATTTTTCAAAAAGAAAACTTGTCAGCCGCTCTGATTTTTTATCAGCGAAGTTGATATTGAAATCGCCGGCCAAGATAAGTGGAAATTTATCACCATTTGTACCAAGTGTTTTTGCCCCTTCTACCGAGTACTCCAGTAAAGTGCGATGAATAAAATGCTCTACCTCTTCCAATTTTGGATTCGGCGAAATGTAGATTGCTACCATGACAATTTGTAAACCATTACTAAGTTTGCATAAGCACGCAGAAATATCTCCAACAAATGAGTACATATCATTAACATCGCTAACGTGTCCATTATTTATTTCAATATTCAGAGACATAATATTAGTAACATTATTGTTATTTTGGTAAATAGCTACACCACCCTTAGGAGCAGTATCTCGTTTGAATTGAACAATACATTTGAAATTAGGTATTTCAATCGGATTATCACGCGTCATGCAAGTTTCGGTAAGAAGTAAGACATTTGTTTGTCTGGTAACTGAATCTTGTAAATCGTATTTGTGACTATTTAGACTTTGGCAATTGAAAGTCATTATTGAAATGCCATTTCTATTACTAATGAAATCTAAGACGCTTTGAGCTATCGTCTGAACATTATTTAAAGACAATCTTTTAAATTCTTGCAACAAAGATGCAGTCGATGCAGCTTGCTTTCGATTATGATAAAACTTAAATGCGGCATTATCGTTTTTGGTCGTGATATACAATTTTTCATGAACGTTTGAGTTCATATAAATATTGATGATGTGACGTTAACTCATGAACATTTGAGTTCATATGAATATTGAAGATGTGACGTTGACTCATGAACATTTGAGTTCATGTGAATATTGATGATGTGACGTTGACTCATGAACATTTGAGTTCATATGAATATTGAAGATGTGACGTTGACTCATGAACGTTTGAGTTCATATGAATATTGAAGATGTGACGTTGACTCATGAACATTTGAGTTCATGTGAATATTGATGATGTGACGTTGACTCATGAACATTTGAGTTCATATGAATATTGAAGATGTGACGTTGACTCATGAACATTTGAGTTCATGTGAATATTGATGATGTGACGTTGACTCATGAACATTTGAGTTCATATGAATATTGATGATGTGACGTTGACTCATGAACGTTTGAGTTCATATAAATATTGATGATGTGACGTTGACTCATGAACATTTGAGTTCATATGAATATTGATGATGTGACGTTGACTCATGAACGTTTGAGTTCATATGAATATTGATGATGTGACGTTGACTCATGAACATTTGATCCGGATCCGGATCCGGACCTCGACCCGGACCCGGATATGGCTTTAATTTTGACCCGGATCCGGATCCGGATCCGGACCTCGACCCGGACCTGGATCCGGACCCTGACCCGGACCCAGATGTGACTTTGACTTTGACCCGTACCTTAACTTTATACTCTATCGAACCTTTTCGAACCTTTTCGAACCTTTTCGAACCTTTTTTGAAAAATATCCGTCACTAACTTTTGATTTGGTGCCAGGCCTGCGATAAAATCTATGCAATAGCTTAAAAAAAATGGTCGTTACGATAGTTTTGCAAAAAAGGGTTCGACCTGTTTCTTTTAAAAAAAAAGCTACCCTTAATAATTTGCATGGAAGATTGTCGAAAAAGGGTACAAAAGACGTAGACGAACCGGACCGGAAACCGAAACATGTTAGGAAACCGAAATCGGAACGTTATTTTTTAACGGTTTCATGACTTGGCGAAGAGTAAGTTGAATGTGATTGGAGATTTTTATTAACTGAACTTTAAATGGTTAACTGGGTTTTCATTTAAACTTATACACTGTTATGTTAAACAACTGTCTGGACAGGAGCTATAAATAAACTATCGATTTACTATTAATTGTCGATATTTGTGAAATGCAATAAAAAAATAAAATCTAAATCGCGTCTGAAGTGTTTGTACTCCTCGATGAAGAGAGAGAGAAAAGGGGTGCACCATGATTCATGATATCAGGGGGTGCACAACATCTGGAATGTGTGCTTCGAAATATGTAACATGAAATACCTTACAAACATACACACCTACTTACCTCCACAAGACGTGCATGATATCCAACCATTACCAAAAATGAGAATAACAATATCAGCATTTGTGCATCCATAGGCATCATCATATCTTGATATTCGAAAACTGCCGAAGTTGGCGAATAGAGCGCTGGAAAGATTGTAAGTATAAGAGCCATATAACAAACGACCATTGCCATAGCCATAAACGTCTTAATAAGATAGTAAAGCTTCAATGCCGTAGCTAGCGAAACCAGGCACAGAACCCAAGTAAAAACTACATATTCCGGATGCCTGCAGGAACTCATTTGCTTTTGCTGGGTCTGTTCCGAGCTCGGGAGAGTAGCAAGCAGAGGCACACCATTTACATCTTGCAGCTCCAATACATTGTCGCTATCACTATCGTTGTTGTTGTAGTTGTTTTCATTGATATTTGATGGAGAACGTGTAGATTGAACACTCGAATCGATTGCGCTCGTTGCATTTAACAGGTTTATTGGTGTTTGCGTTAGGTTTAGTGCATTCACAATACTTTGACGCACAAGATCACCAGCTGGTGCAGTGGCTGCTCCTGTCAAATTATCAGTGATGAATGTATCGACAATTGTGCCATTCACTGCATTTATGGTTATGTTGTGATGTATTGTTGCCGATAAATAGACATTCAATTTGATTTCTTTTTCATTTGAATTGGCTAAGATAGCTGTAAGCGTGTTGTTGTTGTTGCTGTTGTTGTTGTCTCTGACACTCTTATTTCCTTTGTGGACATTAGAAGTTCTGTTGGCATTGTTATCAGTGCTGTCGAAAGCGTATGTTGAATCTGGACAAAGTACTAAACCGATTGCACTTAAAACCGACATCATCACAATAACAGTACAAATGAAGCATGTTCGTCGCCGTCGTTGATGAACTAATTTGGCAGAGTTCTCTTTTAGATAGAGTGGCAGATCTGTGAATGAGATGTCGGAGAAGGAAGATATAATGGAAGCAAAAATTTAATTTTCACTTTTGCCGCAAAATAAAATATATAGTAACGGAAAAAAAGCGAATCTACCAGACCTTAGTTGGATTTACGTCACTCCCAAAATATCTATATATTACACTTTAATGCATGCTTTGTATTGTAGCAATAGTTTACTTACTTGAAAACTCCTCTGCCATTACAAGAACGCTGGCAAATGTTAGAAATATTGTGCCCACCACAAGACAAATAATTAACTTCGTACAACGTGGGATTATAATTACTTGGCACATAACAATAAACAGCCAGATGATAAAAATACACAGCATATTCGATCTGAAAAGTGGAAACGAAAAAAGTTTATTCTAACCTTCGGCGATCGGGCGCAATATGCTCTTGTGACTTCTCTTATTCTTCATATTTAGAGTGTATGATAAGTCGACTTTCTAAGGATTTAGTAAATAACTTACCTAAACATATCCTCACGTAATTGACAAAATTTTTGTTCTTGACTACGTTCTTTAAACTTTAAGGTCCATGTATTCAGGTACTCTCGTCGAATTTCCTTATTGGAATTAATTTGTATATTTTGTTCGATGAAATCGTCAATCTAGAAAAGAATTCAAAGTACATAAGCGATAATGAAAGTATTGGACATATCGATGGTTGAGAACAAGATCACCCTATCTCGACTGCGGTTTCGAAACGGACCAACTATCCAAGCACCGATAAAACCGATCCATTTTTCAAAACCGAAACCGAAACCGTTATTTTCATCTGAAAGAGACCGAAACCGTTTCAAAACACGGAACCGGTTCCAAAAGGTTTTGAATTTTTTTAATGTCTTCGTTTTGTGGACACATATTTTGTTTTACCAAAGGCTACCCTGAATAATTTTCATGCACGGTTAAAAATTTGAGCCTAAATTTCAAACTTGTTTGGCTTACATATATGACCAAATCCAATTTGGTTTCAAATTTGAATTACCTAGACCAGTTTTCAAGAAAATTGGTTAAATGAACAAAAATTGTACACCGAAATGGTTTAAATTTTAAACCGAAAAGTTTTAATTTTAAACTGAAAATTTTTAATTCTATACCGGAAAGTTTTAAGAATAAAATAAAATTAAAAAATTGTGGCACTTGGCAGCATTCGAACGGAAGCGCTCAGAAGTCACAGCCGACTTCTCTAAAATTCAATCCAAACCAAAAGAAATTGAAATTCTTTGTATTTTATTTTTTATGAATAAGGAGGTTAGACTTTTTTGCATTTATGTAAATAAACCGTAACCGAAACCGAAATAAATGTTGAAGAACGAAATCGGAACCGAAACCGAAGCCCGTTACAAAACCGTAACCGAAACCGAAATAAATGTTGAAGATCGAAACCGAACTCGAAACCCGTTACAAAAACGTAGCCGAAACCGAAATAAATGTTGAAGATCGAAGCCGAACTCGAAACCCGTTACAAAACCGTTACCGAAACCGAAATAAATGTTGAAGAACGAAACCAGAAACGAAACCGAAACCGGTTACAAAACCGAAACCGAAAGCGGAACTTTATTTTAATCGGTTTCATGCCCAACGAAAATTCTATATATTTCGTGCGTTTTCTAAAAAAACATGTTTTCGAACAAGCAATCGATTTCCGAATCCGTCGATAACTAATGTGAGTAATCTATACATACCTCTTCATCCAATGCAGTCATCGATAGATCCTGCTTGTTGTCTCCCAGAACAGAATCACTGCGATTGAGACCTTCTTGAGGCGAATTGAGCTGAAATGACAAATAGTAAATTTTTTAGTACTTTTTTGTTAATTGACGCTTAGCCGCTCAAATACGCGAATTTGATAAAGTTTGATAAATCTCTACATTCATTCCTTCTCCATATTTACTGAGGGCAGCAAAAAACAACAATTGATTTTCCGAATCAGTAGAGACAATGCCTTCCCTCTGTACCCAGCGGCGGATGATCGGAAGAGCCTCAGGGTTTCTATCTTTTCATTCATTTGCATACAATTCTCTCTTGATTTTCAAGGTAATCTCATCTGATGCTTATAACACCCATAACACCGAGAAATTGATGAGTGATTTGAAGATTCAACGGGTTGTGGGGTGTAATATAAAAGAGAGGCTCGTTGCAAGCAGTAAACACCCTTTATCGACTCTCATCCAATTTGCATACATCAAAATCCATAATAAATACTATTAGCCATTAAATTCCTTTCTAAATTTAGAAACTACATTTTGTCATACCAGAAACTCACACAAATACTAACAAAGCAAAGATTGGTCGCAAAATTTTTCTATGCATTTTTGAAGCCAATTTTGTCATGTTGAAAGTCAGAATGAGCAACACGCTCCATTAAATACAAACAAAGACTTACACAAACTTAGCTAAACCACTACAGTGCTGGCCACGTAAAGTTAACTTTGGTAAGGTTTCGAAAGAAAAGTATGTTTTGTTAGGGTAACTGTAGCGATGAAAACTTTGGTCAATATCCCACCCATGGGTAGGCAAAACGCTATAAATGCTTTTGAAGAAAAAGAAAGTTGACAAATTTGAAAATTAGTTTAAGTGGCAACATTACAATAACCAACAAATCATGTTTTGCAAAATTGGCTATTGTATGATGAACAAGTATGAACTTTAAGTAAACGGATATGCATAAAAGGGTGTTTAAAAAAAGAAAAGAAAATATTTTATTATATTTCAATAGGAAAAATTTAATGAATAGTTAATTTTGCCTTCCTTTTGCAAAATTTCAATTTCGGCATTTTTTTTGGTTTCAGAGATATTGGATTTCCAAATTTACTGATACACTTTTTGGCACTAAAAATGGGCGTGGTTATCAACCGATTTTGAAAGAAACAAATTTCTCGTTATAATTGAAGTATGCGTACCAAATTTGAGTTAATTGAAAAGATTTTTGAAGTAAAAGAAAATTACGATATTTCAGCTAAGCGTTGCCACTAAGAGTTTTTACAGGGTTGCCTCCTATCTGAAGTTTTTCTTTAAACGTCAATATTGGAATTAACCGCCAGGTACCTAACGTCGTGTTTCAACAAAAATATTTTAAGGTAAATTTACTATGTAGGGTTGCCACCTATCTGAAATTTTTTTTCCAAAAATTTGCGATTGGAGAGTAATAGTGTCATACGAATAGTAAGGCCTCCATCAGGAATTTAAGCGATTTCGAGTTTTTTGGGATATGATTTTATATTCTCGGATCCCGGAATTAGTCCTAGATTTGGAAATTAGTTATTTTCAATAGGTCAGTATAAGAAAGTGGACGATTTTCTTGAAAAACTAAGATTGTTAAAGTAAATTATTAAAAATTGCATTTGTGGCAAGTTTTTTTGATAAAAAATCTTTTTTCCAATTTCCAGTTGAATGAACGAAGATGCTCCGGCTCAGAAGGTATTCTTATCGACAACTGCCGGTGGAAGTGGGCGAAGAGAGAGACCACCACTCCGATGGAACTACCAGTTGTCGGCAGATTTACGATCACGAGGTGTCTCCAATTGGGGCCAGGTGGCTCAACAACGGGGGGACTTGCGAAATATGTATCGCCTAGGCTGCTAACGGATATTTTAAGTAAGTAAGTTGGCACCACCCTAAGTAACCCAATCCTGAGATTTGGTTGTTGAGTGGCAGAGGGAAGCATATGCCATATATGTAATACATACTTCTATATTGCGACTAAACACATTTTCTATGAAAAGAAATTCCGAAAACATAGGTAAGTACATACCTAAGTACCTGAGTACAATCTGGTCCATATTTTGTGCGACTCGGGACGCCACTGAAACATTTTTGCATGTTTTTTTTTTTTAACTTTTTGACTAATTTCTTAAGTTCAGAAATAACGAAATATGAATAAAATGTATTCGAGAATGGTTTAGATATCTACTTCCGGGAAGTAGACCAGGGATTCGAAAATATCTTATATATGGGGCGTTTTCCTTAAAATTTTATACATGGGTAGAATTAGGCCTAAATTAACAGGGGCCAATACGAATGGGATATAGAGGAAGAGGGGCGTGGTAGAAGGAAAGAGGGCAATGAAGAGCAAAAGGGAGGGAGATAGGAAAGAGAGTTGTGCGAAGAAAGATAGGAAGACTAGGTGGCAAGCCTGCTTGAAATTTAAATATTTGGAACACGGTCGCAAATACCTTTCACTTGAAACCCATATAGGCATATCTTGCTCAATATTAAAAAAAAAACATAGATAGGTGGCAACCCTTTGAACCGCCCTAAGTGGCAACCGCCATGTATAGTGTGTTAGAATGAATCATACTACTAATAATGCCAAATTTAATACAAAACGGCAAAGCGGTTCCCGAGATATAACGAAAAATAAATAAAATACGGTTTGGGGGCAACCCTAGCTGACAACCTGGCCAGAAATTGTCATATTTGAAATGCGACCGAAAATACCTTTCATTTGATACCCATATTTCCATATATTGCTCAATATTTAAAAAAATTTAGATAGGTGGCAACCCCGTGAACAGCCTCAAATGGAAACACCCACACATATAATCTTAGAATGAATCATACTATCTGTAATGTGAAACTTTATCCAAATCGGTCAAGCGGTTCCCGAGATATTAATAAAACTAAATAAAATGCGGTTAGGTGGCCACCCTAGGTCACAACCATGCTTGAGATTTACATATTTGGAATACGGTCGAAAATACCTTTCATTTGATACCAATATTGGCAGATCTTGCTCAATATTTAAAAAAAAAATTAGACATTTAGCAACCCTTTGAACCGCCTCAAGTGGCAACACCCACGCATATCTTATAATGAATCATACTATCTATAATGCCAAATTTTGTCCAAATCGGTTGAGCGGTTCCCAAGATATAAGAAAAACGCCTACGCCTGAAAGTCTGCAACATACGCCTAAAAGTCGGCTACAACTTCTATTTCCGTGCCATAACTTCCCTTTCATCGTCATCCATTTTCTCAAATTTTACTCTCAATCAAAACTTCATATCGCCACCTAAGAAGTTAACTTCAAAAAAATATTTGTGTAATTTGTAGTGAAATAATTTCGGACGGTACTAGCTTTTAGAGCCAATAAACTTTAGTAGCAATGTTTGATTAGGAACGTCTGTTTTTAAATGCTAACGATAAAATGTAATTGGGCGATAGGGTTGCCCAACAATTATTTAATATTTTGACTGTAAGTATGTTCTTGTGCGGGCTTTCACTAAGTTAAACTATATACTCAAAACATCATAAACAGTATGTATTAATTTCCGGATTTTGCACACAAAAAATGTAAAATTGGCCACGACTGTTTGCACTTACAACACACACACACATACAAGGATGTGTTAAAGTAATTATGCGTTCATGTACGTACATTTTTGAATGGAATTTCCGGTGTCCATTCAGTGGTCGCTTCATCCTCTATAATTAAAGCTTTCTGGTCGGATGTGCTCATCAGAGTTTGTGCGCTTGCTGGTGCGCCATTCGACTTCAATGGTGGCTGATTGACTAATGTTGACGCAGTCAATGGTATTGTCGGTGGTGTGGATACAGCCGATAAGCCAGTTGAATCACCAGATCCAGTCACACCACCACCACCACCCACACCAATCTTACTCGGTCCATTAATGTTGTCACCCAAACGTGTGCCATTACTCAGCGGTACACCTTCCATTACATTTGGCAATGAGTTCAATGAAATATTTTTCTTTTGCAGAGCAGCGTAGGCTGGTAGTGGCGAGATCGGCAAATATGTTGGTGGCTGCTGTTTTTCTGGTCGTTGGAGTTGTTGTTGTTGTGGTTGATGTAAGGCTACTTCTACAGCTGCTGTGGTAGATGTGGATTTGGAGCCAATGCTAGCGGGTGTTGTGACAGCACTAGGTGAGCTCGCATCACTGCCGCCAGTATCATTGCCAATGTTGCTGGCCAAATGTTGACTGCTGCGCGTGCCAAAGCGACGTTTCGGTCTAAAAAGTTTACAAAAAAAAAAAAAAAAACAAAGACGAAAGAAGTAAGAAGTAAGCAAAACGGATGTAATACGCAAAAGCTGTGCGAGTCCTTAGAGTGATTTAAATTTTCTTTTTATGGCTAGGTTTGCAGTTTAAATTGTTCGTCCTTTAATTGTTTGTATTTTAAGAACTACTCACCTTAACGGTTCGGTGCGCTTGATTAGATACGTTTTGATGTTCAACATCTTTAAGTGATTGTCACGAGTACCGCCATTGCCCGGTTCGACTTCATATGCTTCGTTGAGACATTTTAATGTGGCTTCCGATATATGTACGCGTCTGGAAGAGGCATTTGAAATTTAGATAAACGAGTATAAGTATCAGGCCCTTGACTTCCCCAGTTAGCGTAGGAAAGTCACGACTGCGCTTCTCAGTCGGCCATCTTGACTTGGTGCATGCTTGCCCCCACAACACAGTTTTTTTAAATCATACCAGCGGTAAAAGGACAGGTGGCAAATCTGTTGCAACTTATGACGTAGCAATCAACTGATTCTGTCAAAATCGGCAAATTCATTCTAATACTACATTTACACCGCACCAAGTTTGGAGAATTCAAATGAGTCAGTTCGACAACGTTTACACTGGCAAATTTGCATTTGGTTTCAACTTCCCTGCAAGGATCTTTTACCAGGACAAAAAGCCACCGAAAGAAAATGCACTATCGTGATGTTTTAAACACCCGTAGAGTAATAATAAAAGAAGAGTCAAGACAGAAGCCTTGTCTTTTCCTGGTGGAATTGTCCCATTTTCTTAAAATAAACTAGTTGAAAATGTTAATTACGGCTGTGCATAGTGCAAAAGTTATCACACGCCAATTACCCATTAAGGTCCTTTCTGGGCAATTCTAAATGTGGAACAACCGCAGCATTGCTATTTTGAGGAACTGTGGATTATAGTGTTCGGCAAATGCGGTCAAATGTGATGGAATTCCAAATTTGGAAAATGGGATTTGTATGGAATAAACTTTAGTAGCAAAATAATCCAAAAACTATTTCTAGATTATTTCGGGAATATTTTGTGGAGAATTAAATTTCCTACAAAATTTCATACAGCTGAATTGTTTTTACTTCAATAGTTTGACAGTTTTAAAGGCAAAATTAAAACTGTTCTAAAAAATCAGAGCAACCATAAACCCATGAAAGTTTTTCGATACCTATACATAATCCAAAAAAACATTTTTTTTTTTTGGCTCAGCATAATATTCATTAACAATTATAGTACTCACCCTGGTATACCGCCAGATTCCATATGATTTGCTATCATAACATCGTTGGACCAAACATCGAAATGCCACTTTTTATTGCCCAAAACGCCACACATCACTGAACCACTATGAATACCGATACGCATATTTAAATCCACCTAAAAGTATACATTACAATTATTTTATATTTATATTTATTTATTTTCCAACTACTGTACAAAGTACCTTATAGGCTAACGATAATAATTACTAATTCTTATCGCCTGTGATCGTAAATTCGACCAATAAAATAGGTGGTCGTGGGGTCGTGAGAAAAAATTATTTTTTATTTATAATTTATATCATTAAAATTATTTAACTCACAATGATTAACGTCTTTGGTTTTTTTTATAGAAAAGAGTACTGTCACACTTTACATCGATATTGAACATCCATGGATCGTGATTCATACTGATGTATTGATGGGTCGCAAATTGATGCTACACGTTCAAAATGGATTGATACATCCATGGATGTAACATACGGATTTCAGTATTTTTTAACTGTTATTTGCATGCTCTATACAAACAATTATATATTATTTTCTTTTTGAATAAAAAGTAAGTGAAGAAAAGGCAATGAAGTAGCAAATAATATATCCGCTCTGCCGAAAACACTAACCGCACTGATGGATCGCAGATGGATCACAAATTGGTGCTAAACGTTCAATATGGATGTAACATCCAGATTTCAAAATTTCTAAATATTTGGCGATATGGATAGCGATCCAAGAATTTTTCATGATAAACGTTCAGTATGGATGTAACATCCATGGATCGCGTCAGTATGGATGTAAAGTGTGACATCACTCTAAAGTTTCAAAATTTATCTATTGGAGAATTGAAAAAAAAAAAAATAAATAATTTGTATGAGAAAGGGCGAACAATTTTATTTAAACACCCTAATGTACACACTTATTAACAAACAACCTTGTCGAAAACCAAATCATCTCTCCAAAGTGCGAAGTGCAACTCAACCATAAAAACTAGAATTTATGATGTAAATAGTTAACTTTTTGCACGAGCAGCATAAAACAATAAAAGAAAGCTCATACTTTCGCAGATTTTACGTGCTTTCATCCCTGAAGTAGTAGTCAGACTATAAGATACTACACATTTATTGGATACTATTTGTATTACAAGGGCATAATGATAAATTCGGATTTGAAAAAGTTACACTAACAATTCTTTAGAGAAAGATTTTGTAAACGTTTCGAGTTGCATCACACAGAAAAATTTTCATGTAAAATCAGCACTTTTTAACACTTTTTCAGGTTCTGGTTTTTCAACACTAGCGATAAAGTTATTTTAGCACGAAGCTCATGTTGAAAAACTTTGCTTCGTGTTAAATTAACATGACTTCCTGTTAAATTAACATGAATTTCTGTTAAATTAACATAAATTCCTGTTAAATTAACATTAATTCTTGTTAAAACAATATTATCTGCCTCATTATCTCATGCATATTTAACAGGATCTTTCTTGTTGGTTTAACATGGTTCATGTTAAAATAAAATTATTTTGTATGATATTATGATAACCTGGTAATATATCGCAGCTATACGCAATGGTATAATCTTTTATTATCTTTTATCTTAGTTATCATTGGGGCTTTGTTCTATTTGGGAACCAGCATTAACACCGAAAATAATATCAGTCTAGAAATCCAACGTAGAAACACTCTTGCCAACAAGTGTTACTTTGGACTAAGTAAGCAATTGAGAAGTAAAGTCCTCTCTCGACAAACAAAGATCACGCTCTATAAGTCTCTCATCATACCAGTCCTGATGTACGGCTCGGAATCATGGACAGTGTCAAGAGAAGATGAGATGGCCCTTGGAGTATTTGAGAGAAAAGTTCTCCGGAATACGAACGGCGAGTATCGAAGGAAATTCATGGTAGAGCTGTACAAGCTTTGCGCAGACCTGACCTTTGTTCAACGAATTAAAGCCCAAAGGTGCCGTTGGCTATGTCATGTTATGCGAATGGACAAAGAAGCTCCAGCACAGAAGGTTTTCCTATCGACACCCGAATTCGGCAGCAGAGGAAGGAGGAACGTCGACTGAGATGGAAATAACAACTGGAGGATGACTTGAACTCCCTTGGGGTTTCCAATTGGCGTCAGTTATCGCTAAGAAGGAATGACTGGCGTGATTTAATACGAAACGGTCAAAATCGCCTAGGCGGTTAGGCGTCAATAAATTCAACTATTCGGATCCACGCAACGAACCTCGTTTGGAAAAAACTTAGTTTATGTTGGTGAGCCTTTTTGCAGCCATGAACTTACAAGCTAAGCTATAGACCATGGTATACCAAATAGACATCCTAGAGTGCGGCATGCCACCATGCGTCATTGAATTTGAATCTCCAAATTGTCATTAGCTCTTTTTGTTGTCTACAAGGAATTCTATCCGCAATGAAACATCATACGAGTCGCAGCACTACAAAGCCTTAGATTCGTGCAATTCAAAGCAAAATGGCTATTAAAGTGACTACCGTTGTGGCCGGTGCATGCCGTTGAGGCGCACGTACAAACACTACATCAAACAGGACACACACACATGCATACATACGTAAAACACTCGCATATATGAGTGGAAACATATTTCGTTAAGATGAAACGGAAGTGCAATGTGTGTGTACAACAACCGCATTGCTACAACAACAACAACAAGCGCATTGGCACAGAAGCCATAAATTGTAAGCTTTGCCGGTGCTGAATTTTGAATTTTTACAACTTGTGAGCCTTTAGGACTTTTATCGATTACAGTTGTTAAATATTTTGGTTGGTTTTTGTTGGTTTTGTTCTTGTTTTTTTTTCGATCTCTTTCTTTTTTCGGTTTATTCGTAAAAGAGTTGAAGCGTTAAATTTCAGGTTTTCTGCACTTTTGCAAAATCACATTTAGTTGGTCTCGTGGAGCTTCTACGTACGTGTGTATGTAGGTAAGTGAGCTTGCATGGTTCGAACTCTGTGTAAGAGACATTTTTGCTGTATTGGGCTTGTTGCGCTGACACGACAAAATGCATTTAAAGCAGACCCCGGCAGCTGGTAGGACAATTGTCCGAAAATCTGAGAACCAAACTCACACAGATTATTACTCTCTTTGCTTGGACAAAGAACTGGGTTGTTTCGGTGATTGCTAGTAAGCGTGGAAGCAAAAAATAGATAACATAATTTCATTTGTGCGATGGCCGTTTCTTCACTGAGTCATCCTCACTTCCATTTCTGCCGGGCCCCGATTTAAAGTGATTTACATGCAAATGAATTGTCAACATTGGTCCTGTTAGCTTGAGTTCTTTACTATGAACTATGTATTAAAAACTCACTTTCATACATCGGAAAGTCTACTAGGACACAAATGTATTTCTCGTTAATTTGTACATTCTTTACATTTTTCCGGTTTCGAATCCGGTTTTGTAAAGTGTTTCGGTTTCAGTTCCGGTTTCGTTCTTCAACATTAATTTCGGTTTCGGTAACGGTTTCGTTCCGGTTTCGTTCTTCAACATTAATTTCGGTTTCGGTTTCAGTTCCGGCTTCGTTCTTCAACATTAATTTCGGTTTCGGTTTCGTTCTTCAACATTATTTTCGGTTTCGGTTATGGTTTCGGTTCCGTTCTTCCACATTAAATTCGGTTTCGGTTATGATTTCGATTTCGTTCTTCAACATTCATTTCGGTTTCGTTCCCGTTTCGTTCTTCAACATTCATTTCGGTTTCGTTCCCGTTTCGTTCTTCAACATTCATTTCGGTTTCGTTCCCGTTTCGTTCTTCAACATTAATTTCGGTTTCGCTTATGGTTTCGGTTTCGTTGTTCAACATTACTGTCGGTTTTGTTCTTCAATATTAATTTCGGTTTCGGTTATGGTTTCGGTTCCGGTTTCGTTCTTCAACATTCATTTCGGTTTCGGTTTCAGTTCCGATTCCGTTGTTAAACATTAATTTCGGTTTCGTTCCGGCTTCGTTCTTCAACATTAATTTCGGTTTTGGTTCCGGTTTCGTTCTTCAACATTAATTTCGGTTTCGTTCCTGTTTCGTTCTTCAACATTAATTTCGATTTTGGTTCCGGTTTCATTCTTTAATATTAATTTCGGTTTCGGTTCCGGTTCCGGTTTCGTTCTTCCACATTCATTTTGGTTTCGGTTACGGTTTCGGTTCCGGTTTCGTTCTTCAACATTCATTTTGGTTTCGGTTACGGTTTCGGTTTCTGTTCCGGTTTCGTTCTTCAATATTCATTTCGGTTTCAGTTCCGGTTTCGTTCTTCAACATTAATTTCGGTTTCGGTTTCGTTCTTCAACATTCATTTCGGTTTCAGTTCCGGTTTCTTTCTTCAACATTCATTTTGGTTTCGGTTACGGTTTCGTTCTTC
This sequence comes from Campiglossa producta, assembly GCA_964058755.1. Lineage (NCBI taxonomy): Eukaryota > Metazoa > Arthropoda > Insecta > Diptera > Tephritidae > Campiglossa > Campiglossa producta. The sequence continues at coordinate 27,697,939 of CAXKVI010000002.1, read as the reverse complement.
AACACTAATTTCGGTTTCGGTTACGGTTTCGTTGTTCAACATAATTTTGGTTTCGTTCCGGTTTCTTTCTTGAACATTAAATTCGGTTTCGTTCCGGTTTCGTTCTTCAACATTAATTTCGGTTTCGGTTACGGTTTCAGTTTCAGTTGCGATTTCGGTGTTCAACATTAATTTCGGTTTCGGTTAGCTTGACATATTTTTTAAAGACAACATTTTTTTATGGATTAGGTTTGTTAAAGTTTTTTTGTAGTTTTTATCGGATGAAATGATTTCCCTCGTTCGTCCCCTCATCAGAGTTTAGTGACAGGTAAGTCCAACATACATCAGAAAAAATATTTAAAATACGTGGTAGTCCCTAGAAAGTGGTCGGAAAACTCCCTGAGTGTAGTTGTAAAGAACGACGATACTTATACCGTAACGTTTTAAATGTTTACAGCCAGCGGCGTAAGTTAGCGCCATCTACCACCATCAAACTATGGGGGAAAACTTCGTGATATTAATAAGATGTGAGGAAGATGATGAACCTGGTACCTCAATTTAAGACGATGGATAAAACGTCCCACCACCCGACTACGATAAAATGATCCGTCGATTTTTTGATCGCCAATCTAAGCAAAATTCACCTTTTCGTTTTCTTTTTCCTATACCTCTCCATCTTCCTTAGCCTTTACAGATTCCTATTCTACAGGTTGGGGTGTAAAAGTAGGTCGCCTCCCGGTTGGTGCACCCTGGGTAACGCTAAATGACCTACATGACCTACACGGCTAGTTTCTTGTATTGCCGGTTCTACGAGAACGGTACCAGTACTTGTGCTGTACCCATCGTGCCGAAACGACCCGGGCCGTTTTCTTATATCGACCCGGCCAAGAGCAATATACTCGGGTGACCCTGTCAACAACAACTAGGTTGGTTCAAATTTTTTTTTTTTTGGGACTTTGCCATGAGCCATTTTACGCTCCCATTTTTGTTGTGAGTATGGTATTCTATCGTTTATCTTCATACCAATTTTCAGGTCCCTACCTCGTCCCCTCATAGCGATATGCAGCCATGAAAAAGATATTTGCATGGAAAGTGCCAAGCCCCCTTTTTTGATAAATCTTACTTTTATTTGAGAGAGTGGTATTGATATCGTATATCTCCTAACCAATTTTCAGGTCCCTACCTTGAACTCTTTTAGAGGTATGTATATATTCAAATTGAAAAATTATGTTTGTATGGAAGGTACCGCGCCTCTTTTCCTAAAATGTTGATATCGAAAATGTTATTACATATGGAGGTATAACACCTGTAAAATCAAGTTTGTATGGACACCCCCCTTGATATTTCCTCCTCCTCTATCGCTTCCACTAAGTCGTTTCTTTCATCTTCATCTCCATCTTCCTCTTGTTTTTATTCCTGTTTCCTCCTCTTATTTCTGTTAATTTTCCTATTTCTCTTTCCCTTACTCTATATCTTATTTTTTCCTATTTCTCCTCACTTTCGATCCCTTCCCTTCTCCCTCAACTTTATTCTCAATCTTAAATTCAATCTTAAATTTATATTCAATCTTAAATTTAAGTGCAAAAGTATAATTTTTGTACTGTCTCCTCCTTTACACAGCTCCAACTACTGACCTCAACATTTAACATCAACACTTTCTGACAAAAACAGTTGAGCACTTTCTTACATACCAAATATGTATGTATGTATATAGGTTAACATATTCGATTACCACAAGCATCCCGTTAAAACACCATCCATACATACAAACATATTTTAATTGCAATATAAATTTGTCCGGAAAAAATGTTTAACAAATGTATGTTTGTTTGTACTTACATGTGTGTGCAGCCGCACATCCTTGATTGCTTTTATCATATGCAGCCCAGTCTCCACACTACATACAGCATGATCCGGTCGGGTCTTCCAATTGTCGCTCTCAAATTGTGACACACAATAATAACAATCGCCCAAGAGTTTCACACGCAAACAGTGATTGTCCTGCGGTTATGGTCAAATGAAGCGAAACAAAACAGTGGCAGCAATAAAAATCAGCAGCAACAACAACAACAAGAACAGCAATATCACAGCGCAGCAATGTGCAAGGTGAAACCGGAAAAATATAAAATTTTTATAAATTTATTTTTTATTTATTTGTTTCTTTCTCCTTTCGTTCATACATACATATGTATGTTTCTATGTATGTCATGTGTGTAACTTCTCTGCATTAAAATTTAACCTACGCATTTTGTATCTTGTTCTGGATAGGTTATAAGAGAAGCAGATAAAAGATTCTCGAAGTATCGGATATGAATAGTCACTCATCCGCAACCAGAACTTACCCGAAAGTGAACAAACGGGATCCGCCCGACAGTACCGGTTCACGCATAATATGGACCAGTTAAGCCTCAATTACATAAAACTTTATTTGGACTTCACCTCGGACTTTGACTTTGACAGATAAGTTAAATATACGTGTTAAAACGAAACATGGGAAACCTCAAAGTTGAAGTAAGGTTGAAATTTGGCAAACTCTCAAATTTTGCTTGCTTTGCTTGCTTTGACAATCAGATGCTTATGACTTTGCTTTAATTTAAGAACTAAAATTTGGAGGAAGTAATAATTAATTAATTTTTTCTCTATTCAATTAATAAATTTATCAAAACACTCTGAATGCAAATAAATAAATAACGAAAACATATATATATAAAAGCGAAGCATCAAAACTTTCATTGTAGTATACCTCTGAAGTTGAGCGCGAAATTTTGAGGTTGCAAATGTCAGACGAGGTTAACAAAGCTTTATGTAATTGAACCTTTTGTCTCTTTATAGAACATGCTCAAATAAAGTGATCAAAACAGGTATTTATCGCATCCCGGATTAGTCCTGAAATAGTCGCATTTTTTGCTCAGAATGCTTGGGATTTGAGCTGAAGCCAGTATTGTCGTCAAATGGTTTATGTTTAGGTTAGTTCTCAGCTATTTGAATTTTCTGTCCGGTTAGTAAAATAAATCGTTATGTAATGCGTGTGAAAATGTAAGTCAACAATGACAGATGATGCCGTTACTTTAGTGCACAATTTGCTTCGTATCAATGTCCTAGGGCTTGATGCTAAATGACATGACACGTGTATAAGCAGACTTTGCCAAGAATTGCTTGTGTGGCTAATTGATATTCAAGCGTAGGTTTTCTTACAAGACAGAATATCAAAGGACAATGAAGCATATTTAAAGCTGAATACTTGAATTCCCGGGCATATTTAGGTATAAAAGTACATTCAATCGTACAGGGAAAAGTGTAGCCGGATATAGTGTGATTTACATTTGAACAGAAGGAAAGTTAATTCAAATTAAGTACTTGAAAATATTATAAATTTTCTAAACACATTTTACAAAAGTAACAAAAAACTGTCTTCAACTTAAAAAATTCATTGCTCTATAACTTAGTTACTATTCCACTTACCTCAGCAATGCGATCGAAACGTGCAAAAAGATCATTTAAGATTTTGACAAGCTGTTGAGCCGAGGTTTTACTAGCCAACTCTGTAAAGCCCTAGAAGAGAAATATAAAAAAAATCGACTGAAACATATCGCACACATAGTTCTAAACAGCAATAAACTGTAACAATCACACGGTTCAAAGAACTCGAAAAACTGGCTTCCTCTCCCATATACGGCTATGACATTTAAAATTTTTAACAGCCCTTCTCTCGATGATTATTGAAGCTATTAGTTAATTGATTAGGTATACAGATTGGTGTGTATTGAATCGGAGAGTGCGATGGTATTAATACCTTAAAAGTTTCAGATTTTTGAATTAGCTATCCTTAGACTAAGTGTGCAATCTGTTAATATCAATATATCGACGCCTTTTTTTATTGTAACGACAATTTTTTCGAAACTCACTTTTTAATGCAAATTGGTCTTAAATCCCTCAGCGTATGGGCGTAGCCAGGTAGGGGCAGGTAGGGGCAAATGCCCCAACCTAAGCCAAATGTCCTCGAAAAATTCTACGTTCTTTAAGAAAGAAATAATCTTTGTCCTCGAGGACATTTGGAGAAAATGCTGCAACAACGAGGACTTTTCAAAGATTATTCTCTTAAAAAACGAGGAGAATTTGGCAAAAAAGCTAAAAAAGGGAGTATCAATGAAATGTTTTATAAAAAAACTAAGGAAAAAAAAACCTAAGCCAAATGTCCTCGAAAAATTCTGCGTTTTTTAAGAAAGAAGAGGACTTTTCAAAGCGATAAAAATGAGTATCAATGAAAATTTTTATAAAATGAGAAACCAAAAAATGATGCTTTTAAAGTATCTCTCAATATTCATGTCAATAAATATGTCCTACTTTTTTTCAAAAAATTTCCTCGTTTTTTCATTAGTTTTTGAGAAATTGTCCTCGAAAAAAGACCTACACAATTTCTGGCTACGCCCATGGTATCATCTGCTAAAATATTACTTCTGAAATACTTATAGTTGTGCCAAAAATCGGCTTTATTATGTAATTATATAAAAAACAAAAAAAAAAAAAAATCTCTCCTGCAAAAATTTTATATTGTCCCTTATGACAATTTCGCGGAAAGGGGCGATATATAAAGGTACATATAGATGTAAAAGGTAAAGTACAGCGATGTATGCCATGTCATGTTTCGAAGTTTTCAAGCTTCTCATCAAGATCGTTATATTTTATACTTTCCCTTATTTTATTTTACTTTCTTTTTAATTTTTTAATTTTATTTTATAGTATTCCTTTTTACATACATTTTTTATATTTCATTTCATTTTAATATATTTTACTTGATATTACACTTTTTTATTTTATTTTATTTTGTTTAATTTATTTTTTTGTTATTTATTTTCATCATTTAATTAAAATTTGTTATATAAAATTTTTATGAATTTTTTCATACTTTAGGAAAGGTTGGTCGAAAATGCCTTATCTAAGAACTTTTTTTAAGAATTCAAGATCTGATAATTTTTTTTCAAAAACACTCTTCAACATAATTTGAATACATTTCCATTTGACATAGATAGGAATAATTATGACTAACTAGAATCATTTACTCGAAACGTAACAATACAGAACTAGACACTTTCCCTACTTAGCATATATTTACTACACTCAGTGAAACTACTATTTTGCTCAGAATTTTGTTTTACAATCTTTAAGATTTCAACTGAATTTACCTTTATATCAGCAAATAGTATGCTGACATTATCCATCGGATAGACGTAGAGCTTGTTAAATTGTGTTTCGACTGTTGGATCAGTGCCTTTATACATTTCGGCGCGTATCTGATTATTCACAATATTCGGAAGTACTATAAAAATAAAAAAAAGTATAAAAATAGTTGTAGAAAAAATATCCGTAACATAAAATTTAGTTTTTCATCACATAAGCATCCTAGAAAATAATTTTTCCAGTGTTTTACTAGTACACCAATACTAAAGTAAGATGTTTCATTTGTATTCAAAGTTCTGTTAAATTCTCTGTCAACACTGTAAACTACAGATTTAGGTATGATAAATTACTTTTGTTGTTGAAAAAGTTATAGTTTTTAAAGAAAATTAACAAAATTTTCGGTTTGAGCATGCTTGAAGTGTGGTAAAGTGTGCAATAGTTTCAAAATTAAATTTAGATCTTCAACTCATTTGCTGAGTAAACTCGAAAAGTTTTGGCCAAGTGACTTTTTGTTGCAAAATATTTAAAGACCAGGACATTGTTTTTCGCTCATTTACTTTTGGTGTATCAGTGGCGGATCCAGGATTTCGGGAAGGTGGGACATTTTTTGTTTTTCAAAAAAATATGCATTTGTTAATATGGGCAATGCCAGATTCAAGGTATCACTTATGTAAATCGTTTAAAAGGTTACCGAATGTGCAGTTTTACCATTTCTTTGTGTAATTTTTCCTGTATTTTTTTGGGTAATTCTTACTATATTTTTTGTGTCACTCTTACTATACTTTTCGCGTTATGTTTTCCCCTCTTTTGCGTAATAATTACCATATTTTTTGTGTAATTTTTACTTCATTTTGCGTAACTTTTACTGTGTTTTTTGTATTCTTTTTTCTATATTTTTTTTCATAATTTTTACTGTATTTTTTGTGTAATTTTTATTATATTTTTTGCGTATTTTTCATCATAATTTCTGTGTAATTTACGCTATATTTTTATATTATATTTTAACTTAATTTTTTGTAAAATTTTTTTTTTGTAATTTTTACTTTATTTTTTGGCGTGACTTACTATATTTTTTGTGTAATTTTTACTATATTTTAACTGTATTTTTGGCGTATTTTTTACAGTATTTTTGCCTAATTTTTACTATATTTTATGTGTAATTTTTACTATATTTTTACTGTATTTTTCGCGTATTTTTTACTGTATTTTTGCTTAATTTTTACTATATTTTTTGGTAATTTTTACGGTGTTTTTTGTGTGATTTTTATTATATTTCTTGCGTATTTTTTACCATAACTTTTGTGTAATTTTCTCTATTTTTTTATATTGTATTTTTACTTAATTTTTTGTGAAATTTTTTTTGTATAATTTTTACTATATTTTTTTTTGTAATTTTTACTATATTTTTTGGGTCGTTTTTACTATATTTTTTGTGTAATTTTTACTATATTTTTACTGTATTTTTCGCTTTTTTTTACTGTATTTTTGGGTAATTTTTACTATATTTTATGGGTAATTTTTTACTTTTTTGCGTATTTAAATTGTTTTAAATTCACACATACATTTTGCAAACGTTAAATAAAATAACCGTTATAATTTTCATTCAATCACACGATTTTTTAAAATTCTTGAACCGAATTGTACTTGTCAGGTACCAAGGATAAGTGCGTATCGAAAAATTACTGTGAAAAATATGATTTTTTGGATCCCGAGGGGGGGTGAGGGGGGGGGGGGGGGGTACAACCTGAAAACCCATCTTTGGATCCGTCCTGGTGTGTATATACGTTAAGTTATACACACAAGTCTACCCAGTTTGAAAGTCAAAGATGTTTAAAAAAGTCAAATCAAAAGTAAATTTCTTTTTATTGCATCAGATAAAGAATAGAAAGTGGGGTGAGTGTAAGATTGCCCTATTTCAGTGCATTTTTAAAAGCTTAGGGACTAACACGACGCTAAGAGAAAAAAAGTTAAAGTAATTTAGCTCAAAAACTTTGTTAAATCCAGTCAACCGGAGGTAGAAGAGCCGATTATACGGAACAAAAATTTTGATTTAAAAAAAAAACACCCTAATAAAAGTTTTAACACATAAATTTTAGGGCTTAGTAAACATCATTTTAATTGCTACTCACTCGAATCCAATAACTTTTGTGTTCGTTGCAATTCCTTTTCCGATTCCTTTTTATGTTCCATCGCTTTGTGTGTCTCAATGAAGGCAAGGCGCTGTCCACGATCCGTCAGATACTTGGTGTACATGCCAGCCACATTAATTGCCGTGTACAAAATGAAATTAGCAAACATTTGAAATGCAACACAATCAGCTTGCTGGAAAATATATGGTATAAAAATGTATTAAGAAAATAAAATGAAAGCAAAAACAATGCGCAATTAATATTTGTTTTTAGTACGAAAGTAATAAAATAAATGCGAGCAAAAAAGCAATGACTAACTAAGTAATAAAATTAATTTTTAATAAGTCAGTTGCAAGCTGCTTTTGAGCTTTGCTTTTATAACAAAATAAAATAAAAAATTACGTACTTCTTTTCGTTGAACTTTTATTATGGTAATTACGGTCAAATGACAACTGGCAGTGATTGTGCCGCCGACGACGCACCATTTTAATGGCAACGGCAACATTGCATACGGCACAAATATCACGAACAGGATGTACCAGACCAAGTATTCGCGATACGTGAAGCCAATACCTTGACCAACGAAACCTAAAATATGAATTTGAAGAAAAATATTTTTATTATAGAAATACTATCTTTTGAATGTGTGTAAAAAGGGCAGAGTACGCTTGAGGTTTAAGATAATAAGTCATGGACCTTTTTAATTTACTAAAAGTTTTAATATATGTAACATTAATAAAAAAGTCTACGAAAAAGGGTAAATTTTGCACTTTTAACATACGTATTTGGGAAAAGGCAGTAAAAATACAAAATTTCATTCTTTCAAAGTCCTGATTTATTTTGCTCTTTTTCTGTACCGAATACTTTATGAACTTGAACCCGTTACACTTTCGAAACCGGTTGTTCTTTCAGTGACGGTTATTTTAACTAAACTGATTACCTTTTGCGTACTAGTTACATTTTCGGTGTCTGCTATTTTTAATTATCTAATTTTTCGGTATCAGAGACTCTATCATAACGGGATATAAGTGACACTGTACTTTTTCAGTACCCGCTACTTGGTCATAATCGATTATGCCTTCGATATCTGTTACTTTATCAGAACAAGTCACTTTAAGAACTGTTAGTCTGTCAATATTGGGTGCTTTTTCGGCAGCTTTTATTATTTGTTAGTAACTACATTAGGGTGGTCCTTATTTGTAGGGAGACAATTTTATCATCAAATTTTCAAAGGCCAACCCCCTAAATCGATAGTAATATATCCGAAGATATCACAAAGTTTAGATTGCCCTATGGAGACTCAAAAAATTAAAAGGACTTTTCTTTTTTTCTAAATCTTTAACCCACCTACGGCACGCCTTAGGCGTTTCCAATCGAATCGAAATTTTGTATGTAATATCTCCGACCATAGTGCTATCGATTTCGAGTATTAGATAAAAAAAAAACACTTTAATTTTTTGAGTCTCCACTCTGAACTTTGACCCTCATGCGACACGCCTACACCATCTCCAATCTCCAAAATTTAAGTGCGATATAGTTGACCGTGGCACAACCTTTCTAGGGGGTGAGACGGGAAAAAATTGTACATTTGATTATAAGGACCACCCTAATCTACATATGTAAAACTTTTATCAGAACCGGTTACCTTTTGAAACCCCTTTACTTTAACAGGACTCATTACTTTATCCGAACCGATTACTTTATCACAATAGATTTCTTTACCTTAAGGGATTACCCTGCCAACCAGCGCTAACCAATGTGAAAACAAAATCACAAGTTAGTGCTGTGCAATACCAAAATTGACTGTGGGGAAAAGTAGGCATCGGAATACTAACACATAATTCGATAAACTCGATAGTTCCATAATTTCCAACCCTAATTAGTAGCGAGGCGGCTTGGGGAGTATTCGAGAAAAATTCTTCGAAAGATTTATGAACCCCTAAAAGTTGGCGACGGTGAGTACCGAAGAAGATATAATGATGAGCTGTATGAGACCCCCTGCGGGTTAGGGGTTTAGAATATGCCCGAGGTAGGCATACCGGTCGTAAGAGGCGACTAATATGCACATAGGTAATTGACGTGCTACTCGATGGTTGATCTACGGATATGATGCCTCTCACCTCTCATTACCCATCTTCTCCTTCCTCATGGATGGAGGGATGCCATGACCTAGAAGGTTCCACTGGTCATACCAAATCGCTACCACGACAGTCGGGCAGTACCGCAAGGGAGTACCGTAGCGTACCGGGGTCATATCCGGCCAAGGACTGTCAACTTCGGCATCACTCCCCAAAACCTTAGGGGAGTGTTTTGTTGTTAACAACAACAACAACAACATGAGCTGTATGAGCTTTTCGCAGACGTCGACATAGTTCAGCGAATTAAAACCCAGCGGCTTCGCTGGCTAGAACACGTGGTGCGAATGAACGAAGACGCTCCGGCCCAGAAGGTATTCTTATCGGCACCCGCCGGTGGAAGTAGAGGAAGAGGGAGGCCACCACTCCGATGGCAGGACCAAGCGGAGGCAGATCTGAGAAGACGCGGTGTCTCCAATTGGCGCCAGTTGGCTCAACAAAGAGCCGACTGGGGAAACATGTTAGACGGCCAAAATTGCCTAGGCGGTTAAAGGCTATTTTAAGTAAGTAAGTACCTAGCAGCTTCAACATGAATAGAAAAGGCTCCTCGCTAATTTCCCAGGAAATAATACGAAGATGGTTAGCAGGATTACTTGATCAGAACCTACTACTTTATCAGAACATATTACTTAATAACAACCGATTACTCAATCATAACCGATTACTTTATCAGAGCCTATTACTTTATTAGAATCGACCACTTCATTAGGACCGATTACTTGATCAGAACCGAATGCTTTAGGAACCCATGAGATACGGGCTAACCGTGAAAATAGTAATTTTTATCTAAATCTAAACAAATATATTCTTTGTCTACTTAATTACGGTCTTACCTTGTATATTCATTAAAACCCACGTACAAACGGCTGCCCAATGTAAATAGTTATTGGCAAAGCATCTCCAGAAACCCAAGCAGCAAATTCCCACATTCGCGGCAATACAACAAACAGACCAAGCAATAGCTGTAGCAAGTTGAACTTCTTCACCGTTAGTTGCGTCCAAATTACTAGGCTCGCTAGTCTTCAAGAAAATAGAATTATATATACAATGAAATACTTATGTATGTATGAGGTTATAAGAAATTATTGGAATGCATATGACATTTTAACCCCTTATCGGTTTTTCATAGTACTTATAAAATCATAATTTCTAGGCCGCTAAAGGGTTAAATGTTCTAACTACCCTGCAGCGAAACCTCAAACTAGTCAGAAAAACACTAGTATACAACTATAATTTTCTGGCAGAACTCATACTAGTCAGGAAATATCCATTTCATACTAGTATACAACTAGATTTTTCTGGATGAAATTATACCAGTTCAAAAATTCAAAATTCATTCGTTTCCTTTTCTCTTATAATTCATAGATGCTTTTTCGTGATAGGGTAAATACAAATAGCCGCTGCTTTCTTAAGAATAAACATGAAAATAAAGTCAAATGATAAAATAAAGGGTAGGCCAGGAAATTTATGGTTGAAATCATACTAGTCCAGGTTAAATGCTTGTTGGAATGGTATGGGACTGGTATATTTCATACTAGTAGTCCTTTTGGAGTAGTATGTGGACTAGTTCATTAAATGGAAATTATACTAGTCCAGGATGAACTAGTATGGAACTGGTATTTTACAACTAGTATGAACCTGGTATTTCCTGACTAGTAGATAACTGGTAAATTCTGATCGAAATCTGACAATTGACAACTCGTAGGACATCAACACGTAAAAAATACCAGATGCTTATATGGAAAAAACACAGAACACTGACTAGTTGGGCCCGGTGCACCAACTAGTTGTAAAGTAGTTTTCAACTAGTTGCTTTCGCTGCAGGGTAAAACAACTTTTGCCAAAAATTTTAATTGGGAACCTCTCAGATCCAGACCTTGTTAAAGACCACGAAGACTACAAAGAGGCTAATTGACTTACCGACGTTTCTCTACTTTTTCCTTCCGTACAAAACCATATAATAGCGAGTGTGACTTTTAGCATAAAATCGACCAAATTAACGATAATAAGTGATTTTTGACGTTGCCGATGTGTATATGTTAGATAAGAACGTTCCAATGAATGTTGCTTAAATGAATTCGTTAGTGATGGGCATAAAATGCCTTTTACTACGTTGGCACTTTTGAAAGCTGAATATGTTTGATTGTTAAGTGGCCTTGCATTCGAAATTGTTTTACTATCATCAACTGCCTCACAATCTATTTCTGCAAGATTTTTTGAGTTTCAGAATGTGATTAAATTGGGTTTTAAGCAAATTAGTCTAAAGTCTATATTACTTTCTCTCGTAGAAGAAATTAAACATTCCAAATATGTTTTCAGTTTAAATAGCTCAATTACAATGCACTTAAAGCAGTATACTAGTATGTACGTGGGTTGTCTCTTGAGTTTTGTGTTTAACAAAAATTAAAAGTGTTCTTTAGCCGAAGTTGGTAGTGTTCTCAGACAAAGGTTCGGTTTTGTTAAGTAGAAATCATTTGTGGCGAGTCCCATACACTTCAGTTATTAGTATAACTATCAGGCTGAGCAAAAGCTGATCAGAACAGATAAGGGATCTAGTTCTGTTGTAATTAATGATGGACCCAGTCAACCAGGATATGGAACCTCTTCGGTTCATAGCTTCTCAGCTGAAATAGTCCCTAGGAATATCTCTGGGTCGGTGCGTTAATACAAGCTCTGGGCGGCACATCGTAGGTTTTTAGCTCAGAAAAATTCTGGATACCAGGTGCGTATCCAGAATTTTTTTTCGGGGGCGGTCCAATTTTTTTTTCATAGTAACCATTTTGACTGGAAAATGGAAATGAGCTTAAGTTTAATTTTGTTATTAGTGCAGACGCGAACCAAATTTATAAAATAAATAAATTGTCTTTCGAAAGAACATTAAAAAATTTTCGAGGTTACAAAAAAGGTGTAATTTTAAAGGAAAAAGATCGAGTTTTGAATTAAAATTAAAAAAAAGGGTGCAAATTTGAAAAAAATTGATAAAACTTTTTTTTTAATAAAATTTTTAGTAAATTTTTCCAATACATTTTTTTTTAATTTATATTCAAAAATAACGGTAAATTTACTTTAGAAAACGTTTCCATGTTCGTTCTTAGCATGTCAATTACATGTCTCCTAATTTAAAGAAAAAAAGCCTACACACAAAAAATTGCAAATTAAAACCCATATATCTCGGTAACCATGGAGATACAACGTCTACCGGGTCAGTTAGTAATTTAGAAAAATGCTAGGAAGATTTTTATAGTGAATTTTCAGGTGTACAGTTTGGTCGAAGATAGTTTTTCGAAAAAATTACCGATTAAGAAAAAAAATCCTAAAACCCCAAATGTTCACCTTTAACCCAAAATTCATTTTTTACCACACATGATATTAATGGGGACTTATGAAGTTTTTTTTCTCAAAAAATATTATCCCTTGAGTTTGGGATTCATATTCCAAATTTTCTTTTTCACAGTCACAGACAAAAAAATTGCGCTAACTTGAGCGTTTCGGGTGGTGTCCGGACCCCTCACCTGCATACGCGCCTGCTGGATTCAATAAAAATTCTCTACACGGTATAAAAATGAACCTAAATTTTGAGCCCGTCTAAAGTTTAAGCGATTTTTAAAAATTTTTTTTTTTGGCATATTTTAAACCTTCCAAATACCTATAAAGATTTTCTATTTCTTTTGGTTTCGATTTAAGATCTAAACGAAAATGTGGTCTAAAAATGTTTTTTTTTTCGTTTTTTTGAAAGTCATTGAATTTTTTCCACAAAAATCAAAACTTTTTGGTGTGAAAATTAAAACTTTTCGGTTTAAAATTAACACTTTTCGGTCTACAATTTTTGTTTTGTTTTCATTTATTTTTGAAAGCTTATTCAAGATTGAATTTCGACCACAACATTTATGTGTGCAATGTAGCTCAGTGGTGCAGCAGACGGGCATGATGCGGTGAGTCTTGGTTCGAGTCCCAGCCAATGGACAAAAAATTTATTTTTTCTTTAAAAAATTGTTAAAACATTTTTGGTTTAAAATTGAAATTCATCTGAAAAAATATTTTCAAATTCAAGTTCAAACAAGAAAGCAAGCATCAAACAATACGTTATGTATTGCCCAGGTTGCAAAACTCAAGAGAAAGCCCACGCAAATACAAAAGCACTTTTGCCTGATTGTAAGACATTTCATTTTACCATAATTGCTTGTATTGCCAAATATGCTGCAACTTTCGGTGCGTCGCTTTGGTGTTGGTTTCATCTTTTGCTCAACAATACGGACTGATTGCACACGTAAAGGCGTGTTTTTATTACCACCCACCCTCGCATGTGAGCCTGCAGATCGTTTTAAATGCAAGGAACTTGTAATATTCATTGTAGAATTGGGCAACAAATTTGAAGGCTGTTGCTCGTCCATCTGTGCGCCATCACCAGGAAGTCGTGGTATCTTCGACATGTCAGGCAATTGCTGCTTGTTTGAAAAAAAAAAAAAAATTAAATACAAATAAAACTCCTTTATTACTTTCTGCTGTTTCAAGTTAATTAGCGCTGTTTTGTCTTATATTTATTTATGTTCATATCACTAAATTAAGAAACAATAACAACATACATATTTGCTTACTTTCACACGTAATATATTGCCATCGACCACATCGTCAACGCCATCATCATCGCCATCGTAAGCCTCAGTGGTTACAGCTTCATCGTTATCCACAATTAGCGCAGCTGGATTGCTAAGACCACAATCGTTTTCATCCTCATCACCACCCACACCACTATCACCATTATCGGTCAACATTGTGTCGTCGTGGTTCACCGACATGACTTTGGCATTACTCACTATCATCACACGCTGGCATTTGGGGTCATCGTCATCGAGTTGTTCTTGTTGTGCCAATGGCGGTCGTGGAAGTTCAAATTCGTTACAAATAGTCATAACATTTCCGCCTGAGCACCGTCTTCGTTGGATTGGTGTTATGGATTTTGTTGAGCTGTGTGTACTGTATTGGCTTTGTCTATGTTGTTGTTGTTGTTGCTGTTTTTGTTTTTCGTGCAGCATCAACGGTGATTGACTTAACGTACGTAAATGCACCTCATCGCACATCAATTTGTCGTCCATATTGCGCTCTTCCTCTGAACTGGAAATATTCCAATTATTTGGTATATGCGGTAAGCGTCGAATTTGGATATGAAATTGGATAAGAACAAAGATATATATGTAGATACTTTATCGTTGGGGGTTTTAAAATAAATATTGGGGTGTGCTAAATATTTTATAGCTAAAGATTTAAAGTTAAACACACATACATAAAAAATAAAAATAAAAAAGGATTAAAAACAATAAAATACAAAAACATAAATCAAAAAAAAAAATAAAAAAAAAAATGTTAAGCAAAATAAAATGCAATAAAAAAATTAAAAAAATAAAATTACAAATAAAAAAATGTATAACAAATAAATTGAAATAAAGGAATCTAAATAAAAGAAAAAGAGGAAAACAAGTAAGGAAGTCTAAGTTCGGGTGAAACCGAACATTACATACCCAGCTGTGCACATAAAGTGGGCGTGATCGTTCACCGATTTTTCTTATTTTCTGTGGTAGTACTCTACATAAACATAACATGCCTGGTACCTAGTTTCGTAAATCTATCTCACACCGTTCTGAAGTTGTTAGCAGTCGAATTTAAAAATTGCTTGACTCATAAGTGGGCGGTGCCACGCCCACTTTCCAAAATTTTGAAAAAATTATGTAAAGAATATGAAAGTTGATGTATGTACCAAATTATATTATTATAGCGAAATCAGTTAATTAGATATGGACTTTTCAATATTTCCACCTCCTTTCAATATAACTTTTATGAAAAAGTAGGCGTGGTCGCGAAGCGATTTCGTTTATTTTCTATAGCTGAATTTACCACAACAATAGTATGTCCTCTACGAAATTTCGTTATACTAGCATAAAC
Organism: Campiglossa producta; assembly: GCA_964058755.1. Classification (NCBI taxonomy): domain Eukaryota; kingdom Metazoa; phylum Arthropoda; class Insecta; order Diptera; family Tephritidae; genus Campiglossa; species Campiglossa producta. The sequence continues at coordinate 27,682,581 of CAXKVI010000002.1, read as the reverse complement.
TGTTCTGAAGTTATTAAGAGTCAAAATTTTAAAATTTCTTCAAATATACGTGGGCGGTACCACGCCCTCTTTTCAAAAATTTTTATAAAATCGGCCTTAGAACATCTAAATCAATACATATTGCAAATTTTTATCATTGTAGCTGCTTCTAATATTGAATTAACCCATTTTATACGTTTTGCGAAATTTTCGATATCGAAAAAGGGGCGTGGTTATGGTCCGATTTTACCCATTTTCAATAGCAATCTATTCTGAACCCAAATAGGTACGCATGCCAAATTTGGTGAAGATATCTCATTATTTGCTCAAGTTATCGTGTTAACGGACAGACGGACGGACGGACGGACGGACGGACGGACGGACGGACATGGCTCAATCAAATTTTTTTTCGATCCTGATGATATTGATATATGGAAGTCTATATCTATCTCGATTCCTTTATACCTGTACAAGCAACCGTTATCCTAACAAAGTTATAATACCCTGTGTACAAGTACAGCTGGGTATAAAAATGTAAAAAATCTCTACATATAATAAAATTGTAACCGGTCGATGTCTGTACATGGCAGATATCAACAAAAAATTGATTGGGGGAAGCATTATTAAGCGAGTAGAATCCAAATCAATCATTTTAAAAATTTTTGTGTGTCTGTCTGTCTGTTTGTCCGTATGTTTGTGGCCGTATCACTCTGAAAGTAATGAATGGAATTGAATGAAACTATTTTCGTTGGATTGCTCGACGCTCAACTTAAAATTTAAGATATTACTTTTTTCGATATCTCAACCGGTTTTGGAGTTATCGCCCAATATGTGGACCATGTCTGTCTGTATGTTTGTGGTCGTAACACTCTGAAAGTACTGAATGGAATTGAATCGTTGGATTGCTAGATGCTCAACTTAAAGTTTAAGATATTATTTTTTGCGATATCTCAACGAGTTTTGGGGTTATCGCCAAATATGTGGACCAGGGGTGACCAAAAATGTCTTAGTACAATATGTGTGTCAAACGAAAGGTGTCAATGAGTGCTATAATATGCGATGTGATTCATTGAAATATCTGAAATGGTTTGGGAGATATCTTGAAATTTCGATAGCTCGACCGGTTTCGGAGGTATCGACGAATATTTCCACAAAAATATGTTAGATTATGGGTATTAAGTGCTGAACTCCAGTCTTTTTGTTGGATTTTATTCTAACCCAGCTGCAAAAAAAACCACAGAAATACGAAATACGAAGTCGCGGGTACCAGCTAGTAAAAAAATAAAAATGTAAAAAAAATTTTTAAAAGGTGTATATAAAAATGTTCCCCTACATTCGCAAAAAATACCAAAGTTTTAAAAAGCTCATATAATTCAAAATTGGTATGGAAATGTCATTTTAAAAAGCTTTGCAAACTAATTTTATTTTTTATTTATAAGGGGGTTTGAGGTTTGAGTATACTCTCTGAGCCTGAGTACCTGTGTATCTTATAACTTTATCATATAACTTCAAACGAGCTAATCTTGTATATTTCTATATCCGAACTATCTCGGAAATAGCTTGACCGATTTGGATGAAATTTGGCATAATTTTTTTTTTAAATATTGATCAAAATATGCCAATATGGGTATCAAATGAAAGGCATTTTCGGCGACATACCAACTAAAATATTTTTTTTATGTAGGGTTGCCGCCCAGGGTTGTAATTTTGAGGTATTGTATTTGTATATTTTGGTAAAGTTTGGGGTCATTTTGGGATCATTTGAGGTTATTTTGGGTTAATTTTTGGATTATTTTGAAGTCGTTTTGGGGTAATATTAGGGCGATTTTGGGATAATTTTTTTGTCATTTTGGGGACATTTTGGGAACATTTTGGTGTACGTTTAGAGTCATTTTGGACCGCATGACCAATTTTAAGACTTGGTTGTTGCCACTTGGGGTGGTTTACAGGGTTGCCACCTATCTCATTTATTTCATCAAAAGTACTTTCAGCCGCATACTAACCATAATGTCTTGAAGATGAGTTCGCACCTAGAGATGCCACCTAACTGCATTTTATTTCTTTCATCGTTCATATTTTGACCGATTTGGATGATGATTATGTATGGATGCTCTATTCTAAGATTTCCTTACGTTTTATTTCAAAACACATTTATAAACGAATTTTAAAACCGACTTGAAAAGTTTTTAAGTTTTAATTCAAAGGAATTTTGATATATGTCGTAATATAAGAAAATCGTTTTGAACCAATTCGCTTTAATGTTCATGTAAACTAGGCAACAATTTAAAATTGCTCGCTCTTTAAATACTTTACTGGGTTACTTTTGTTAAATAACTTTATTTCGAAAAACATCTGTGCACTTTAAAGCGAAAAGAGTGACTTTAATTTCCTTTATTGAGTGGGTGCAGTAAATATTTTCAAATAACTAAAAAGGTATGCTCTACTTAGTTAAGCTAGTATGATACTTAGGCATTTCTTTGCATTCTTCCTGTATTTTTCTTAGAAAAAATCAAATCATAGGACGAATTTACAAACAATACAAAGCAGAATACTGAAAAAAAACATAAAAACTATGTAGTGTCATGCGTAACTTAGCAAATTACGTCACTGAATTGATTGGTTAGCGTTTGTCATTTCCTTTTTCCCAAAATTTAAATCTACTTTTGTTATACATACTTAAATACAATTTTCATATACTTGTATAAACACAGCTACTATGTTGAAAAATCCAATTCATTACTTTATATTTATTGTTGATATTTTATTAAGATTAGTTAAATCATTATTTAAAGTAGCTGTCACAAAGTCCATGACAAGCAAAACAAATAAGAAATCCTCACATTCAGTCATGTCTAAATTCACCCACTTTGTGTTACAATCATTGACTCACTTAGGGGCAAGTTTAAACTTCAGTAAATTTATGGGGATAAACTCTAGTCAACTTTGTCTGTGGCTCAAACCTACACTGGCTCAAACACACAGACATACTTATGACCAATTCTACGGCAATGTAAGGTTAAAATATATAAGAAGTATATTATGCTACTAGTCCATATTCGTAATCAAATTTTTGAGGCGGGAAGCTCGTTGGATCCTCTACCTTTTATACATATGCATGTATCTGCTACATATTCGGAAGTGCAAAATTTGGTTAACCCTAAACAGATAATCTAATGCCGTTGATATTGAATAAAGTGCCCGAAGATAAACTTTAGCTGAACATGACTGCTGATAGGAAATCCTTGCCGCCACGGTAACTTCATTTACAGTAATTGAATCAATTTATCTACATACATACATATATTTATACATAATATATAACTTAATTATGGATATTTTTAATGGGTTTTCCAAAATAAAATTCAACAAGCAAATAATAGAAAAATATTTGAGCAGGATTAAACAAAAAACCGCATTTCCATTTTTCGCTTTTTCAGTGTTTTGATGAAATATAGTTAGTTAAGACAAAGCTATGATTGATTTTAAGAGACTATCCACTTGGGGGTTGCCACTTGGGGCGGTTAACTAAATTTTGTTTAATTATGGGACAAGATACGCCAATGTGGGTATCAAATGAAAGGTATTTTCGGCGACATGCCAACTAAAATATTTTCAAGTAGGGTTGCCACCTAGGGTTGCCTCCTTACCGCAGTATATTTGTATATCCGGTACTATCTCGAGAACCATTTGACCGATTTCGATGAACTTTGACTTTCTTAGACTTTCGACTTAGGTGTTGCCAATTGAGGCCGTTTACAGGGCTGCCAACTAGCTAAATTTTTTTAAATTATGGAGCAAGGTATGCCAATATGGGTAGCAAATGAAAGGTATTTTCGGCTAAATACCGGCTAAAATATTTTCAAGTGGGTTTTCCACCTAGGGTTACCACCTTACCGCATTATATTTGCATATTTGTATATCCGGTACTACCCGAGAACCGCTTGACCGATTTCGATGAACTTTGATATAGAGATAGTACACTTGGTTCTAACACTATCCACTTGGGTGTTCCACCAGTGTATCTAAGACTATTGGACAAAATAAAAAACACCGAACAAGCTCGGTCACCCAGCTACTAAAGTATAAATTGAGATAAAATAAAATTAAGCTAAATAATTTAGGGTTACTTTGTTCCAAGTTAAACCCCATCTTCGAATTCCTGACTTCTTAAATGTTGATCAATATTTTTTCGAGCGATACTGGAACGGAAACCCATATCAATACCTGCCAATCCATAGAATATTCACAATAAATTTCGTTTCTTGCTCATAATGAGAACACTGTACAACAGCCAAAAAATCCCAGAGGGTTTCTTATCGGTTTCTAAAGCATATGGGTGTGCTGAATCTAAACTATGGTTCCTTGACCACAGAAAAACTGTCAAATTATTAAAAAAAAAAGATCTTTTATAAACTACCGATCTCTGTACAAACACCCATTTGGAGAGAAATCTCATGACACGAAAAATCTGACTTCAGATTGGAATTTAGCACACCCAAAAACTTCAGAAAACGTTAAGAAACCCGGTGGGATTTTCAAAAAGCTCAATTTTTTTGCACCATGTAATTAAGCAAATAAATTCGATTTTTGAAAATAAAGTTTTCCCTAAGTAAGACAATGCTATGATATTTCATATAAATCATATTTTGTTTAAAAAAATTTACTCACTTTGGTTCAAGAAAACGACGACATGCAAAAGAAGCTCTAAGAAATTTACTTTTAATAAGAATTTGATGAGTTTCAGCAAGATTATGGCTTTAGCAAATGTCCATATGCATGTAGGCTAACTGCAGCAATATGTATGTATTTAAGCGCAAACTTACTTTTATTAGTAATTTATTTAAGTTTTCATTATACAAAACTATTACGAGCTTAAGTGATTTGTCATCAAATTACTGCTCCCACTTTCATAAAATATTTTACATGCTTATTTTAATTCAGCAAACAAACTTAAATGATGTCACAGTATTGCAATAAATTATATAAGTACATAAACAGGAGTTCGCGAAGCAAGAAAACTTTTAAACTTGATTACACAAAATTTTAATTTTCCATATTAATTTATGACAGATATGGAAATTAGAACGTAATTTCCTCTAAGCAAGAAGGCAAAGTTTAAATTTGTTCCGCAAAGATAGATTTTAAATGTACATACTTATAGTCCGGTCAAAATGACATATGTACCATGAACCAACTACTACAGATCACGCATTCCGACAACCGTGTATTGTAATTTAATTTGAGAAATTTTTTTTTTTGTCAAATGACGTCACGATTTTGAAAGCTTCAGTTTTTTTTAACTGACTTTTCTCCTCACACCTTCATTTAATTGGTGTTTTTTTTTTTTTTAAATGAAAAATTTCAATTAAAATGTTGTAAACAATCAATTTGATGAGATTTTAAAGCGATCTGTGCGTAATGTTTGAAGTTGCTTGAAGCGGAAGCCGTGGTGCAGAGGTAGCTGGTATAGCATACCGAAGGTCCCAGCTAAAATTCATCTGCCCTGCAGGTTCCGTTCGGACTCAGCATAAAATATCCTGCCAATTTGTAAAAAAATGTAGAAAGCAAATTGGAAGAGGCCCGAATCTTCTAGGAGATACATATACAGCGCCTTTATTTTATACACTATCAACTTAAACACCGTTTCTAAAACACAGCTTAACATTAACGCTTTATAAAAAGTTTTTCAACAAAATTTGTTTACAAACAATTCGAATATTTTTTTTTTTACCTTTCATGAACATGAAATGGTATTATAACTTTGGTCCGATGTTTGTAAGTATGAGAAGAAGAAGAGATAGACCCATCAATAAGTATACCGAAATGATCAGGATGACGAGATGAGTTGATTTAGCCATGTCCGTCTGTCCGTCCGTCTGTCCGTCCGTCTGTCTGTCTGTCTGTCTGTCTGTTTGAACGCAAACTAGTCCCTCAGTTTTTGAGATATTTGGCTGAAATTTTGTATGCGGCCACCATTTTCCAATATAGGAGTCATTTGTCGGAACCAGCAAGATCGGACGGATATTACACATAGCTCCCGTACAACCGATTATTCCGATAAACGGATTTTGGGCTATAACTCCTGTAATTAAACACGTAGAAACGTGAAATTTTGGAAGCATCGCTATTTTTATATGTAAAATATCGATGTTGAAAATCATTGAGATGGGATAAATATTTCACATAGCCCCCATACAATCGATTGTTCCGATAAACGGATTTTGGGCTATAACTCCTGTAATTAGATAGGTAGGAACGTGAAATTTCGTAACTATTGCTCTTTTAGAATGTGGAATGTCGATGTTAAAAATCAATGAGATTAGACCAATATAACACATCGCCCCCATATAATCGATAGTTCCGATAATTTCGGTATGAGCTAAAGTTAAATTCACACAGGCTGTACTGGGGATCAAACAGTGAAAATCGTTACGCTTATTCATGAAAGGTATTTAGCCTTCGGAACAGCTGAAGACAGCTTTCCTTACTTGTTTTCGTTTGTTTTTGTTTTCTTTCTCAAACATTTAAAGCCAAGCAGGCATGTTTATAAAACCGTGACGCCACAGCTTTTTTTAAATGTGAGATCTTATTAATTGGATCATGCATATGTACAAAAAGTCGAGAAAAATCCAAAAAAAGAAAAACACATTTTAGGGGTTTTTAAGATTTTTCGAGATTTCTTACCATTTTCGAGAAAAGTTCAATAAACCTAAAATGTTGACTTTTGACCCCGAATAAATTTTTTAGCTCACATGGGATCGATGCCGACTTTTGAAATTTTCTTTTTCACGGTGAATCTAACCTCTCTACCAAAATTTGGCTTCGTGGGACTTATTGCTATTTCAAATGGGAAATTCCATCGTGACTCCTGGGACATTTGAATCGAGAGCTTAGTCAACTTTGACTTAATAAACTGACATTGGGATTTCAATTTCTATGAAATATATTTATCGACATGGATAAATATCCAATACAATAAACGAATTAAAAGAATTGGCGAAATAACAACAAATAGCTTTATAACTACTCAGTAAGTGAGTGTGACTCCTGGGAAGCCGAAAAATCCCTTTGTTGCACCTTTGTGAGCACGAAATCGAGTTTTAGCTTTACAGTTCAACTTTGAACTACAATTTGTACATGATCGAAAGTACAGACTACATAGTACCATAGTCTTTAAAAATAAGATCAGTATTAGCTTTTAGAAACTTTTTACAAAGGTTAAAGGATGTGACTCTTGGGACATTTTCCTGTTTTTTCGTGATACAATTTTTAAGTTTTTTCAATATTATCGATGCAGTTCCCTAAAAATTTAGCTATGCAACTAGTTACCCCTAACCCTTGATAATAAAAAGACCTTTATTGTAAAGTTCTGTCAGAGCAGTGGTAGTTTATGGCATTTTAAAAATTTCGTACTTTTCCTCTTTTGGGTGGAATGTCCCAAATGTTTAATTTGACCGGACTATTTATGGTCATTCAAAAAATGTAAAACATAATTTTTTAAGGCTCAGATTGGCCGTTCTATATATACGTGAGCATATCCTAACTTTTGTTTTAAATTTATTTAATCACGTATGTATGTAGCTAGTTTGACTCATCGTATTCATAAGTTTTTATGCATGCTTATTATAATTTGTGTAAAATTAATTAGTCAGAAATTAGGCATAAAAAACTATTTAAGAGGTTTATACAAACTTGTGGGCAATTAGTTCAATGTGCTCGAGTGCTGAAAGTGGAATAAACAACGAAAAGTTCTAAAATTTAAGTTCCGTAACATCGTTATTGAAAATTAATTACAACAATTAAATTTTATTGTATTTTAATTTCTTTGTTTTCGTTCAAGTTATATACTAAGGCTGATAATCTAATTATTTCCAACAAAGTAGAGGTCAGCTAAATAAACTTTAAGTCTTTAAGTATTTTGCATATTCTATTAAAAGGTCAACCGAAACGCCTTTGAAGTCAAGTGAGTCCCTTTTCACATCAAATTAAACATTTTTTAGATTTTCAATTTTCGTTCAGATGTTGTTTTTGTACATTGCTTTTGCAACCCCAAAGCTATTCCTTGTTATTTTTTTTATGTTTTGTACTCAGAATCCCTGTGTAAAGTTTTGTAATTTTCTATAATTTCAATAACAAAGAAAGACATTTTTTAACGGTTTCGTGTTTCTTGCACAAGCTTTTACGAATAATAAGTTCTACAGAATTGCTTTACTATTCCAGCTAAATAAGTCGGTTGCTTGAAAAGCTTTTTAAAATAAGTGCCCCGATTTTCGGTTAAATTCCCCGGGATGGCATAATTACATACGGAATGACCGAATTTTGAGTTCATTTATTTAAATTTATTAGAAAAAAAGTGGCGAATATAATTATTGACAGAGTATTTTTTATTTATTTTGGCTTTAATAAAATTATTTAAAAAAAGACTATTTAAAAGCGTGTCAATGTCTAATACAAGAACTATAAATTTCGGTTTTACAAACTTGCGCAAAAATTTGCCAAAATTCCAAGAAAGTCTACCAAAATCGTAACCCCTTTTCACAGAATTTTTTGAATTTTTTTGAGAATGAAGTTTCGTAGGCCATGAAGCTTTAGTGTAATAATGTGCTAATCTTGATTTCGTGATACATTTTGCTGATTTTTGGTAATTTTTTTAAGGGTTTTCTGTAGTTGCTTGCATACAAGTTTATGAATGCAATTTTGTATATGAAAACACTTACCCCAGAATTCCGTAAGCTGTCTCTAGTCACTAATAGAGAAAATAGTCACTAATAGAGACATTTTGTGTTCCAATTCCATTTCGTCCATATCAAACCTCAAACGACAAATCTCAATTTTTGTGACTTGAGATGAGACAAAATTACAGAATTCGGGGGTTAATCTCATTTAGGCACTTTTGATATTTCAGACTCGCTTTTTATGATCAAAATAACAGTTGGGCTTAATAAGAATAATAATAATAATAATAAAATGCGCCATGTTTCCAAAACCCAAAATAATCAATATAATTTTCCAATATTAGTTTATCTTAAATCAAACCTCCCACGTTGGGTAGATAACTAGTCGTATCGATGAACCCTATCAACGCCGCTGAATATAGATGGACTGGAAAAGTTTGCGGTTGACTGCTGCAAACATTTTATATTTAATTTTAGATTAACCTTCCATACGCTTTTTAAAACCATTCATAAATATCTCCCTTCAATGCTAAGCTTACCAAAATAAGCTATAAACAGAAGCACGTGAATATGTATAGACATGTGTGTATTCTTGTAGATAATTATTTATCTATTAATTTTCATATACAGTGAAACAAGCTGGGAGTAGATACATCTTTTTATACCCAGCTGTACTTGTACACAGGGTATTATAACTTTGTTAGGATAACGGTTGGTTGTACAGGTATAAAGGAATCGAGATAGATATAGACTTCCATATATCAATATGATCAGGATCGAAAAAAAATTTGATTGAGCCATGTCCGTCCGTCCGTCCGTCCGTCCGTCCGTCCGTCTGTCCGTTAACACGATAACTGGAGCAAATAATGAGATATCTTCACCAAATTTGGCATGCGTACTTATTTGGGTTCAGAATAGATTGCTATTGAAAATGGGTAAAATCGGACCATAACCACGCCCCTTTTTCGATATCGAAAATTTCGAAAAACGTATAAAATGGGTTAATTCAATATTAGAAGCAGCTACAATGATAAAATTTGCAATATGTATTGATTTAGATGTTCTAAGGCCGATTTTTTAAAAATTTTTGAAAAGGGGGCGTGGTACCGCCCACGTATATTTGAAGAAATTTTAAAATTTTGACTCTTAATAACTTCAGAACAGTTTATGCTAGTATAACGAAATTTCGTAGAGGACATACTATTGTTGTGGTAAATTCAGCTATAGAAAATAAACGAAATCGCTTCGCGACCACGCCTACTTTTTCATAAAAGTTATATTGAAAGGAGGTGGAAATATTGAAAAGTCCATATCTAATTAACTGATTTAGCTATAATAATATAATTTGGTACATACATCAACTTTCATATTCTTTACATAATTTTTTCAAAATTTTGGAAAGTGGGCGTGGCACCGCCCACTTATGAGTCAAGCAATTTTTATTAATTTTAACACCATTAACTATACAAAACAAAGAATAACAGCATTTTATGTGCACAGCTGGGTATGTAATGTTCGGTTTCACCCGAACTTAGACTTCCTTACTTGTTCTACTACAGTTCGCCACAAAAGCATATAGTCAGAATCAGTTTAATGGTAATTTTTTGGTGACATGTCATACTCCCAAGTGGCAAAACCCCAAGTAAAACAATTTGGATTATGACACTCTCCAAATTTGTATACCTTTCATGAACATGAAATGGTATTATAACTTTGGTCCGATGTTTGTAAGTATGAGAAGAAGAAGAGATAGACCCATCAATAAGTATACCGAAATGATCAGGATGACGAGATGAGTTGATTTAGCCATGTCCGTCTATCCGTCTGTCCGTCTGTCTGTCTGTCTGTCTGTTTGAACGCAAACTAGTCCCTCAGTTTTTGAGATATTTGGCTGAAATTTTGTATGCGGCCACCATTTTCCAATATAGGAATCATTTGTCGGAACCAGCAAGATCGGACCGATATTACATATAGCTCCCATACAACCGATTGGTCCGATAAACGGATTTTGGGCTATTACTCCTTTAGTTTAAGAGCTAGGAACGTGAAATTTTGTAAGTGTTGCTATTTTTATATGTGAAATATCGATGTGGGATAAATCGAGATGGGATAAATATTTCACATAGCCCCCATACAATCGATTGTTCCGATAAACGGATTTTGGTAAATAACACCTGTAATTATATAGATAGGAACGTTAAATTTCGTAACTATTGCTATTTTAGAATGTGGAATGTCGATGTTAAAAATCAATGAGATTGGACCAATATAACACATCGCCCCCATATAATCGATAGGCTGTACTGGCATCAAACAGTGAAAATCGTGACGCTTATTCATGAAAGGTATTTAGCCTTCGGCACAGCCGGAGACAGCTTCCCTTTCTTGTTTTATTTGGGATTATGACACTGTAAGCTGGATTTCTTTCAAAATTTTGTCCAGCAATAACAAAAAACACACGTATTTTGATGTTGGGTGAAAAAAAAATATTGAAACGAAATTCTGCAATTTTGACACTAGTGTGTTAAATCTTGTGTTTTTTATGAAAAATATTTATAGAGAAGACCCCTATTATTTCAAAATTATTTCAAAGAACGCGCTGGCGAAAATTTGGAATAAAAAATCAGGCGATTTTTAATTGCAAATTCTTATTTTATATAAAGACTGTAAAATATTGCAAAATATTTAGGGTACTCACAGTCCCATATTACCACCCATGCTAATATTGCCAGCTGATAATATCTTGACAGTTTGGCAGATGACTGTGAGTTCCCTAATTCTTTTTAAATAATTTTAAAAAGCTCCGATTACTTTTTTCCAAATTTTCATTTTACATTTATGATTTCCATGGGTGGATGGCTTTATCCCAAGTCGGCATAATCCCAAAGAAAAGAATAAAATTGTAAACAAAAACCTGTTCTTAAGTGTAGTTAGGATTTCAGTCTTTATTCATGAATGGAATTCTATTTCTTTGTATTTTATTAAGTATATCTGAAATATTTTTTTTATTTTGTGAATATCATTTCTGACAAAATTATAATTTTATATATTATATTGGCTTACAGTTTCTGGCCAAAAACTTTGAAATAAATCTTCTAATAAAAGTATTGAACAGGTTTCAAATTTTTCTCATATTTTCAGCTCAAACATGTCAAACCCCCATTTGGGATTATGACACTGCATGATAGTCCAAGGTAGAGGTGGGCGTCGTGCGTGTTTTTGACCACGACACGAAACATGCACGCGTGTGTCCATGTGCTCGTGTTTGAAAATGCGATTTCGTGTCGTGCTCGTGCGTGATCGTATTGAGCCCGAAAACAAAAAAAAAAAAAAACACGCACGAAAAAACACGATCAACTTTGTTCACTTTTTGTACTAAACTGGCACACTTTTATTTTTTGTAAATTATATTTTTTTATAAGTATCTTAATTCCAAATCTCTCTCCATCCCAAACTTCATTTTAATACTTGATTAAATACAAAGATACAGATTTTTTTCATTTTACCATTATAATAGTTTTGCCTAGTGTTTTTTTATTCATGTATGTATGTACATAAATACTTAAAAAAATATGTGTAAAAATATACCGACGGCTGAGTGGAAAATCACTCTGTTTCAAAATATTTTTCAAAAACGTCCTAGATAGGTTGTTTTTGTATCAAATTCTTAGATAGAGCATTGCTGAAAAAAGCTATTAAAGAGAGTGTTATTTGACCCAATTTTGATATAGGGAGTTTTTGAAAAATATTTTGAACTGCCACCCAGTCGTCTATACATACCTTATAAGCTTTAGATGTATAAGTCCATACCATGCCCAAAGTACATTTACAAATATATACAAAAATAAAAAAAAAACCAAAAAAATATATACAGATTTCCTGATGAAGACGCGAAAGCGTTAAAACATTTTATTTTTTCGTGCGTGTTTAGTGCGTGTCGTGTTTTAGTAATTTTCCCCCGTGCGTGCTAGTGCGTTTTTTCGAAAATCTGTTTCGGGAACGTGTCGTATCGTGTTGCAAAAATCATGCATGCGCCCACCTCTAGTCCCAAGTACCACTGCAGGGGAAGTGTCATAATCCCAATTTTTTTACTTGGGATTACCTTATATTTGGTATAAAATGGCAAACCATTGTTGTAAAACACAATTTACCTGAACATATTTTTGAAGGAAATCGAATTCCCAGCAAAATTTGCCTTGACCAAAATTTTCTCAGAATAGCCGTTTTCTAGTATTCTAGCCTCACAAATTAGCATGTTTTTTCGATTTTCCATTTTTTCTTTAAAAAATTGTCAAAAATGCAAATATCCATGTACAACAAAGATAGATACAGATTTTTAAAGGAAATTGAGTGGGCTACAAAAAAGGTTAAACAATTTTTTTTTGTAAAGTTACTTTTTCAAACCTTCTTAGTATTAAATTAAAAAAAATCATGTTTCCATCTTTTTTTTGTTTTTGATCCAATTTTTTTACTAAATTTTGTTTTCTTAGAATTAGCCTAACAGATCGCAATTTTTCTCCAACCTAACAAAACCATCACAAAATAATATAGGACTTTTTTGCAAGGTTAGGACCGAACTTCGGGCCCGTTGTTGAATTCTGATATCTAATTTCGATTAAGAATATGCTTATTTAGCTTTATTCGATGTTGATTTTTTCATGTTTCGCAAATTTTCAAACCAAAATGGGGAAATCCAAAAAACATGCCAATGTTTGAAGCTAGAATTCTAGAAAACGGCTAGTCTGGGAAAAGTTCAGTCTAGGCAGCTTTTGTAGGGAATTCAATTTGCTACAAAAATATGTTCAGGTAAACGGGGTTTTTAAGCAATCATTTGCCGTTTTTATACCAAATTGGGGGTTAAGTCTGTAAAATCTAAACTAGCAATGATGAACTTATAGACTTTAATTTAAAAATCTGAAAAAAATTACAGTAATTTTTTTCACCTTTCTTAAAAAGAAAATCAATATAATTTTTGAAAAAAACAAATCTTTTATTTTTGGCCCAGTCTAATGTACATATATTGGAACGATTTTTCGTCATCTCTGGTCAATTTTGGTTTTGTAACAAATCGGTTTCCGCGACCCGCCATCTTCAGAACCAAATTAAACACTGAAGATGGCGGATCGCCGAAACCGGTTTGTTACAAAACCAAAATTGACAAGAGATGACGAAAAATCGTTCCAATATACATCCTGTATTAACTCAAATGACCAGTTAAAATATATTTTTGTCATGAGGGACACACCAAATTTCGGGGCTTAGCCGTACCGGGGCTTGGCGGTACCTAAATTTTCTTTTCGAACTCCAAACGACATCTGCTGAAATACACTTGGTCGATTGCCAACCTTTGCCGATTGGCGACCCCGTTTAAGAAAATCTTTGTGTCGCAATCAATTTAGGACACATATATTCCTGAGTTGGTTACGACAGTGACTGTTAATGAAATGAAAATAAAAATGTTATTAATAAAAAAATTGCATGCACCAAATTGAGATGTTTCACACCCCCTAACTCCCAAGGGTCGCGTTTTCAGAATTTTTGAAGATAGCAAAATTAGGCGTCTTGTGGAAAGGAAGTCGCTCACAAAAATTTAGCTTGTTATCAATCAACAACCATATGCCTATGGGGGATCTCGTACTATTAGTGTTTATCATTTGTCAAAAAACTATTTATTAATTGGATAAAGCTGTTTCAAAGTGTAGTAACTGTGCTTATTTAATCATTACTCCAACACAAAAGCCACCCCATTGATACAAAATAATTTTTGGCCACTTATTTTGATAAGAAAATTTTATTACAAGGAAGTGCCGCTCACTCTTTTAATTTGTCATGACTCATGACTAAATAATAAATTGATGGTGTGAAAAGGTGGCGCCAAAACAATATGACAGCCACGTGCTGTCAATACTGAGTTATTGGAAGAGCTGATTTTAAATGAGGAAGCCCTTTTTGAATTTAAATATTGATTAGTGCCCCTAAAAATAATTTCATGATTTGTTTGCTTGAATCTCCCAGCTCTTGAATATAGTCAAGTAGGGTAGAGGTGGGAGGCTTTGACAGTTTAAGTACAAATATATATTTTTTTAAAAAACTTACATTTCAATCCATAATAGCTTCAATGAACACAAACTATGTACATTTTTGGAACATATCTGCATTATCCTTTAACTATTCTCTCATTTGTATCGGGCGTCAGGACCAAAAGGGAGTATTCGACACTATTTTCAGCATATCTCATATTCTGTCATTTAGATAAAAAAAGATAGACGTTTTCTTGAATGGCATTTTAATCTTATTTCATTGCGCAGTTTGAATTTCATTGTTTGTTTGGAGTACGAAAAGGGGTGGATGTCGAAGCCTCCCACGCAGTTAACTATGGATTCGCAATTTTATTAAGGTTTTTTAATTGAACTGTTTCTATATAAATAGTTGGTAGACGGTCTTCTGATGTTGTTTTTGTTGTAGCCATACTTTGTCCTGCCTAGTCGGAAGATCCACTTATAAAAAGTTACGTGACAGACTAGACAGGGTACAATCTTTTGCCGGATGAATCCGGTACGTTCCGGAACTCCCTTGCGGTACTGCCCGACTGTCTTGGGTACGATTTCGTGGATTTTAGTCGCCTCTTACGACCGGCATACCTACCTCGGGCATATTCTAAACCCCTAACACACAGGGGCAGCCTTCTGATATCTGACCAGAGGTTAAACCACCAACGTTGGGCAGTTAACCTTTGGTTAACTCATAATGAAAATTGAAAATCTGTGGAACGTAAGTTAACCTGGCACTGTGAAATTGGGCCTAAGTGTAAGTGCATCTAAATAATTTTTTTTAAATAGCATACACGAAAAAATGTCTCCAAACACAGAGTAAAATTCAAGCAAATTAAACCAGTTAAATCTACTAAAAAACCTACATCGATATCTTCAAAAGGCGGAAATAAAAATAAAATAAAAATATTTTCCATTGAAATTCACCTTACACGAAATCGTTTATAACCCTGAATTCCAGGTAAATTGGTTAATATTTTCTCCAAAGATCATCGCGATTGATGTAAGGGTAACAAAAATATCTGAGAATGTCGAAGCCTCCCCCTTCTACCCCACCCAAATAAAAGCAGTACAAATAGCCTATTTTAATTTCATTTTGTGCATCAAAATATTGTCCTCACTCTAATAAATACCAGCTAAATATGTGTTTTGTTTCTTTAATACCTGTAAAGTACAGACATCAGCCTGTTAAATCTATTATATATAAATGCGCAATGCTTGACAGTTTTCTCCCTTTTTTGCAAAAACCACAATTCTAAGGTATATACAATTTGATATGTATCGATAGGTCTCGCCGAGCAGGGTGTGCGACAACAAGCCACAAATTAAAAAAAATTAATTATAATATGATTTGAAATTCACACCACTACAAGTGCTAAACACGCATTCACTTTATAGAGCCGCTGTTATGTGTGTATGTAGGTATGACCACTTGCATTGTTGTGTTTGCATTCATTGCAGTTGGGGAGAGTCGGAGTGTGAGTTGTTTGATTGGCAGCAATAATAAACATGAGGCAGCCCGTCAACTTTATTGAGTGAAGAAAATCTGTGAGTGGGTATTCATAGAAGCAAATGCTTGCTCAGACATGGAAAAAAATGGAAAATTGATAAAATTAAAAAAAAAAAGTATAATAAGAAATAGAAAAGTGATTGAAAGTAAAAAAATAAATTTGTTGGAAATGAAAGGAAAGGAAATCATATAAAAGATAAATAAAAATAAAACAAAGCAAGGAAACGGTAGGAAAGGAAAGGTAAGAAAAGGAAAGGTAAGGGAAGGAAAGGTAAGGAAACGAAATGACAGGAAAAGAAATGTAAGGAAAAAATGATTGAAAATAAAGGTAAGAAAAAATAAAAGTAAAGAAATGAAATGAAAAAAAAAAAAAATGAATAAAATGAAAGGAAACTATAGCAAAGGAAACGAAAGGAAAAAAAAGAAAATAAAAGGAAAAGGGAATGTAATGGAAATGTAAAGAAAGGTCAGGTAAGAAAATAAAAGAAACGAAAAGAAAGAAAAATAAAAAAAAGAACAAAAAAAAAGAAAGAAAGAAAGAAAGAAGGGAAATAAAATGAAATGAAAGAAGAAAAAAGGAAATGAACGGAGAAGGAAGAATAGAAAAGGAAAGAAAGGAGAAGGGAAGGAAAGAAAAGCAAAAGATATAAATTGAGATGAAAGGAGAAGAAAGGGAAGGAAATAAAAGCAAATGATAGCAAAGGAAAGGAAAAGAAAAAAATACGTATGAAGACGAACTAAGAAGAATAAATAATTATCAACATTGAAACTATATTACTGTACACCATTCAGTGGGGGGAGGGAAATGCAAAATGAATAGGAATGTATAGAAACCAAAAATATACAAAATATGGAAAAGAAGGAAAATTTTAGAAATAGCAAAAAGGTAGGAAAATTAAATATGCTTTTGTGGTTGAATTTCAAGCACTGGGCGAACTCTAGTTTCATTAAATGTAAGTACTTATTCTAAGATTTTAGTATACACCTCTTCATTAATCACATTTCAGGAAATACTCATTTATGCCAATTCCTCATCTGCAGAGAATTTAATTTGCTGGTAATCCTATTGAATCGGCTTATGGAAATTTTGTTGAATTCCTCATCAGCTTATAATTATCAATGATTATGTTGTTGTGAATGCTGCCAATGACTGATGATTTTATGCCAAAAAATTAAAGAGGCTTCAGATAATTGCTGCACAATTTTCAGAGATTGAATTACACATTCATGAAAATGGCACTGCAAATTTCTGGAAACCCGTGATTTTCGTGAATCGTAGAGAAACGAGAGATTAGTCACATTAGCCTATTAATCAAATCTGGAAAATTTCCACATTCAGCGACGACATATGTAAAGAAATGTTCAAATATGAACAACTCATTAAAGTAGTACTACTTTACATAAAGTTGAAATTTCTCTATAAAATAATTGTTTCAAACCTCATAACATTTTTTTTTCAAATATAACTGTTAAGAATTTATAATAACTTAAGCTATATAACTTCTTTGTTTTGATTTTGTACGAAATTATAGCTCTTCCTTGGTTAAGTAAAGGAAAAATCAGTGCAATCGACCACATTTTAAAACAAATTTAAGCCAACAAAAATAAGGGATAAACAAAAAGTTTGCGTGCTACAGCGTGCTATGCTATCTAAAAATAAAATAAAAATTTGAAATAGTTTCTATCGATTTCTGCAAAAAGGATTGCCCATATTTGCCCTCTTTACGTAAACTTGAGTTTGTCACAAAAAGATATTTCATATTTTCATATAAATGAAAACGCTGCGTATACGTAACATTTTTTTGTTAACGAATGTGTAGTGTATGAGAAGTGGACGAGGTTGTTTAGAGTAACTTATTTGACAAGTTTCGTGAAGATTTCTATGTTTTATTTTTTAGTTAAAATTATAATTTGCAGTAAAGTTTTTGTATAGGTCCAAGGAAGGTATCCCTGGGAATGGACGATTTGAACTATTTTTAGTACAGTCAATAGCTTTCATGAGGATAACTTATGGGCCAAGTGTCGAGTAGATATCTTACTTTTTTGAGCTGAAATTTCAAATTTGCATTTAAATTTTTTTTCACAGGACGAATGGAGGTACCCCTAGGGATTGTTTGAGTTTTGTACAGTCAATAACTTTATACACCAAGTTTTATGAAGATGTCACGTTAGAGGTTCTAATGATTACCTGTAAATATATCGCCGCCATAAGTTTCTTTTTTTTTTTTTTTCTTTTTTAAGGCTGTAATTAAAAATAGGTCATGGGTCGGCAAATTGGTAAATGCAGGTGTACAAGTGAGAGCGCTTATACACGCGCTGTGATCGTCCGAACTATATTTTTAACATTCGCTGGCCAAACAAGCGACACCCCCACGCGATGTGGTTTCACCCCTTTGGTAAACAAAGAGCGAAACGTGTCTGTGTGATGAGTCCAACTTATTTGACTGATCTTAAGATCTATAGGGCGTCGATGCTTGCTCTAGGTGTACACCGATTTCAATCGTTTTTGCAATATTTCTTAACTAGCTCACATATGACATATGACCTAAAACCACTTCTTCTTCCAAGCCACTATATACAGGCACTTCCTGGTCGTTCGGCTGGTAGTTCATCATTTCCTGGCACTATCTTTTTCAAACGGGATACTCCCACCTTCTATTCACCATAGAGTGGTGGGAGGTTTTTCCTTCTTCAGGGGTTGTAGTATCGAACTAATCAAATGACTGGCTAGTTAGCCATGCATAGGAATGTCTCTCCCAGATCATTAATCTTCAAATTGTGTAATGGCATTTATAAAATATATCACCAGTCATTGGCAGCATTCACAACAACATAATCATTGATAAATATAAGCTGATGCGGAAGTTAGAAATTCAACATAATTTCCATAAGCCGATACAATAGGATTAGCACCATATTAAATTCTCTGCAGATGAAGTGATGTATACTAAAATCTTAGAATAGATACTTACATATGTATATATAATGAAATTTAACAGGCTGATGTTTGTACTTTACAGGTATTAAAGAAACAAAAACACATATAGCCAAAATTGCAGACTGTTACGTTACAATCAGACTCACTTTACAATACAAACTACTACAAAAAGATATGGATTTGGCCACTTTCAATATTTTTGGCATATGCATCTCAAAGTTTACTTCTGAAATATCATTTTCTATAGATATGAAAATTTTTGTAGGTCTTCTTATTCTTATTTATTTATTGAAAAAGTCTGGTCTTCTGCAGATTATTTTCACCAGTTTTAAAGGTTAAACTCGTATGTAATAAATGAAAAAAAAAAAAAAAAAAATACACTGAAACAAAAATTTGTCTATGCTTTTCAGACACATAACTGCTCGGACTGTTACGTTACACGTGCGATTTGCGTTTAGATAAAAAGTGCATTTAAGCATAAATTATAGCTCGGCTGTGAATTTCGTTGTAAATAACATAAATTTAGTTGTATTAGGATCAGACATCCACAAATTTCTAAAGAAAGAACATGGTCTAGGGGAGAAAGACAGAAAATCCACTTAATACGGAAGTGGATTCGGGCCATGGTTTTATTTTTGGTTTATCTCACTAAAAGGGTAAAAAAAATTAATAATATGCAGATCATTCTTTTCTGCAGGCATTTAAAGTGCATTTTTTGGATTCTTTTAATTATTTCGGTAATGGTAACATCTGTCAAAAAATTTTCTTCTACAGTTTGCTGGTGAAGTGATGCTCCACCAGTTTTTCTTGTAAATGCTATAGTTTTCCCGCTATAATCACTTTTTCCCAGTGCATATTACAAAAAAGGGGTACACATTTTTTTTTTGCAAATTAAAATGTTTTTTTGCCGATTTCGGAAGAATGGTTAATGGATATTAAAGTTTGTTCTAGCGATTTTTTGTGAAACAAGATTAACCCTTAAAAAATCGGTATGCAAAAGTTCGAATTAAAAAGACTGTTACTTTACAAACAACTTTTAGCTCTGAACAAAGACATAACTATAAACTCTACTAATATTGCAGTTTATATGAAAAATAGACTGGGAATGCTCGAAGAAAATTTATTTTTGCTGGTTTATTAACGAGCTAGATTTTGTACAAAAAACTTTTTTGAATTTTGGACTGTTACGTTACATGAAAAAATGCGGTCGAATTCATTGTGATCCAAAATGCTCACTGCTTTTGTCTCCTCGAAATCTTTTATCAAATTACTTTCAATTAACCTAAATCCGTCTGAAAAAGGTAAATAGAGCGTTTTTGTGTGGTTTCGTTTCTGGCGAACTTGGCCATATGTAGGTCGTATTTATTAGAGTGAGGACAATATTTTGATGCCCAAAATGAAATTAAAATAGGCTATTTGTACTGGTCTTATTTGGGTAGGGTAGAAGGGGGAGGCTTCGACATTCTAAGAAATTTTTGTTACCCTTATATCAATCAAGATGATTTTTGGAGAAAATATTAGCCAATTTATTTGGAATTCAGGGTTATAAACGCTTCCGTGCAAGGTGAATTTCAAGGGAAAATATATATATAGACTTCTTGTACACCCTATGATCCAAGGTGATAACAGGAAGCAAGTAAATTTTTATATGGCGAGCTTTTTGAAGCTATTTCCTTCCTTTCATGTGAACCACAGGGTGTATATTTCCGGTTTTTTGGTTCTTGTACATGCCCGATAGCCAGAAACAAGAATATATTGCACTGAACCACAGACCCCATGGCGTATACGCAACAATTTTGCGTTTTTCATGGTTCTGGCACAACGAAAATTTAAAAAAATATAGAAATTCAATTTTTAAACATTTTCGTTGCGTCAGAAACATGAATGTGTAGCACATTCGTTTTTCTGGCACAATTTTCACAGATTGAACTGCACTTTCATGAAAATGGCATTGCAAATTTCCCGCGGTTCCTTGTACTTTGGAAACCCAGGATTTTCGTGAATCGTAGAGAAACAAAAGATTAGTCACATTAGCATATTAGCTCAAATCTGGAAAAATTCTGCAAATCAGTTAACTTGTCACTGTGAAATTGGGCCTAAGTGTAAGTGGATCTAAACAATTTTTTACTGTGGAAATTTTAAAAGAGGAATTAAAGGAATATTCCCATGAAATCTTTATAAGCGGAAAGAGTGTAATGAGAATATAACTTGCAAAAATATATTTATGTCAAAGACTAAAATTTCAAATTTTGCGAGAGCAATAAACTATCAAATACGATTTCTCAAAATTTTAATTTAACATCCATGCTTGTGGCAAGCGAGCGACGATATGTAATCAATAAAATCTGAAAGTTAAATAGGTATTCATAAAAATAATTTTTTTCTACGGCTGAACCACTGTGCGTTGTTGAAGTCGAAACGGATGTATTGTAGCCATTGCATTTTTCTCACATGGAATGACTCTTTTATTTAAACATTACACAACTATGTCCCAGGTACATATATTCATCACTTTAAACTCACACATATATTTGCTTATTTCACTGTAGTTTGTTAACTGCTTGTTTCCGTTTGATATCTGTATGTATGTATGTAACATGCCGTGTATTGAATCGCTGTGTGGTATACCATCCCTTAGCTGGTATCAAACGCTTAATAAAATTATCACTTTTATGATTGTGGTAAAATATGATACAAAACAAACAACAACAACGTTATTCATTACTAATAACGCGCGCTATCAGCTAAAACAAAAACAAACAAAAGTACGGAAAGACTCACCAACAAGCATACATACATGGCGTATGAGTGCTTTTCATATCTTCAAAAAATCAATCGATATATATATATATATTTTTACCATATGTATGTATGTGTGTGTATATGATTTCACTGCAGAATAACGTTATGATGCCACATTGACTACAAATTACGTTATAATTTCGTACTTTTTATTTAAGCAATAAGTACTAAGCTTTTGCATAATTTTCCATTAAACGATTTATCATTTTTCTAGCTGACTCATACTTGGCTACAATTTTAGCACAAAATATGCGACAGCCAAAAACACTTTCAAATTATTTAACAGTTTTTAAATGATTAGCATATCTCAAAAGATTTAAGTTTACAAATAATTTTCACACCTTTTTCACATTTTTTGTATGGTTTGATTTGAAGCTAAACAATCGTTTTGCTTCACACCAACAGCACCTCAGGGGAAACACTATGAATTGTTGTTTTGTTTAGCGACCAACTGTTGATTTTCATATTAGCGCCAACAGGTGGCTTAATATTTGTTTTACAAATTTCAAGCTTAAATGGCACTTCGGCGTTTTATTTTATATTAAAGCAATGACTTAAACTTGAGCACATTTCCTACATGTAGTATAATAGATATATGTAGGTATGTTATATCAAACAACTCCAAAAAATCAAGTTCACCTGCTTTTCCATTAATATTTTTTCAACTTTCTATAACTTCTGTAAACTTCTTTTCCATATTTTTACTTTATTTATTAACTGTACTTATTGTGTTTTTCAAATATGTATTTCATTTTGGTCAATTGAATTTTTTCAACCAACTGCTCTAACAACCCAATTACAACTGACTGCTTTGCTCAATTGAATTCGCTAATACTACGTGGCTAGACATGGGTAGCGCACTTAGCTATACACATTCGTACATATGATTTTGTTGTATGTTAGTATGCGTATTGGCATTATACTTCTGTTCTCACTTGTGGAAAATGCCGCTTTCGCGGCTAACGCTTCCATAGTACTGTGCTTGGCTTACTTACTTCCTTTATTGTTAGAGCATGCTTTCGATATTTTGGTCTGATTAGCAAAATGTTTGATTGTATAAAATACACTTGGAAAAATTAGATTGAGTACCAAATTTTAACCTTAATATTCAGCTATATTTTCCATAGTAAAAAATTGTTTTTTTTTTTTTTTTAATATTTTTTGAAGTTAACTTCTTAGGCGGCGATATGAAGTTTTCATTGAGAGTAAAATGGATGAGGATGAAACGGAAGTTATGGCACGGAAATATAAATTGTAGCCGACTTTCAGGCGTAGGCGTTTTTCTTATATCTCGGGAACTGCTCAACCGATTTGGATAAAATTTGGCATTATAGATAGTATGATTCATTCTTAGATTATATGCGTGGGTGTTGCCACTTGGGGCAGTTCACAGGGTTGCCACTTTTCTCATTTTTTTTTTAATATTGCGCAAGATATGCCAATATGGGTATCAAATGAAAGGTATTATCGACCGTATTCCAAGTATGTAAATTTCAAGCAGGGTTGCCACCTCGGAGTGCCACCTAACCGAATTTTATATATTTTTCTCTATATCTCGGAAACCGCTCGACCGATTTGGATAAAATTTGGCATTATAGATAGTATGATTCGTTCTTAGATTATGTGCGTGGGTGTTGTCACTTGGGGCGGTTCACAGGGTTGCCACCAATCTGAAATTTTTTAAATATTGCGCAAGATATGCCAATATGGGTATCAAATGAAAGGTATTATCGACCGTATTCCAAGTATGGAAATATCAAGCATGGTTGTTACCTTGCATTTAAGGCTGTTCACAGGGTTGCCACCTATTTAATTTTTTTTTAATATTGAGCAATATATGCCAATATGGGTATCATATGAAAGGTATTTTCGGTCGCATTTCAAATATGAAAATTTCTGCCAGGGTTGCCAGCTAGGGTTGCCCACAAACCGTATTTTATTTATTTTTCCTTATATCTCGGGAACCGCTTAGCCGTTTTGTATTAAATTTGCAATTATTAGTAGTATGATTCTTTCTAAGACTCTATACATGGCGGTTGCCACTTGGGGCGGTTCAAGGGGTTGCCACCTATCTATTTTTTTTAATATTGAGCAAGATATGCCTATAAGGGTATCAAGTGAAAGGTATTTGCGACCGTGTTCCAAATATTTAAATTTCAAGCAGGCTTGCCACCTAGTCTTCCTATCTTTCTTCGTACAAGTCTCTTTCCTATCTCCCTCCCTTTTGCTCTTCATTGCCCTCTTTCCTTCTACCACGCCCCTCTTCCTTTATATCCCATTCGTATTGGCCCCTGTTAATTTAGGCCTACTTCTACCCATGTACCAAATTTTAAGGAAAACGCACCACATATAATATGTATTCGAATGGATCGTTTCCCTGGTCCACGGAAGTAAGATATTGCGAATCAAAACCATTCTAGAATACATCTAATATTTAAAAATCTCGTGTCACGGCTTAAAGCTTTTAAAAGGCTTGGTAGATTTTTGTGAAATTTTGTATGCATATTTGGGGATATGAGAATAAGTTTTAACTATATTTCTTATCCCTAGATGATAAGGGTTTTGAGGCCCGATGTAGACCAGCTGTGACCCTAGAAGGAATTTATGAGATATGGGTATCAAATGAAAGGTCTTATTAAGAGTTTTAAGGAGAATTTTTTTCAAGTCCCATAAAGAAACCTCTTTCCGTGGTATCGACCAAAATGTGGACCAGGTGTGACCCTAGAAAGTGTTTGGACAATATGTGTACCGAAGGTGTTGATGAGGGTTTAAACAGGGAGTGGTTCTAAGTCCCATGTCCGAACCCGTTTGGCAAATATCGACCAAAATGTGGACCAGGTGAGACCCTAGGTATATTTCGTACGATATGGGTATCAAATGAAAGGTGTTGATAAGAGTTTTAGCAGAGGATGGTTTTTAGTCCCATATGGAAACTCGTTTCCGAGATATCGGATAAAATGTGGACCAGGTGTGACCCTAGACAGTTTTTGGACAATATGGGTACCAAATAAAAGGTGTGGTTCTTAGTTCCATATGCGAACTCGGTTTCAAGATATTGACCTAAATAAGGAGCACATGTGAACATGGAAGGCGTTGCTGCTATATGGGTATAAAAAAGTCGTTTTAACAGGGTGGGGTTCTTCGTTCCATATGCGAAAGCGGTTCCAGCATGTTGACTAAAATGTGAACCAGGTGTTGCTCAGAGGATGTTTGTACGATATGGATATCAAATAAAAGGCGTTTGCGGGTCTCTTAACAGGGAGGGGTTTTAAGTCCAATGTACGAACTCGTTTCCTAAATATCGACCAAAATTTGACCAAGTGTAGGTCGAGAAAGTGTTGTTAAGTGTTTTTAAAGGGAGTAGTTCCCTGTCCCGTGCAGGAACCCGTTTCCGAAATATCGACCAAAATGTGGACAAGGTGGGACGCCGAAAGTGTTTCGACAATATGGATACCAAATGAAAGATGGTGAGAGGGTTTTAACAAGGTGTAATTTTTAGTTCGATGCGAACCGGGTTCCGAGAATTTCCCTTAGATGGAACACATAAGACAATGGGCTTTTGCGAGATATTGACCAAATGTTCTTTCCAAATTGTTTTTTTTTTTGGAAAAACTTAGCTTTTCATAAAAGGGCTCATGGTAGGGACCTAAAATTTGTAAGGAGATATAAGATATCACTACTATACTCACGAAAATTTGAGTTATGCGGGGTCAGCAGTATTTCTATAAAATAGAACAAATTAAAATTTTTTAAGTGAGTTCAGGTACGAGTATCATTTAAAATGATTGGATATATGACATTGCCTAGTTTCTTGGAGGTGGTAGGTATTGGTCTCTTAAAATTTCAGTGGTCTAACCTAAATACTTCCAAAGATATGGTGCCAATCCCCCTTTTTCGTTGTCCGCAGCTTTCGTGCAGGTATTAGGGATTGACCTGATAAAACCCCTAACCAAAATTCTGTGGTATAATCTAAACACTTCCAAAGATATGGAAAATGAAATATTCCATTCGTACGGGAGATGCAACGCCCCCTTTTTCTTTATCCTCAGTTTTTTTTTGGAGGAGGTAGGGATTAATCTCATATAAGTTCTCACCAAATTTATACGGACTATGAAAAATTCCACTTGAATGGGAAGTGAAATGCGATAACTTGAATAGAAATTGAGATATTTGCATGAAATTTGGTACACAGGTTATTTTCTGGCCAAGGTAGGTTGCTATTGTAAATGGATGACTACGCCCCCTTTTTTTGGAGGCATTTTTGAAAATTCGACTCGTCGTAACTTTTAAACTGATTTCGGTAGAATCATGAAATTTGGCAAAATGTATACTAGCAATTTAAGGAGTATACTTGATGAAATTGGACGAAATAGCTTCCCAACCACGCCCACTTTCGATATGGAAATTTTCAAAAATCACATTAATTTTTATCCCGTTCTGAAAATTACCGCTGGCTATTTAGCGTTCGGTTTACTCGAACTTAGACTGCCTTACTTGTTTTTATTTAGTTTAATTCAGTTTAAGTGATTTTAATTGTACTTCATTTTATTTTAGTTTATTTTATTTTATTTTTTTGTTCAGTGTAGCAATTGGCAAAAAAAGCGTATGATAGCGATGGACAACCGCTATAGTCACAAAGTTTTATTACATACACAAATATGTAGATGTGCTACATACTTGCAAGTATATGTAAATGTATTTAAGCGTATGTTGGTTTATATTTTTATGTACATAAATACTTATCAATAAAGAAAAGGAATGTAGTGAGAGCTGGGCTGAGATGGCATAGCTAGAAGACAGAAATACACCATAGTTCAATTCTACTCATATAAACAAACCTACAGATTCATTGATATATCTACAATTTTTTGTAACGCAAGTCCATTGAATATAGATGAATAAAAAGAAGTGTAGTAAGGATATGAATATGACAAATTAGTATGATAGACAAGTGAATGATTATCATTCATCGATACATTGTATTAGAACGGTAGTACAATGGCATTTATACTTAATCGCCATACTAGTTTTTTCTGCAAGCTTTTTTAGTTTGTTGTGGATAGTAAACAATAAGAAAGTGTTTCTTTTAAATTGCTTTTGTTACAAGAGCTGTGCGAATAGTCAGGAGCTTTTGGCATATATTTCACTGTAGTATCGTCTTTCGTGCGGTAGCCTTTCTTGATGATATGGCCATCTAATCATCCAACCAATAGGTTTTTATATCTCCGATTTTTATCGTATAGTAAATTTAATATAGACAATATTAGTACGATGACCTTGATGGGATATAAGTTTGAACATTGGTCCCTAGACCCCTACAGCACTCCTTAATATTCCATATACTCAAAATGGAGTTTCCTTATTTCAAGGAAAATTTCCTTTAATTGGCTCGACAGACATGGCTTCCTTAACATAAATAACATTTTCCTTAATTTAAAGACTTTTTTCCTCAATTTAAAACTTTTTTCCTCAATTTGTTTCTGTCTACGTAAACAGAAAAACTTGCTTGAGGGTCTCCATTTTTTTCCGTTAGTTTCGCGCCATCTAGCGGCTATTTCTAAATTTTGCAGGTAAATTCTAAATATGTTTTTGCGTGTGACAGCTTTAAGTCTTTAAGGATTTAAAACAAATCGGAAGCTTCCAAACTTTTCCTGATATAGTCTCAACGAATAGAAGTTTGTTTTTGAAAATAAGTCGCTTGATAATCAAATTTAGCATAAACTACCAAAATATCTTAACTCGTGCATCACCTACCGGAAATCTTTAAATTTTTATTGCGTTTTTTAAAACCTTTATATTAAGTCGCTTTCTTGTTTGCACCACCTTTTCCATACGAAATTTCGGAATCTTGCAAAGTCTTTTTAGGTACCTTCCCGTTGAGATAGACCCTTGGAACTTGGAACATAGTTCAGAGCTACGTGACAATGCAATGCGAACGACAAAAGTATCCGCTAGGTGGCGCATGAATCAAGAAATACGGTAAATTTATTTAAAAATTGAAAATTTGGGAAGCATATTTGACGAACTTTCCGGTATGTTAGATTATTGAAAATTAGCATACATACGAACAATTGAAGAAAATACAACTTGTTGTACAAGAAATTCCGCTAGATGTCGCACTGGTCGAGATAATTACAAATCTTAGAAAAGAAAAATTAAAAGACTCCTGGAATTTTGCGATCGATTTTTAGTAACTTCCAGGTTAGTTAGAGACTTGAAACTTGACACATTTGCGGTAGGTGGCGCACGAATCTAGCTATTTCGAAAAATCGTTTGAGGTTGGGAATCTTGCAGTGGACTTTTGACTAACTTCCTAGTAACCTAGGAACTTAAAATTTGGCACTAAGTTGGGGGAACGGTGACACTACAAATAGTAAAAATGAAATTTCCGATAGATGGCACGCTGGTCTATATAATTGCAAATCTTAAAAAAAAAATTAAAAGACTACTGGAATTTTGTCATCGATTTTTAGTAACTTCCAGGTTAGTTAGAGACTTGAAACTTGCCACAACAACTTTCCCGACGACAATGCAATCCCTCATCAAAACAATTCCGGTAGGTGGCGCACGGATCGAGATATTTCGAAAACTTATTTCAAGTTATATTTTCCAATCTCAAAAATTGATTACAATTGGTATGACTAAAATTTCAAAACCAAAAACACCGAAACCATGTCTTTGTTTAACGACAAATTTGCTGAGGCTTTTTGACAGCATTCATATAAAGCTTGTCTTTAATATTTTTTGTATCATCTTTTTATATCTGTTTAATGTAAAAGTTTTGATAATTCAAAGTGAACCTTTAGTCAATAAAACAAAAAAAAGAAGAAGTTTAATGGATAGTTCACCAACTTAGGTGGGTAGGAGTGTCTTCCGATAAGCGCGACAATTAGGTCAACGCCCTCTTAGGCATAATAGCTAAAATTATATTAAGCTAGTAGAAAAAAATAGTGTACAAATCTCTTTGACTTTGATTTGATGTTAAAACCACTTACTTATCAAACAGCCCTTTTATAGGTGTTTACTTGTGTTAGTTAGAGCAACGTCGTGTGTATGTCAGCAACCAAGTGACTTAGTATGTTTGTAATTTCAATCAATTATGTTGAAATAAATAAAAAATGATGTAAGCGTGCGGTTTCGTAATAAGTAAGAATCATCCTGATGATAATAATGATAATAAAAATATGCAAGCACGTATACACATATGTACAAACATAACTACAAATTCGCAGACGTATTTTTGTAAGATATTTCAAATGCCTGAGCACGATTGACTGAAGTATTTATGTAGGTATGTATGAAAATATATGGGATTAAACAGTAATAAGTACCTATTTAATGTCAAAACAGCATGTCTTAGATAGTACAAATATTTACCACCGATATAGCTACACAAAGAATATATTGTTCAAGGATTTCTAAGGATATACTCGTTTTTTTGTTTGTATGCCTTTTGTTTGTATAACTTAGACTCTGGCGTTGCTTAAGTGGATGCGGATAGCATTTAATTTTATTCCGCTTAATCGCTTAGCTATATTCAAACATATCTTCATATGTACATATGTATGTATATGGATAATTTACGCGTAAAGCATGTGGGTCCAACAATAACAATCATTGAGAGCTTTTAAGCGCATATTTTCTATTTTTAATTTTTCCTTCATTGTCTCATAATTTTTGTTGTGTTCACAAACGTAAAGTTGACTCTCATGCTAATGTGGTGGTGTTAGCTTGGCGATATAAACCCTGCAGTGGAACTCAAATGTAGTCAGAAAGACATAATATGTACAAACCGGACCACCTAAAAATTTAATCGCTTCGATTTGAATGAAATATCACTGAAGGTCGCGTATACATAAATATGGGATGGTTACCGAGATGTACGGGCATGAATTGGCAATTTTTTTTGTGTAAGCCTCTTTTTCTTTAAATTAGAAGCAATGTAATTGACGTGCTAAAAATTAACATGTAATACGTTTTCTAAAGTATTTTTTTTGGTTCTTTTTCGAATATAAATTGAAAAAAAATTTTAGTAAAAATTTTATAAAAATAAATTGTATCCATTTTTTTTTAATTTGCACATTTTTAGTGTTTTTTTTTTTTAATTTTAATTTAAAACTGGCTTTTTTTTTCCTTTAAAATGATACCTTTTTGTAATAGACCACCTTGAAATTTTTTTTAATGAATTGTTATCTTAATCAAAAAAGCACATAATAAAATGCAATTAATTTTTATTTTTATACCCAGCGTACTAGTACTAGTACAAAGAAAATAGTACATTTCCCTTAATAGCCATATTAAGCGTTTTGGTATTAAGACGGTTCACACTTTATGAGCTATCTCCGGTGTAGCTTAGGTATTGAAATCAATCAAATGGTTTATGACAGCATTCATAAACAGCTTTTGTTTGATACACAAAATGTACTAACACAATTATGTGGAAATATTCGTCGATACCTCCGAAACAGGTCGAGCTATCGAAATTTCAAGATATCTCCCAAACCATTTCAGATATTTCCATGAATAACATCGCATATTATAGCACTAATTGACACCTTTCGTTTGACACCCATATTGTACTAAGAGATTTTTGCTCACCCCTGGTCCACATATTGGGCGATAACCCCAAAACCCGTTGAGATATCGCAAAAAAAATATCTTAAACTTTAAGTTGAGCGTCTAGCAATCCAACTATTCAATTCCATTCAGTACGCCCACTTACGACCACAAACATACAGACAAACATGGTCCACATATTGGGCGATAACTCACAAACTGGCTGAGATATCGAAAAAAATTAACATCTTAAATATTAAGTTGAGCGTCGAGCAATCCAACGAAAAAAGTTTCATTCAATTTCATTCATTACTTTCAGAGTGATACGGCCACAAACATACGGACAGACAGACACAATAAAATTTTTAAAATGGTTGATTTGCATTCTACTCGCTTAATAATGCTTCCCCCAATCAATTTTTTGTTTATATCTGCCATGTACAGACATCGACCTGTTACAATTTTATTATATGTAGAGGTTTTGTACATTTTTATATTTTTATTTTTTATTTTTTAAATTTTTTTTTTTTTTATATTTTGTACAACATTTTTTTTATTTTTTTCGATTCGATATCGAAAATTTCGAAAATCACACAAATTTACATATCTCGGTAGCTTTTAAGGGAGGCATTTTTGAAAATTCGACTGGTCGTAACTTTTAAACTGATTAGGGTAGAACGGTGAAATTTGGCACAACATACATCTACTAGCAATATAGGTGATGAAATTGGACGAGATCGCTTCCCGACCACGCCCACTTTCGAAATGGAAAATTTCGAAAATCACATAAATTGACATAATTCGGTAAGGTAAATAGTTAAGATAGTAGAAACTTTAGGTAAATCCTCCTAGGGCCTATATCATTGTTATCCCGTTCTGAAAATCACGGCTGGGTATTTAATGTTCGGTTCACCCGAACTTAGACTTCCTTACTTGTTCTTCATGAAATGATGGAAATGGGTGAATTTTAGCTGTAAATTTTTAACAAGGAAATCCGACATCATATCAAATCGGAAATATGAAAAAAAAAAAAAATTGAAATCTAAAAATATTTGGAAAATCGGGAAAAATATAGCCTATATAGAGAGGACTTATCCATTCAATACCTTTTAAGCTTTTCTTTCACACCAAAGCCCTGAAAATTGTATATATAGAGAATAGGATGAAGGGACAACCCCATCTAGAAATACGACGTTAAATACCTTCCGAAGATATCTAGTTTCATTAAAAAAACACAATAATATGGCAAGCCTGTAAAAAATAATTTGTGGCAAAACTTTAGTAGACAGCTAAGGGTTTGGCATACAATCCATATACAAAATGGTATAGAAAAATGTCAAGTAATTCTCGAGATAATTGGGAATATTCTAAAGGATAAATGTAATATGATATGGTGGCATCCCTGGGTGGTAACAATTTTTAGAAATATTTTTGGTAAAACACGAGATAAAATACTTTTGGGCTGATCTCCATACTGGCAGTTCCACTAAACCAAAATTTAAATAAGTGGCAACCTTGTTAAAATATCTCAGTAGTGATAGCTATTTAGAAAATCTTAGACAGCATTACCGTTTTCGATATACTAGTATGCTTGAATAGCTCGTTTAAAGTTATAAAATATGCCGTTACTTTACTTAATATGATTGGACTGGTCCCTTTTTGAAATAGTAGAAAAATAGTGAAATCGTGAGAAAATTCACTTCATGAACTAAATGAGCTTGGAACTTAACGACTTAACTGCTGGGTAAACTTATGTACATACATTCTTCTGGCTATTTATAAAATTAGTAGTTTTAAGTAGTAAAATTCAATCGCATTACAAAGCGTTTAACAAAGTTAACTCCCAAGGCATGTCACATAAATTGCATTCACTCGTGCTGAAGGATATAAACAAGGATATGACCATGACAATAGCGTTGTTGATAGTTTGTTTTTCTTTTTTTCTTTATTTTAAGTTCAGCAGCGTTCAACAAGTTTGTAGGACTTATGTATGTAAGTGCTTGTGTTTGTAAGAGTGTAATAAAAGGATTATTTTCGAACTTAGTAGCTCTAATGCCAAGACATGCTAGGATTATGTCAATTTGTTTACATATGTCTACATACCTAGTTGATGCTGTTTGCTTTTGTCGATGACAGACACTTTAAGTTAAATTACATAAAAATATATGTATGTAATTTTTATGGAGGTAAAACTAAGTTTCCATTTCCTCATGACTTTAAGGATCATTTAGGTGCTTTTTCGAGACATTTTCAGCACCATTTCGGAATTTTTTTTTTAAAACATTTTGGGATTTTTTCTTCGGCCCTGAATAGTTCCAAAATTATCTCAAATCGTGCCAGAATTATCTCTAAAAAAAAACTCGAAATGGTTCTAGAAATCCCAAATTGAAAACAAAAATTATTCCCTAAAACTTCACCATAAGACTTATTTTGTCTAGACAACATGCCGAACTTGAGTAAAATCATCTCAGAGAATCTCAACTATTACAGGAATAACCTAAAAAATCTTAAAATTTTGTTTAGAAAACGCTAATTCCTCGATTCTTAAGATTATTTGAAGAATGCCCTATCTATGAATGGTCGAAGAAAAAAAATTTGACATATGTATTAGGGTGATTGAAATAAAAAAAAAATTCGTTTTTTTTCGGTCTTACCCCTGAAACTTTAGGTATTGATGAGAAAATAAGGCTTGCAAAAAATTAGCGCTTAAACTTAACCCTTAGGGGGGGCTATTTTTTTTCGCCCTCCCCCAAACATTTTGTATGGGTAAAAATGGCACTTTTTTCAAAGTGAATTTTCTTTTAATTTTTGCAACTTTTTTCAAAATATTTTTACATACTCTTAAAGTTGAAGCTTTCACGCTTCCAAAATGGTATGCCATTTGCGATTATCTTAACTATTAAATAGTTTCAAAAATTCAAAGAAATTTCACTTAAAAAAAATGTATGGGAAAGGGTGAAAAAAATACCCACCCCTAATGGTTAAGTTAGAGCTCTAATTTTTTGCAAGGCTTATTTTCTCATCAATACCTAACTTTTTAGTGGGTAAGACCAAGTCGAATTTTTTTTTGTATCACCCTAATATTTTGAATGTATTCGCAACTGGCTCAGGACTTTCTAAAAGTTGTTCTGAGGTAGGCATTATTGAAAAAAATGCTGAAATAGGGAGTTCTTCAATCAAAGTTTGAGGTTGGGTATTTTTGATAAATATTTTTATGTCAGGCGATTTTCAATTCAGCAGACCAGATCTTCCTTGTTTTTAAAATGAATGTTTTCGAATGCAGGGGGTCTTTCAATGCACGGGGTAGGTTAAGCCGAAGTAATTTTTCGACTCATTCTATTCCACCTTGGATAAGTATCTCGTAAGTGCCTAATATAGTGGCACAGCTGTTCTTAATTTCTTTGCTTCTCATAAACATCTTTAACGACTTAATTTACTACCCTATCCTGCGGCACCTTTTCAAGGTGAACTAATTATAGAATAATATTTTTGTTCAATTTTCTGTTCCGTATATTCAGTTCACTTTTTCCTCTTTTTGTTTTAAAAGCTATGTTCAAACACTTCATAATACAGTGCATTTAAACATTAAGCTAAATTCTCGTAAGCATCTTAGCAATTTCCGTAGGCAACCACCGAAGCGGAAGCGAAAGCCAATGTAATAGTTTAAGTTAATGCGCAAAAATCAATTAAATTTTTTGAGCCGGATGGTAATGTTGGCATTAAGTAGCGTAGGACACGCTTTTCTACTACCAAGGATGACAGAGAAAAGTAGTAAGTGAAATCAATTAACTATTATTGTTAATCAATTCTAAGAATATGAAGTCGCCGTAACATTGTTGAACATATGGGGCTAAATTCGTCAATCGAACACCTAAAAATTTCATCTCTTCGATTTGAATGAAATTTAGTGAAAGTGATCTGCCATGTAAGCAAAAATATATCACTAAAGGTTGAGTACAAATATTGGATGGTTACCGAGATATACGGGTTTGGATTCGCAATATTTTTTGTGTAAGCATTTTTTCTTTAAATTAGAAGTCATATATTTGACGTGCTAAATAGGAACATGGAAAATGTTTTCTTAAGTGTTTTTTCCGTTCTTTTCGATTATTAATTAATTTTTTTTTTTTTAATTTTATTAAAAAAGAATTTTTATTAATTTTTTTCTAATTTTATAAAAAAAAAATTATCATTTTTTTCAAATTTGGACATTTTTAATTTATTTTTTAAGCTATTGCATAGATTTTATCGCAGGCTTTCGCGATGGGAGTGAAATGAAAAAAATGTTAATGTTAAAAAAGTTCGTAATAACGGACTTTTTTCAATGTTAAAAGGTTCGGCGTTAGCAACATAACTTGACAAAAATAAATATAAGCGTTGCCTACATTTAGGCGTATGAAGTTAGCAGCAAGCCGATTACATAAAATTGGATCTGTACACTACATAAAATAGGTTGTTGACTATTTTTAGGCTATACTGTTAACAGGTTAAGGCTGTACTGTTCTAAAGTCCTAAATATGCTCATTGAGTTTTCATAAATATTATAATTGCATAAGTTGATAAAAAATGATATGCAATAGCTTTACCGCGGCAGTCCGCGAGTGCCACACATCCTTTTTTTAATTTAATTTTAAGCTTGCTCTTTTTCCTTTAAAATGATACCTTTAAAATGATGATCAATGTAATGGACCTTTCTTTAATGAATGATTATCTTAAACAAAAGAAGCACACCATAAAATGAAAAAAATTTCTATTTTTCATCATGAACTGATGTGTAATGGCTGAATTTAAATTTTGAACAAAGAAATCGCACACCATATCAAATCGGAAATTAAAAAAAAAAATGAATAAATAAGAAAAAAAAATGTCGAGGTCCATTACAAAACAGGTATAATTTTAAAGTAAAAAACATTTCAAATAAAATTAAAAAAAAAAATATTAAAAATGTCCAAAATTGAAAAAAATGTTAACATTTATTTAATAAAATGTTTACTAAAATTTTTCAATAAAATTTCTTTTAAAATTTATTTTTAAAAAGAACTGAAAAAAATACTTTAGAAAACGTTTTCCTTGTTCCTTCTTAGCACGTCAATTGCATGACTTCCAATTTAAAGAAAAATTGCCAATAATTGCCCGTATATCTCGGTAACCATCCAATATTTATACGCGACCTTTGGTGATAATTTTTTTCTTATATAGCATATCACTTTCAACAAATTTCATTCAAATCGAAGTGATGAAATTTTTAGTTGGTCCGGTTGACGAATTTAGCCACTTATGTTCAACAATGTTACGGCGACTTCATATTCTTAGAATTGATTAACTATAATGGTTAGTAGCTTTCACTTCGTACTTTACTCAGTATGTAGTGAAAGTTTATGTTAATACCACGAAAAATACAGCAACAACTACAGGCACTGCCAAAATATTACGGAGCAATATAAATTAATGAGCAAATGGACAACTAAATCAGCGCTTACATCCTTATATAGCATACATAAGTACGAGGGTGGGCAAAAAAAAAAAAGATTTCCGAATCGCGCATGCAATGTTCATGTAAATATACACTATTGTCTGAAATATATGACAGTCATAACACAACTTGTTATTTTAGCAAGTGTAAGTACATTGCACGCTTGTCAAGCAGCATGTGCTCTGATTACACTGTACAACAGCCAAAAAATCCCAGAGGGTTTCTAATCGGTTTCTAAAGCTTTTGGGGGTGTTGAGTCCGAATCTGAAGTCAAATTTTTCGGGTAACGCTAGGTTTTCTCTCCTTAGGGTAGTTTGTTCAGAGATCGGTAGTAGTAAACAAATTTTTTTTTAAATTTTAAAAAATTTTTTTTTTAATTACCTACTTACTATACCCCAATTTTTTGCACTATGGAACAGCTGTAAGCCAACAAAATTAAATTATGGTTCCGACCACAGAAAAATTGTTAAATTAAAAAAAAAATATTTTTTATAACTACCGATCTCTTTACAAATCACCCTTTGCAGTGAAAACGTAGGGTGGCCCAAAAAATCTGACTTCAGATTCGGATTCAGCACATCCAAAAGTTTCAGAAACCCTCGAGAAACCTGGTGGGATTTTCAAAAACTTCAATTTTGTTGTACAGTGTTATCTGATTTAAATGTGCCATTTATTACATTACATTTTTAACAACTTGAAAAGTTGTATGCTTTTACAAAAATATTGAATGTAATCTTATGTAAGTTTGTGTCAGTAAATTTTGATATAAACATGTTTGGCATTGCATGCTCCAGAAGCTCAACACAGTTAAAGGTGCTTGAAAAGCCGCTTTATGTTAGTTACAATCAATAAATACGCTGCAGTCATAAGACAAACTACTCAGCAAACATTATATTTCATTGACTATACCTTTTGTGGTGTATTCATACTAGTTCCTTGCTGAATGCCTTTAAGTTAATCAATGTCAAACTACTCAAAATGCCATTTTTCCCATACAAAATGTATGGGAAAGAGCGAAAAAATAACCACCCCTAAGGGTTAAGTTAGAGCGCTAATTTTTTGCAAAGCTTATTTTCTTATCAATACCTAACTTTTTAGGGGGTAAGATCAAGTCGACCTTTTTTTTGAATCACCCTAATTTATATACATACATATGAACTAGTATGTGAAGTAGTATAATTCTGATGCATATATGAACTAGTATATCAACTGGTATATTGCTGATGTAGAGGCAGACTAGTATGCCAATTGGTATGGTGCTGATGCAGAAGAGGACAATTGTCATTTCGTAAAACATCGCCGTGTTAAAAATACCACTTGCTAATATGAAAAAATTACAAAATTCGAACAAGTTGAGGCCATTTGGCGGACTAGTATTTGATTAGTATAAAACTAGTTGAGTTGACTGAAGGGTAATGTTTATTGGTGTTGCAATTGTTCGTGTGTTCCCAACAAACATTTTTAGCTAATCTTAATTTGAGATTGACAGCGTTCTTAACCTAAAAGGCTCATTTTTAATATGATTTTCAAATTGAGAACGGCAGAATTTTCAAACGTTTCTCAAACTGAGCTGAGTGGATCGAAATGAAATCCACATGCTCTCATTGAAATATTTATTCAGAGATGCCTATCATGCAACAAAACAAATACCCATTTTAATAAAAAGCGAGTTTCCATTTATGCAGTTAAGTTTTACTTAATACTTTTTTAATTAATATAGCTCAACAAATAATCCTGTTATATAAACAACATTTGAGAAAAAGTTGAGAATAGATGTTTTCTCAAACGTTTGAGTTTTTGGTGCTCGATTATTGCTGGGTATATACAAAAGCATTTACTCGCACAAACTCATATGTAGTGGTGTTCACGCGCAATAAACAAAAATATGACGTATACGCCATGTCGCACTTTATGCATTGCCTTTCGTTGACAGGCAATTTATGCTGAGACTTGGCAAATTACACATCCAAAAGGTTATAGTCTTTTTTTTCATTTTAAAATGTTTATATACCGATGTTGCAATAAGTAGTAAGCCCAAATCACTTCAATTTCCAAGTGGCTTTGATCTGATTTCCGCAAAGCCAATTAAATTTATTCCATCGCACATGTATGTATATCTAGGTATTCTCAGTTACATAGTTTTAAAATGTGGATTGATCCTTTCTATTCTATTGAAGCGCTATGAACGACAACATGACATACAAATTGAATAGGCTTCATAAATATGAAGTTACTTATAAGATAAGGCGTTTGCTGAAAATTGATGAGCTTCTTGATTGACGTTACACGAATATGGCATTTGACCTGTTACTGTTAATCTAATTTCTTAGGTGGCAATCACAGTGAGGCGAACTGCAAGGTCGTTCACATAGAAGTTGAACTAGAATCTGAAGCTGTTAGAAAAAGCTCTTACCAGATTCAACCTTGGATAATTAACCCCAAATATTTACAAAAACCTAACTCAAAGAAATGTTTTCTGTAGTAGCCTGCTTAATCAAAAAGTTCAAAGGCAACCTTGTCTTGAATTTTAAAAGGTTTCCACTTGGTAAACCAGAAAAGGCATATTTTAAGAACGATCTATGTGAAAACGACCTCTGAGGTCAAAAGGACATGAGAAGGAAATGTAGAGCTTCTAAGGACAAAAATCACTTTTAAAAATCGGATGTCAAACAAAAAAATTTAAACTAAAAATCATTTGAGAAGTATTTGTAACGATCACAAAAAAAAACAGAGAAATCCTATAAAAATAATCTTTTTCTTCTGAAACTTTTTTTCCACCCGATCTAGTAGGTATGCTCATTAGGGTGGTCCTTATTTGTATGGAGTTAATTTTATCATAAGATTTCTAAAGGCTCAAACCCTAAATCGATAGTAATATAGCCGAAAAAAATAAAAGTGATTTTTCTCTTTATCTCATACTCGAAATCGGTAGAACTATGGTGGGAATATCACATGCAAAATCTGGCCCGGATTGGAAACGCCTAAGGCGTATCGCAGGGGGGCTAAAGTTCAGACTACCCTCTGCGATCCGCCTTGAGTATTTTTATTCGGAACCAAATGTTGTATGTGATATCTCCCACGATAGCCCTATCGATTCCAAGTATTCCTTCTCGATTCCTTGCAACACGCCTTAAGTTTAAACTCGCACTGAAGTTTAAACTTTCACTGTAAAACCGGGCCATAGTTGACCAATACTATATTTGATTATAAGGACCACCCTAATGTGCATATTAACTGTTTTCTGCTATATTCTATATTCTATATTTCGAATCACCAACACAAAGCTTTTAAATGAAATTCTGCATAAAACTCAAGCATTTTAATTCATCATTTTATTTTCTATCAATCCAAAAGAAAAAATCGTAAGGCTCTTATAAAATTTTTTTCGACTATTCTACGAAACAATCGTCTCTTAGCAACAATCCTAGCAAAACAGCTCAAGTCAACAGGAAGTTTTCTCTCCAATTGAACACTATAATTGATTAGCAGATGCACGCAAGCATGTCTACTTTGAAATATTAGACCGTTAAAAAAAAGGGTTTTTGCACATTTTTGTTTTCGGCACATTATCGCAATTAATCACACTGCTTATGAGAGCAACGAGAGCAGCTTTCGGTTTATACCCATATCGTACTAACACATTTTTGATCACCCCTGGTCCATATACTGGTCGATAACTGTGAAACCGCTCGAGTTATCGAAATAAGGGATATCTGGTAGTGAAGGTTTGATTTAATTCCATTCAGCAGTTTTCGAAACATACAGACAGATTCGGATTTTTTTGACATAATAATGATTGACCATAACAATTATGCAATGTACAGACATCGACCTGTTGCAATTTTATTATATGAATAGATTTATGAAGATTTTGTAGGTGTTTTGGACGATTGCTTATTTAAATTTATTTGGGCTACAACAAGTTAGAACTGCAACAAGACCTGTCTCTATATTGAATTCTATACGTTATCGATGTAATGTTTTTAATTACGCACTGAATAAATTTGGAAGATTTGTTCTAAAATATCTGTACGGACAACAACAACAATATAGGAGAAAATTCGATTGAGAGAAAAACTACAGTTTTCATCTAAAACTTAAAACAATCTAATGCATATCAATTTTTTATATACCTACATATGTGAGCGCAACATATAACTACAAATACAATTGCTGTTAGTGACAGCTAAGAACATACTCTCGATGAATGAAAACTATGTAAACGTTTTCGTGCATTCCGATATATATAGCTATACCCAGCGACTTCCTACCGGTACATGTGTGCATGTATGTATTTTAAATATGGAAAATAGTTTCGATTTTCGTATTTGTCATTCTCTCTAGATTGCCATTGTGGCGGTATTTGTCTGTTGCAAAGTGATGTCCTTACGCCGGTATGACGTTCAAAAATTCCAAAGTTGTCTCATTCAATTCTTTCGTCAAGTTTCCATTTTGTTGCAAATGCGTGTACTGACTTGGTTATTAAATTTCCATTGTATAAATAGAAAGGATGGTGTATTATAAGTGTTACTTATTTTGTATGCAGCAAATATATATGTACGAAAGATAAAGGCCAATTTTAAATAATAGTGTTTGCCCAGTGGTTGAAATTTAAGAACAAAACCTCACTAATTTACTTCGTTTTTTGAGGTCCCTTTCCTTTGCTTTAACTATTTTTTCCTTTCATTATACCTTTCATGAAGATGAAATGGTATTATAACTTTGGTGCCATGTGCCCATCAATACAATCTGAGTTCATTTAGCCACGTACGTCTGTCCGTCTGTCTGTTTGAACGTAATCTAGTCCCTTAGTTTTTGAGATATCTGGCTTAAATTGTTGTATGTGGCCACCATTTTGTAATATAGGAATTATTTGTCTGAACTGGCGAGATCGGATCAGTATAAGATATAGCCCCCATACAACCGGTTGTTCCGACATAAGGTATTTTGACATTAATAACTTCTGTAATAAAAGAGGTAGGAACTTTAAATTTTATAGCTACGGCTATTTTTGCATAAACAATATCAATGTTGAAAATCATTGAGACTCGATAATATTTCACAAAGCCCCCATACAATCGATAGTTACGATAAACGGATATTGGGCTAAAACTCCGGTTGACCTAATTTTTCACATAGCCTCTATACAATTGATTGCTTCCGTCATTCCTTTATAGTGTGTTTATGTCTCAAATAACGTGTCTCATACTCATGAAAGGTATAAAGCCTTAGGCACAACCGAATACAGCCTTTTCTTTACTTGTTTTCTATATTTTTCCTTTCCTCACATTATTCTTCGTTCTGACTTTTACTTTCTACACCATTAAATAACTTTTATTTTTATTTTTCTGCATTTTCGTTCTTTCCTTTCCCTTAATTTCCTTTTGGATCCTTTTCTTTCCTTTCCTTACCTTACCTCTCCCTTTCCTTTGATTTCCTTTTCTTTCCTCCTCTTTCCTTTATTTCCTTTGCATTTCATTCTTATCCTTTCCATTCCATTCCTATCCTTTCCATTCCATTCCTTTCCTTTCAATTTCATTGCTTTCCTTTCCATTCCATTCCAGTACTTTCACTGATCTTTTGCAACTCGTATGGCAGAAGAAAATAGGGGGATTCATCAAACCTTATAAAGACCTTATAAAGCGGGTAAACGTATAATTTTATGAAGTGTGCAAATGAACTGTCAAAATTTGTATGGAACGAAGTTTACACAAATTTGACAAACTTTCGCTTCGATTTTGGTGTGTAAAAGAGTTCATAAATTTATCCAATTCAATGACGCCGTTCAAAATGTAACTTTTTTTAATGCATTCAATGTCGACTTGGTCTTACCCCTTAAAAAGTTAGGTATTGATGAGAAAATAAGCCTTGCAAAAAATTAGCGCTCTAGCTTAACCCTTAGAGGTGGCTATTTTTTTTTAGCCCTTTTCGATACATTTTGTATGGGGAAAATGGCATTTTTTATACCTTTCATGAACATGAAATGGTATTATAACTTTGGTCCGATGTTTGTAAATATGAGAAGAAGAAGAGATAGACCCATCAATAAGTATACCGAAATGATCAGAATGACGAGATGAGTTGATTTAGCCATGTCCGTCTGTCCGTCTGTCCGTCTGTCCGTCTGTCTGTCTGTCTGTCTGTCTGTCTGTCTGTCTGTCTGTTTGAACGCAAACTAGTCCCTCAGTTTTTGAGATATTTGGCTGAAATTTGGTATGCGGCCACCATTTTCCAATATAGGAATCATTTGTCGGAACCAGCAAGATCGGACCAATATAACATATAGCTCCCATACAACCGATTATTCCGATAAACGGATTTTGGGCTATAACTCCTGTAATTAAATACGTAGGAACGTGAAATTTTGTAAGTATTGCTATTTTTATATGTGAAATATCGATGTTGAAATTCATAGAGATGGGATAAATATTTCACATAGCTCCCATACAATCGATTATTCCGATAAACGGATTTTGGGCTATAGCTCCTGTAATTAAACACGTAGGAACGTGAAATTTTGGACGTATTGCTATTTTTATATGTGAAATATCGATGTTGAAAATCATCGAGATTGGATAAATATTTCACATAGCCCCCATACAATCGA
The DNA here is from genome assembly GCA_964058755.1 of Campiglossa producta. NCBI lineage: Eukaryota > Metazoa > Arthropoda > Insecta > Diptera > Tephritidae > Campiglossa > Campiglossa producta. Next base: position 27,639,991 of record CAXKVI010000002.1, on the reverse strand, counting down.
TTGTTCCGATAAACGGATTTTGGTAGATAACTCCTGTAATTATATAGGTAGGAACGTGAAATTTTGGAAGTATCGCTATTTTTATATGCGAAATATCGATGTTGAAAATCATTGAGATGGCATAAATATTTCACATAGCTCCCATACAATCGATTATTCCGATAAGCGGATTTTGGGCTATAACTCCTGTAATTAAACACGTAGGAACGTGAAATTTTGTAAGTGTTGCTATTTTTATATGTGAAATATCGATGTTGAAACTCATAGAGATGGGATAAATATTTCACATAGCTCCCATACAATCGATTATTCCGATAAACGGATTTTGGGCTATAACTCCTGTAATTAAACACTTAAGAACGTGAAATTTTGTAAGTATTGCTATTTTTATATGTGAAATATCGATGTTGAAAATCATCGAGATTGGATAAATATTTCACATAGCCCCCATACAATCGATTGTTCCGATAAACGGATTTTGGTAGATAACTCCTGTAATTATATAGGTAGGAACGTGAAATTTTGGAAGTATCGCTATTTTTATATGCGAAATATCGATGTTGAAAATCATTGAGATGGCATAAATATTTCACATAGCTCCCATACAATCGATTATTCCGATAAGCGGATTTTGGGCTATAAGTCCTGTAATTAAACACATAGGAACGCGAAATTTTGGAAGCATCGCTATTTTTATATGTAAAATATCGATGTTGAAAATCATTGAAATGGGATAAATATTTCACATAGCCCCCATACAATCGATTGTTCCGATAAACGGATTTTGGTAGATAACTTCTGTAATTATATCGGTAGGAACGTGAAATTTCGTAAATGTTGCTATTTTAGAATGTGGAATGTCGATGCTAAAAATCAATGAGATTGAACCAATATAACACATCGTCCCCATATAATCGATAGCTCCGATAATTTCGGTATGAGCTAAAGTTAAATTCACACAGGCTGTACTGGGGATCAAACCGTGAAAATCGTAACCCTTATTCATGAAAGGTATTTAGCCTTCGGCACAGCCGAAGACAGCTTTCCTTACTTGTTTTCAAAGTGAATTTTGTTTTAATTTTTGAAACTTTTTTGAATGTGCGATTATCTTAACTATCAAGATAATTACAGCCATTTGAAAATGACTGAGTTTTGTACTATTGCACACACATACACAGTAACACGGATAAAATCTAGTAAAATTTAAACGGCTGTAAGTATTTTAATAGTTAAAATATTCGCACATGGCTTACCATTTTGGAAGCTTCAAAGCTTCAACGTTAAGAGTATGTAAAAATATTTTCAAAAAACTTTCAAAAATTAAAAGAAAATTCACTTTGAAAAAAATGCCATTTTTCCCCATACAAGATGTATGGGAAAGGGCGAAAAAAATAGTCACGGCATATTTTCTCATCAAACCCGAAAGCTTCAGGGGGTAAGACCGAAAAAAAACCAAATTTTTTTTATTTGAATCACCCTAATACATATACTGAAAATGGGTCGAAAATTATTTTTTTTAATGAGAATTTCGAAATAAAAAGTATTTGACATCAAGTACGCATAAATTTATCTTGGGCGTTCCTCTAGGCGAGCTGATTAATGTATAAATTTACGTATTTCGTCAACTTATAAGGTTTGACGAATTCCCCTTATAGCTTCCATAAGCATTTTACAAACGTAGTAACAGTTTATTAAAGCGTACTTTGGTTAATTTGCATAAAAATTTACATAAACTGCAATGACAGCACAACAACAAACGCTCTTTAACAACAAAAAGTAAAAGTAAAACAAAAGATTTAAAAAACAAAAAACAAGCGACATAACAACTGCCCGTTAGCCACACCCATGTACAACATACCGCCGATACAAGTCTTTGGCTACTTGCCTGAAACGCCTGTGGTTCAGCTTGACGGAAACAATGGCAGAGCTACGAACATTGTAAGAGGGAGTTGGGAGACTTCAGTGACGCATATATGCAGACATATATAAATATTTAAAAGGAAATTCCTACAGCACCGATTAAGCTCAATGAAACGCCTCGTCGTTGACTCGCAAAAAATTGGAATATCTGTTGTTAATACCAAACTTTGTGCTGCATGCTAAGTTGAAGGAATTCATTGTTTTTATTTTAGCTGCTGTCACTCATTTCACACTCCTTACTTATCAACAGACGCAGTTGGTTTCATGCGTTGCTCATGCGTTGATGTGTAAACATTTTTGCGCTAGGGGTCATACAGAAGAAGTTACGCTCAATGTATTTGGTTCTTGTAAATCAGACCTAGGCACCTAGTGGACAATTGTCCGAAAATCTGAGAAACAAATTCACACAGATTGGTTCGCTCTTTGCTTGGCCTCTCGAACAATGAAATTGTTGCTGAGCTTGTGAGAGCGCTAAGATCGCACTAGCCAATCAATGGATGTCGTTTGTTACGATCAGTTGCTCACTTGACAGTAACGACTGAAGAATACATGCTGTTGCCTCGGTGATGCTAGTGAGCGCGAGAGAACACACAGATATCATAACTTCATTGATGCGATGTACGCTCTTTTACTAATACACCCAAAGTTTTATTTCTGCCGGGCCCTGTTGTAAATGTAAGATGTAAGAGTAAGATGTAAATGGAAGAGCGTTGTATGCCGTGAGTAAAGAGAAGTTGAGAGCGCAATTGTTAACTGGTTGCTGATATCACTGAGATATGTGAAGGTGTATGTCCAAGTTCTTTGCTGTCGCTTTGAAAGGGAAGGAAATTAAAGGAAAGGAAAAAAGGAAAGGAAAGGAAAGGAAAGGAGGTTCAAGTGGCTGCCGCAGAGGCACATCTAGGTCAGTATTAAAAGGCCCGTTATGATACCAACAACACTAGGAGAGTCATATGGAAAATCCTTGTATTATCGGGATTCTCCACATAGTAGAATCCCTGGACTGATCCTCCTAAACCAACACCGTTACTCCTTCTCGAACCAATTAGATGACTTGATGAAAGCCATCAAGTCCTTTATATCAAGCTCCGTAACCTGGCGTAGACTAACTACGAAAGGAACTCCCAAAAAGTGCATTCTCTCGAATATGGAAATTTCTCTCCTTCTTATGGCATGAATGCCTCTAGATCTTTTATGATCCAAATTTGGCCAGGTTTTTTTGATGTCCCGCACCGTGGATATTGATGCCATCTTTCGTTGGCTTGGCGGAGTGTGCACTCTTTCAGCATTAGCTTGCATGTGGCAAACTGCAAACGGTCGCGCACTGCCTCGCAAAGGTAGGAAAAGGAAAGAGGTAATTTTTGGGTAATTTTGGGATTTATTTTGGGGTCATATAGAGGCAATTTTGAGATCAAAATGGTGTTGTTCTGGGGTCATATTGGGGTAACTTTGAGGTTATATTGGGGTGATTTGGGGGATATTTTTGGGGTCTATTGGAGTCATTTTGTGGTTATTTTAAGATCATCTTGTTATCAATTTTGGATCAATTTGGGTTCATAATGGCCGTTTAAGGTCGTTTTACGATTATTTTGGGGTCGAATTTGGGATAATAATTTGATAATTTTTGGGTTATATTGCGAAAATTCTGGCGACTTCACAAAAATGGATAAAATAACCAAGTATGTGTTGTTGCTTTGAAGGTAATTCGAAGCATAAGCTAGCATGCTTTTCGCATTTGTTTAAAGGAAATCCGCCTGCATACACATGTTTACACATCAAACATCACGAGTACTTGGTACTCACGTCTTTTTTTGCATTTCTAATGAGCTTACTACGCTGCAGCAAACAAAAGCAGAAAGTGAATTTAAAGTATGAATATTGCCTGCGTACACAACTCCATATGCTATTTTCTGTTCACAATAGCTAATCCTTTACAGAGACTTTCAAACTTTTAGTAAGTAATTAGCAAATATTTTACTGCACGATATGTGTATATGTATATATATCGCAAAAGCTTTAAAAGCTTATATTAAGCTGCTGGCTTCTGTGACGTTTGGCTGCATATATTACCACTGCAAATGACCCCAAAACATTTACATATCGCTGATGACAATTTGGTGCTCAATTGCCCATTCAGTCGGACAGGCTAACAAAGAAATTTAAATAATTTTTGGCTATTTTTCGTAAAAGTAAATCGACCGCAAGCAACAAACATTTGCACATTAAAAACTTTTGTTGTCTCAATGAAATATTTTGGCAGACTGAAGAATATTTAATTGTGCTTATATGGCATGTCGGAGTTGACCGTTAGTCAAAGAGTTTTTTTGACCTTATTTTGGTAGACAATGAAAATGGGTTGTATTTTAGAATAATTCTTTTGCAGAGCTAAATATGTATGTTAGAAAATTTAATATCAAATCGTTGGAATCGATTTTTGAACTGAGCCACTTTTTTCTCGAAGTTGTACTAGGGGTGCCCAATAGACTGTCCCATAATTTCAAAGGTATTTTATTTAAAGGCATACCCCCGAATTTTGACAATTATGCATCAAAAACTATCCTTACAAAGTTTTATGCATTTCAGACCACGGCAACCCGTACCGACTTGCAGTTAAAATTATCGGTAAAATCGTAGTACATTCCACTGCGTTTCGCTAGTTTAATGATTTGTGTACTCGTTTTTCTCATATTGCTGTATCTTTTTTGGACTTCTTTGCTTTTAAGGACTTCTTAATAAGTAAATCGATATTTTTTTTCTCTACCAGATGCTCAGAATATGCTTTAAAGAATCAAAGATTGAAGGGCCTCTATAAAAATTTCAACAAAATCTTTATATGGGGTTAGTAGTTTAAAGCATACTTGAAATATAGGCTAAATATAACTTTTTTTAAATTATCCTTCAAGGACATGTAAGTAATGTACTTTAAAATTATTATCCTACAACTTTTCCGAAACTCTATGTGTTTTAAAAAATGGTTGTAATAAGAGTTCTGAAAATGTGTATTCAAATATTTAAGGATGCACAGGAGATAGGCAGGACATACGCCATAAATTGATTTTACAATATGGGTATCAAATGAAAGGTGTTCATGAGGGCCTGAAAGTAGTGTAAGTTTTATTTCGATATCTCAATCCGTTTCGGAGATATCGACCAAACTAATTAATACAATTTACTTGTTTGTGTCATATACAAGTATGAGAAGAACAGGTAAATGTTACTCATACGCCGTGTAGGACCTATAAAAAGTGCACTATAATTGCCAAGTTTCAAGATGTGCTCAATTATTTTTGATAGAAAACATACAACAACAACAAACAAACGCAAGAACCAATTTTGAAATTCCAATGTTCTTTTTCTCGTGAATACATTTTTTTCAATATCCTTGCAAATAATCATTTAATCCTTTTAAAAGTTCAAAGGTGGAGATTTGTTACACAGTCTTTTAAATATGTGGCTAATATTAAAATTATGTAATTTCGAAGCCTTATTGGACTATTTTGCTAACTTAGTGTAAGCTGGTAGCAAGAACTTTAACTCAAAATCGGCACGGGTTGCCGTTATCCTAGAACAATAAATTTCGAACCTTCATTTGTTTCCATACATTTTTGGGACAGTGCCCACTGCAAAAAACATTCATCATCAGGTACTGAAATGTGACCCGCATAGATAATTTTCTGATACCCTGGGCAACCTCAAACCATCGTTTTGTCAGGTCCTATTCTGGCAGTATCGTGGCAATTGGTTGATGAAAAGACAATTTTTGACGAAAATATTCATCATAGTGTACTGAAATAAAATGCTCAAATTATCAAAGCTGGGTATGGCCCACCCCTATAACACCAACTTGCCATCTCCTACCCTGACAGAACCACTTGGCAAGTCCGTTCAATGGCGGTGCATTTTCCCCCGTGTACCGATATGAAATTTCGTAGTGAGGTTCTTCTCGATATTCTGAAGCTATTATCATGAACTAGCCAGGGTTAATCTTGGCAGAAAAAAAATTTGACAGCTTTTAAGTTCGTTCTTCGACTATTTAGGCGTGCTTCGGAAAACTTCATTTCTTGTCACATATTGGAAAAGGCTTTATATTCTGAAAGAGGAGTAAAACCTGCATCATCTTCATGTATTAGTTTTAAAATATCTCCCCACTGTTAAGTCGCTTTCTTGTTTGCATCACCTTTTCCATACGAAATTTCGGAATCTTGCAAAGTCTTTTTAGGTACCTTCCCGTTAAGCTAGACACTTGAAACTTGGAACATATTTCAGAGCTCCGTGACAATGCAATG
>CAXKVI010000002.1:27608788-27626288 GCA_964058755.1 Campiglossa producta | reverse complement strand
GAGTGGAATTGAATAAAAGTTTTCTCAACTTAAAATTTAAGATATTATTGTTTTCGATATCTCAACCGGTTTTGGAGTTATCGCCCAATATGTAGACCATGTCTGTCTGTATGTTTGTGGTCGAAACACTCTAAAAGTACTGAATAGAATTGAATCGTTAGATTGCTAGACGCTCAACTTTAAGTTTAAGATATTATTTTTTGCGATATCTCAACGGGTTTTGGGGTTATCGCCCAATATGCGGACCAGGGGTGACCAAAAATGTCTTAGTACAATATGGGTGTCAAACGAAAGGTGTCAATGAGTGCTATAATATGCGATGTGATTTATTGAAATATCTGAAATGGTTTGGGAGATATCTTAAAATGTCGATAGCTCGACCAGTTTCGGAGGTATCGACGAATATTTCCACAAAAATGTGTTAGTACATTATGGGTATCAAACAAAAGGTGTTTATGAATGCTTTTTATAAACCATTTCAATACCTAAGCTACGCATACGAAGTCGCGGGCACCACCTAATTGAAAATAAATGAGAAGAAACTTAAGTAGAACGAAAGGTTTCCCGTTACTTGGGTCCACTCAATACAGCTCAAAAATAAATAGAAGAGTTGAGCATTTTTAAATCATGTTGTATACTTCTAATATATACTATTTTGTTAATTTAAAAGAAGACAACGCGATTAAATAACGCTGTACGCTCCAACTTAGGGGTCGCTCTTACTCTTCATCTTTTGGTCTACGTTTTGCATAAACAACTCACATAAATGGGGCTTCACTCGGTCAACTTTACTTAGCATAGTTGGATTATGTACAGTCACAAAATAATCCAATACAAAAGGTTTTAAATCGGTTTTTTTTTGGGAACCTGCTACAGAGAAGGTCCAAGAAAGTAAATATTACAGAATAGAAATCGATTCAGCCGTTTAGAAAGCCGCCGCGGTCATACAGAGTACATTTCATTTTTAGAAGTAAACATCTTTGACCCACTCTAATAAACATATGTAGCTAGTCTTAAAAACAAGTTGCTGATCCCACGTTGCAAAGCACTCACAGGAAATCACGACAACAGAGAGGAAATCTATGGAATGAAAGTATGTGTAACAAGCACCATAAAGCTGCAGCATAAACAAGAAGCAACTTTTACTTCCGCTGCGTTCTTACACTTCCTTTTCAAATAGAACTCACTTGAGAAAATTTAAGTGCGTAATATTTTCTTCGTATTTTCAAAATATAAGTGACATTTCCATATATGAATGGTACACATGTCTGCACTTGCGCTAATTTCCCAGAGAAAGTGCAAACAACTTTAATGACGTAGGGCACAATGGCACCAAGGTACGTGTAATACACGGCGTATGAGCAACCTTTCACAAGCACATTGCTCAGTTGCACTCACACACTTCCCCCTGTAGCGTATAACTATTTAACGATTTACGTTGGCTTGTCAGCAATAAAAGTAGCAACTAATATGGCAAAGAAGAAAGCGCAGAATAGCGAAAAAATGTGGAAAAATATGAAACTTTGCTAGCGCTTACTGAATATAAAGAGATATGTTATGTCGTCAGTGATTTACATTCGACTTGTTGCATTGCGCCATTAGTTGGCAAACGTTCAGTACCTAATATTGCTTAAACTATATAAATGTGTCTGTGTTAATGTAAATATGTATGTGTCTACTCAAGCACGTGTTTGCAAAACAGCCTGCAGTGACACAGCCCACATTTATAATTAACTCATTTGAAGTCTATCCACACTTAAATGTGTATGAATGAATCTATGCATTTAGTTGATTGTCTGTATTTACATTTTGCTTGCTCACTTTAACTGCGTACCTTTTTTTTTTCCGGTTGTAGTTTATAGCCAAGTGAACCGGTATTAACCCGTTGCGTGCATTTATAAATATTCGTTATCATAAATTTTTATGTATATAAACGACTAGTGTCCAACCGAAGCTGGATTTTTTTTCTAAGCCGAAGCTATAGCCGAATATTCGGCATAATTCTTTATTCGATCGAGCACCAAAGTCGAATACGAAAAAAATACTTAATTTTGAGATTATTTTTTCATAACAAATCGGAGTATTGAAATGTATTACATTTTCTAGGGATGCACTTAGAACAGCTAATCTTGGTCAATATTAAACAAAAAAAAAAAAAAAAACACAAGTAAGGAAAGCATCAGGATTTTCACTGTTCGATCCCTAGTAAAGCCTGTGTGAATTTAACTTTAGCTCATACCGAAATTATCGGAATTATCGATTATATGGGGGCGATGTGTTATATTGGTCTAATCTCATTGATTTTTAACATCGACATTCCACATTCTAAAAGAGCAATAGTTACGAAATTTCACGTTTCTACCAATATAATTACAGGAGTTATAGCCTAAAAACGGTTATCGGAACGATCGATTGTATGGGGGCTATGTGAAATATTTATCCCATCTCAATGATTTTCAACATCGATATTTCACATATAAAACCAGCAATACTTTCAAAATTTTACGTTCCTACCTGTTTAAGTACAGGAGTTATAGCCCAAAATCCGTTTATCGGAACAATCGATTATATGAGAGCTATGAGTACCATTGGTCCGATCTTACTGATTTTCAATATCGACATTTTCCATATTAAAATAACAAATGTTACAAAATTTCACGTTCATATCTGTTTAATTACAGGAGTTATAGCCCAAAATCCGTTTATCGAAACAATCGATTGTATGGGAGCTATGAGTACCATTGGTCCGATCTTGCCGGTTCCGACAAATGATTATTCTCATATAAAATAACGCCTCCATACCAAATTTCATCGAGATATCTCTTGAGGGACTAGTTTGCGTACAAACAGACGGACAGACGGACCGCAAAATAGACTGGGAATTCTCGTAGAAAATGGATTTTTTCTGCTTTGTTAACGAGCCAGATTTTGCACAAAAAAAAACTCTTTTGAATTTTGAACTGTTACGTTACATGAAAAAATGCGGTCGAATTCAATGTGATCCAAAATTCTGATTTTTTTGTGGTTTCGTTTTTGGCGATTTTGGCCGTATATGTTTATTTCTAAAGTGTCAACATTTTCCTATCCAAAACGGTTGAGAATTTTGCAATCGGTTAAATTTTTTGTTTTATAATGAATTTTTTTACGAAGGACTTGAATTATCAAAAGGCTATTTGATACTTCTCCTGACCCTTTTTAACGGTATCTGGGATAGATCCGAAAAAAAACCCGCATTTACATTTATCCCGAATTTCTATTTTATAATCCCTAATTGCCGGGGTTATCAAAAGGTTTCAGTATTAATGCCTACAGAGGTCAAAAGGCGTATTTTGATGCCTCTACCGTAACTTTTGAACGCTATTTGAGATACTCCCAAAAAATCTCGGGGTTTACATTTTAAAATACCGAATTGCCGGCGTTATCAAAAGGTTTCCAAATTCGATGCCTAAAATGCATACAGATGCCAAAGAGCGTCTTCTGATAGCTCCCATGACCTTTTTGGGCGGTATATGAGATAATAACGAAAAATCTCGCGTCCCTGGGATTGTCATTTTAAAATACGGAAATCCCGGAACTATTCAAAAGCTTCGAGATTTGAAGCCTTAATCTGGTCTTACTTGAGCTCATAACCCTGTCTTGCAAAATGATAGAAATATACCTGCATCCATTCATAGAAAGAGACGTGACAGACCGAACCGGGTCCGTTTCGAAAAATTTCCAAATGTTTGAACTTAAAAAAAGGGTATTTGTTTCCTTTAGCACTGCTAAAAAATTAGCTAAAATTATGGAAGAGGGCTCAAAAATCCGGAAGCGCTATTTTAATTTTTTGTTTCTGTGGAAAGTTCTGGTCAAAAAACGGGGTCCGATACCAAAATTTGGGCGGGATTCATGGTATTCATGTGCAGAACACCTTTCTGAGTTGTGGTGGACCAACAGTTTTTGGTCTTAAAACCAGATTTTGGGGGTGTTTTATTGTAGCACTGTGGTATAGATCATATGCACTCTTCATATCCCCATTATGAAGTTAAATGTTACAATGTTTAGTTGAATGAAAGGGTTAGCTTTGGGAATATTTCAGACTGTACTTATGTGTGTTAGTTGCTAATATACAAGATTTTCGTTATAAAATGATTAATTTTCGTCCACAGGACGAAATACCTGTCATCGTCGTTATTTTAATAATAGCGGTTGGATTTTGGGTTACCTTTAATTAAATAATCTGGGCACTCATACATATGTATGTTAATATAGCGAGTGATGAGTGTGAAAATACAAAATTGAATAAATTATAATGAACAAACATTTACACTGGCGCAAACTTTACCCAATAAAGCTTAATAAATATATGCATATACTCATGTATGTATGTACCTTAGAGTGTACTTAAATTTTTATTTTTTTATAAATATTCTGTACCGCCCCCTCAAATTATTCATTTTTGTGTGTATAATACATTCCCTAAGTCTTGGACGGCCAAAATCGCCTGGTTGGTGAAAGGCTATTTTAAGTAAGTAAGTAAGTCTTGGACAGTTTTATTCATATTAGTATCGCTTGTGATTAAAAATTCGACCAATAAAATTTTTAGGGGGTCGTGGGGTCGGTAGCCCCATATCGCCATCCTTAAATTTCGCGGACGCCCCTGAAAATATACCGTCTATACCTGAGTTTTTTTTTCAATTTCCTTTTCATCGGTGCATATTTCATTCAAATCGGTCAAACGGTTCGCTCGCAGGAGGTTCTTAAAGTTTTTCATGTGGCGTATTTATATATACATACATAGATAGATGAAGGCGTGGCAATGCAAAGCAGGGTTGGGTTATTTTCATTCAAGCGGTTCTAGAATAAAATTACTTGTTAATCAATTTAGAAATTCTGAGTGATAAATAACGTGTTATTTTTATTTATGGAATTCTTGAATAACGATACAATTTCATTTTTAATATAATTTTTGGGCCATTTCCGGATCATTTTGCTGTAATTTTTTAATCATTTTGTGATCAATTGGGGATCATTTTGGGGTAACTTTGAGGCCATTTTGGGGTAATTTTAGGGCCGTTTCGGGATAATTTTGCAATCATTTTGGATTCAATTGGCCCCAAAATTATTCCCCAAAATGATCCCCAATTGATCCCAAAATGATTGCAAAATTACCCCGAAAAGGCCCCAAAACGGCTCCTACATTACCACCAAGCGGCCCCAAAATTACTCCAAACGATCCCAAAATTCCCTAAAATGATCCCTAATTGATACCAAAATGGCCCCAAAATTACCCGTAAAATATCCCTAATTGATCCCATAATGATTCAAACATAACCCACAAAAAGGCCACAAAATTACCCCAAAATGATCCCCAATTGATCCTAAAAGGATTGTAATATTAGCCCGAAAAGGCCTCAAAAATAAACCTAAATAATCCCGAAAATGATCCCCAAGTGATCTCGAAACAGTACCCAAATGGTTCCGAAAATGGTCCCGAAGTTATGCCGAATACATACATACGTACATAGCGCATATGGTATACATTTTTCTTCATTTGAGCCCCCTAAAAAACATAAGTGGTATAAGTCCACCTTTTCTCAAACTGAGATATTGAAGGTTTTGTGTTGTCAACAAAAAGGGGGTACCCTTGATTTTACAAGTTAGTTCTGCTAGTTATTTGGTTTCTATGGGAGCTAGGAGCTACCCTGTTAGCGTGTTATATAGAAAACATATTCCTCTACATAGCTTCATGCCTAACTTAAAAAAAAATCGAAAACTGGACTTATACCACTTGTGCTTTAAACAGCTCATTGGTAAACAACTAATAAAAGTGAAGTTTTATCGTTATTCTGATACATTAGCGCAAATTCCGAATTAACTCCGCTTTTGGGAGTTAACTTGAGCATAATATTCATTATAAACTCCCAAAAATGGAGAAGATTTGGGCAGGTTTCAGAAAACGAAATTACGATTTGACCGTTACTGTCACCGATAAATAAACAAAAATAGCAGGGATAACTACCAAAATCACGATTGTACCGTTACTGGACACTAGATGTCACCAAAAAATAAACAATCCTCATCCGCGACATCTAGTTTAAACCGCAGCAAATACAACCAAAACGCTAGATTGCGCCGATTGTTAATCTTCAATATTGTGTTGGTCAGGGTATAATTTTGATCTGATTAAAGAAGATTTATTGGAGATAATCTCCGAAGATATCACATATAAATTTTGGTTCTGATTAGGGGCGCAGCAAGAGGATCGAAATACAAATTGTCTTATGGAAACTCAAAAAATAAAACTGATAAGCTAATCTTGACTTTGACACGCCTCAACGCTCTCCGATCGGAACCAAAGTTTATATGTGATATCTTCGACTATGGTATTACCGATTTTGTTTGGCCACCTGAAGTTTCAGGTCAGTGTCTCACGCCTTCATCTGAATAAAACTGTCGAAGACTTAGGGAATGTATTATATACACACAACTGAATAATTTGAAGGGGCAGAGGACAGAATTTTTTATAAACAAAATAACCACATAATTTAAGTCCACTCTAATGTACATTTGAATGGCGATACAAAAGAATATTTTAGTGCGCCTGTAGGTCTTCCTATAAAATATGCACGAAGTGTTTGGTGCTTGCCATCAAATACTCTTAAATATTATGACTTGGCAATGTACCTCTTTCAAGTAAAGCAATTTCATGAATATTCCTAGCTAAAATAGTGAGATAGTTTATAAATGCTGAATATATTTGCGATTCAAATTAATTACCCAACGGGCGCTTCGAAAAATAAAACAGTTGAAGGGGTAGGGGTAGGGGGTCCAGTTAAAACTAATTACAAGCAAGTGTGAAACGTTGATCCCAAAGCATACACAATTTATTTATAAATAGAGAATTTCAATTAAAATATTAAAATTTCAACTTTTTTTTTAATGTTATATATTTTTTTAATAACAAGTCCAATGGAATTCACTTAATTACAAAAGACCAAAGTGTTTAAATTAATTTGTCTCCATCTTTTTTCTATTTAGCTGCTGGCCACATTTTTGCGGCTTTTAGTTTCATTTAAAATTAAAAAGAGAATAAAATTATGTGTGAATTATTGTGATTTATGCATATTATGCGGTTATTGCCACCAAATCAAGCATAAATTGAGAAATTACTATGAAGCTAGCTGTTGACAGCGGTGCGTAACACTCAACTAAAATTGAACGCCAATTTAAGGTATTGCATACCTTTAGGCGCTTATTTAAATTGATATAAAAAATATGTGTGGATTTTGGCAAAATACTGCCAAAACGTTTGTTTATTCCATTTCATATAAATATTGACTTATTTAAACCGGAATTAAAATCAATTATTTATTGGTAGGGTGTTTTTTTTAAATTGTGTCTACGTGTTGATTGTTGCAGTTTTTCATTTGTTAACAGTTTCACATTTCAATATGAATAAATAATTATTTTAAGTCGTAATTGTGTTCACTGTTGTGTAAATATGCTGATAGTTTTTTTTTTTAAGTTGAATATTTGTTGATATTTTTTTATTGTATCTACATTTTAGGATTGATATAAAACAAAAGGCCGTACTTTCATTTTTCACTTAATGCAGTATTTTAATGTAATCTGGTTCTGAAGACAAATTTACAAATGATGTATTTAATAGAAACTTCTAAAACGCCATATCTATCTATATATCTTCTTCTATCTTTCTCTATATATAAAATTCAAATTAAGTACCTATGTATGGACACACTTGACTCATAAACGATTAAACCGATCGTAACCAAATTTTACACACGCACTGGATATCTTTCTTCCAGGGAGTGTCGCAGGCTAAAAATGGTTTTGATATATATAGGGGGCGTGGCACCTCCCATACAAATTGAATTTTTCATTGTCCGTATCTCTAGAAGTATTTTGGTTAGACCACTGAAATTTGGTGAGGGGTTGTACGAGATCGATCCCGACCACCTTAAAAAAATTGGGGAAAACGAAAAAGAGGGCGTGGCACCTCCCATACAAATGGAATTTTTCATTGTCCGTATCTATGGAATTTTTTATGATAGAACACTGAAATTTGGTGAGAGGCTGTATGAGATCGAGCCCTACCACCTTCATAAAAATTAAGAATAACGAAAAAGGGGGCCTGGCACCTCCCATAAAAATGGTGTATGTCTATATCTTTATATGTATATTACCATTTATATATTAGCGTGGGTCGATTTTTCGATAGGTTTTGGGCCCAGGAAAAAAAGTTCCACTACGCATACCCAAAAAAATAACTTTCGGGCCTGGGAAATTTCACTTTTTTGATTTTTTTCGACTTTGATTTTTAAGATTTTTTTCATGACCTACTAAAACAAATTTCAATTGATTCTAAAATTTTAATTTATACCCTATCCGACTCAAAAATGTCCGCTAAAAACCGCACATAAGAGTTAAGTTAGAGCGCTATTTTTTGCAAGACATTATTTTGTTATCGATACCTATAGTTTTAGCGGGTAAGACCGAAAAAAAAACAATTTTTTTTTATTTGAATCACCCTAATGTACACATTATATTTATTAATATGGACTACTGAAATCTTGGTCGATATAAAAACGAAGAGATAAATCAATTTAGGTTAGGTGGCAACACTCCCTGAAAATATATTCGTTTGAATATGGCTGAAAATACGCCCAGTGGCCGTTCCTGAGATATTGGTCAATAAACGAAGGAATTAATAAAATGAGGTTAGGTGCCAATGCTAGGTGACAAACTTTCCTGAAAATATCTTGGTTGGAATATGGACAAAAATACCTTTCATTTGATACCCATATTGGCATGTCTTGCTTAATATTAAAAAAAAAATTAGATAGGCGGCAGCCCTGTAAACCGCCCGAAGTGCCAACGCCCAAATAAAAGTCTTAGAATCAAGCATACTATCTATATGCCCGATTTGATATAAATCCCTTCAACAGTTTCCGTGATATTGGTCGACATACGAAGAAATAAATAAAAAGGCGTAAGGTGGCAACCCTGCCTGAAAATAACTTAGTCGGAATATGGTGAAAAATACCTTGCATTTGATACCCATATTGGTATGTCTTCCTCAATATTAAACAAATTTATATAGGTGGCAACCCTGTAAACCGTCTGAGATGGCAACACTCAAGTAGAAAGTCCTACAGGGCTGAAACAATAGCGATAATTCCGAATTAACACCGCTTTTGGGAGTTAACTTGGGCATAATCTTCATTATAAAAAATGAAGAAAACTTGAGCAGATATCAAACGATATGACCGCTACTGTCAACGATAAATAAACAAAAATAGCAAGGACAACTACCAAAACTACGATTTACCGCTACTGGACACTAGAGTCACCAAAAAGTAAACAATCCCCAGCGACATCTAGTTTTAAATAGCAAGTAATACAACCAAAGCATTAGAAGGCGCCGATTGAGAATCTTCAATTTTGTGTGTATCAGGTTAAATTTTGGATCTGATTAAAGAAGATTTATTGCAGGTAATCTCCGCGTGTGTATCCATAGCATTAGAATTACGCATACAGAATGATCCAACAGATTAAGCCGTTGCCGAGATAAGTATGTATAAAATATTCAAGTCCGTGCCCAACAAACACAGTTGAGTACTAGGGTAATTCTCTAAGAAAACTACACTAGAACACTATTCGAGATAGGTTAGAGAACTAGCCAAAAGGCGAGCATTTTGCACCATTTGCAAATTCACTTTAGAATCCCATTAGAGAATAGCATTAGAATTCGATGCGACCCCTATAGTGTTCTCGATTTAAGAATTATTTCCCATTTTATTGGAGAACGCTGTGATTATCGAGTGTTTGACGAGTCGCCCTCTAACGTTAGAGATTGGAGAATGGGGCTAGTTCTCGAATGTACCTCCAATCGAAATTTAGCTTTATGGTTTGTTGGGTTGCCACTATTCGTTGCCTTAAGTCCGAATACTGTTGCATTTAGTCGGGGATAGATCAGTTGCAAGGGAGCATACGACTAATGCCCCGTTTTATCCATATATGTATATAGAGTGAGTTGTTCTGATATATCATGTGTTATGAAGAGGCAAATCATACCTTTTTGTACCTAAAAGGTTATTAATAGTTATCCGTAGAATCTTTAAAAAATTATACAAAGACTATAAAGTTCCTAGAACAAAAATTTGTGGCTTTTGTTTCCGAAACGACCATCTAACCATTCCTAAAGCCTTTTTTCCAAAATATTAACCAATTTTAAGATAAATAGCTCTTTTTTGCAGGGTACGTTTCGGGTAAAATTTCGGTTTTGGTTATTGTTATGGTTATGGCAGGAGCAGATTCACGGGTGTGATTTTCAGGTTCTATACCTTTCATGAATAAGCGTCACGATTTTTACTGTTCCATCCCCAGTACAGCCTGTGTGAATTTAAGGGCCTCATTATGTATGGCGAATGGTAGCTCAGACGAACGATTCGTCTGCTTCCAAAATCGCATTTTCTTTCATTTTTGTTTTTTATGTCAAAGAAAAGTCGAAAATATTTCAAAAAATCTATGGAGCGAATGAAAATGATTGCTAATGCGATGGCTACGCGATATAGTGAGCAGACGAATCGTTCGCCTGAGCTATCGTTCGCCATACATAATAAGGCCCTAACTTTAGCTCATACCGAAATTATCGGAACAATCGATTATATTGGTGAGATGTGTTTTATTGGTCCAATCTTATTGATTTTTAACATCGACAATCCACATTCTACCAGAGAAATAGTTACGAAAATTCACGATCCTACCTCTTTAATTACAGGAGTTATAGCCCAAAATCTGTTTATCGGAACAATCGATTGTATGGGGGAGATGTGAAATATTTATCCCATCTCAATGATTTTCAAGATCGATATTTCACATCAAAAAATAGCAATACTTACAATAATTCACGTTACTAGCTCTTTAATTACAGAAGTTATAGCCCAAAATCCGTTTATCGGAACACTCGATTGTATGGGAGCTATGAGTAGTTTTGGTCCGATCTTGCTGGTTCCGACGAATGATTATTCTCATATAAAATAACGCCTCCCTACCAAATTTCATCGAGATATCTCTAAAATTGAGGGACTAGTTTGCGTACAAACAGACGGACAGGCGGACGGACGACAGACGGACATGGCAAAATGGAATCAGCTTATCGTCCTGATCATAACGGTATACTTATTAGTGGATCTATCTCTTCTTCTTCCGATATTTACAAACATCGGACCAAAGTTATAATACCATTTCATGTTCATGAAAAGTATGTATAATTAGGACAAAAATATAGTAAAAATTTTACCCAAAAAACATAGTAAAACTTACACAAAAAGTAAAAGAAATATTACACAAAAAATATAGTAAAACTGCTTTCATTTGCATTTGACCGCTGGAAAATTCAATACACATTCGTAACTTCCATAGAGATGAAAATTTAATTATGTTATCTTTTATTAATTAGTGGCATAACAACCGCATAGTGATATGAAATTCAGATACTCGCGCATACACAACCACACATCCACATATTTGCTTTATCGTTTGATCATAAACATTAGCAATACTTTATTTACACAAAAGTGGACAATTTAAATTGCAGCAATTTACATGAAGTTGCCGAGATTGCTTTTGCGAGAAACCACAAATTGACAGCGGTCACGTGTGATTGACGAACTTGTTTTTGTCAAGCGTTTGGTTTGTATTATTATTTGTTGACAACTTGATTGAAAATTGCAGTTTTAATTTAAAATATGGGAACATTTAATTGACAGCTACAAAAAAAATATATTTTAAATATTTTTTACATAGTATCGGCGCATATCTGCACCTACATTTCATATATTTGTTTTTATTTATGTGTGTTTTAAAAAAGTATACAGCAAAAATAGAATAAATAATTACAAAACATTGTGTGTTTTGACCAAAGTGCAGTAGCAATTGTAAATAAAGCTGCACTCGTAAAGTTTAGTAAGACAACAAATAAATCATTTTTTTTTTTTACATACTTGTGATTACAGGCACCTTAAGATACGTACATGCATACATACATACATACGTACACAAGTGAACAAGTTTTTTTGCGGCAAAATTGGTAAATTGTTGACAATTTTTTGAATGCTGATAAACAACAAATTGCTGCACGCATTTGGCGTTTGGATATTTTTATGCCAAATTTGTTGTAGGCTTGAGACCAAATAGATACTAATTATGTGGGCTTCAAATGACGTGGTACAGGGTCAAGCGAAACATGCACTTGGCAGGTATGTTAAGTTATTTTAGAGCAAACCGGTTAAATTTCAATTGAATTTAATAATAATTAATTTGTTGGCGATTTTTAGTTTTAATTAGTAATAAATGAAAGAAACCGAATATTGAGATAAAATAGATAGAGAAATAATGAAATAAAATAAAAAGATTTAAGAAAATAATAAAATGAAAGCTATAATGTAAAAAAAAATTAAGTAAAATGAAATAAAAAACCCAAGTTCAGTATTTTTTCAAACAAAAACCTTAAAATTATATACATTTTTCAATAAGAATTATTAGCACGGACTATAGCCCACAAAATTTTTACTTATATGTAAAGCCAAATAATTAAAAAAATAGAATAAAAAAAAAATAAATACAAAAATAAAATAAATAAAATAAAAGGAATAAATAAAATAAATAAAAAAAATAAAATAAAATAAAATAAAATAAAATAAAATAAAATAAAATAAAATAAAATAAAATAAAATAAAATAAAATAAAATAGAATAAAATAAAATAAAATAAAATAAAATAAAATAAAATAAAATAAAATAAAATAAAATAAAATAAAATAAAATAAAATAAAATAAAATAAAATAAAATAAAATAAAATAAAATAAAATAAAATTAAATTAAATAAAATAAAATAAAATAAAATAAAATAAAATAAAATAAAATAAAATAAAATAAAATAAAATAAAATAAAATAAAATAAAATAAAATAAAATAAAATAAAATAAAATAAAATAAAATAAAATAAAATAAAATAAAATAAAATAAAATAAAATAAAATAAAATAAAATAAAATAAAATAAAATAAAATAAAATAAAATAAAATAAAATAAAATAAAATAAAATAAAATAAAATAAAATAAAATAAAATAAAATAAAATAAAATAAAATAAAATAAAATAAAATAAAATAAAATAAAATAAAATAAAATAAAATAAAATAAAATAAAATAAAATAAAATAAAATAAAATAAAATAAAATAAAATAAAATAAAATAAAATAAAATAAAATAAAATAAAATAAAATAAAATAAAATGAAATGAAATGAAATGAAATAAAAGAAAATAAAATAAAATAAAATAAAATAAAAATATACAAAATAAAATAAATTAAAATAAAGTAAAATAAAATAAAATAAAATAAAAATATACAAAATAAAATAAATTAAAATAAAAAAAAATAAAATAAAATAAAATAAAATAAAATAAAATAAAATAAAATAAAATAAAATAAATAAAATAAAATAAAATAAAATAAAATAAAATAAAATAAAATAAAATAAAATAAAATAAAATAAAATAAAGTAAAGAAAAAAAATAAAGCAAAAAAGCAATATATTAAAGAATAAAATAAAAGTAGAAAAAAACAAAATAAAATCAAAACAAATAAAGTAAAATATAATAATATAAAAAGGTAAATAAAAAAAAAAAATTAAATAGAAAATTGATAAAAATAAAATAATAAATAGGCTCATTCCATTTCAAGACAACCGGCCCGCGCGGGACATGATTTTTATTTCGATGAAATTTTAATATGTTGTTCTTTGGTCAAAATAAAGAAACACGTGTATCTTTTTTTCCGGAAAAAATTTTTTTTCGGATTTATCGGCCGTTGAAATCGTTAAAATGCAATGAACATTTTTTTCGCCCATTTTTTCAACTCGCAATAGCTTTGTCAAAAATTAACCGTTTCTCCTAATTATTTTTTTTAAATGTTTGTTATTACTATTACTTTAATATAAATTTATAAAAAATATTACATAGTTTAAAAATTTATTTTTTTTTTTAGTATTTATTAAAAATTTCTGACTTTTTTCAAAAATTAATATCTCAAAAAAGGTTATTTTTTTTTTGTTTTGAAATTTTTTCTGTATTGAGTCAACAGTTCATATTTCAACTTAACTAAAGGCCTATTAGCCAAAATTCGTTGTTTTCGAGATATGAATTTTTGAATATTAAAAATTTTCCCCTCATATTTTGATGCAAAAACTAACCGATTCTCATGATTTTTTCTTTGAAATGTTCGCTTTTACTTTTACTTGAATAGAAATTCATAAACAATAGCAGATAGTTAAAGAAAGAAAACTTTTTTTTTTTTTATTTAGTAATAATTTATGACTTTTCAAAAATTAATATTTCGGAAACTGTAATTTTTTGTTTGCTTAAACTTTTTCTATATTGAGTGAACAGTTTATATATCAGCTTGGCTAAATATCAACTAACCAAAATTCGTTGTTTTCGAGATATGAATTTTTGAATATTTAACAAAAATGTTTAATATTCAAAAATTCGTATCTCGAAAACCACGAATTTTGGCTATAGGCCTTTAGTTAAGTTGAAATTTGAACAGTTGACTCAATACAGAAAAAATTTCAAAACAAAAAAAATAACCTTTTTTGAGATATTAATTTTTGAAAAAAGTCAGAAATTTTTAATAAATACTGAAAAAAAAATAAAATTTTTAAACTATGTAATATTTTTTATAAATTTATATTAAAGTAATAGTAATAACGAACATTTAAAAAAAAATTAGGAGGAACGGTTATTTTTGACAAAGTTATTGCGAGTTGAAAAAATGGGCGAAAAAATGTTCATTACATTTTAACGATTTCAACGGCCAATAAATCCGAAAAAAAAATTTTTCAGGAAAAAAAGAGACACGTGTTTCTTTATTTTGACCAAAGAACAACATATTAAAATTTCATCGAAATAAAAATCATGTCCCGCGCGGACCGGTTGTCTTGAAATGGAATGAGCCTATTTTATTATTTTATTTTTGTCAATTTTCTATTTAAGTTTTTTCTTTTTTTTTTTATTTACCTTTTTTATATTAATATATTTTACTTTATTTGTTTTGATTTTATTTTCTTTTTTTTTCTACTTTTTTTTTATTCTTTAATATATTGCTTTTTTGCTTGATTTTTTTTTTTTACTTTATTTTATTTTATTTTATTTTATTTTATTTTATTTTATTTTATTTTATTTTATTTTATTTTATTTTATTTTATTTTATTTTATTTTATTCTATTTTATTTTATTTTATTTTATTTTATTTTATTTTATTTTATTTTATTTTATTTTATTTTATTTTATTTTATTTTATTTTATTTTATTTTATTTTATTTTATTTTATTTTATTTTATTTTATTTTATTTTATTTTATTTTATTTTATTTTATTTTATTTTATTTTATTTTATTTTATTTTTATTTTATTTTATTTTATTTTATTTTATTTTATTTTATTTTATTTTATTTTATTTTATTTTATTTTATTTTATTTTATTTTATTTTATTTTATTTTATTTTATTTTATTTTATTTTATTTTATTTTATTTTATTTTATTTTATTTTATTTTATTTTATTTTATTTTATTTTATTTTATTTTATTTTATTTTATTTTATTTTATTTTATTTTATTTTATTTTATTTTATTTTATTTTATTTTATTTTATTTTATTTTATTTTATTTTATTTTATTTATTTTATTTTATTTTATTTTATTTTATTTTATTTTATTTTATTTTATTTTATTTTATTTTATTTTATTTTATTTTATTTTATTTTATTTTATTTTATTTTATTTTATTTTATTTTATTTTATTTTATTTTATTTTATTTTATTTTATTTTATTTTATTTTATTTTATTTTATTTTATTTTTATTTTATTTTATTTTATTTTATTTTATTTTATTTTATTTTATTTTATTTTATTTTTATTTTATTTTATTTTATTTTATTTTATTTTATTTTATTTTATTTTATCTTATTTTATTTTATTTTATTTTATTTTATTTTATTTTATTTTATTTTATTTTATTTTATTTTTATTTTATTTTATTTTATTTTATTTTATTTTATTTTATTTTATTTTATTTTATTTTATTTTATTTTATTTAATATAATTAAAAATTGAAATAAAATGGATACAAAATTAAACGATATAAATAAAATAAACTTAATAAAGTCAAACTAAAAAAAAAAAAAAATTATTTTAATAGAATAAAGCATCTGTAAGAAAATAAAATAAAATCAAGTGACGTAAAAATAAAAAAAATAAAATTTTCACTGATATATCGCAGAACCACTAACCTAAGTTGCCATCTATGCCGCTAGGCTCCTGTTCAAGCTCCAGTATAAATGAGAGTAAAGCGCGTCCGTCATTAACTTTGTTGCAGCTGCGGCATTAAGGATTAAAATAATTGTAGAAAAATTCACAGCTACCATTTATGTTCGTACCGTAAACATACCATCACTTTTAATATGGGCGTATAAAAAGAAATTTATTCACCCACCTTCATTAAACTCAACTTAACTAGTAGTTAAGAAAATTATTTAAATTGCAGCTAATAAATTACTTTGGAAATGGAAAAAATGGTAGACGAGACAAAGCAAATTGAGTTATTTAACCTTAATCTTCTTTTGACCCGCCGCTGGTGGTAAGAATACGCCTGGGAAGTTTGTCAGAATATAACGGATTGCTTTGCGCACCAACAAACAAAATACATAACAAAAAAAAGAAAATTGTTGCTCTGCGGGTTTATTAATTATTATTTAATGCGCCATAAACTACTAATTAAAAATAACACTAAATAGAAAACGCTTACAACAACAAGCAGAGAAGCAAGCTGTTATTTAGTGGCTAGAGAGGTGTGACAAGAGGTATGAGAGATGGTCCATGGGTGTTAAACTAATTTGACAAAATTATTATTTGTTGATGTCGCGTGTGGTGAGGAGTTGAAAGTTTTAGCGCCAAAAGTAAATTTAGTTTATGCCTTGTATGGGAGAAAGCAGTCGGCACCGTTGAAAAAAAAAATAATTCTGAAAATTCAGGGTAATTTTTTAGCGAGCTCTAACGTTTTTAAAATAATTATTCTGAATTTTTTGTAAACTTGGAAAATTTTATTAATGTGGTTTCTGTTATAGAATTAGCTATATTTAAATGAAAATAATTAAGCACAACTCAATAAGTAACTACTACCAATAAATCCATCTTCAATTTTGTCCGTATTATTTTTTCCGCCACTGTGAATACATTTGTATTCTTTTTTATACCCAGCGTACTAGTACTAGTACAAAATAATCGAGATAGATATAGAGTTCCATATATGAAAGTTCTTAGGTTGAAAAGGGAAGTTCATTAAGGCATGTCCGTCCGTCTGTCCGTCTGATATAATTTTATAGGTGACTCCCCCTGGGGTCTCTTATGATTTTCCCATACATTTTTTATTGTGGGC
>CAXKVI010000002.1:27542304-27608588 GCA_964058755.1 Campiglossa producta | reverse complement strand
CTTTCCTTTCCTTTCCTTTCCTTTCCTTTCCTTTCCTTTCCTTTCCTTTCCTTTCCTTTCCTTTCCTTTCCTTTCCTTTCCTTTCCTTTCCTTTCCTTTCCTTTCCTTTCCTTTCCTTTCCTTTCCTTTCCTTTCCTTTCCTTTCCTTTCCTTTCCTTTCCTTTCCTTTCCTTTCCTTTCCTGTCCTTTCCTTTCCTCTCCTTACCTTTCCTTTCCTTTCCTTTCCCTTCCTTTGTTTTCCTTTTCCTTCCTTTCCCTTTCATCACCTTACCTCTCCTTTCCTCTTTTATTGTAATTTCCTCTTTACATATTTAATTTTATTTGAGTTTCTTTCTTATGAACTTATTTGCCACATATGTACATATTTCTTTTTATTTTACTTTATTTTATTTCACATTATTTTGTATTATTTTTGCTGCTTGTATATTTGCTTGTGTTTTTTTTTTTCTCCCTTAACCAACAAAGCAACTTTTGTGCTCACACTTTTTTTATATTTTAATTTTTAGTTTGTTGCTGAATACACAGCTCCAGTAGACCTATCGATACATATAAAATTCCGTATACCTTAGAATTGTGGTAATTGCAAAAAGGGGGAAAAACTGTTCAACATTGCGCATTTATATATAAGATTTTTGTTATGTAAATGGAAAGGAAACGGAAACGGGTCTCGTGTGCAATTAATTGCTAACAGAAATGCGTGGATATGCATGTATGTCTGAAATGTGAGGTCATAAGATAAAAATTAAAGTGAGTACTTAGAATTCTTAAGATAGATTGAGTGAATTAATTAAATTTCGTATGCTGTTTATGTGTAAAATATGACTTGGAGAATAATGATTACGCTGATTAAAAACATTTTTTTCTTTTATTTTGCAAATTAAAAAGTTGTCGATTTGCCGTTTCATAAAAAATGTTCATTATTTTTTATTAAAAATGAATGAAATAAATTTGATAAACTTTGTATAGTTTTTATTCCAAATATATTTATAGCGAAATTATAACTATACTTTAATTTATCTAAAAAATTATTATTTTTTTTTTCATAAACGAAAGCTTAAACATGCCGGATTAGTATATTTTAATATTCAATTTAGTTAAAAATGCAACAAAGATATTCAATTAAAAAAGTCAAATCAAATTCATTAAAACTTGATGTTCTTATTGAATATATGTGACAGTGTACGTACAATTACAGCAAGTGGATAACCAAAAAGAGAGGATAATGTGGATAGGTATTGAAGTTATAGCTTAGATAGCAAAGGATAAGAAGTTATTTAGAGGAGGGCAATAGTAGATAATAGCATAGGATAAATATATAGAGGAGAGCTATAGGTACATATGGTAAGTGAGTAGTTTGAGAAAATTTATGTTTTAAGCCAACAACAAATATTATGCTTTCACTGCAAAATTATACAAAAACAACAGTTCTCAGGATATAAAAAAACGTATTATTACGTATTTTCAAGATGTACAATTTAATGAAAAACTCACAGTGAGTATGTGTCTTTTGTTAGCAAACAAATTTTTTGTAAGTGGATTAATATTTTGCAACTTTTTAATTGTTGTATTTTTTATTCAAATTACCACAAAATCAACATAACTATTTACTTGTATATTTTTATTTATTTTACTTACAAATATACATACATCGATCAAGTGAAAATTCAAACGAAGCAGTCAACTCAAAAAAAAATTATGTTTTTTAATTTGTTTATACATTAGGGTACAGAGCACAGTTGTACAGCGTTGCTGTTAGTTAACTTAAACGAAAGTGAAATTTAAGAGTGACATATTTATGACACAAATATAATAAAAAAATTTAAAACCAAAATAATATAAAACCATAATATTAAATCAAAAACGTACATAAGTGTGTGTGTTTATTGCAGAGTATTTATTCAATGTAAATAAAATAAAAAAAAGTAAATTTGGTTAATAAGCTTCAACGTCTGAAACTTATTGAAATAAAATCAAAATTTTTTCCATTAAAAACACAAGAAATTAGCACACGATTGTCAAAAATTTCCTAGACTATTGTACAGTTCTATTGTTCTTGTTGATTTTGCTTGGAAAAAAATTGTGTGCAATAGTGTGTTATTTTCTTGTGGTTTTTATGAAAAGATTTAGACAGAATACCCCAAATGAATTTGATAAAAGGAAATTTATTTTCTTTCGCAAGCTTCGACCACTTTTTGAGTAAACAAATGAAGTATTTAGAAGGCAGTGAGATTTCTGAAAAAGAAAACAGTTTTTTTTGTCAGTTCTACTGAAGCGAAGACACCAAAGCCGTAAAATGCCTACCGATGCAGAGGTATTTGGGTCCAAATTCTAGGAAACTGAATTTAATGTACCCAAACAGTTTACTTTTCTGCAGATAAAGCTTATAAGGGTATTTTCTTATTTTTACTAAAAAAAATTTATAGAGACTTAAAGCTTAGACATTTTCGAATTATTTTATATTCTTGTTTTTAACAAACTCCAGTAAAACGCTCAACGTGAACCTGATATGTATTACGTTATAAAAAGGCCAGTATTAACCTATAAATATATATTAGACTGTCCCAAAAATGTATGAGAAAAAAATTAAGGCTCGAAATTTGATATGCATACCGTCTATAACGGTGCGTTTTAGCATAAATAACATGTGTGCGAAGTTTTATTCTTCTAGGAGAACAGCAACCCGTGCCGATTTTTAATTTAAGTTTTTGCTAGCAGCTTACACAAAAATCGTAAAAACTCCACTAAGGCTTCTAGAATTACAAAATTTTAAAATTTGGCCCATATCTAAAAGACTTTGCAACAAATCTGCACATTTGAATTTTTAAAAGGATAACAGGATTCTTTGCAAGGATATTGAAAAAACGTATTTACGAAAAAAAAGACATTGAAATTTCAGAAGTCTTTTAGTAGATTGCGTTACAATATGTTTTCTACCAAAAATAATTGAGTACATCTTGAAACTTTGCAATTATAGAGCACTTTTTATAGGTCCTGCAGGGCGCATGCGTAATATTTAGCTGTTCTTATAATACTTGCATATGAACAAGTAAATTGTATACAATTTTTTGGTCGACATCAATTTACTAATTACGAAGTCCTTAAAGGGTAACGATTTAGCAGTATGAGAAAAACTAGTACATAAATTATTAAATTAGAAAGACGCAGTGGCATGTAGTACTATTTTACTGATAACTTCAAGTGCAAGTCGGCAGGGGTCACCGTGGTGTGAAATGCATAAAACTTTTTCATCATAATGTCAAAATTAGGGAGTATGCGTTCAAAAAAAACGACTTTGAATGTTTGGGACACTCTAATATAAATATACATATAAGTATTAAAGTTCCTTCAGGGGATGCAAACAATTATTGTCTGGGATAGTGAGCTGCTGTCGAACTTTGTATATTATTTTAAAGCCTTGAGGATAGATATTTTCGCTCTTCTTCAATAAAATTAAAAAAAGTGACTAAAATAAAAATGTAAAAAAAAAACGAATAACCTAAAAAAAAAAAACAGAAAACCACAAGTAAGCCTTCATTTATCTTATTTTAAACACAAATCAATAATATATGTAAATATTTTGTTGCTGTTGTTCTGTTTATTTGTTTGCTCTTTATATATAAATTGTAGTTAGTTAGATTTGTTAGTTTTGTATGCATGTATGTATGTATGTAAGTATGTACGAGTATTTAGTCTATTTAGCGATATGTACCATGAGAACTTCCGAAACCGAACTGATACTGAGGACATACATTGTGACGCCAACCTCCACAGGGGGACCTGGAACATACATACACACATTTTTGTTGTAATTGCAACATATATGATAAAAAACATTTTTGTTGTTGTTTTAGTTTTCCCATTGCCGGTTCTATGTAGGTTTTATATGAGCTATTTTTTTTTTTTTGCAATAAAATACGATACATAGTGATTGTGACGAAAAATATTTTACTGGACATTTTTTGTTGCATTCTTTGTAGCTATTATTTTTTTGTGATATTGTGGCAGTGAATGCGGGTATGAAACTAATGCTATTGCTTAGGGATTTATGGGTCTTAGTATTGAACATGAACATGAAAGACATACATTTTTATATTGTTTTGTTTTTTTTTTACTTGTTTTTTATTCAAGCAGCGCGTTGGAGACAATACGATCACATAAAAAGTCATTACTTTCTAAAGTAAGCATTTAGGCAGTGGAAGCAGCTATAATTGAACTTGCAAAATAAAAATAAATAAAACTCAAACCATGTTTTTTTAATAAAAATAGAGAAACATAGTATATTTTAGCATCGATGTTTCGCGCTTTAATTGAAAAAACGATTTGTCTACGTGTAATTGTTTTTCCCACTCTTTATTATACATTTTATAAGTTTTCCTTTTACTTGCATGAAAAAGAAGTTTCCATTTTATATTCGAACAAAATACAATTTAAAACCTCAAAAAAAATATCACAGTCACTTTTAGAACTTTGTAAATGGAGGAACTCTTTTAGGACCGATTTCTCAAAGAAATTTTAAAAATTACACTTTACCTACAACACCAAAAAAATCCCAGATGGTTTCTCATCGGTTTCTTAAGCTTTTGGGTATGCTGAGCCCGAAACTGAAGTTAGATTTTCGGGTCAACCTGGTTTTCTCTCCAGTAGTTAGTTTGTTCAGAGATTCGTAGTTGTAAAAAAAATTTTTTTTATTTTAAAATTTGGGTTTTTAATAACTTATACTGTGTTCCCACCAAAAGCAAACACCGTGTGTTCCTAGCATGTTTAGTAGCAAACAAAGCACCATTCGAAAATCTCATACTAATTTCATAACTCAAACTCATTTCAAACCCCTTTTCAAAGCGTGTTTACTTTGGGTTTGCATACAAATTATTCTTTTGAGTTTTTGGCAAAAAAAAAAGTTGATGATGAACGATGATTGCAATTTCGATCTTGTTGAAGGATCTTGTCACACCGCCTTGTATTGTTGCTTAGAATTTTTTTATCACTTTTACTGGCCATCGAACCAAGGGAGGAGATTGGGAATTTCTAAACCGCAGTGTGTAACCACTACACCAAACACTGCTTAGTGTGCATGTTATTTTTATTTAACAATTTCATTCTTACCCAAGTGCACATACTTTGAAAATTTGACTACAGGCGCACTAAGCAGTGTTGGTGTAATGGTTACACACTGCAGTTTAGAAATTTCTAATCTCCTCTGCTTAGTTCGATGGCCAGTAAAGGTGATGAAAAATTTCTAAGCAACAATACGAAGCGGTTTGACAAGATCCTTCAACAAGATCGAAATTGCAATCATCATAGTTGGTATTGTATGTAGCATTTTTCAACTTGCTTTCGCCAAAAACTCAAATTAAAAAATTATTCGACCGGTCAAAAGTCCACAAAATTTTCAAATTTCTTAAATTATTAAAAAAAAAATTTTACGACTACCGATCACTTTACAAACCAACCTCTAGAGAGAAACCTAGGGTAATCCGAAAAATTTGAATTCATATTCAAATTCAGCATACCCAAAAGCTTCAGAAATCATTGAGCAACCCGTTGAGATTTTCAAAAACTTCGATTTTTATGTACCGAGAAAACGACCCTTGATTTGACAAATCTAACTGCACTTTTTATTTTATTCGTCTTCCACTACCATAACGGTTACGTATACCCTACGTACGCTACTTGCGCTAACAATTTTCGAAACAAATTGCTCACTTTTTAGAAAAAAAGCGAGACATAAAATGTTGACATAAATAATAAATGCTAATTGTAATAAGCTTATGCTATTTTTTCCTCTCCTGTTATCATATATTTAATTTAAAATACATATATGTATGTATAAATAAATTTTCCATACAAATAACTTTATGTCGAATGAAAACCAAATCAATCTAAATTCTCTTCTTATACTTCATTAAATGCATTTATTTAGACTGCAGCTATCCGACAAAGAAAATTAATGTTTTATCAAAAAATTTTATAGTTTTTTTCAAAACATTTTAGTTTATATCAGAGTGCGCACCAGTATACAATATGATAATACTTAGCAAATTTAACAATCAACCAAAGCAAGAAACTAAGAAGAAAATTTAGATTAACGAAATAAAACAATTATGTATGGATGTGTGTATGTAGATAATGATATGAGACTGTTATGACGCGATAGCGTGTATTTTTAATTAGTCAAACGTAGCTGTGTGCATTTTTACTGTTAGGTTACATGTATAGTTATTTTGTAAGTATACATACATACATAATTATTTTCCATGCGAATTGTGCCAATCTAATAAAAAAAAATACGGAATTTTGGTGATTTTTTTTTTTTGTTGGGACAATAGTTAGTATGTGTTATTGGGTTATGGTTTGTGTGGTAGCAAATGGGTTTGATCAATAATTGCTTTTGAAGAGATATAAAAATACGCACATTCTCGGAGACAAGTCATTGGGAGTCTGAAACTATTATTATTACTTTTTGTTCAAAAAAATGTAATTATTTATGCTAAGCAAATATACTAGTCATTCTCTTACGTAGAAGTCATCTTAAAAGGTAACTGCAATGAAAGCTATCTTTATATTATTATACTAAAAATTTGAACGTATCTATTAAATAACTGTATTCATTTTAAAAACCAAGCTACAAAAAACTAACCAAACTCAAAATTTTGCAACACTTGAATGCTTTTATCATAACTACCTAAATTTTAACTATAACGTCGCTCGCGTGCCAGAAGTATGAATGTGCAAAATTAAAATTTTTGGATATTGTATTTGAAAGTTTATTGCTCTCGAAAAATTTGAAATTTTATATATGTTAATATGTTTTTGCAAGTTATATGCTCACTACACTCTTTCTGCTGATATGGATTTTAGGTTAATACTAGCAGATCCGTCAGACGTTGTCTTGCCCAAACAGTAACTTGTTTTCATTTACAAAATGTGACTGACCACCTCCTTTCAGCACCATAACCTTCTTCCCGTCCACCCCACCTTCATCCTTTTCATATGATTTTCTCTTTTCATATTGTGTATCCAATTGTCATACATATCCCTATAAATTTCTCAATCCCACAACCAAAATTACTTAAAATTCGTTTGATACCAATTTTGTTCGAATATTCCAAAACCACATTTTGACCGATAACTCTGTTATCAATAAATATGTCGAAATGAACCAAAGTCCAAATGAAAGCTGTGGTCTTCCACATTCGTTTGATACCGATTTTGTGCAAATATTACAAAGTTTACCCGAGAGCACATTTTGCCCGATAACTCTGTTATCGATAAATATATCGAAATGAACCAAAGTCCAAATGAAAGCTGTGGTCTTCCCCATTCGTTTGATACCGATTTCGTGCGAATATTCCAAAGTTTACCTCAAACCACAGTTTGACCTACAATTTTGTTATTTATAAATATATCGAAATGAAACAGAGTCCAAATGAAAGTTGCCGCCTTCCCCTTTCGTTTGATACCAATTTTGTGCGAACATTCCATAGTTTACGTAAAACTACATTTTGACCGATAACTATGTTATCGATAAATATATCGAACTTTCATGATACTTGTTGCAGACCCCTAAGAATTTTTCTTCAAAATTTCGTTCGCATTGGCTCAGACGATAAAGAACCACAAACATCCGCTGTCAGTCACAAACTTACGTTTATATATATTAGTACGATTCCTTCTATATTCTTTTTAATTTTTCGTTGAGCCAGAAGCACGAATGTGTAGCACATTGATGCTTTTTGAGCAACGAAAATGATTAAAAATTTAATTTCTATATTCTTTTTAAATTTTCGTTGAGCCATAAACACGAATGTGTAGCAAAATTGGGCATAAATTCAGACGCAACCTCTACTACAATTAAAAATTGCTGTATTGGGACAACAAAAGTTATTTAGGGTCAAAGTTCATTTGTAGGATTTTTCTTAATCAAATTTGTCACAAACTAACCAACCGATTTTCAAATTTTTTTTGTATTGTATAGGTAATGGGACTACTTTTCATTTGATGTACCATTGCTTGGGGTGCAAAACCGCGTATATTCAGAATTTAAAGCATTTTTATATCAAAGTTTCTCATTATATCAAAGTTCCTCAAAATAAACGTAAAAATATAAAAAAAATTGATAAGAAAAGCTGCTAAATTCAACATATAGAGCTTCTGTCGCCCGGTTACTGTTCTATTCTAGAGTATTACTTTTTGGGTTTAAGTCAAGTTAATAAACAGCGAATAAGATTTAATTTGTGATATTTCAAGGCAATCGTGGCCCTCAAATCATTACCTGAAAGTTCAAGTTAAATTTGGAGCTTTGCCTCTACTGAAAAATATTATTTTGGTCGTTGGCAGGTTTACTCTCTTAGCCGACGATAAGTTTTTAAAAAATTTGGGTTTTAAAAAATACAGAATACTCCTATAAAGGTAATTCAATTAAATTGAAAATCGGTTCAAAAAAATCGGTTGAAAAATTTTTATTTTAAGACATACTTGCCATGAACTCTTTAATAACTTTTATTGTTGTTGTTTACCCAAAAAAATACCGTTATGTTTAGTACAAATATACGTATAGATCACAATTTTTTTTTTATTGCAGAAACTGTGGTATTCTGCATTTGCTCCCAAAATTGTTACGTATACGCCATGGTGTTTGTAGTTTAGTGCAATACATTCTGGTTTTTGGCTCAACGAAAATTTTTAACAATTTAGAAATTCTATTTTTAAACATTTTCGTTACGCCAGAGACATGAATGTGTAGCACATTCGTTTTTCTGTCAAACGATTTTCAGAGGTTGAACTACACATTCATTAAAATGGCATTGCAAATTTCCGGGGGTTTCTTGTACTTTGGAGACCCAGGATTTTCGTGAATCGTAGAGAAACGAGTGCTCAGTCACATGAGCCTATTAACTCAAATCTGAAAAATTTTCACATGCATGCCTCTGACAAGCGAGCGACGATATCATATGAGCAAAACACAAGTGGTTTTTTCACAACTTGTTATTTTTTTTTTTTTTTTCAAAATTGATTGTCAAGGCGACAAGGATTAATACGGCAGTAGCACGGATCATGGTTATTTTTTTGCTTTATCTACCTATTTTACTAGTAGACATAAACCGGTTCAAAATTATCAAAAAATATGCAGACTATACTTTTCTGTTGTCAATTAAAGTGAGTTTTTTTGTAATTATTTCGGTAATGGTAGCATCTGCCAAAATTTTTTGGTGAGGTTATTATCCATCAACATCTCAACCATTTTTTTAATAAGTACTGTAGTTTTACGGCTATAATCCAGGGCCCGCCAAAAATGGAAGTCAGGGTTTATTAGTGAAAGAGCGGCCATCGCACCAATCAAATTATGATTTCTCTTTTTGCTCCGTCGCTCACTAGCAGGTAACGAAGCAACAGCGTGTGCTGTTTCCCGTATTTTGCAGAAAAATCTCTTTATCCCTTTGTTAGTCGAAAAATCTATAAAAAAGGAGAAATTACGGATTTTGGCAAAACTGCTTGCAAAGTAAGAAACTGATAATCAACGATATCCATAGATTGGTCAGAGCGATCATAGCGCGAAACGATGGTTTGATATTTTTTTATATATATAGAAGTAAAAACACTCTACTTTCCTAATTATAACCTAAGTAAATAAAAATTAAAGCTAAGAACAAAAATCGCAACAGCTATAAAAATAAACATTAGCTTTTTTTAACGAAGTAGAGCAAACGCTAGCACAACAATACTAATTCGACAAGGAATTAGAGAACAAGAGAAAAAAATTAAATAAAAAATATATTTCAAATATTTCCATATGCAGGGTTACAGCGCACAAATATTGCTTTCACAAACAAATTAAATAACTAATCAATATGTCTCTGTATGAAAATTATAAATTATGAAAAATATTTGAAAATTCATCGCAACTATTTAGCAATAAATTTAATTCGAAAGAAAAGAAAAAAAACTATTGAAAACTAAAGATAAGTGTTAGAAAGGCAGACGCAAAATATTTAATTAACTAGAAGACAATACGTTCAAAACTAAATGCTAATATCGAGAAAAATATTCAAAGTAAACTATTTGAAAACATTGAAATTTTGTGTTTTTAAATTTTGTTTTTGTTTTTTTTTCGGAAAAAGGTACATTTGGTCGTATTTTGTACCATTTTAACTTCAGACAGCGAGCTGATCGATAGCACATACATGGTGACTCCCACTTCAACCGGAGGCCCTGAAACATGGATATGTTGAGTAAATTTACGAAGGCAAAAGAAGTTTTCGAAAAAAAGAGAAAATGTGAAAACTACAAAAAAAAACTTAAAGAAAAATTATAAAATAAGTATGAAAATAAATAGTTTTTTTTTTATTTTCGTACATATTTTAAACCTAGAAATGCGATCCTAAATTATTTTATTAGTTGTAATTCTAGAATTGTGTTTGATTTATGAATTTCGTAAACGAAATTGTTTTATAGTATAATTTATATTATTTCATTGCTTTATTTCTTCATGACATATACATATAAAGTATCATATATGAGATGTTGTGATAAAACTGTATAAATTTTTTGATGCAATAAATACTTATGTTTGGTAAGGAAGAGTGTGTTATGTAAAAGTGATATGAGGTGTATGAAAGGTGTAAGAGTTTAAAATAAATTTTTATATGATGTTAAACCGACCGAACTTCGGGTTTTTCTTGGCACTGCTTTTCGGCTGAACATATTTGGGATACCCGGTTTTATTGTACTAACAGACTGAACCCATTTTTTCTTTATTACCTTTTTTAAATAACATTTTGGTACTTTTTATTATACCGAGCGTACTAGTACAAGGGTATTATAATTTTGTCCACATAACGATACTACGTAATGGCACAAAATAATCGAGATAGATATAGAGGTCCATATATGAAAGTTCTTAGGTTGAAAAGAGGAGTTCATTAAGGTATGTCCGTCCGTCTGTCCGTGTACATTATCGAATTTGAGTAAAAATTGAGATATTTGCATGAAATTTTGTAAACAAGTTTCTTTCTGGCCAAGGTAGGGTTGCTATTAAAATGGGCGAAATCTGATTATAACCACGCCTCCTTTTTCGATATCGAAAATTTCTAAAATCACATAAACTGACATATCTCGGTAGCTGAAATGGATAAACTGATATAAATTTATAGTTGAATCCCCCTGGTCATTCTCTTAAGATTTTTGCGTAATTTTTTTATAGTGGGCGTGGCACCGCCCACTTTTAAGGGAGGCATTCTTTTAAATTTGACTGAATGGCTAGTCATTCTATTATGATTTTTTGATACATTTTTAAAAGTAAGCGTGACACCGTGATTACGGTAGAACGATGAAATTGGTATACAAGGTATACTAGCATAATAGGAAGTATACCTGTTGTAATTGGGACGAAATCGCTTCCCAACCACGCCCACTTACGAAATGGAATATTTCGAAAATCATATGAAAACTACCGCTGCATATTTAGTGTTCGGTTTACCCGTGTTTCTTTATTTTGACCAAAGAACAATATATTAAAATTTCATCGAAATCAAAAATCATGTCCCGCGCGGACCGGTTGTCTTGAAATAGAATGAGCCTCCAGCATTCGGCTCAATCTCAATTCAAATGAAGACCCGATGTTCGGTCTTTCTGTATACATAGTCTGCAGGTATGTTATTTATGATTTATGTATGTATGCGTGAGCATTGTGTGTTGAACGATATTATGTAAGTATGTGAGTAATGAATTCAAATGCGAGAAGAAAAGTGAAAAAGTTAAGCATTCCGCAAGTAAACTAATAACTTTTAATGTGTATGTAGATCTAAAATTATATTCGTTCAATAAGATAAGCTTAAAATATCGCTACGATACAAAAATTTGGCCACAACTTTTTGTTGTTTTATTTTGATTAGTACTTCGCCAATTATTTTCATTATTTTGGAAATCTCAAAAGCATTTTTTAATATTTTCTTATTTCCCTCAGCTCATTGCTTTGTCTTAGTTATTCGAATTTCGATATTTTTCTACAATATCAATGTTCT
Organism: Campiglossa producta; assembly: GCA_964058755.1. Classification (NCBI taxonomy): domain Eukaryota; kingdom Metazoa; phylum Arthropoda; class Insecta; order Diptera; family Tephritidae; genus Campiglossa; species Campiglossa producta. The sequence continues at coordinate 27,596,568 of CAXKVI010000002.1, read as the reverse complement.
AATACTTAGTTATTTCTAACTGTAGCTATTTTTTACATAATTTAAAATTCTTGCAAACATGAAACTCACCTCCATAGTTAGGTCTTACTCTTTTGTCATAACTAACACTAAATGAATCGAGTATAGCGGATATGTTTACATCGCCCAACATGCTGCCGCCACCAGTCCTGTAAAAAGAAAAAATATAATATAATTTTGGTTTGAAAATTTGCGAAACATGAAAAAATCAACATCGAATAAAGCTAAATACATATTCTTAAGGGAAATTGGATGCTGAATCCGAATTTGATATCAGAATTTAACAACGGGCCCGAGGTGCGGCCCTAACCGTGTAAAAAAGTCCAATATTATTTTGTGAAGGTTAGTGAAGAACTGCAACCTGTTGGCTACTTCTGTTCACGAATTTGGATTTAGCTGGCCAAAATACATGAAAATTAATGTATTGAGGTCACAGATCCGTCAGCTTTTTGTTTTTTTTTTTTTGTGGCAAGGACTGAAACCGAAACCGTAACCGATTAAAACCGTTTCATTTTTCAAAACCAAAACCGTAACCGTTATTTTGATCTGAAAAAGAACGAAACCGAAACCGTTTCAAACGCCGGAACCGGTTCCATACGGTTTTGTATTTTTTTTATGCCTTTTTTCTTTTTGTGGGAACATATTTTCTTTTACCAAAGGGTACTTTGAAAAGCTTTCATGGAAGATTGTCGAGCAATGTTACAAAAGACACGTTTTGACCTCAGTACAAAATTCCTAAAGAGGAAATTTAGCCTCATATAGCAGCCTCAGATTGCATCGAAAAAAATTTACGAGATCCGAGAAAAATATGTTTACTGGCCCGTATGATATATTTTGACGATTTATTTAAATTAATTTCCATTCTAATATTTTTCTATAAGAAAAAGTAGTCAATTTTTTTAAATTATATTGCAGAAATTTCATCCATATATAGCGTTAATAATATTTATTACAATGTACAGCAGCCGACTGGGTGTTGCACCAAACCAACTTTTTTAAGTTTTTCGAAGTTAGCCTCCAAAACTTAGAAATTTGGTTTTCTAATAGTTTTGTTTAAAAAATACACTTTCAAATAAAAAGAAAGTGCACCAATCAAGTAAGAGGAGCAAGAAGGCCACGCCCACATTTAACCTTTTTCAATTAGAAATTCAAATTTTAAACAAAACATTTAGAAAATCAAATCTTGGAAGGCTCCAATTTCGAATTTCGAAAGCCCGTAACTAATTTTTGGAGGCTAACTTCGAAAATCGGGGAACGCCATTTTTTTACTCATCTCTTAATCTCTTAAAAAAATTTGAGAAAAAAGTGGATTTTGTCGTACAGTGTTATTATATTGGAAAAATGTTATAAAAATTCAGACCTATTTTTCCGCTACATACTTAAGTTTTGTAAATTTTTTTTTCGTTCTTGTTTTTATTTGGAAACCGAAACCGGAACGAAACCGTAACCGAAACCGAAATAAATTTTGAAGAACGAAACCGGAACCGAAACCGAATCGTGTTACAAAACCGAAACCGAAACCGGAACGTTATTTTAATCGGTTTCATACCTTGGTTTGAACGTATATGAGAAATGTAAATTTTTTTGTTATACTATTGATTATATAATGATAAATAATCATGTAGTAATAAACAAAATTTAGTAAAAAATTGGATCAAAAACACGAAAAAAAGGCGAAAATATGATTTTTTTTCTTTTTATTTAATACTAAATAAGTTTCGAAAAAGTAACTTTACAAAAAAAAGTTGTTTAACCTTTTTTGTAGCCCACTCAATTTCCTTTAAGAATCTGTATCTATCGTTGTTGTACATGGATATTTGTATTTTTGACAATTTTTGAAAGAAAAATGGGAAATCGAAAAAACATGCTAATTTTTGAAGATAGAATACTAGAAAACGGATAGTCTGAGAAATTTTGGTCAATGCAAATTTTGTAAGAAATTCGATTTCCTTCAAAAATATGTTCAGGTAAATGGTGTTTTACAACAATGGTTTGTCGGTTTTATACCAAATATGAGGTAAAGTCTGTAAAATTTAACCTACGATGATAGACCTCTAGACTTTAATTTAAAAATCTGAAAAATTAGAGTAATTTTTGTTTCACCTTTTTAAAAAAGAAAATCAATATAATTTTTGAAAAAAACAAAATTTTGAATTTTTGGCTCAGTCTAAATGCTTTCTTTACGCTGCTCCTGACTGGCGCTATAAAATAATTTTGTAAATAGTTGTGCTAGGAAAATATTAAAAAGAAAAAAATTAAAAACCACCCCAAACATTTTCTTCTGGCTGCGCCCCTGCATCAACACCTTTCATTTGATACTCATATCGTACAAATACTTCTAGTTAACATTTGGTCGATGTTTGGGAAATGGGTTCACACCTTTTATATGGTACTCATATCGTTAAGGTAAATATCTCGGAACCAGGTTTGAATATGGAACTGAGAACCACGTCGTGTTAAAACCTACATCAACACCTTTCATTTGGTAGCCACATGGTCAAAACCCTTTCTAGGCTCACACCTAGTCCTAATTTTGGTCGATATCTCGGAAACGGGTTCCTAAGTGGGACTTGAAACCAATTTCTGTTAAAATACTTATAATAAACACCTTTCATTTGATATCCATATCGCAGAAATATCTTTAAGGGTCACAACTGGGCTACTTTGGGTTTCAAGACTCTTACCAGTCGGGGATATGAAATACAGTTTAAAACCTATTCTCATGTTCCCCAAATATATTTACCCACTAAACAATTAATTTCGATTTTTTTCCGAAGTCTTTACGTTACGTCGAAAGATTTTTCCGAATTCGGAACCAATTTATTTTCGAAGTTGCTAAAAAGTTTGTATGAGAGTGTTGACGCGACTTCGTTACGTATTTTTCGAAACAAAATGGGTAGTTGAAATGAAAAAATTTATAATTTGAAAAGGTTTTGGCAGGTATCGAACCAACTTGCCTGAATACTTGACTCAAGTGCTATCCACTCAGCTACTGAGTACAATTAAATTCTTCCGACAATAGTCAATAGCTTTCATTTCATAACATTTTTTTATCTGATACAAACATTTGTCGAAATTATTTCAATTTTCTTTAGAAAAGTCTGGTATGGTGGGTACATACGAAATTTCATAAAAATCGACCACGCCGTTTCCATGATTTCAATAGTGATACACCGTGACACGAGATTTTTATACCCAGCGTGTTCCCAACAAACACCATCTCTAACGTTGGAGAAATGTTCGTCTTCACGTTAGATAAGTAGGGTAATTCTCTAAATATTATCTATTCCAGGACGACAAAAGAGAACTACCGTAGAATTCGATTAGAGATAAGTTAGAGAACTAAGCAAAAGCACAAATCATATTGGAATCTCATTTGAGAATGACATTAGAATTCGACTAGAGAACTATGGTTTTCTCGATTTGAAAACTAAGTCCCATTCTATTATGTTTTTTTGATAAATTTTATTAAGTGGGCTTGGCACCGCCTACTTTTAGGGGAGGCATTTTTGAAAATTCGACTGGTCGTAACTATTTAACTGATTACGGCAGAACAATGAAATTTGGTACAAAGCATACTATTATCGTTAGGAATATATCTGATGAAATTGGATAAAATCACCACCCAACCACGCCCACTTTCGATATTGAAAATTTCGAAAATCACCTAAATTGGCATAATTCGGCAACGGAAATGGATAAAATTATCTAATTTTGTATGATGAACCCCCAAGTCAATATCTTATGATTTTTTGATAAATTTTGAAAATTTGGGTTGGCACCGCCCACTTTTAAGGGAGGAATTTTCGAAAATTCGACTGATCATAACTTTTACGTTAGAATAATGAATCATGAAACTTTGCACAAGGTATCCGCATCATAAGGAGTATACCTGATAAAATTGAACCAGATCTCTGTTCGACAACGCTCACTTTCGATATGGAAACTTTCGGTAAGGTAAATAGCTAAAATTGTATACATTCGTAGGTGAATCCTCCTAGCGCCTATACCTATTTTCACCCGAAATTAGACTTCGTAACTAGTTTGATTTGATTTTCTAATTAAAAAAGTTTTCTTTTCAATCCTTACACAATTCCAACACAAAAACTCACCCACATGCGAAGCTGCATATAACTAAAGAGAAACAGCAAATAAAGCATTTATAACGAGATTATTCATACGCAGTGTGCAACGCAAAAAGGCTTCAAAGCACAAAACGTTTAAGTAAGCAAAACAAAAAGTTCCGAAAACTTAAAAACAAACAGACATTACGAAAAATGGAAAGCGAACCGAAAAAGACTAATAAAAAATCACACATTAACAAGAGGGAATTTTTGAGAGGAAACATAAACAAAAAAGATGCGAAACTTGCGAAGCTGTAAAATGGAATGGCAAAAAAAAAGGAACGGACAATAGAAACGTAAAAGCAGATAAAAACTTTTAAATGAAATTTTGTTTGACTAACAGTAGCAGAGCTGTGAAATTTCGCAAGGACTTTGTGTACGTACTTTAGAAATGTTTCACATATGTATCTAAAAGGTGCACTTGTACATAGGTATATATGTATGTGTGTATTAACATATATGTAAATAAGTATTTAAGTATACGCAAATGTATATTTAGAAACGCGCATGTACAGACATTAACTTGTCCGGGCACACAGCGTCAAACAATAATCGCGACATTGTTGCTGTTTAGAATCACAAAACTGTGGAGAGAAGTTGCCTCGGTCGTTAGTTGATTTGTTGTTGTGGCAGAGAGACAAAAAACAATGGACGAAAACAAAACCTTGATTAAATTGAGGCCAAACCAAGCAACACATCCGCTTAAGCCATGTGTTCGGATACGAGGTTAAATGCCAATGCAAAGGACAAAAACAATAAACAAAAAGGAAAAAGAAAAAAGCAACAACAAAGTTTAGCACCAAAAAAATTTCTGCAGCAAAACATCAAATTCAAACAAAGTTCGCAACCCAAAGTAAGGAAAATAAAGTAAGTATGTATGTATGTATGTAGCAAGCACAAAAGCCATATCAAATGAACAGCTGCGGCTGAAAAAAATGTTTGGTGCAAAGAAATTTCGCGACAACAGCTTTTCTCTCTGCCAAAGAAAGATAAGCCTACCACCACAAGCTTTGCTGTTATGCTGGCCACTATTTTCTTGTATAGGCAAGAAATACTGCTGCTCAGATTAAATACTACAGAGCGAAAATTTGCGCCAGTCAGCCACAATGTCTTAGATATTGAGAGCATACACGAAGTGACATTTACATATGTATTTGTGTGTGTGCCGAACTGAAATCCAGCTAGGTTGAATAACTGTAAAAGTTTTGCGCAGGCAAAATATATGTCTGAGTGAGTGAGATACACTCTGGATGTATTAGTATGGAGAATACTAAAGAGTTGAGTGGAATATTTGAAAAGAGCGAGAGCAAGTCTAAGCAAAGAGCGGTTGTACAAAGATTTTGAGCCGAAATTTTTTGCCTAGTTTTTATTCCTTTGAGATACTAAACACTAGGACGGATTAGAACTTAATTTTATTTGTTTGCTTAGAAATGGGGTTGAATTTTTTTTTCATCATTTAAAAGAAAATTTAATGGATTTGTTAAAATATTTTGGGGAGCATTTTTTTGTTGGCCGTTTTGGTTTATAAATAAATAATAACGCAAAAAAAAATGGTTTTAAAGGCATAAGGAGGGCCAGCACAGAAGTGGAAAGTCAGAACTTAAAACAATTTTTTATATTACTTTCGTAATTCGTATTAGAAAGAAATAGAATCGAAAACAACACATTTCCATATTTTTGTATGCTATTTGCAACTTTCGTCAAAAAAATTTCCTATGGAACTAATAGATTCGACTATCTGGAGGCAAAGGCACGGTAAAGCACATTTTCAATAAGATTTGATGCATGCTTTTCCGTGTTTGAACAGCTCGGCCGCTTGATCGTACTTTCCAGACACTTTGTTACATATATAGTTACATGGAAGGAGCTTATTTTCCATTGAGTTTATTGTGGATCTTATTTTTTAGCAAGAAATGTTCCCTCTAAACCGAAAATTTGCCGTTACCTGGAAACAAAGTCTCCATCCGGTGAATTTTTTGTAAACTTGTCTGGCATTATTTCTATTAACAAACATTTCTATCTTCTTCGCTTCGAGAGAAGTCTCGGTTGCAACGTGATCTAGTAGGCATCGTTCTTCTTTTCTTAAGTGGGCCTGCCATTCCGCATCATAATAAGTGGCTCCGCCGGGCTTCCTGGAATTTCCTTGTATCCTCAACGACGGTATTTATTGAGGGGAAAATATGTTTTCACAATTGATGAAAGGAGGACGCGCTCTCACATACTGGAACCTGGTACGGCATACGCGGAAAAGTTAATCAAACTAGTTTGATCATCAACATCTGATTTTTTCGTTTATAGGACCAAAGACTTCGTCCTTGACTATCTTGGTCTTTCAATGGTCAAGCACCATTTCGATAGCAAGTTTGAGGGATCACATCGTTGCTCCCAACGAAGACTAATACGGTTCAGTTCGCGTGGAAGACTATCACGGTTCGTTCTTAGCGTCGAAGACTAACACCCTTCGTTCTCTGCGTCGAAGACTAACACAGTTCAGTTCTATGCGAAACAATTTCTCAATTTTTTTAAATTATGGAGTTAGATATGCCAATATGGGTATCAAATGAAAGGTATTTTCGCCGACATACCAACTAAATTATTTTTAAGTAGGGTAGCCGCCGAGGGTTACCATTTTACCGTATTATATATTTTTGGGATCATATTTGGATTATTTTAGGATAAACTTTGAGATCATTTAGGGTTCACTTTGGAATAATTTTGGGGCTACTTTGAGATCATTTTGGGTTCAATTTGGGAAAATTTTAGAGTTATTTTCGGATCATTTTGGAGTTATTTTGGGATAATTTTTGAGTCATTTTGCGAACATTGGGGGTCTTTTGGGATCATTTCAGTGTACATTTAAGGGTGTTTTGGGGTCATTTTGGGATCATTTTCGGATCGTTTTTGGGTCGTTTTGGGTTCAATTTCGTATCATTTCGGGAACATTTAAGGGTCTTTTTGGAATCATTTTAGGATTAATTTGGGACTATTTTTGGGTCATTTTGGGATCAGTTAGCGCTAAATTGATAGCACAAAGCAAACTCGGTCACCCAGGTGGTATTTATTTATACAAACCTACATGTAAAACCATTACCACACGCATATCTTTGTACCTCAAGTTTATACAAAATAAACTTCAATTAAACGCAAGAGACCACCACGTTTTAAGCGCAGCCAAGTAAAAAGGCATTTGGATAAAAATGTACAAATGCTCTCTCGCCCTTTTTATCCTTGCATACGAATACACGCCCAGTTCATTTAGTTCAACTGAGTTCAGTTGTACTTTTAACACCAAAAACATATGTTTGTGGTTTGACTTCCTTTTGGTGCGACCTTTCTACTTTTTTTTAATCTTAAGCTAAATTTATATGTATGTAACATAAATGCATTCATAGGAGTAAGTACATATGTACTTACTATTTCGTATTAGAAGTAAATAGTTATGTAGATACATACATACAATGTATATGATATATGTATATCCCCATGTGATAATATTCATTTTATTAGTGACTTAATTAAATATCGTCAAGCGCTTGTCAGAAGCATGAATGTGCCAAAATTAAAATATAAACACGAATGTGTAGCAAAATTGTTACGTATACGCTATGGTGTCTGTAGTTGAGTGCAGCATATTCATGCTTCTGGCACAACGTATATTTTAGAAAAATTGGAAATTCAATTTTTAGACATTTTTGTTGCGCGAGAAACATAAATGTGTAGCTCACTCATTTTTCTGGCACAATTTTCAGACATTCATAAAACTGGCATTGCAAATTTTCGGGGGTTCCTTGTACTTAGGAAACCCAGGCTTTTAGTGAATCGTAGAGAAACGAGAGGATAATCACGTGAGCCTATTAACTCATATCTGGAAAATTTGCACATTCATGCCTCTGGCAAGCGATTGACGCTATATATGACACTGTTGAATTGCTTAATACGCATTCTAACTTCATTTTGGGTCACGTTTGTATTTTTTTATTATTTTCTTTTCATGCTAGCGTGTGAACTTTTGTTTGGACATTTTTAGAAATTGTTCGAGGTAATAATTATAACCAGTGTGATAGGGCATACAGCCTACACGTTATGTGCTTTGCTTCGTTTAAGTAAAATCGACCTTTTATGAAGTTCACTGAGTCATTCAATAAGTGCTAATAGCATTAAACAAACCTCATTACATTTTATGAACCTGGAAAATGATAAAGCGTTTCCGTTATATCCAAAATAAGTGAACGTGACTATATCTACCAATATATCGATATCATTTTGGATGAGTAACTTTGGTGCCCAGATAACTTTCGGAGGTACGAAAATCTTTATATAGTGACTAACCCGTAACTTGTATGAACAACTTTACTTATTACCTTAACAAAACTTCTATCTATGAAATATAAAAAATAAGTCGAACCATGTCTGTCCAAAGGGCTGAAAATCAATGGCGCGTATTCATAGTCGCATTTAGTTCACAACTAACTCGAAACTATTTTAAATTGCTACTAAAGTTATTCATAGTCGGCTTAGTTTAGACTTTTGTTACTAAGTGTCAACTAAAAACTTAGTTTCGACTGCAGCATAAACTAAGTCGAAACCAGTGGAAAATAATTTAGAAACTCAAGAAAATATGGAGCAGATTGAGCGGGATTTCCAAATTTTTGGAAGATATAGAGCTAATTAGGAAGAGAAAAACGTACAAAATGCGAAGTGATCCATTTGAACTTGAAGATGGCGAGTTTTATGCACGCTACAGATTTGACAAAGCCACAGCACAATTTATCATTAACATGTTAAGAATGGATTCCCCAAATAATAACCGAGGGTTGCCTGTTCCCTTATCTCTTCAAGTACTTTGTACATTACGATTTTTGGGCCGAAATGTTCAGCAAATCGATATTGGTAAGTTAGCGCTTATATGTTGAATATTCATTCCCAAGACAGTTGGTTCTACGTTCCGGAATAACTCGAGTTTTACCCGACCGTAGGGATTCTGGGTGTTCGGCGATTCATGGAGCCTCTGGAGTTTCGCGGGTTTTCCCCCACACAGACCCAAAGTGTTTTGGCGCACCTTGTTGTTGTTGTTGTAACGAAGAGTAGTCCTGCCCAAACGTGTACTTATCCTTAATCTAGGTTAGGTTCAAGTGGCTGCCGCAGAGGCACACTTAGGCCAGTTAAATCCTTAACCTAAATTTTCAGCAATTTCTTCTAACGAGAGTCCTAGAAAACTGGCAGTTTCCCTGCCCAAACGTGAGGTATTTGACGCCCTCTTCGAAATAGTCCCATTCCACCTGCCATGGTGTCTACGACCAATGTTTCCCAATAGTCCACAACAAACCCCCACTGCAGCTCACGCTCCACAGCGCCTCCAACTACTTTAAAGGATGCCTTTCATAACTACAATCTCCACAGTATGGCTACCACCCTGAGATTAGTTCGTTACTCATAATAATCTCACGGAACTAATAGACGTAACTCCATTCTGCACAGTGAATGAGGACGCACCTACACGAGGGGTAGGAAACTGCATTTGTTCGCCAGACATATACATTGCGAAGGACACCTTCGTAAGAATTGCTCCGAGAGCAGGTGGTGCGAATCAAACAACGTAATAAACGCTCGTGCACCACCAGTATCAGAGAAAATGTTAAATCTTCCACAGGTGACTAGAGTAACTATTGCTCAACCTCGATCTGGGGGGAAATCCAGATTAAACCCTGAATCTCCTCATGATACTAACCATCTGTTCATCTGCCCAGTTGAACCAACTCTTCTAGAACCCATATCACTTTGGTCCAACCTTGTTGAAACCGTTTGTTTCCTAGGACTTTCGTAAGATGAACTTGATCACAATCCTTGTGAGTGTTCTACGTTAATCAGTCATAACTCCATCTTTGTTTCAGGTGATCTTCATGGCTTATCACAGCCAACAGTAAGCAGGATTATTAAAGACATAACCAAGAGGATCGCTTTGCACCTACCACATTTCATCAAGTTTCCAAACGGGGCAGCCGAAATTAATGAAGTAAAAAAGAGATTTTTCAACGTAGCACGATTTCCGTGTGTGATTGGGGCAATAGATTGCACCCACGTCCGCATTAAATGCCCAGCAGGAAACGTTGGTCATATGATGGCAGGTCACTTTAGGAATAGAAAGGGTTACTATTCGTTAAACGTACAAATCGTTTGCGATGCAGATTGTAAAATTGTAGATATTGTTGCAAGAACTCGTGGATCTGTACATGATGCCAGGATTTGGAATATGTGTCGATTGAAATCCAAATTAGAAGCAACAAAATCTATGCATAAAGGCGTTCTGCTTGGAGATGGAGGCTATCCCGCTTCTTCAATAATGTTAACACCAGTCCGAAATCCAACGACAGAAAATCAACAACGGTATAATAGAAGCCATATAGCAACCAGGGCTAAAATTGAATGCTTAAATGGACAACTTAAATCGAAATTTCAGTCAGTGCTGGAGAGGATTCGCGTAGATTTAGATACTGCCAAAAATGTTGTAGTGGCTGTGGCTGTGCTTCATAACATAGCGAAGGAAAGAAATATACAATTTCTCGACACAATATCGCGAAATGTATTAATTTCATCCACCCCAAGTCTTTCCGTTGACGTTCCCGAAGAATCCTCTGGAAGAGCATTCAAAACTGCATTTATTAATAGGCACTTTTGAATTTATATTTTTTATCACATTTGTATTTCAATTTAATTCATTTATAGAAAAATAAATCACATTTCAGTCTTCACTTTTAAAAAAAAAATCTTAAATCTACATTTTTCGTTTCAATTAAATTCAGTTACAGAAAAATAAATCACATTTCAGTCTTCATTTTATAATAAAAAAAACCTTAAATCTACTTAAGTAAATTAAAAAAATTTTACTTTATTTCTTTATCTACTTTATTTTATTTTACTTTATTTTACTTTACTTTATTTTATTTTGATTTATTTTACTTTACTTTATTTTATTTTATTTTACTTTATTTTATTTTATTTTACTTTACTTTATTTTATTTTACTTTACTTTATTTTATTTTATTTTACTTTATTTTACTTTACTTTATTTTATTTTGATTTATTTTACTTTACTTTACTTTATTTTATTTTATTTTACTTTACTTTATTTTATTTTGATTTATTTTACTTTACTTTATTTTATTTTATTTTACTTTATTTTATTTTATTTTACTTTACTTTATTTTATTTTACTTTACTTTATTTTATTTTACTTTATTTTATTTTACTTTACTTTATTTTATTTTGATTTATTTTACTTTACTTTACTTTATTTTATTTTATTTTACTTTACTTTATTTTATTTTGATTTATTTTACTTTACTTTACTTTATTTTTATTTTATCTTATTTTATTTTTATTATTTTATATTGCATTATATTAGTATTATTTTAGATAATTTTTTTAACTATTTTTAGTCCAGGTACTCCACTTGTTCATTCGATTGAACCCTTATAATTTGCTCCTCAATTAATTGTTTTTTTAGTTTTTGTAGTTCAATCATGTGCTCCACTTGTAATGCATGAATTTCTTTTTCATGCCTTATTTTCAGGAGATGCATTTCCTCGCTTTGTTGAGTTTCTTGCATAATTTGCTTCCGCCTTTCGCTCAAGACGTCATGCTTCTCTGACCTTTTTGGCATTTTCCTCAGGTCATTCAATAAATTGCCTCCTCCCTGACCACTTTGTTTGGAACAACTCGGCTGCTGGTCGGGTTCAATAGGCTGATGCTCTGCTTGGGATTTGTCTAAACTTGCTTGTAGCTGCTCCACATGGAAAGGCTCCGTGTTGCTATCAATTAAAGCACTGTCCTCATGAAGCTCAATTTGAATCATTTCAGCAACTTCTTCATCGCTGTAGCTAAGTTCAGGAACTTCGACAGAGTTACCCGTGGCTTCGCGAGCCTTTCGGACCACCGACAACCTTTTTTTTGTGTGTGCCTTCATCCGCATCCATTGCTGCTTCATCCTAGGAACTTCTCTCGCATATCCCAATGACTCCATGTCGCTTTTAATAGCTCGCCATGATTCCTTCTTCTTTGCTATCATTTTAGCGTCATTTGCTTTGTCATCAATGACGTGTATGTGCTTCGAAAGTATTTCACGGAAGCTATCTTTTTCTTCCTGGGACCAATTCACTTCCCGTTCTTTCTATAACACAAAAATTACATTTGTTAAAATATGTATATTAAAGGATTTTCGCAGTAGATAACTTACTTTTACAAATTCTGCAGGCATTGCGTACGTTTTGTTGTTACCAGTTCACTTCCCGTTCTCTCTGTAACACAAAAATTAAACTTGTTTAAATATATTAAAACGTTTTCACAGTATTTAACTTACTTTACGAATTCTGCAGCCAATGCGTACGTTTTGTGTTCCGTTTGTACAAATTTTATGTAAACAAATTAGGAATGTGTTCGTTTTTTCTACATCATGTTATCGATAACCATAACTAAGTCGAAACTATTTAGCAGAAGTGTGAAAATCGACTATGAATACAAGTATCTTCTAAGTTGGTTAATAAATTTAAGTTGCAACTTTACTAGTTTCGGTTTAGATTACCGACTATGAATATGCGCCAATGCAATTATTTCCGATTGCAATTATATCAGGTCACATGGTAAGACTGCGATTAATTAAATGAGAGACTGCGAATAGTTAAATGAGGGACAGCATCTAATTAAAGGAGCGACTGCAATTATTTAAATGGGATACTGCGAATAGTTAAATGAGAGACTGCAACTAATTAAATGGGAGGCTGCAATTATTTAAAGGAGCGACTAAGATTAGTTAAATGGGAGGCTGCAATTATTTAAAGGAGCGACTAAGATTAGTTAAATGAGAGACTGAAACTAATTAAATGGAAGGCTGCAATTAGTTAAAGGAGCGACTAAGATTAGTTAAATGAGAGACTGCGATTAGTTAAATGAGTGGCTGCGATTAGTTAAAGGAGCGACTACGATTAGGTAAATGAGAGACTGCGATTAGTTTAATGGGAAACTGCGACTAGTTTAATGAGAGACTGTGACTTGATGAATGGAAGACTGCGATTAGTTGAATGTGAGACTGCGATTAGTTTAATGGGAAACTGCGACTAGTTAAATGAGAGACTGTGACTTGATGAATGGAAGACTGCGATTAGTTGAATGTGAGACTGCGATTAGTCGAATGGGAGACTGCGATGGGTTAAATGAGAGACTGCGATGGGTTAAATGAGAGACTGCGATTAGTCGAATGGGAGACTGCGATGGGTTAAATGAGAGACTGCGATGGGTTAAATGAGAGACTGCGATGGGTTAAATGAGAGACTGCGATGGGTTAAATGAGAGACTGCGATGGGTTGAATGAGAGACTGCGATGGGTTAAATGAGAGACTGCGATGGGTTAAATGAGAGACTGCGATGGGTTAAATGAGAGACTGCGATGAGTTAAAGTAGAGACTGCGATGAGTTAAAGTAGAGACTGCGATGGGTTAAATGTGAGACTGCGATGGGTTAAATGAGAGACTGCGATTAGTTGAATGTGAGACTGCGATTAGTTGAATGTGAGACTGCGATTAGTCGAATGGGAGACTGCGATGGGTTAAATGAGAGACTGCGATGGGTTAAATGAGAGACTGCGATGGGTTAAATGAGAGACTGTGATGGGTTAAATGAGAGACTGCGATGGGTTAAATGAGAGACTGCGACGGGTTAAATGAGAGACTGCGATTACTTTAATGAGAGACTGCGACTCGTTAAATGGGAGACTGCGATTAGATAAATGCAACACTGCGATTAGTTGAATGGGAGACCGCGATTAGTCGAATGGGAGACTGCGATGGGTTAAACGAGACACTGCGATTAGTTTAATGAGAGACTGCGACTCGTTAAATGGGAGATTGCGATTAGATAAATACAACACTGCGATTAGTTCTTTAATTTTTTGATACTTTGAAAATGAGTTTTGGTGTTAAAATAACAATTTGTTTAGTTTATATATATACAGTAGCATCTTGAAGTAGGGATCTATGTAATACATTAACTCACACGTGTCCTATTCATTCCCAATTGCTGCTGCTTCGAGAACGTTTTCTAATTTTCCATCTCATTGTCCATTTTTGTTCTTCTTCGATAATGCAATTTACTCCCACAACTCAATACAGATACACGCACTTGTGCCCACCCAAATACGCAAACTAAAGAGAAAAAAAATACGTACTGTCACAGGGCTCATACGTATATGTTAGTATAGGTCTGTACATGCATGTGTGTGAAAAGTGAGCGCAAAATACATAACAAAAGCACCATTTCACCATTATCTCGATTGCTGATGGTGTTGCCCACTTATCAGCTTCTTAAGTGCAGGCGCCACAGCAGGCTTTGTCAGTTGGTGACATGAGTGTTACTGCACCGCACACCAATCATCTTCCACTCTTCTTCTATTCAATCAAAACAAATCAAGTGTTCGCCTGCTGTGCCCACACAACAGGCACAACAACTCAGCTGCATTTCAAAGCAGACCACCTACTAACGGGTGATAGCAGACGTGGGTGTATAACTAAATGACACTTCTCACACTTTTGTTGCTTGTCAGTTGTGTGTCAACACCAAACATTTTCTGTGCTATAACTAAAAAGGAAACTGCCATCAAAATGTTATTTCAGAAAAAAGCTGAAATATAACTACACTATTTTCACTACACTTTTGGTGTTACTTATGAAATTGTCCAAGTAATTTTCAGACAATTGTCGTGTATCTGTCATTTCCTTGCGTAACCATTCCATGTCATAGTTTCTGAATATACAAGTGACATTAGTTGTGCTAGTTATTTAAGAGCTTTGTAGTGTAAAAGAGGTACAAGATTTTTTTTTGGAGAATGCGCTTTGATGAAAAATTGAGAAATCAAAACATCAATGGTTGCATCAAAAAAGTTAGGCGCTCTTGCAAAATCACGTTTTGCATCACTGATAGTCTTTTAGGTCAGAATTAAGTAGCTGCCGCAGAGGCACACTTGGGCCAATTTTAAAAGGGCACCAACACTAGGAGAGTTAATCCCGGGAATCGGCCATATGGAAAATTTCCGGATCGTCCGGACATAACATAATGCCGGGATTAACCCTTCTAACCGACTCCATTACTCCTCCTCGAACAACTTAGAAGACTTAATGATGGCCATCAAGGTTCATGCGGATCTGTTGGGTCATCGCCAGGTGAACGTCAGTTCAAATTTGAGTTCAGTAAGATCTAATTTTGAGCCTTCGGTGTATATGGTAGTGCCGCCAATAGTAACGGGAATATTTATTCTGAAGTATCGATTATCTATCTATATCTCTTATCTATATCGATATCTATTCTATAATATATATATAAAATTCTAACTCGACTGGCCCGATTTTTTTCATTCAAAGACATGAATTACAGCACCCATCAGTTTTTTCATATAGCCTTTTAGAACCTGATGGTAGGGATAGGGATAGCGATGGGGATTGAGACAGATATAGGGATCGGGTTAAAGAAACATGTTGGGAAAAAAATTTCTGGCAGGACAACTCGCCCCCTGCTATCAATTAAGCATTTACTTTACTTACCCAAACTGATACCAAAATTAACCTAAAATAATTCCAAAATAATCTTAAAATGATACCAAAAAGTCCCTTAAATGTTCCCAAAATGGTCCGAAATTGAACCCAAAATGAACCAAAAATTATCTGAAAATAATTCCAAAATGACCCTAAAATGATCCCAAAATGATCCCAAAATGATCCAAAAAATGACCCTAAACGACCCTAAAATTATCCAAAAATGACCCCAAAAACACCGTTAAATGTACCCAAAATCATTCGAAAATGACCCCGAAATTATCCAAAAATTATCCCAAAATAATCCCAAAATAATCCCAGAACAACCCCAAAATGTTCCCAAAATGACCCAAAAATGATCACAAAATAGTTCAAAAATGATCCCTAAATGATTCCAAAAAATCCGAAAATGACCCCAAAATTTTCCCAAATTAATCCAAAATTTAACCCAAAATGATCTCAAAACAGTCCCAAAATTATCCCAAAGTGACTCCTAAATGATCCTAAAATAGTCCAAATATGATCCCAAAAATATATAATACAAATAGAATTCGGTAAAAATGGTGACCTTGGGCAAATATTTTAGTTGGTATGTCGGCGAAAATAGTGGCAACCCTCAAGTGGATAGTGTTAGAATCAACCATACTATCTATATTCACAATTTCAACCAAATCGGTCAAGCGGTTCCCGTATAGTAAGGATATACAAATATACTGCGGTAAGGTGGCAACCCTACTTGAAAATATTTTAGTTGGCATATCGCTGAAAATACCAAAAAAATTAATGTCAGAAATGGACTACTCAGCATCAAAAGAACCCAGATACCCATTTTAAAACATCTGTTTCAACAGGTGAGGCACCTTTTGGAAAAACAATCTCAGGCTAGGGTTTGGTTTTAGTTTATTGGGTAAAAATCCTTAAAATTACCCAAATACTAATAATCAAAGCCCATCGACACACATACAAATATTTAAAACAGTGATCTATAAGTTTATGCAAATATTTGATTGGAAGAATACACACACATGCATAAGTACATAGCCGTTCAATATTGCCGTTGATTAACATTAAGTGGGCGTTGTTGTTGTGCATAATGTGATTCTTTACTTCTATTATTATTATGAAATTTACATATTTGCTTCTATCATTGACAGTTATTTACATATTCCATGAACGTAACACAAAAGTCAAAGTAAATTATTGTCAATGCTAATGAAAACATTTTTCTTGTCACATAACTTGGTCCCTAATGGCGGTGCTGCCTACTAAGGTCTTTGCTCCGCATTGCCATTTAACATACTTTGTCTGCTTTAAGTGAATAATATTGGTAGATAATGCTTACGAAGCAAAACAAAATATAAAAAAAATCTGCAAGCAAGGCAGACACACGCTTCGTCGAAATAAATTCCATTTATAGGTTAATACCAGTGTTTTCGGATTTTTATTTATTCTTAAGGAAAATAAAATTTTTGGTAATAAACCGACTGTGTAGCGGGTGGAGCTGATAAATGCAATCGTGTGCCAATATATCGAGCAAACCTTAGCAGTCGTTAATTCATAGATATTTTGGCAGCTGCTGCAATTGTCAGCCCGAGTGCTTTTCCAAAAAAAAAAAAAAAAAAAAAACTGTGAAAAAGGATCATATCAAATTTGGCACAGAAATTTGTTTTTGTTCATTAAAAAATTTACGGTCAAGTTATTCGAATCGTGTTTAAAGGCGCCTTTAAGCTGATATGGATCTTCGTTTGAGAATAAAAGTTGATTGTCGTATTTTGTCTTTCTGCTAAATCCGTCCGTCCGTCTGTCCGTGTACATGATAACTTGAGTAAAAATTCAGATATTTCCATGAAATTTTGTATACAGGCTACTTTCTGGCCAAGGTAGGTTGCTATTGGAAATGTGCGAAATCGGATGATAACCACGCCCCTATTTCGATTTCGAAAATCACATAAATTGACATATCTCGGTAGCTGAAATGGCTAAAATGATATAATTCTATAGGTGAATCCCTCTGGTCATTCTCTTATGATTTTTTTATAAATTTTTTATAGTAAGCGTGGCACCGCCCACTTTTAAAGGAGGCATTTTTGACAATTCGACTGGTCGTAACTTTAAAACTAACGGTGGAGTTCGGCACATAGCATACTAGTATCGTTGTGAGTATTCCTGATGAAATTGTATAAAATCGCTCTCCCACCACGCCCACTTTCGATATCGAAAGCTTTGAAAATCACCTAAATTGATAAAATTCGGTAATGGAAATGGCTAAAATGGTAGGATGAACCCCCTAGTCATTCTATTACGATTTGATGCTAAATTTTTTAAAAGTATGGGTGGCACCGCCCACTTTTCAGGGAGGCATATTTGAAAACTTCATGGATCATAACTTTTGAACTGATTACGGGGTAGAACGATGAAATTGGTACAACGTATACTAGCATAATAGGGAGCATACCTGATGTAATTGGACGAAATCGCTTCCCAACCACGCCCACTTCCGCAATGGAATATTTCGAAAATTATATGAAAACTACCGCTGGGTATTTAATGTTCGACTTACCCGAACTTAGACTTCCTTACTTGTTTTATTTTTATTTTTTTTATTATATGTTTTAATTTATGTTATTTTATTTTATTCAATTGATTTTATTTTTATATTTTTCTTTTATTTTTTTTATTTGATATAATTATTTTTTTTTAAATTTGATTTTATTTTTTTTTTAAATTTTTTTTTTTTTTAATTTACAAGAAAAAATTTCGATTAGTTTTTAATCTATACACAGAGAAAAATGAGAAGAATTGACCGTGATTTTGGTTGGATCAACCCATAGTTTGGTTAAATCAACAGATATTTTGGATGATATAACTATATTTTGGTTGATATGCCCAAATCACTGTCAATTCTCATCCATCACCAGCTCAATTTTTTCGGTGTGTATATACTTACGAATATATTCACAGAAGTCTATGCATTTTACTGCATAAGTTATAGTCTTCGCATAATCTTGGTTTCAGTCAGCAAACGATAACCCCAGCCAGTTTCTCTCCACAACCCAAACAAAGCTGGATTAATAAGTTTCAATAGGAGTGTACACTGTACACGCGCGCGCTCATTTGCATAAAAAGTACTTTAAGTATTCTTGTTTATAAGTACACTTACACATGTACATGGATATATATTTTTAAGTTAAGGTTTAAATACACTTAGATACTGTGTATTATGTATCGCCATAACGTAGAGTGAAGTAACTCGTTTATTTCAAATTATTGGAAATAATTTTAAATATTATCATAGCTACCATTAATTCCCAGAGATCTCCCGTCGGTGGTGCGATGGGGAAATTCCACAAACAAAAACTGCATACTTAAACCTAAATCTAAACTCTTTGTACACAAAATGATATAATTTATTTTCTTTTTTTTATTTAATGATCTGAACTATATACAATTTGAATAGTACTTGAGGGGAGATTTTTTGCTGACCCCAATTCTCTCAAAATAGCTGATAGGCCTGTACATATTTTTCATCATTAAACAACTATGACTTACTTGATTCTGTTCTAAAATGCGAGTCGTGCGTGAGTATGTGTAAAGCAAAACTAAGATATATGTATACATAAGTGCACTTAAGTATGGCTGGCTATAAAAACATGCAAAACAAAACTTATTCTTGGTAAAACAATCGTCTGTTGTACACACGCATACGCACGCAGTAAAGCGATTCTTAAGCTTCGTAGATACGCACAGTTCGTGCATAGAAACTGGTATAATCAAAAACTCTCACAAAAGCACACATTCAGAATTGTCGCTTTCTGCCTTAGTAATCTATAGAAGTGGGGCAAAGTGTTGAGATTTTCAATCGAACAAACAATCTTCAACGTCAATTTAACTCCTTCTGCCTTCACTTCTTTTGCCATGGCAGCGGCCCAGTTTGTACTTCGTGTGTTACTTACGCTATTTTCTTTTCATTGTTTTTGGCGGATTTGTGTGAACTTTGTATGTTATGTATGTTTGTTTACTAGATCGTATCGAAAAGCAAATTTCAAAATGCTCCTTGATAGGAAGTATTGTTATGTGGCAGTTGCGCTATTTTACATTTTCTGGTATATACATATATCTATGTATGTTTCCAAAACCGACTTTAATTTTCCGATATGATCTAACTTGGGGTATGAATAACTTCTTCATTTTTTCAGCAGCTAATGTTGGGAAGTATAAGAAGAACATACATATATTTGTATTGCTGTACACATGTACACATAAAATTAAATTTATTGGCACTCCTGAAGTTTTCTTGAAAATAATTAAAAACTTTTTAGTTCATATAGCTAGCCTACGTATCGTTGACTGAGTGAAAAATTATGCAATCAAGGCGAACGGCTACAAAAATTACTATTACAAATTAATAAAATAAAATAAAATAAAACAGTTTAAAATAAAATAAAATAATGTCAAATGAAATAAAAAACAAAAACAAAATAAATAAAAAAATAATATGAAACAAAATAAAACCAAAAAAAATAAGATAAAATAAAATAAAATAAATTAAAATGAAATGAAATAAAATAAAACAAAATAAAACGAAATAAAATAAAATACAATAAAATAAAATAAAATAAAATAAAACAAAATAAAATAAATAAATAAAAAAATAAAATGAAACAAAATAAAACAAAAAAAAAATAAGATAAAATAAAATAAAATAAAATAAAATAAAATAAAATAAAATAAAATAAAATAAAATAAAATAAAATAAAATAAAATAAAATAAAATAAAATAAAATAAAATAAAATAAAATAAAATAAAATAAAATAAAATAAAATAAAATAAAATAAAATAAAATAAAATAAAATAAAATAAAATAAAATAAAATAAAATAAAATAAAATAAAATAAAAAAAAATAAAATCAAATAAAATAAAATAAAATAAAATAAAATAAAATTAAATAAAATAAAATAAAATAAAATAAAATAAAATAAAATAAAATAAAATAAAATAAGATAAAATAAAATGAAATAAAATAAAATAAAACAAAATAAAACAAAATAAAATAAAATATAATAAAATAAAATAAAATAAAATAAAATAAAATAAATAAAATAAAATAAAATAAAATAAAATAAAATAAAATAAAATACAATAAAATAAAATAAAATACAATAAAATAAAATAAAATACAATAAAATAAAATAAAATAATAATGTCAAATAAAATAAAATAAAATCAAAAAAATAAAATAAAATAAAATCAAAAAAATAAATAAGATAAAATAAAATAAAATAAAATAAAATAAAATAAATTAAAATAAAATAAATAAAATAAAATAAAATAAAATAAAATAAAATAAAATAAAATAAAACTAAACTAAATTAAATTAAATTAAATTAAATTAAATTAAATACAAAAATACAACAAAATAAAAATTAAAAAATAAAATAAATTAAAAAAAAAAACAAAAAAAAATTAAATAAAATCTAATTACAAAAAAATTAAAGTTAAATAATAAAAATAAAATTATAGAATAGAATATGAAAAAAAATTAAATTAAATAAACTAAACTAAATTAAAATAAAAATATATATAAAAAAAGGGACATGTGGCACTCGGGGACTGCCGCGGTAAAGCTATTGCATATCACTTTTTAAAAACTTATGCAATTATAATATTTATGAAAACTCAATGAGCATATTTATGACTTTAGAGCAGTACAGCCTTAACCTGTTAACAGTATAACCTATACAGCTCCAATTTTATATACAACGTCATACTGTTAGTAAATAGTATAGCCTAAATGTAGCCAACGCTTACATATACAATTTTAATGTAATGTAATGTACAGCAGGAATGGGCAAAATTTTATTTTTGAGTGACGAGTGACGAAAAAAATAAAAATTATTCATTATTTTAAAAATTTTGAATGATGAGTGACCGGTTATTTTTATTCATAAAAATCAAAGTGACAAATAATAAGTTATTTTTATTTCAAGCGATTCTTGAATAAAATGACTTGCTATTCATCACTCAATAAATGTTGAGTGATGATAAATTTATGGAATTCTTGAATAACGATAAAACTTCATTTTGAATCAGTTATTTACAAATGAAAAATTTGTCCATCGAGAGCCCGCAAATTATACCTATATGCGCAATACATTCGGCGTAATCTCGGAACCATTTTCTGAATCGTTTCGGGACTGTTTCGGGATCGTTTCGGGGCCATTTTCGGGATTATTTCGGTGTCATATCATACGATGTCATATCATATGATGTCATATCATATGATGTCATATCGTATGATGGCATATCACATGATGTCATATCATATGATGCATATCACATGATTCATATGATATAACACCATATGATATGACATCACATGATATGACATCATATTATAACATCATATTATATGAAATCACATTATATGACATCATATGATATGACATCATATTATAACATCATATGATATGAAATCACATGATATGACATCATATGATATGACATCATATGATATGACATCCCATGATATGACATCATATGATATGGCATCACATGATATGACATCACATGATATGACATCATATGATTTGACATCATATGATATGACATCATATGATATGACATCATATGATATGGCATCATAATGATGTCCCATTTGGGTACATTTTGGGGCCACTTTTGGATCCCTTGTGGTCGCTTTAGGTCACTATGGGATGCCTTTAAGACTATTTTGGGGCCAATATGGGACAATTTTGGGGCCAATTTGGGAACGTTTTGGGGCCACTTTGGAATCCCTTGTGGTTGCTTTAGGTCACTATGGGATGACTTTAAGACCATTTCGGGGCAATTTGGGACCATTTTGGGGCCAATTTGGGAACAGTTTGGGACCTATTTGGGAATATTTTGGGGCCACTTTGGGATCCCTTGTGGTGGCTTTAGGTTACTATGGGATCACTATAAGACCATTTCGGGCCAATATGGGACAATTTTGGGGCCAATTTGGGAACGTTTTGGGGCCACTTTGGAATCCCTTGTGGTTGCTTTAGGTCACTATGGGATGACTTTAAGAAAAGTTCAGGGCAATTTGGGACCATTTTGGGGCCAATTGGGAACAGTTTGGGACCTATTTGGGAACATTTTTGGGCCACTTTGGGATCCCTTGTGGTCGCTTTAGGTCACTATGGGATGACTTTAAGGCCATTTCGGGGCCAATTTGGGACCATTTTTGGGCCAATTTGGGAACATTTTGGGGCCACTTTGGGATCCCTTGTGGTCGCTTTAGGTCAATATGGGATCACTTTAAGACCATTTCGGGGCCAATTTTGGACCATTTTAGGGCCAATTTGGGAACATTTTGGGGCCAAATTGGGATCCCTTGTGGTCGCTTTAGGTCACTATGGGATGACTTTAAGAACATTTCAGGGACAATTTGGGATCATTTTGGGGCCAATTTGGGAACATTTTGGGGCCAATTTGGGAACACTTTGGGGCCACTTTGGGATCCCTTGTGGTGGCTTTAGGTCACTATGGGATGACTTTAAGACCATTTCAGGGCCAATTTGGGACCATTTTGGGGCCAATTTGGGAACATTTTGGGGCCTATTTGGGAACATTTTGAGGCCTATTTGGGAATATTTTGGGGCCTATTTGGGAACATTTTGGCTTGTAGCTAACATTAGTACAATGTCATACGCCTAAATGTAGGCAACGCTTATATTTATTTTTGTCAAGTTATGTTGCTAACGCCGAAACTTTTAACATTGAAAAAAGTCCGTTACGAACTTTTTTAACATTGAAAAAGTCCGCTTCGAACTTTTTTAACATTAACATTATTTCCATTTCACTCCTACCGCCAAAGGCCTGCGATAAAATCTATGCAATAGCTTAAAAATAAACGACAAATAAAATGAGGTAACAATAAATAAAATAAATAGAACGGGAACATTTTGGGGCCTATTTGGGAACATTTTGGCTTGTTTCTAACATTAGTACAATGTCATACGCCTAAATGTAGGCAACGCTTATATTTATTTTTGTCAAGTTATGTTGCTAACGCCGAACCTTTTAACATTGAAAAAAGTCCGTTACGAACTTTTTTAACATTGAAAAAGTCCGCTACGAACTTTTTTAACATTAACATTTTTTCCATTTCACTCCTACCGTCAAAGGCCTGCTATAAAATCTATGCAATAGCTTAAAAATAAACGAAAAATAAATTAAGGTAACAATAAATAAATAGAACGGGACGTAATGAAAAGAAAAAAATGACCGGAAACAAGGTGAAGGGGAAAAACTCCATATAAAAATATAAAACAAAACAAACACTTTTGGTAAGTGGTGAACATATTTTAATATGAAAGTTGAACTCTAGTTACACTTAACATCAGAATGAGCGTTGTTGTAAGGCAGGAAAAAAGACATGCACCATAACCTATTACTTCTTCTACTTATTATTCCTTATTTTTCCTTGCTTCAGCTGAATAAGTGCACTTTTGTTGATTCTCAATGACATCTTGCTCGAACAACTTCAATTTTTCAATCATACTTCAAAAGTAATAACAATTTGTGTTTAATGGTACTCAAGCGATGCCACTACCATAAGCATTACAACATGACCACAGCTGTCGAATAAACGTCTGAAGGGTTAAAATATAAGTGACATTGTAAGGAATGCAATTCAGAGTAGATTTCAGATGAGTGTGTTCTTAAGCTAGAGCAGGGCAAAAGCTAAAAGTCATACAATATTCATGAAATAAAGGAAGCAAAGAATGTTGCTGAGAAAAAAAATTGCAATCAATAATAAATGAAAATACTTTCGGAAAAGGCTTGCTGACTAGGTAGTAAACGCAAATGCTTTAAGCTGCATGATTTTGGAGGTTACACATAACAATTTTCTTTCTTATTTTCGCTTTGTTTTCAATAATTTATCCTAAGCTACAAAGCCTTTAATATTCTTCCAAGGGGATTTTTAATAATGCGCTGCAAAGGAGAGTATATTTTTAATTTTATAATTAAAAAATGGAAAGAAAAAAGCAAAGTTTCATAATTAAAATATGCTTAGATGTAGGCAAATGGAATCAAAATAAAAAAACTTATTGTAATTATTTTTTAATCTCCTTCGCATTATATTATCAAAGTTTTCTTAGTTGCTAGTGTCACTCGAGGAATTCCTTGAAATCGCAGTCAAACGCAATTACTCTGCAGGCAAAGCAATTAGTTTTAAACCACTACACAACTAGCATGGATTACAGGATGTAAAAGTAGGTCGCCTCCCAGTTGGTGCACCCTGGGTAACGCTAAATGACCTACATAGCCTACACGGCTAGTTTCTTGTATTGCCGGTTCTACGAGAACGGTACCAGTACTTGTGCTGCACCCATCGTGCCGAAACGACCCGGGCCGTTTTCTTATATCGACCCGGCCAAGAGCAATACACTCGAGGTGACCCTGTCTGACATTTAGGCAGGGCTACACCTCGCTACAACAACAACAACAACAACAGGAGACCCAGTCAGCCAACTATCTTCTTTTCATAACAGAAACTGATATTTTTAATATAAACATGTCTCATACAGGCAATATGTATCGCATCACTTGATTCTCATTATGTCACCTCATATTCTATAAATAAATCCGGAGCATCAGGTGATGTAAGATTCGTCATTTTGCTTCTTCAATTGCCTGCAAATAAATCCTGATACCAGGCGAACATGGAAAATAAGTGTAGCATTACCAGGTGAGCAGAATGTCACATCACATGATTAATATGACGTCACATCACCTGATGTCGCATCACATGCTCACCAGAAAATTACTTGAAAGTATGATATGAACTAAAGAAACTGAATGACTTAAATATTTAACTTAATTTTTAGTTTTGTGCCAAATTTATTGCCTACTTATTGTTATAATTTCTACAATTTATTTTTGTAGATTCTGTTAAATACACAAATATTTTTCAACACATTTGCATACAAATACTGGCGATTAATTTCTCTTTACAATTGACTTCGTTTGTGAGTAATATTTGTACATCTTTCTGTAAAAAATTTGTTTACTATATTTAACACCTTCGTGCAAGTAGCCATACTCCAATTTCCTTTTATAGCACGCAATCAGGCAATTGAGCAAAATTAGCTCTGATTTATTTCAGACCACTTTGTCCTTTTCACTTTAACTGGTGATAATTTCGTGCTTCTTCGAAGGCTTTCTATTATTTATGTATGCATTGGTAATGTCATTAAGTAGATCTCTTTGGCAAACGAAAAAACGAAATGACCGACAAATGAGCGCCTCCAACCTTCTTCTTAACAAATGAAAGTCCAGACTGCATGTGACTTCAATCAGTTTGGTTATTCATTTCTTCACGCCAATGTTTTTTGTCGCATGCCATATTACAAATAGTTGTATATGATTTTTAAAAATGGTATCGAATGAAAGCAAAAAATTGTTGGGAATTTAGAAAATTGTTTTCGCCTTAGGTGCGATATCGTTAAGGGGCTTCCTTTAGCTATGTGGTAAGTACTTTTCTGTTTTAGTATCGGATATGCGCCGGAACAAGTTTCTTCTTGGGGCTATTATTAAAGTCATTTGACTAAGCAAAAAATGTGGGTGTGGAAGAAAACTAGGTCGTGATATTATGGCCGTTCGTCGCCCAATAAACTATGTCAGTGCTACAAGTTTGAAACGTTGGGAGCTTTTCTACCTATGCTGGTCTATGTAGAGCTGAATGTAGATCTTTGAACCAACTGTCAATGTTATACAAAAAATTAATATTGTGAAAGTCTTTCTCGTAGAACGAAGAAACGCCTTATGTGCTATATTTAAATGGAACCGCTGTAAACATTTTGTTTTGTCAGTTTAGACTTTCTGTTGCCATATGGTATATTTTTCACTGCCTTAGCACCTTCCACCATCAAGAGTCTCGTACGCCAATTAGCGACACTTGAACTTTTCCGTGTAATTTTTGAGGGCGGAAATGTTGGAAGCCACTAAATTAATTTGTTTATATATCCGCTCTTTTTCTTTTTCGTGCAAAGGTTATTCATCATTTTGTTTGATTAATGAGTGCTCATCAATTCTAATGTTTACTTTGTCGCACACGCAGTGATACCAGAATTCTCAAAATTTCATATTTATAAAAATATGTATTAACTTATACAACAAGGTATACATTTTTTTCTTCCTTTTTTTGTTGTACAAATGAGTGTTTC
Source organism: Campiglossa producta (assembly GCA_964058755.1). Lineage (NCBI taxonomy): Eukaryota > Metazoa > Arthropoda > Insecta > Diptera > Tephritidae > Campiglossa > Campiglossa producta. The sequence goes on along the minus strand of CAXKVI010000002.1, from coordinate 27,569,635 downwards.
GTACTCTACGTAATGGAGTTGGAACTTGGGCTGAGTTTGGCTGACTCTGCTGGCTTTCAATAGCTTTTTAAAAGTTTTGATTGCCAGATATTTAAAAAAAAAAACAAAAAAGTTTTTAAAATAAACCAAACTCAAAGGGATCAAAGAATATGTTTTTGGAAACAGACTTAGATTTCCTGCAGTCCGAGCATCGTTTGAAACATGTAGCAAATCTCCTTATTATACTTCATATTCAAGGAAGAGTTTTTACAAGTCAAAACTTTCTCGTTTAAAATTGTATACACATGACCTTATATTTATTGTTAAATTCATTCCACAAAACTACTTGATTAGCAACGCTGGACTGCCTTGCTTTTTATTGCTTGTTTGCTTTTAGTGTCCAGTCATTTTTATTTTGTTGTTCATTTTGCGCTTTTCTACACGCTTGAACTTTATAGAGTTGTTATGTTAATTGGCGTTTCTAGTAAAACCCTAAATATGCTTTAATGCGACAAGTGTCGCATTTGCTAGTTTATTACCAACAGCAAAGAACAATTCACAGCGACAACTAACATAGCTAAGTTATTACGTTAACGATACTTTTGCTGACATTGACGTGTTTGTTAAGTGTGAACAGCTTAAAAAAAGTATAGATACAACAATTGAATGCAGCTGCTTAAATTTATTTCAGAAAAGAAGTGGTATAATCATGGTCGATTCAAAAATTATAACTTCCTTTAGTTATAAATCTAAAAAAATATGAATCTCATGTCACATGAAAATTTTACGCCTTCTTCACAATTCGTGCTCAAAAATTTTTTGCTAACTATTTTAGGCGGGTCCAACAGGGTTGGAAGCAGCAAAAATAGATAAAGCCCTCTCCACTTACATATATGGGGCCCATTTGTCCAGCTGCAATCATTTCATAACACAAAATTTAAATTACCTCGAAATATATGAAAAAGGGTGCAACATGGCGTATGAGTGAAATTTTTATGTTGAGTCTTGCGAAAATTTTCCCTCAAGGAGTAACAATATAATCGATGGGATTGCACATGTGCTGTTTTATCTCTCATGGTCAGAGAATGATTTAAACGAATAAAAAGTGACGGGCTATGGTCAAGAAATATCCCAAAATTTTAACTACTAGCGGAAATATAATATTAATATAATTTATTATATCGTCGCTCGCTTGCCAGAAGCATGTATGTGCTAAAGTTAAAATTTTGGCAAATCATATTTGAAAGTTTATTGTTTGCAAGTTATATTCTCTTTCCGCTGATATAGTTTTTACGTTAATATTCCTTCAATTCCTCGAGATTCGGCATATTCCTCTTTTGAAAATTTCCAAAGTATGTATACTGGTGTGACCGCAAGTTATATAGGAATATTTTTTGTATTTTCACTTGGGAAACTCCTTAGATTTATTCCAAATTAGAAAAAAATTACATATACAAAATTTTAGATCGTTTGCATAATGATTGGTCGTGCCTTGAGCCCACATCTGCCTTATACAAACATCGACAATTTAGTACAATTTATATATGTTGAAATTTACAAAAAATCGCCAAAAATACAGTTTTTCCTAGATCTTGGTAATATTATGCTTAAAGTGTTTGTTATTATGCGCACAAATCTTGGAAAAAGTTCCTAATTTTTACAACTTCGCATAAAAAAAAGTACTTTTAAAATCAAAATTTTTTCAAAAATCGAAAAAATTCGACTAAATTTCGAGGGGTTTCCCATGTTAAAATAAGAAAAAAAAATAACGGCCACCCTAATGTATACGTAACAATTTTGCCACACATTAATGTTTCTGGCAAACTGCAAATTTTAAAAAATTAAAAAATTCAGTTTTTAAACATTTTTGTTGCACCAGAAACATGAATATGTAGCACATTCGTTTTTCTGGCACAATTTTCAGAGATGTATGCCTCTGGCAAGGGAGCGACGATATGTACATAAAAAAAGGCGTTTCTGATAGGACTATCAGTTTTGTAAAGTTGCGTTTAAGAACGTGAGGGGAAATCATGATGTAAATATCAGCTGATATAAAAGAACAATGTTGATGGGGCTGTCATTTATTGTCTAGCAGGGTTATTATTTTTTTTTTTTTAATCCTAAAAGCTTTGCCAGAAGGCATTTGTAATTTAATGCAGTTATTCTCGTTATTGGTGGATTGTCACACGAGCCTTTTAATTTAAATATGGAAAATTTTCACATTAATGCCTCTGGAAAGCGAGCGGCGATATATTACTTATGTACATGAATTTGGGAAAATGCTGAGTTCGGACTCACTCATTGGTGAATATTCAAGCAGGTTCTTTTGTGTTCACATTCGTGAATAATAACACCTGAAACCATCTTAGTCATACGCATTCGTGAACAAGAACTCTTAAAAAATCCATATGAATCGCTTTCGCGAATCATTCTCAGAATCATGTATGAGTTTTCTTCACATCGGGACTTTTTTGGCACTATTTCCGAAATGAACCCGACAGCATTCCTGAAATGTTAGCGAAAGGGTCCCGGAATCAATCTCGAAATAACCGGAAATTAATCCCGAAATAATCCCAAAAAAAACTCGCAAAATGATCCCGCAAACGAAATAGTCCCAAGGTTATCCTGAAAAGTTGCTGCAATGGTCGCCAAAAAGTTACCTACCTACATGTTTCCAAATAAAACCAAGAAGCCCTCAGTTTTATAAGTTGTAATTCCCGAATGCGAATGCAAATGCAAAATTGTATGTTCAAGTTTGCTGATACGAACGAACAAGAGTGAATGTTTTCGAACCCTTGAAAAAAGTGATTTCTCAGAATTTCTGGTTAAACGTGTTATGTCTTATCATATAGGCCCTTAAAGATTATAATTACTTTTTAAACAAATACATTTTATCTTTAGCAGAAAGTTCGCAGATTTTAGTGAACTTTAACTAATTTACGCGGAATAGACTAATGTGCTGTTCATGCTAAGCCTCAATTTACATTTTAGCATTTAACCCAAAATGCAGCATTTTTTCCATACAATTTTAAAAGCAAAACGCAACTAAATGCTACTTTATTTCTGCATTATCTTTAGCATCATACAGTACGAAGAAAAATGTTGTTGTATGAAGAAAAAGTGAAAAAAATTTGCATACTTTTGGGCGAACTGCTGTTTATATTAGGATATCTTCTCACTAAGCAAGTCAACGCACTTATGTAATATTTATTCCTGTTAAAAGTTGCAATTTTCGAGGTGACGAGTTTCCAAGTTTGTTTAGAAAGTCTGTTTCTTTACCCACGAACTGACTTTTATAAAATAAATGGAGCTTATCTGAAAAGGCAAGCATACTTCCACTTGCGTTGTAGAAACGCACCTTAAAAATTCGAAAATTAGCTAAATGCGGCAGCATAAACGCATCCTCGAAATGTACGACCGAAAATGGAAAATGCTGCTTTTAAAACTCAGCATGAACACTACATAAAGCAATTCTCTCTGCCTAGAAAGCATAGAAAAAGTAGTAAGTTTTACATTTTGCTATTAAATTTGTTTATCCTACTGACTTTTTTTGAAAGGTGTCAGCTTAGGAGGTATACCTTTAAGTAATACATACATACGTATATGCATAAGAAAATATTAATATGTGTACTTACGCTGCATCGACTGAGGCGATTTTCTTCATTGGCTCCTGCACGATCATCGCTAAATTGAATGCCAGCCATAGGGTGATGAGCGGTGCTCGAGGCAATAACAACATTGTCGTACATTTATCCCACACTGATATGCTGGCACCAAAGCTCCTGCTGATACCACCAATACTGCTCCTACTATATCCACTACTACTGCCTAAGGCCATATTTATGGCAACGAAGATTTACTGTTTACGCTATGTTTGCCAATTTTATATGTTTTACCAATATAACATCAAACAATGAAACAATATATATTGGCCTTTAAGCTGTATGTAATAGCAATCGTTTTTTTTTTTTTGTTGTTTTATTAATAAAGTTAAAACGCTGATAAGAACGAATGCGAGCTGAATGACGACGATGATGCTGACAACGATGACGCTGGTGAATATGACAACGAAGCTGACGACGATGACGCTGGCAACGACGACAACAACGTCGATTGTTGTTGTAACATAGAAGAGGTCACAGCATTGTTCATGCAGCTACATATATATATGGTTGAATGTATGTAGGTTGTGTTGATGATGACGATGATGAATGAGTGTAGCGATTTAGGTTCGCTTGTAGTTGTTGTTGCTGCTCTTACTGCTTTGAATGCTTGCGGGTGGTTGTTTTGGTTTGTGGTTTTTCTAGAATTTCCTTTTTTTATTATTGTTATCAAATGTCTTTTTTCTGTTCTAAGTTTTTTTGCTCTTCTTGTAAGCGTCAGTTGGTCGTCGGCGTGTTTTTTATTATAATGGCGTTGTTTAAGACTTGTTATTTGTTTTATTTTAATACTCTTTTATTGCTGTTATTATTTTTTTTGCCTTTTTTACTACAATGCTGCTTGCAATTTCAGTTGGCTGCCTTTGTTTATTACTTTGCTTGTATTTTATGTTGGGCTCTTACCTCTCTTGATACTCTGCCTAGATGTATGCTAGAACTTTTCTATGTTGTTGTTGTAGTTTTTGTTGTTGTTGTTGGTTGTATGTTTTATATTTGCTATTTTATTTGAAGCTGTTTTTATTTTTGTTAAAGTTGGTGTAATTTGCTTAGTCATTCCTCCGCGCAGAGTTTCGTGCCACACCACTTTCCAACACTTTCTCCTCTCGCTCTGACATTAGTTAAGTGACATGGCAGAGGATAGTTAAAAATGTTTTGCTATAAATTATTTGTAGGCAAATCCATGATTAAAATTTATTGCAAACCTGTCGTAGTTACTTTTGTTGAGTTCTCTCAATTTTATAATTTCCTTTTCTTTTTCCTTGTTATATTTTTTGTCTGGTTTTGTTTAGGAATGTCTATTGTTTTATACATTAATGGCAGGATAACTGATTGGTTTTTTTTTTAGTTACTTGCAGTCTGTGTTTTCTCCAAATAATGTCGCGCCCCAATCAACCTTACGACTCTAAGATTTAAAAACATTGATTGAATAAACAGTTTTTTTAACATCCGTTTTAGTTATTATTTATACACATATTATGCTTTGTAAACGATTACCTACTCAAGAAGCATGCTACGATTAACTTTCCACTTTGCTTTACTCGATTATGCTTTCTCTCAAATTAATTATTCATGTTGTCATGTGCGTGCCTATTTCAGTAAAATTGTTGTCATTTGCCATGATAGCATTTTTATTCTACTGTCTAATATTTTATTGCGTCCATGGAAGGGCATCAAAGCCAAGATATTGTGAAACCGGATATTATATACTCTGTTTGGGTATTGTGTAATACAAAAAAATGTCTGTAGGTCGGCAGATAGAGTTCTTACAAAATTTTATCTTTTCACCCATTTCAATTAAATTCGCGGACATTGGTTATATTGTGTGGTTGATTTTAAGTCACTTGACGGAAAACTAGACATTTCTAGGTTTAAAGTCAGAAAAAGGGGTATATTATAAATTAAATTTCAGGAGATATCTCCGAAACTAGCTGAGATATTTAAATTAATCACATTGTTTATGATAGCTCTCGTTAGCACCTTTCGTTTGATACCCATTTGGTACTAATACATTTTTGACCACCCCTGGTCCACATCAGGTATGGGCAATATTTTATTTTTGAGTGTCGAGTGGCGAAGAATTAAAAAATAAAAAGTTTTTCATTATTTTAAAAATTTTGAGTGATTAGTGACCGGCTTGAAATAAAAATAAATTGTTATTCATCATTTTGATTTTTTTGAATAAATATAGCCGGTCACTCATCACTCAAATTTTTTCAAATAATTTTTTATTTTTTATTTGAATAATTTTTTATTCAAAATGGCCCAACCCTGGCCCAATATTGGTCGATAACTGCTGAACCGGTCTAGACACGAATGTTTTAGCAAAATAGTTACGTATACGCCATCGTGCTTGTGGTTCAGTGCAACAAATTCATTTTTCTGGCTCAAAGAAAATTTTAAAAAATTTAGAAATTCCATTTTTAAACCTTTTCGTTCCGCTAAAACATGAATGTGTAGTACATTCGTCTGCCTAAGCAAAGGCCTGGTCATAATGAATTTTCTAACTATTTTAAATAAAGTTCGATAGTAACTTAAATAAAAAATAGAATAAAAAAATATTTTTAATTTAAAATGTTTTTAAAATGAACGCACGCAAGAGATGGTTCGCATTAATTTCTAATAATCTTATTACCGATATGAGCTTTCCTAAAAAAAAACATCTTTTCAGGATATAGCAAGCGCCAAATGTTTTTATACATTTCAAACTCCAAGTACTATTTAATACCTATAAGAATTCCCACTCACAAATGTTCCGGATAAGCTTTACGAGGTGAAGAATCTATGTAGACAGAGGGGAAATTATTTTCCAGTTTTTAGTTCATTTTAAAAACATTTTAAATTAAAAATATTTGTTTATTCTATTTTTTATTTTATACTTTTTAGTTGTGAGTCTGTGAAAATTTCTAAGATTGTAATCGGATACCTATTCTGTGTCATATTAGTGGTACTCATGTAACCATGTAACGAAAGCGTAAATGTATACATTTAACAGCTCAGTTAGATGAACGCTATAGATCAGGCCTAGGCACTTAGTGGGACAATTGTCCAAAAATCTGAGAACCAAATTCACGAAGATTATTACGCTCTTTGCTTGACCTCTCGAACAATGACATTGTTGCTATGATCGCATAGACCAATCAATGCATGTCGTTGGTTATGCACGGTTTCGGTACTTGCTAGTGATTGACGGAGCAAACAGATGTGATAACCGCTATTTCGCTAACACCCCTTCACTTCCAATTTTGCCGGGTCCTGCTATAGATAGATTTATATGAATACTTTTTATTTTGAAATTCCCTTTAAAAAAGTAATTTTTGACCCATTTTTAGCATATTCTTCTATTTTTGTCTAGTGTGTATTTACTGCTTTGAAAAACTACATGTCGAACAGCGTCATCGAATTGGGTAAATTTTCGAGGTGTTTACACACTAAACCCCTCGCGGAAGTTTACCGAATTTGTGTAAACTTGGTTCCATAAAAATTTTGACATTTCATTTACGCATTCGGTAATTTTCTACGGTTACACGCTTTACGCGGTGTTTCTATGGTTACAAGAATAAAATTACTCTTTTTTAAGCAATACAAAAATACATCATGACTGCACCTAAATGTATGTAAGTGAAATCCAAATATTCGAAATTTCGATGCTATTTATATGGAGATGGCGCTGAAAACGCATTATAGCATGCGCATTATAGCATGTGTACGAAATATTCAGATAGCAATAAGGAAGATAGGCCGATAAATGGGACTTTTGCAATTAAAGCAATATTTTGGATTGTTTTTTTTTTGTATAATGCATTGTCAGCGAAACCTGGACGATGGTGAAAATTTCAAAACCCCATCTCAACGGGAAGTTAGTACAAAATCCAAAGCAAAATCTCTGGAAATGAAACTTTTCAAATATCTCTACCCGTGCGCCACCTATCGGAATTACTTTTTTGTTATATTGCGTGGGAGCAGAAAACTAAACGATGATGAAAATTTCAAGATTCTACCTCAACGGGAAGTTTGTTGTAAAACGAATTAATCGACACCGAAAACAGAGCTTCGCATTTCTTAAATATAGCGACTCACGCGACACCTAGCGGGTCCAATTTTTTTTTTGAACATTTGGAAATTGAGTAAGTAATACACACGTTAAATATCAGCTAAATCGATCCATAATTAGGACTTTCAGTTTTTATTACCCCGATCTCAGCTCCACCTAGCGGAATTTTTTTTAAGTAAAATATTTATTTTCATAGTAGTAATTCATGTTCCGAATTTTAGCCAAATCGGACCATAAATGCGATTTTTGAAAATATAGCGACCCACGCGCCACCTATCGGATTTTTTTTTTTTCATAATATTGCATTGTCACCGCGACCTGAACTGTGGTAAAAATTTCAAGACCCTAGCGCAACAGGTAGTTGGTTCAAAATCGAATGCAAAAATCCGTGCACAAGAACGACGAAAGCGACATAATAAAAACATTTTAAAAAGGCGAGATATTTATTTATTTATTTAAGGACAAAGTAAAAGTCCTTTTCAATAAATAACAAACTAAGTTAAATGTGATAACAAATTTATTTAATTTAGATGAGTGGTTGGTTTTTATTGAAAAGAACTATTATACCAAACAGAATACGATCCAAGTCGATGGTTGAGGCCGAATACTCCATTAGAAGTTGAGAAAGCTTATGATAAATTTTTCGCAGCACTTGCTATATACTAGTGAAAATCACCTTACCAGGCACCGCCAGGCTTACCTCCCAAAAATATAAACAAACTGTTTTCGATCTAAGTAGCTTAACAATTTCATTATGTGTGCAAAAACGTATTGAAATTTAAAAATTTGTAAAAAAAATTAAAAATATCTAAACGAAATGATCTGTCCGAGAAATGCGAAGGTAAATTAAGAGTCGAACATTTTTTAATAATCATAGAAATATTGATACATATATGGAAGTCCATTCACTGCAGCTCATTTAGAAATGCAAAACTTTTAATTTTAACCAACTGAGTATTAACATAACATCAACATAGACCACTTTCAAAACTAAAATCCAACTGGTTATGCCAATCCTTCTTAGAATCAATTTTAGTTCCCGGTTGCGTTTTAGCAAAAATTGCGTGACTACTCAAAAGTACTTCTTATCCGTACATTTGTATGTCGTTAATAAAGAAAGAACGAACAAAAACAACAATGCTTACACGCTGTCAAATATTTCCGTAAAATGTTAATTGATATTTGTATAGCTTGTATGTATGCATGTATAACAGCTCACTTCCTTCCCATACTAAGCAACCTGCTGTGTATATGACTCACACATTAGCTTATCGTCTCATTGGCACATTGTTGCGTATACGCCCCGCTACCAGCGCTTGAATAGCTACATATATTTGATACTAATTGCTTACTACTTTAAGTTTTTGGTTTCGTTTACATTGCAGATTTAACTAATGAGTATCTATAATGTTTTTATTAGTTTTTTTTTATGCTTTTCAGTCACAGTTTCGTTCACCACTTTGACTTAACTCGAAACTTTTACGGTTTTGGTTACTTTCTTTTAAAGGTGTTCAGCTTTGTGTCGGATTTTCATACTAAATATTTCCAAAACAACAATACCCAGCAGAGCGTCTCGCCTTACAGGCAAAAAAAAAATTGACCGTACCTTCCCTCATATGAAGTGTATTTCAAAAAACATTTAAAAAAAATGCATTTTTCTTCATATCTTTGGCATTTATTGTCGGATTATAAAGTGTGATACACCATTTTTTTTTGTCTCAGGGAGTGGGTTTTTCCTAAAAAAAAGCCCTAGGACCTACTTGAAAACACATCATCTTGCAGCCAAGTCTACATTTGCAGTCATCATATAAAATGTATTCAAAATATAATTTTATAGTTGACTTCAGCTTGTCGCAACATGAAATTTTGGACGTAGTTTTTGCTGGAGTCCGACATGGTTAAAGGCAAAAAAAGTTCAATGATCCGGGAAGGTTTTGTAGTTATCCTGCAAAATATGGGCCAGGGTAACCTTATAACGGGTTCATATAATATGGGTATCAAATGAAAGGTATTGACGAGTGATTCAACATGGTGTAGATATTAGTCTCATACGAGGCACCGTTTTCGATATATTAACCAAAATATGGACCAGATGCTGCCCTAGACGTGTCCCTACAATAAGGGTGTAAAATGAAAGATTTTGACTGGATTTTCATAAGTTATAGTTCTCAGTACATTGTGATGCCCTGTTTTCGAGATATACACCAAAATGTTGATCATGTGTGGACTTAGAAGATGTTTGTGGTGTTGGGGAGTGCTTTAGCATGGTGTAGTTATTAGTCCCATATTAGACCCAGTTTTCGAGGTGTTCCTACAATATGGGTGTAAAATTAAATATTTTTATGGGTGTTTGCATAAGTTAGTCCCCAGTGAAACCCTGTTTTCCAAATATTCACCAAAATGTGGACCATGTGGACCTAGAAGATGTTTGTATACAAACCCGTTTCTCATAAAACGTGGACTAAGTGTGACCATGGAACAATATTTTTTTCGATATTGGCATCATATTTAACATTCTGATTAGACTATTAGCAGGCAATGTCTTTTATGTGAATATGCCACTCCTTTTTCGAGATACCAACCTGAATGTCGACCACGGATAGGAATATATAGTCAAATTTACCCAAAAAATATAATAAAAATTACACAAAAATATGATAACAGTTACGTAAAAAACAGTAAAAATTAAGCAAAAAATATAGTAAAAAATTATCCAAAAAACATAGCAAAAATTAAGCAACAAATATGGTAAAAGTTGCGCAAGAAACACAGGAAAAATTACACAAAGAAATAGTAAAACCTGCCAGCATATTTGTTTGCGTTTATGTAATACACATTCGGTAACTTTTTAAAGGATTTCCATAAGTTATACGTGTTATAGTTATATGACATTACCACTACTAACACATGTAGATATATATTTTTTGAAAAACAAGCATAAAAGGTCAGCTTTAAAGATACTGTAAATGAAAAATGTCTCCGAAATTGAAACAAAAAATGTGAAACCCCATCAGCGTATGTCAACATGAGATGCGGCTGCAAGCGGATGTCTGTCTTGGATGAAGCGGCTCGCCAAATAAATTTGTAACTTAAATCCAACTCCCCGAGAAATGGGCTGTGCGTAGGGTTTGGTACCCACCACATAAAACCAAATTCGAATGAGATCCAACTTGGACGGCCAAGGCGGTTAAAGGCTATTTTAAGTAAGCATAGAAGTAGTACTAGTAGTGTGCTCGGGCTACTAATTTGTAGGAAAAAAATAAAAGCAGTTCACCACAAATTTGAGTTGCTATAGTTTTTTTATATATAACACAGTCGGCCTTATTCTAATTTTCGAAAAGAGAGTTAGTAAAAAAAACAAAATTTTTGGTTGCGAAATTCAGCCAAACATTTTTATACCCATCGTACTAGTACTAGTGTATTATAATTTTTCCACATAACGGTACTACGAAAGGGCACAAAAGGTTGAAAATAGGAGTTAATTAAGGCATGTCCGTCCGTGTATACGATTAGTTGAGTAAAAATTTAGATATTTGCATGAAATTTAGTATACAGGTTACCTTCTGGCCAAGGTTGGTTGCTGTTGAAAATGGGCGAAATCGGATGATAACCATGCCCCCTTTTTCGCTATCGATAATTTCGATAATCACATAAATTTTTATATCTCGGTATCTGAATTGGATTAAATGATATAATTTTATAGGTGAATTTGTTAAAGTGGGCGTGGCACCGTCCACTTTTAAGGGAGTCATTTTTGAAAATTCGACTGGTCGTAACTTTTAAATTGATTACGCTACAATGATGAAATTTGGCACAAAGCATACTTATATCGTTGGGAGTACACCTGATGAAATTGGACGAAATTGCTTCCCGACTTTCGATATGGAAAATTTCGAAAATCATGTAAATTGACATAATTCCTTAAGGTAAATAGCTAAAATAGTATAATTGGGTAGTTAATTTCTCCTGGTCATTCTATTGTGATTTTCTGTTAAACTTTAAAAGTGGGCGTTGCAACGTTCGACTGGTCGTAACCTTAAAATGGATTATAGTACTTAGAATGATGAAATTTAGCAGATTTCATGGTGGTGTATTAAATATTCCTGATGAAACTGGCATATTTAATGCTCGGTTTACCCGAACTTAGACTTCCTTACTTTTTTAAGCTATTGCCTAGATTTTATCGCAGGCTTTGGCGGTGGGAGTGAAATGAACAAAATGTTAATGTTAAAAAAGTTCGTAGTAACGGACTTTTTTCAATGTTAAAAGGTTCGGCGTTAGCAACATAACTTGACAAAAATAAATATAAGCGTTGTCTACATTTAGGCGTATGCTGTTAGCAGCAGGCCGATTACATAAAATTGGATCTTTACACTACATAAAATATGTTGTTGACTATTTTTAGGCTATACTGTTAACAGGTTAAGGCTGTACTGCTCTAAAGTCATAAATATGCTCATTGAGTTTTCATAAATATTACACTGAAATAAAAAGTTTGAAAGTGCACATTGAAAGTTACATATCAAAACCACTTTCAAATCGATTATGGTAATACTGTAAATATTACAGTATTTACTGTAAAATTGGCAGTAAAAACATGTGATTTTTGAAAAATATCAATTAATGATATGAGTGCACTTTCAAATTTACAGTAACTCATGTCAATATGATAGTATATTCGAAGAATGATAGGGGGTCACTTTCAAAATTGATATTCCCCACAGTTGGACGAAAAATGACAGGGTTTACTGTTAATTTGACGGCCGTTTCTTGTAGATTTTTTTTTCTGTGTATAATTGCATAAGTTGATAAAAAGTGATATGCAATAGCTTTACCGCGGCAGTCCCCGAGAATTTGCGACATATTATCTTCCTCAGTAAATGGTTTTACTAAGAAATATAAGATCCTATTTTTCCAATCGACTCTAGTTTCGACCATCAGAATAAGGCTGAGTTTTTCACTATAATTCGCTTTGGTATATTGAATTTCCAAGTATTCAATTTTGTGAACACAATCCTAAATCTTTGTACTTATACTTCCTTTTATACATTTAAAAAAACACACTAAGTCGCATATATGAGAACGCAGTAGTTGCCTTTGCTAACGACTTCATATATATATCAAAAAAAAAATTTCACCATATTAATTTATGCAAAAATTCCGGATTATTTTACTGTTCTTCACTTTTTAAGCACCGTTTTTTTTTAATTTTTTACATATATTTTTAACAGTTTAATTTATTAAAATTTCTACATTATATTTATTCACTTTTTAAATTTAAATCTTAACATTTTGCATTGTACTCAATTTTCTTTAGAACAGTTAACGTGCACACACACACACAATCAATCATTTGGAAAACTCCCTTTTCAGGTGCACAAGAGCTCAACATTTTGTATTTTTTAGCAGACATTAAAGCATAATTTAGCGCGTACCAATTCCAGCGTATCAAATTGCATCTATACTCAACAACGCGCACTATAACAATATACTTGACGAGGTCGTCGCCGTTATCTCCAACCAATATGATCGGCTTTGTCTCAAAAAGGAACTTCTGCTGTAAACAGAGAGAGCAATTTTTTAAGAGACGCTGCAGGCAATGAAGAGAAAGTACAAAAGGATATGCTTTTCAGACTAGCTTTGAGTGTAAATTCTCTTACTCTGTATCTCTGTATGTGGGCATATACGTTCTCTACAATAGGCATTTATTGTTGCTCTCGTTTTATATATTGTTAGCCTAACCGAAAGGTAAATACGAGTAGGTCTGCTACATTTCTACGTACACATATATTTAGGTTTACAATAACACCTTTAGTGTGTCAAACAAACATATCAACTGCAAATTTAGTATTTGATAAATCTGGCAAAAATTTAAGTATGGCAGGTATGACGCAGTAAATTATGCAAGTTTCGAAAATTTTTACTGTGTGGCAACGCTATGGATTAAAGCGCTTGTATGTAGAGCATAGTTACATTGAGGCAGGTGAAGAACTTTTTTTGGTAGAGCTGAGAGTATATGAATGTTGTATCTATGGTGAAAATATACAAGGGTAGGATATCTTTCTGCTAATCTAACATAACAAAAAATTGGATGTAAATATTTGGGTATGTATGTAGCTTATGGACTCCAAAATTACTCGGCCGTTTTTTTTCAAATTTTCGGGATATATTAGTAGAGGCCTGGAGAGTGTTTCTGTAAAGTTTTTTTTTGGGAAGTGGACCCGGGACCGCCCTATTCGAAACTATCGTATAAATGGCTGGATTCACTTGAAATTGGGTATGTAGGTAGCGTTTTGCTTGGGTTAAAGTATGTCATGATTTTTCTTCCGGGAATTGGACCAGGGACTGATCTATTATAAACCATATAGTATAAATTTTCTTCCGAAAAGTGGACCCAGGACTGACTTATTCTAAGGTATCGTATAGATGGTTGGGTTTACTTTTTCCTCCAAGAAGTTTACCAGGGCCCGATATATTCTAAGTAATCATATTTATGACTCGATGAGCTTGATATTTGGCGTGCAACTGGCGTTTCACCTTGATAAAATATGAGATAACGTATCTTCCAAAAAATGTAATGGTAAAAATGGTAAAATCTTATTTAGGTTGTTGTTGTTGTAACGATTGTATTTAGGTGTTTTTCTTTAGCGTAGCCACGCACGCCGGGTAATACTAGTCTCAACTAACAATTAAAATTGAATAAAATTTGGTACTTTTGGAACAAGAAATATTGCTTTTAAAAATGGCTGAAATATGTTAACACGTTGAATTCCTTCTAAGTATAACATTATTTGAAAACAGTGTGCTTTTCACTTAACAATATCTACTGGGACTCCGTACTTTTTTGAGAATTCGAAAATTCCACTATTTCTTTTTTCCAATCCCGCGGATGCATGTAACACAAATTTTTCAAATATTTAACCGAAAGATAAGTCTTAACTTCTGAGTAGTTAAATCCCTTTCTATTCAACATTGTTTAGTACTGAGTATATGCGTATCTAATACATGGCTTCTGAATATATACTCATTCTGTGTCCGACAATGTTTATCTTAAATGGGTGATACCTATACCCAACAAACATTTAGGCTCCAGTTACGTTAGAGCTCAAGTGGTGAACTAAGCTTTAAGGTTTTTTTTTTAACACCGAATAAACTTGAGAATGATAGCGTTCTCAACAAGAAAGGGAATTTTTTTTATATGAAAAAAATGCTAAACCTTGTTTTTTTATCATTTAAAACGCCGTGAATTAATTGACCAAAATTTGTATTTACATTAAATTTAAGTCTAAGCTCTTCTGAGGATTAGAGAATGATGTTGGATATCAATTTTAAAACTATAAAATTATCAAAATATCTCAAAAGTTAGAAAATATTTGTGATGTTGGGAATCAACTTGAGAACTACTAAATGATCAAAATATCTCACAGCTGGAGAATACTTGGAAATATCTCTAAGGATTGAGAAAAGATTGGAGAATTGTGTTGGATATCAACTTGAGAACTATGTATACAGTTTTTCAAAGGTTTGAGAAAAAGTTGAACAATGTTTGCTGGGTTAGTGGCAGTATTGGCTTAGTCGCCGTATGTTTGCTGAAATATCGTCTTACTAAGCAAACCCAAATTGATTATGAAAGGATTTTATGACAACAATATTGAATCGGTGTAAGTGAAAACTTTGTGCGAAAAGACAAACATATGTAACAAAGCAGGAAAAAGGAAACCCTTACAGTAAACTATGCTAGAAAAAACCTTCATAAGTCATACAAATTTTTTAAAGTTTATAACAGGAATATAAGCTCATATGACTAATCTTTCGTTTCTTTACGATTCACGAAAATCCTGGGTGTTTCAAAGTACAAGGAACCCACGGAAATTTGCAATGCCATTTTCATGAATGTGTAGTACAATCTTTGAAAATTGTGCCACAAAAACGAATGGGCTACACATTCATGTTTCTGGCGAAACGAATATGTTTAAAAATAGAATTTCTAAGTTTTTAAAAATTTTCGTTGAGCCGGTAGCAAGAATGGATTGCACTGAAACACATACACCATGGCGTATACGTAACAATTTTGGTACACATTTCTATTTCAGGCTCAACGAAAATTTTTAAAAATATTGTAATTCAATTTTTAAACATTTCGTTGCGTAAAATACGTGAATTTGCTACACCTTCATGCTTCTGGCAAGCAAGCGACGATATGTAAGTATATTGGATGTTTTTATATTCAATGGAAGGCAGATATGTTTCTGAGATCACTTGATAACTTGTCTTTGCAATTTCTAGTGCCACATCACTTACAAAATGCAACTTTCCACACACTACCAATATATGCGACCCTGCTACATTTGAACAACGTGGTTTTGTTCTTAGAGGGGATAAGCTTTTTTTTCTTTTAGTTTCGTAAATTACGGATTACTGTTATTAAAATAACGAATTTATGAAGAAAAGAACTTGCTTAACACTATTTATTTTATGAATCTTTCCAAAGCTTTTTAAAGATACTACTTATGGCGGCCGTGGTGTAGCGGATAGTGTGTCCGGCTTACTACACCAAGTAGCGATGCCCGGCAAAGGCAACATCAAAAATTAATTAAAAGAATCTCTAAAGTGGTTTGGCAAACTGTCTAAGGAAAGAAAAGGAAAGGAAAGGAAAGGAAAGGATAGGAAAGGAAAGGGTAGGAAAGGAAAGGAACGGAAAGGAAAGGAAAGGAAAGAAAGGAAAGGAAAGGAAAAGAAAGGAAAGGAAAGGAAAGGAAAGGAAAGGAAAGGAAAGGAAAGGAAAGGAAAGGAAAGGAAAGGAAAGGAAAGGAAAGGAAAGGAAAGGAAAGGAAAGGCAAGGGAAGGAAAGAAAAGAAAAGGAAAGGAAAGGAAAGGAAAGGAAAGGAAAGGAAAGGAAAGGAAAGGAAAGGAAAGGAAAGGAAAGGAAAGAAAAGGAAAGGAAAGGAAAGGAAAGGAAAGGAAAGGAAAGGAAAGGAAAGGAAAGGAAAGGAAAGGAAAGGAAAGGAAAGGAAAGGAAAGGAAAGGAAAGGAAAGGAAAGGAAAGGAAAGGAAAGGAAAGGAAAGGAAAGGAAAGGAAAGGAAAGGAAAGGAAAGGAAAGGAAAGGAAAGGAAAGGAAAGGAAAGGAAAGGATCATTTGGGGGTTA
This sequence comes from Campiglossa producta, assembly GCA_964058755.1. NCBI lineage: Eukaryota > Metazoa > Arthropoda > Insecta > Diptera > Tephritidae > Campiglossa > Campiglossa producta. The sequence goes on along the minus strand of CAXKVI010000002.1, from coordinate 27,552,799 downwards.
TATTATGATCATTTTGATGACTTTACCAAGATAGAAAAAAATAACAAAATTTGTGTGGTTTTTTTTTTTTTTTTAGGTAACGCGATGAACAAGCAGCATTATTTTCGCATTTTCTAGGAAGGAAATACGCCTAAAAATATTAATTTAATTAAAACTATATGCGGATGCACATTTTTATACATCAAACATCACAAGTGATTGGTACTCACGTCTTTTGTATATCAGGCATGGAGAAAAGGTGGATTTAGCTCGAGAACTATACGCTTTACAAAAATAACAATTTTAATTGTCGATGGCGAACTTCGTGACAAATAAACGGTAAAAGAAAGTCTACGCATACTAAGGTTTTCAAGGGAAATCCTGAAAAGTAGATACGTGGCATATATTTTCATATAGTTTCCAGAGCTAATTTTACAATCGCGATATCTCAGAACTGGTTACTCTTAGAGAAAAAAAACATATTTCTAGAGAATTTACAGGTCTACAACTTTGTATCAGGCATTCCAAGAAAATTTCCTTGAATGGTACGAACCTTTCTTAACATATTTGTTAAACAGGAAGAAGGATAGTGAAATAAATACCTCAATCTTTCATCATGGGCCACAATTACCATAGACCGATAAAAACGGTGAAAGAATGAGAGTTTCACACTTCAAAAGCACAATATCTCAGGAAAGTGGCGGAGTATAAACTGATCTGATGCGGCTTCAGTCTACTTACTATCAGAAATTCCATGATAATATAAGCAATAAATGCCAGCTGATTTTCGATATTAAAGCAAAACTAAACAGCACGAAAATGGAGTTGTTTATGTATGCTATTTTCTCGTACAAGACTGTCCAAATAGAAACCTTTGCATATTTGATAACGTTTGCAAATTGCTTTGAAAAAGAAAATATAAATTGAATTGATAAATTATTTGAGCTATTTTAATAGTGAATTGAATTCCTAGACAATGTACTACCTCGTAAATAATTTAAAAGCAAAAACAATAAAGCACAGGAACCAAAAAAAATAAATAAGCGAAATTTTATTTTTTGCATTTCGCTTTGACTTTTCTGCCAAACAATTACTGGTTTGATTGCGCGTCGGAAGAAATTTCGCCTTCCGCAAAAGTAAGGCAGCAAGCAAGTAGATGAAGCGGCCGACTGTCGTCTACTAAGAGTGCACACATAAATATACCTACAAACAAAAAGTACTACATCTTAAATATGTAGTCTTAAACGAAAATTATACACCTATTAACATAGAAACACATATATATATATATACGTATGTGTGTGCACGTGGGTTTGTATTTATGAATATATATGAACATAAAAATGTTTTGCTTAAAAGTGCTTTTGGCTTAAACGCGCACACGCATGTGTTAGTGTGTACTCATATGTGTGCCTATAAACCTGAATGAACCTTAGGAATCATTTAACATCGTCGCCATTTCAGACAAAAGCACAAAAAGCGTCGTAACCAAAAACCATTAACCAGCAAAGGCGAAAAGTACAAACGAAACAGCAAGCAAAGTGCTGGAGGTGGAGTGTAGTATAAGCGAGCTACGACCTAACTGAGTGTCTGTGCTGAGAGTAAAGTTTGGAGTACAGAAATTCAGACGGTTGTGCTCACATTGAGAACTTTTACTTTTTTTCTGTGAGATTTTTAACGCAATACAGTACATTTTTGTGTGTGCGCTCTTTCGTAAAGGTGTGCACTGCTTTTGTGATTTTGGTTATATGTATTTTTGTATATATGTATGCATGTTGGTGTCAGTAGCAAACATCTGGAACACTTCGGTTTACCGATCGACAAATGCACTGGAGCAAATTTAACATTTGAAGGCGCCGATAGCAAATTTGTTTTTTTTTTTTTCAGAGGTGCTCATACTATTCGTGCAATTTTAAGGAGCTGTGTGACATTAGTGGGGTGCGAAAAATATTTATATTTTTTTTTTTATTTTGTCGATTGAAGCTTAATGCACAGGGTTTTTTGTTCGTGAGGGTGCAAAACTTGTAGGTGCTTTATACATTTTGAGATAGCCAATGAAACTAATAATTTAAATAGTTTGAAGTGGAAGAAACATTAATTGCTCTTGAAATCGATTGTCGGGGTGAGAGGTCGAAAACCCGTTTATGTTTGTAATAAAAACGAAATAAAATATAAAAAAAATACAAAGAAAATTTACTAAAATGAAATTTAAAAAAAGTATATAAAATAAAAAAATTTAATAAAATAAAGTTAAATAAAATCAAGCAAGAAAGAAAATGAAAAACAAATAAATGAAAATGTAATACAAAAATTATATAAAAGGGTATACAAATAAAATAAAACTAAATAAAATAAAATAAAATAATAATAAAATAAAATAAAATAAAATAAAATAAAATAAAATAAAATAAAATAAAATAAAATAAAATAAAATAAAATAAAATCAAATAAAATCAAATAAAATAAAATAATATTAAAAAAAAATAAAATAAAATAAATAACCTCCTTCTTTATTACAATTTTAATAAATTTTATATAATTTTTGGCCACCAACATTTTTTTTATAAAAAGGTACTCCTCGGTAGTGTTCGGCAGCCCTCCGACTAGCTTTCTGTCATAAAAAGCCTCCTCAGAAAAAAATCATCTAATCTGTAGTGAATAGAAGCTCGAACTTAATCTCCTCCCTATCACAATTACTTCTAAAAGGGTGGGAGTTCTTTTATAAGCGATAAGTCAATTCGAGCTAGTACTGAACGTTTAAGACTTTAAACTGCGCGAATGTCTCTTCGAATAACAAAGTTAACAAGGGCATAGTAGCGACATTTTTGTGTTGTACCGAAATAATAGAAACATCCGTGCACCATGGCGTATGAGTAACCTAATCACAATGCAACCCAAACAGAGACAGATTCACCTTAACCCTCCGTTGTGATATAAGTCACAAAATTGAGTTTAAAATAGGAGTTCGCATAACATCAGACCCATTTAGGCTGAGAAATAAATTGCATTCTCCGAGTACTAAGGCTTATATTTGTATTTACGCATGTGTGCATTACTATTATTTACCAATTTGTATCTTTTGATATCGTGATGAAGGCTATAAATAAAAGTTTATTTTGCCTTCTTTTTACTTCGACCTAAAACTTGCGGGTTAACTTACGATTGGAAATTTAAATGAACTTTTGAGGAGTGAAAAAATTGTGTCGATTCTCATTCATAGGTTTGGTACGTAGATGGATGAAAACTGAACTGACATATTCCTTGGAAGAGTTACTACCGAAGCACATCTACAGCCATAAACAGCCTCTAGTGGCTTGCAGACCAACAAAACTAGCTCACGCCGATTAATGCTAGTGAAGGTTCATCAAAAACCTGGAAGTCAAACTTTACATTATTTTTATTTGAAAGTTTTGCCCTTTTGTGGATTTGATTGAAAGTGAAAAGATTTGAACCATTGAAAGGTGTTTTATGAGAAATCCTTAAATAAATCCATATACAAACTTCCAAATAAAAATGATGTCAAGCTTGGCTTGCAGGGCAAAAAAAAAAGTATGTCTTGGCTGTTTGCTTGATAACTCCATAGCATTTTAGAATTGGCTCAACCTGATCGCCTCTGTCACAGTCAACTAAAATCGATTCAATAAACGAGCAATGCGACCAAGGATGGAAAATATTCTTGTAACATGATATTTAAAAAAAATCTTCTCATTTAATGGTAAGTACTTTGCGAGCGTGTTTCTCACCATAGTAATACATCTGGCATTTGAGAAACACGCTCGCACTATATTTCCGAACGGTCTAACTTCCGGTAGACGAAATTTGAGAGAAAAATCTGAGTCAACTGGACTCGTAATATCTTAAGTAAAAAGAAAATTGAATTATTTGTTTTGCGAACATCAGCGAAGGAAAACTTTTTAAGTAAAATTTCTGTAAATTTTTTGTATTTTTTTTTTTAGAATTTCGTTTAATATTTTTTTTTTTTGTGGTCATCAAAAAAAAATTGTTTAGATAACATTTTTTAATTTTTTTTTTTATTCTTTTTTCATGTGTAATATTTTTTTTTTTTAATTTTTTTTAATTTTTATTTCTTTTATAAGCAAAATAATCTTTTTAATAATAATATATACACTATAAAAAAATTCGAATTCACGTTTTAGTTCCTTCAAGTCAAAAAACACACCTTTGAAACACATCTAAAAACTCCGTAAAGAATAAATTTCTTACATATCAGCGCCGCTCCACACTATTACACAACCCTACACGAGCACAAATATAACCTGAGCGATGAAATAGAAATTCTGTTATTCGCCTTTTAATAATTCGACAACAACAAAAAAGTAACGTTTCGGCTTGAGTGCCAAATGTAGGTGAAACAACTAGGATATTATATGTAGAAAAAATTCGAAAATTGTATGCACTACAGCTTAGCTTAAATGCATCACCAACTCGTTCTTTGTATTTTTTCAAAAAAAAAAACTTATTCAAAGGGAGATTGACCTAAAGTTTGCCTACTTTCAGGTTGCGAGTGTCTTGTTATTGCATAGGACACGCCCGATTCGCGCACTGTTATTGTTTTTGTACATACAAATTTTCTTTGGCATTACTTCAGCACATTTTCTTGCAATTTTAAAATTCAAAATTAACTTTTCTATGCTTTTGGAAACACTACACAATACATTGTAGGAATTTTCAAGCACAATTTTTTATTTGTACTTTTTTTAATTTCCCAATTTTTAAATCATTTTCCGATTTGCTTAATAATTTTTCGTTCATATTTTTCTTTAGAAATTTTGCAAACCATGCAATTTGCGTAAAATTAATTTTTTTTTTTTTTCAATTCAAATCAATGGATTTTTTCACAACACACACTCTTCTACCCACTTGCATATATATACCAATTTTCTTTTACATACATATATACTTGCTTTATTTATGTATTTTGGTATCACAAATTAGAAAATTTATATTTTTCCATCGCCGGCATTAAATTAATTTAACTAAATATAACTACTAAAGTTAGTATTGTGCATAGAAAATTCTATAGGATTTAATTTTTTTTATGTTTAGCAAAATTTTTTCCATGAAACTTTTTTCTTCACTCAATTCGTGCGCACCACTAACCGTTATTGTGTGTGCAAAAGCGAAAATGCAAAGACCGACTGTCCCAGAACTTATGTACATCACAATGAAAAATTCAGGGTGCGCCCAGTAGCTGCCATTGCAGTCGTAACGAATATTGTACGAGCATGCTCGTCGTGTCGCTGCTGGTATCCTATTCGGCTTACTCCGCGTATGCTCTTCCGTGTGCGGTACCTACCCGTAATAACAACAAAAATTGTGCTTGGATATGTAGCCAACAAAGCTTAAAAGGAGCCAAAAGCCTGCTTAGTATTTGTGCTAGTATGTGTGTGCAGGTATACATATACACTTAAGTTGTGAGGAAGCAAGCGCGTACTCTATTTTAGATTTGTGTAAATATTTATTTGTATTTGCTTTTGCGATTTCAACTGCTGGGTTCACGTTTGCCTTTTTCTTTATGTCAAAGAGCAGCTGAGATTTTCGTTCGAGTTGCCAACCATCGTATGGAAAACTAAAATCTGCAATTGATCTGCTAGAATGAGTTGTTTCTTAAGCGTTTTATAGTTTGTACTATAAGTACTTAAAGAAACAGTTGTGCACCATGTCGTATAAGTAACCTGCTAACAATTTATAAAACAATGAAATCTGACTATGGAGCTCAATTCTTCAACCGAACTACGTAAAATTTGCATCGCTTCCATTCTGAGATGTAAAAAAGGACGTGTGGCACACGTGGACTGCCGCGGTGGTAAAGCTTTTGCATATTATCATCTTATGCCAGGCCCGTACGCAGCGGTGGGGGTTTTGACTTTCAAAATCCTCCCATGCGCACGGGCCTGTATCTAATACATATACATATGTTATCGTACACGCACATATCAATTTTTAGTTAAAGTCAAAGTCAAAGTCGAAGTCAAAGTCAAAGTTAAAGTTAAAGTTAAAGTCAAAGTCGAAGTCGGAGTCAAGATCAAAGTCAAAGTTAAAATTAAAGTCGAAGTCAAAGTCAAAGTCAAAGTCAATGCCAAAGTCAAAGTCGAAGTCAAAGTCAAAGTCACAGTCAAAGTCAAAAAAGCTTACAAAATTGCGATTTCAAACCCGTATATCTCGGTAACCATCCAAAAGTTACACGCGACCTGTGGTGATATTTTTTTCTCTTACATAGCAGATCACTTCCACCATATTTCATTCAAATCCAATTTTTAGGTGGTCCGCTTGAGGAATTTTACCCCCCCTATAGCAAACGCAGAGGGTAAGATCACGTGAAGTGGACCTCATTTTCCCAAAGTTCATCAAATTCAGGTATGACTACTTTTTCATGAGGTATACACAATTTATAGAAAAAGGGGTTTTTAAACATTTTTTTTTACCAACAACGGCAACAACTTATATTTTAGAAAAGAAATGTATAACTTTTAGTGAAAAAATCACTAATCCCCAAGAGATATTCTAATGAAACTTTGAAGATTCATCGTTCAATACTTGTACTTAAATAATATATATAGAACTCGACATTTAATATCGTCGCTCGTTTGCCAGAGGCATGAATGTGAAAACTTTCCAGATTTGAGTTAATAGGCTCATGTGGCTAATCTCTCGTTTCTCTACGATTCTCGAAAATCATGAGTTTCCAAAGTACAAGGAACCCCGGAAAATTGTGCCAGCAAAACGATTGTACTACACATTCATGTTTCTGGCGGATCGAAAATGTTTAAAAAGCGAATTTCTAAATTTTTCAAAATTTTCGTTGAACCAGAAAAATGAATGTGTAGCACTGAACCACAGGTACCATGGCGTCTACGTTTGTAAATCTCTAGAAAAACCAAATTACATTTTTGTTAGAAGATTTCTAGAGTGCTTTTATTCGAAGCCGAGCTTCTCTTCCTGAAAATTTGTGGGACATACATTTTTTTTTCTAAACATCTTTAATCTTATTTTTTGCGGGACCTTCGACTCTCTCACATTTTTACCCTCAATTTTTTTTCCTTTATTCTTACTGAGTAGCTAGAGTTTCCTTCCTTGCCGTAAAATACTTGCCCTTAAAGGCCATCCATATTTCCCAAAGCGCCGCATATTTTTCCGGGGTGCCAATTTTTCTGCTGACACTGTAAAAAGTTTGGTGGATCTTTTCATTCGATGCTCGGAGATACATTCGGTATCGCATACTATCTTAGAAGAACTTAGCTCACAGCGCTGTTATTGTGATTGCATGGATACTGTGCTACTCAACAGCACGCCCTCCCCCCCCCTCTCCCCCTTTTCGTAAAGTATGAAAAGCTAAAGCAGATAAAGATATTTTAGTAATTGAAATTTAAATTTTAAGTTATTTTTGTTATGGAACCAAAAACCATGATCAATGATCTGATGCCCATTTATCATATCCCAACAATTGCTTTCGGAGTAAGAGTAGGTCAAACATCAATAGAAATGCGTTATGAAAAACTTAAGCAGCAGCAGCATTGCATTGTTGTATGTTTAATGCCTCTGGCTTTTGTCACATGTAACAACGCTTTTTTGCAAAGACGTTTCCAAATTCCATATTAACGAGAGAAGCATAGATTGTCGCAATTCGAAATCTCCGAAAGATATATTAAAAACGACTGCGGCCAAAATAAGTACATAAATATGGACATACTCGTACTCGCACTTAAATACCTACTACTACGTCTGTGTAGCATAACTCTTCAATCCTACAATTCCACATATATCACATTGATACTACATCGCTTCATTTGCACGATTCGAGCTCCAAAGACTATCAAAACAGAGCACACATATTTATGTTTCATGAAGTTGTGCTGAAATCGACTAGCAAGCGCATACACATCCATTCGGCAGCGACTTGTAATCAAGTGGGGCCAGCTAAAATAGAAATCTAAAAAGGCAAATAACAAAAAGGGATAATGAAACCAGCCACAATGTTGATGACAGCGACAAACGACGACAACTACCGCAACACTCGTGGTCCCGATGCTGCTGCTGCTGCTGCTGCTGCAGAGAGAAAATGTGGCATGGTGAGACGCAAAGCAAACAAAGCCGAAAGGCAGTGACAGGATGAAGCTGCCTTATATGAACCAATGTTCGCAATGACAGTCGGCTGTGTTTGTATGTGTATTCGTGCGGCTGGTAGTCGTTCGGTCAACCGGTCGTTAGGTCAAATCGGTTTGTTTGTACAATGGGGAAGATGGAGACTCTTTTTGACCTACCAACTCACCAGCAAATGCCCGACTGACCAACTGTGCTTTCATTGTGCACACATTGAACTCAAATGCGGGAACCATTTTGTGCAACATAGATTTTTGCAAACTCTTACAGTGCATGTAGAATTTATATAGATTTGTTTATTAAGATGGGCGGAAAGAAACTTCGCTTGGCATGAAAACAAAGAAAACTGTAAAGTTAAAAAATTTTTGTGTACCCACCTATTCGGCGCGCGTCCTTTTCGATTTAAAAATTCTAATGCAGTGAAGTTTCCTTCTTTCTTTTGTATAAATTACAAAACATGCGGCATTAAGATTTGTTGGAACTTCTGACTTTCCATGGATTTCTAGGGCCACCCTACAAATACTACAAAGAACACCATAGAAAACGATTTTTCTTCTGCTTGTAAGTAAGTATTTCTCAATCAAACATTTAAAAATTTTCCTGTCCGTCTCAAAATGTTGTATCTATATAGTTTTTTTTTTTCTGCTAATATAGACAACAATTGTAGTATAAAGGAACATACATAAATCAGAATAAATATTTCAAAGCTCACCTATGGCGCGAGTTGTGACAGTAAAGGCAACGACTACAACAGCTAAAAAAATCTATATATACAACAGTATTAATAAATTATTTGAGGGCGTGGTAACATTTTGCCTATGAAGAATGTTTTTCTCACCAAATTGCATCGATTTAGGTGCCATTTACATGATCGGCAAGTAGTTCATATTCAACCACAAAACCGGCAGAACAATTTTACTTTTACAAAGTAACTAATCTGTTATTTTATTCTTTTATTATATTGCATTTAATTTTGTTTAAATTTTTTAATTTATTTGATTTCATTTTATTTTATTTTATTTTATTTTATTTTATTTTATTTTATTTTATTTTATTTTATTTTATTTTATTTTATTTTATTTTATTTTATTTTATTTTATTTTATTTTATTTTATTTTATTTTATTTTATTTTATTTTATTTTATTTTATTTTATTTTATTTTATTTTATTTTATTTTATTTTATTTTATTTTATTTTATTTTATTTTATTTTATTTTATTTTATTTTATTTTATTTTATTTTATTTTATTTTATTTTATTTTATTTTGATTTATTTTATTTTATTTTATTTTATTTTATTTTATTTTATTTTATTTTATTTTATTTTATTTTATTTTATTTTATTTTATTTTATTTTATTTTATTTTATTTTATTTTATTTTATTTTATTTTATTTTATTTTATTTTATTTTATTTTATTTTATTTTATTTTATTTTATTTTATTTTATTTTATTTTATTTTATTTTATTTTATTTTATTTTATTTTATTTTATTTTATTTTATTTTATTTTATTTTATTTTATTTTATTTTATTTTATTTTATTTTATTTTATTTTATTTTATTTTATTTTATTTTATTTTATTTTATTTTATTTTATTTTATTTTATTTTATTTTATTTTATTTTATTTTATTTTATTTTATTTTATTTTATTTTATTTTATTTTATTATATTTTATTTTATTTTATTTTATTTTATTTTATTTTATTTTATTTTATTTTATTTTATTTTATTTTATTTTATTTTATTTTATTTTATTTTATTTTATTTTATTTTATTTTATTTTATTTTATTTTATTTTATTTTATTTTATTTTATTTTATTTTATTTTATTTTATTTTATTTTATTTTATTTTATTTTATTTTATTTTATTTTATTTTATTTTATTTTATTTTATTTTATTTTATTTTATTTTATTTTATTTTATTTTATTTTATTTTATTTTATTTTATTTTATTTTATTTTATTTTATTTTATTTTATTTTATTTTATTTTATTTTATTTTATTTTATTTTATTTTATTTTATTTTATTTTATTTTATTTTATTTTATTTTATTTTATTTTATTTTATTTTATTTTATTTTATTTTATTTTATTTTATTTTATTTTATTTTATTTTATTTTATTTTATTTTATTTTATTTTATTTTATTTTATTTTATTTTATTTTATTTTATTTTATTTTATTTTATTTTATTTTATTTTATTTTATTTTATTTTATTTTATTTTATTTTATTTTATTTTATTTTATTTTATTTTATTTTATTTTATTTTATTTTATTTTATTTTATTTTATTTTATTTTATTTTATTTTATTTTATTTTATTTTATTTTATTTTATTTTATTTTATTTTATTTTATTTTATTTTATTTTATTTTATTTTATTTTAT